>OX439472.1:64713011-65949638 GCA_949320105.2 Crepidodera aurea | reverse complement strand
CGCAGTCTATTAGAGGAACACACTAATTTTTGAAAAAATAATATTAAAAAATCTCTATAATAATTTTTTTATATTTATTAGTTTATTAGTTATTTTAAAATTATTTATCAAATTTTAAAAAAGCCGAACTCTGATTTTTATAAATGGTTCTTGGTTCTTTGTTCTATATCTCCATCCAATTACAGAAAAAAATATTTGGGCCATTTTTGAGTGAAAAAATGAGTTTTTGGGATATAAATGGACCTAGATTCTACAAACAAAATAAAAGAAATAAAAATTTGGTTTACGCAAAATGAATTTTTTATAAGAAAGGATTGGCAATGTCAAAATTACCGAAAAAAAATGTTTGGGCCATTTTTGAGTGAAAAAGTGAGTTGTTCAGGATAAAATGGACCTAAAATCTACAAAAAAAATTCAAAAAAATTAAAATTTGATTTACGCAGAATGATTTTTGTATAAGAAACGATTGGCGATGTCAAAATTACCGAAAAAAAAATGTTTGGGCTATTTTTGGGAGATAAAGTGAGTTTTTTAGGAAATAAATGGACCTAGAATCTACAAAAAAAAAATCAAAAAAATTAAAATTTATTTTACGCAGATATGAGAAATATCCTCTCATTGCTGTACTTTTTTTGTGGGGGCAATTGACCCCCCCCCCCCCACCCTTGGTGCCGCTGGCGTCGTTGGAAGACATAATGCATTATTATTTAATAGGTAATTAAAAATTCTTTGGGTGTCCTTAGAGCGTTTGTGGGGGCGGAAACACAATCATTACAAAATTCTACTTTCTATGACAAAAATAAAAAACTGTAAATTTAATATGATGTTTATTTATATACAAGTTTACACGAAGATCAAATATTCGTAGGGTATTGTTATCTCACAAACACTAAATTGAAATCATTTTGTGAAGAAGGCACTTAAATTAGCGAATGGGGGGATCACTAGCTTATTGATAAGAGATCACATCGAAATTATCTTGACTGTAACTATTAATAATACTTATATTAGGAACACAAGAATTAACTCTAAAATCTAGATCATTGAAAATCATGTTGTCATTATTTGTTTTACTACTATCGTACACGTTTAAAAAATTATGATAATCATTATATTGCACTAGATCAATGTACTCGTCTTGACAGTTTGATTTGGAATAAGTTTTAGTATGGGACGACTCGAATTTTTGGTTTTTTTCATCAAGCGAATGTGGTTTTGAGTCCACCAAGTCAAAATTAAATGGATAACTTTCTACAGTACTTTGCGGGTAGTAATGATTTTTATGAAGGGTAAACAAAGGATCTGTTGATTTTGCTTCTAAGTACAAATGATGATCAATGGGTGCTTCACTGTTATTAAGCATCAATTGACTATTATCCGGACTCTGATTTAGATTGAACCTGCTGTTACTACTATTATTACTATCATCATTTAATATATTATGTAAAGCAGGATGCCAGTAATCTTCATTTTTAAATTCTTTATGTATAGTACCGCTTCCTAAGTCTAGTAATGTAGAAGGACTTTTGTTTATTTCATTTTGATTGAGTGTTATAAAGTTAGGCTTTACAGGTTGGTCCAATTGAAAGGTTTCTTCAGGTTGAAAGATGTCCGTAGTTATATTGTTAAAGTTGAATTGGTTGTTTATGGCCGACACCTCAGGTGGGTTTTCGTATTGCTGCATTGATGGTTCTTCCGTCCAATAAGGTTCTGTAACGTGATGCTGTTGATATGTATTTAGAGAAAACTGGTTTATAGGGGTTAATACTGATTGTTGATAGCGGCAAATGCATTCAAAGGGTGGACAAGAACAGTAACCTGAAAATAAAATTAAATAAAACCTTAGTTAAATACAAAAAACATGTTGTATGAAGAAATGAAATATTTTGGAATAAAAAATTTTACTGGGAGTAATAAAACTGTATAAATGATGTGAAATATAATTACAACTCCCAAGAAATACGACACACTGCACACTGCACCACCGTCTGGACTTGAAACAACTACTCCTTGGGCCATATGCCCCAACAGGTATTGAATTACAGAAGTCCAGACACGAGTGGAACCTGAATCCTTTCGGGACTTAAACCTAACAACTTTGATATTGTTACTAAAGGAGCCTATCATTCTTAGACCGGTTTCGGCATTATTGTGCCTCATCAGTAAGAAGTAGACCATCAGCTCGACATCGTATCTCTAAACGATGCCTTAAGTCTGCATTGGACCCACCAGATACTTAAAACAACTGGCTGAGTCGAAGTTAATAACAAAATCAAAGTTTGCAATTATATAGGGGCTCTCCTACTTCACATCATTTATACAGAAAACATGTTGTTCACATACAGGTTTGATCACAAAAATGGCGTTATTAGTATTGTAGGTGCAAATAGAAACTTTTGGCGTTTTTCACCTTGTACTTCAAATTAAAAAAAAACACGATTGACGTATATTTTACTGACAAGATCAGCATGATAATGCAAAAAGTATGCGACTATTGTCCGTATGTAGGTTTTCTACTGATACTTAGGTTCATACACCATTAGCAGTCTTAGAACCATAAGAAGTTAATTTCAAGTATGGAAACTTACTTTTGTCTAATTCACTGGTCATTACAGATTGATGCATACTTCTTGAAACTTGATTGGTTATTTCCCTACACTCCCTTTTTGGTTCATGTAATGACATCAACTGAAAGATAAAAACAAATTGTCAGAAAAAATATAAATAATCCAATTTTACTAAAGAACTAAAATATTTGAAATCTTCCAATGATCCTATGGGAAAATAATGATTTAATTTGCAAAAAATATCTAAAGCAACACTTTTATTGCTTAAGAATAAATATGAAATTCTATTACCGAATGAGACCTAATTTAAAAAATTTAAGTAAAATCTCTCTTTATTCCTGTCCCACGTATTTAAACACCCACAACCTCTATATTTATATATACCCTTTTTAAGTAATTAAATAAATAAATTTTTGAGTAAGGATCAATATATAGGGTTAGTTCAAAACAGCAAATGGTATAATAACGAATATAGGATGAAAACGGAAAGTTAAATACTTAAATATTATTTTCTATATAAAGTAAACAGTAGACCAGATTGAGTGGAATCGTTCTCCGCGTGGAAACCAATCAGTAATTGCGCTGACCGCCTGCTTCATAAGTTACCATAAATATAAGTTCAAAGAGGCGAATCCATTAATGATTTATCGGTTTTTTAACACTTCCTGTCACAGCCGCCACGCAGAAAGATCGTTTTTAAAATTAACGTTGATTAAAAACTATCTAAAAAGTAGTTCAAGTATATTATCAATCGAGCGAGAAAAATAATATTTCTCTTGTTATATAGATAAATTTGTGAATTCAAAACAGCGACAAAAATTGGAAATTAAATTAAATCAAAGATTATGGTGAGGTCTGTGTTACTCTCATCTTCGTATACATTATTTGGGAAACAATCTATTCCATTCTTTATCCCAAGACAGATTTCTGCTTTTCGCTTTCGTCAGTTGGGCTATCAAATTCCCCCACACCTTTAAGGCAAAAAGTTAGATGAGCTAAAAAATAAACTACACAATTGTGCTACCATCTATCATCAAAACTGATACATAAAGCCAAGAAGGCAGTAGTTAATTATTGGTAAGTTAATTGATTCTTCTATTTTTCTTAGTCTTATATATTTCTAATATTCTAATAATTAGGAATTCAAAACTTAATATACATATGCTAACTTTTTTAGTTTCCCTAGACACTAAAAATAAATTATAAATAAATAAAGGGAAGCACAGAGAACAAACTTTATGTTTTACTTTGGTAAAAGTTTATCCTTTGTAACATAAAAGAGATTTACTACATTGAATTAATGAGATACTGATTTAATATCAGAAATCAATAAAAAATGTAAGACTAGGATTGTAACCGGTGTTTATTTGTACTGATAGGAATTATCCTTCAGGGTATTAAATCGGTCAATTTCCATCATGGCGCGTTACCAGTAAAGCTAACGAGACAGGTACGGATTTGCGTTAAAAAGTTAGACTGTGGATGTTAAAACGGACACTATTGATTTTAAACACAAGATTTTCAGTGATATTATGTTGAAAAATATTTAAAAATTATTTATGGTCGCTTATTTTGAATTTCGGTCCACTCATGCGCTTATTGTACCTAAAATTCGT
Source organism: Crepidodera aurea (assembly GCA_949320105.2). NCBI lineage: Eukaryota > Metazoa > Arthropoda > Insecta > Coleoptera > Chrysomelidae > Crepidodera > Crepidodera aurea. The sequence continues at coordinate 65,945,455 of OX439472.1, read as the reverse complement.
TAATTATAATTTACTGTGTTATACAGGGTGTTTCATAGTTAAACCGACATACGTTAACTGTAAATAGAGGGTACTTAGGTGATTCCAAATAACCTTGGTTAATGGGTCTAACGCCTTTAATAACCGAGATACGGGGTGTTTCATCCAATTCGGCCAATATTTTGATAAGCCGTAACTTTAGAACCACCCTGTAGATTTCTCTCATACTTGGTTCAGGTTAGTGTGTTAATAGCATTTCTACAGTGTAAGAACTACAATTAAAATCCAGATCCGGATTAAGAAAAATTTGCAAAATTTGAAAATCCCCAAAACAACACCCTGTTTATCAGATTGTTTAAAATTGGGATGGATATTTGAAAAGAACGGGAAAAATGAGTTAAAGTGAAAACATTTTTTAAGTGCCCATCCTATTCTACTACTGGAGTTTTAACGTCAAATTACATCAAATGCATTTTTTTAATTTTCACAAGCAGTAACTTTCGAAATACCTGGTAGATTTTTTTCATATTTGGTACAGGTATCATTTTTTAGTAGCCCAATCGTATAATGTAAGGACTATACTACAGTTAAAATGCAGATACGGATTAAGAAAAATTTGATCAGACATTCGAAACGAATGGAAAAAACTGTCATATTTTTATAAATGCACATGCAAATTCAATTAATGCAATACATTTTCATAAGCCATAACTTTGGAAACACCCTGCAGATTTCTTTCATATTTGGTACAGGTAGATTGTTTCGTACAATACAAGAACTATAAAAATAGTCGGCTATTTGTCAAGGTCGCGTTATATTTAATAAGATTATTTCCCGAGCCAAAAAAAATTCTGTACGTACGTATAAATACCGTCCTTCAGGTGAATATTGAGGACGATGATCAAATAGCCGACTATTTACCACCAAGGTGAATAGTCGCTTTATTTTGTTTTGATTGGCTGCGTCAAATCAGTTTCCAAGCACTTGATTGGTTAAAAATTGATATTTGACAGGCAAGGGGAATAATCAGCACAACCCACAGCTAAAGCATTTTCCTCCATTGTAAAAACCAGGAGGCATAACGCATTCATTCCTGCGCATGCGCTTACCAATGGTGTTGAATATTAAATTGCAAATTGAAAGTGAAATTGAAGAGAAAACCGCATCAGTGAGGACATCGCTTAACGATGATAAAGGGTGGATAATTTATAGTGAATAACCCTGTACCGTTTTTATTTATTTTTTGACTTACACAATATTTAATTGCATTATCGAATAAATAATTTTCGTGGAGAAATGTGTGGGAAATTAAAAAAAATATATGGTACAAATCTTATCATGAATCAGCCTGAAACCAAATAGTTTTTATAACAATTACTTATAGTGAAATGTAGATATTACAATACTGCCCTAAACGAGTATATGATAAATAATGGGGTTCTAACTCTAACAACTAGTTTCTTTTAATATGAATGATCGAGCTTCTTCCTTCATCGATATCTTTAAAAACAAGACGCAGAGGCGAAGAAGTGCTGGTGATAAATCGACCACACAAATTTAATTATAAGATTGAAGAAGAAAGTGCTTTTCAAACTGGTTATTATAAGTTTAAATTGCCTGGAGTTCTCAACATTGACATACTAGCTGGATACTGTTCTCTTATCTTCCTACCATTGATATAGGTTTTTATTTATAAAAAAAATATCAACCCACAGACACAAATCTAATTCTTGAGTTTTCAAGGTTCAAAAATTCTGAAACTGTACAAAAGACTAAAAAAAATAAATTGTACTTATTTATTATTACTATAAATAAAATAAATCTTAAAAGTTAAATAACAATACATATGGGTCCTTATTTAAATGGCGATAAAACCCTTCGAGGTCGTAGAGATTTGAAATTAAGATTCCTAGGGGTCGTTGGCATGTATAGCATGCAGTTTTCAACTCGTCACCTGTTAATGAATATACGCGCCAAATCGCCGTCAAGCTATTTTGTTGTAAGTCATCATAATGTATTCACATGCAAAAAATGACAACTTGTTTTATACTTAAAAAAGGCAATTAAGATGATTTAATTCTTATACTTTTTTCTTAAATTTTATTTATATATCTATAGAAATAAAAATCAATTGCCAAACGGCTGCACCTATATTTGGCTAATCTTTTTTTGTAGTCTTTGTAATTGCCAGGACAAGGTTTGTATGAAAGAAAATGTTTGAAAAATTTGTGTTAAAAATCTTAATATAAAAAGAGAGAGGAAACAATTAGATGCCCGAATGGTATTTGACAAGACTATTTTATGAGTAACAGATTATTCTGCATACACAGCTTACAAAACATACTACCTATTATATATGCATACATAATAAATACGGAGGTATTAATTTGAAAACGAAAAACAGGTAATTTATTTAATCGCAAAATACTACAAACTTAATAATTTATGCTGCTATTAAAATATAAATTGCAATTTTGGTACACAGTAGGAGTATTGTTTGAAATCTTTGTTAACTCATTGATAACGTTGGGTGTAGGTAAATCATTAATGTTGTTGATGGGTCCAGCTGTAGAGTGAGAAGTTCGAGGAGTTGCTGCAGGATCTTCTGTTTTCTGTTTTTTAGTAGGAGCTTCTGAGGCGTCACTTCTATAAGGGTGTTTATGATGTTGGAATAATGCTAATTATCCATTTCCAGATAAGGCTTAATTGAGTTGGCTGAACTGTGGCCAATAATTTTAATTAATTGTTCTTCACCCACCACTCCTTTAGCCAGGTTTCTGACTGCTGTCAACCGCATAGAGTGGTTTGTTATTTTTATTTCTTTTGTATTTAATCCTGCCTTCTCTGCTGCTTCGTTAGGGTTCTTCGTGTTGGGGACCTATCGGTCATTTTTTTCTCTACCCTGTGCCGTTTTATTGAAGAGATGATTATATTCTACTCTTCCTAAAAAGTAGGATTTTTGAAAATCAGTTATTTTAAAAAATATGTAACTATGTCATCTACCTGTTTTAATCCCAGAATTATCCACTTCCTCTTTAAAATAATGAACTCTGCAATTGACTGCTTCTCCACCTCTTCAGGCAAGTTCTACTGAAGCGATATGGTAAAATTTTCGCTAGAGTCCTGCCGGAGTGTCTTCGTCCCATAATGAGACCATTGCGTATTATTCTTCCAATTTTAATGAAGCAGAACTCGATTTTCTTTTATTGGCGCACATCTGCTAATTCCTTCGTTTCGCATTACGAGCTTCCCTACTAGACTTGAAGATAATATCTTTAAATCAAAAATTATTTTACACTTCATAAAATACATCTCTTGCATTTTTTTTGCAACGGTGTTCCACATTGTCTTCACAACTAGTTCTTTGTAATTTTAACCATTTTCTTTTTTCAGATTCCACGCCCAATCTTTCAGGATTAGATTTAGTTGCTCTAAACTTGTAGTTTCCAAAAGCTCGTATTTCTTTGCCTTGCAGAATTCCGTAAACTGTCTCCATATTGTCGTATGGGTTTTAACGCGGTATTGTACGGTACACTGTAAAATCACTAATTATTTTTTACAGTGTACATTTTTCTCAATCGCCAGATCAATATTACTTCTAAAGCGACTAATTTTCACTATTTAAGTTGCAAGGGCGGATTTAGCTTTTTTTATGGGAGGGGCAAAACTTACCAAGTAGTCCAAGAGAGCTAGTAAATTTTTTTGTAATATCGAGCAGAAACTATTAACTGATCAGATCGACTTAAATTTTTTTGCAAATTGCTAGTAAAGGTGTTCAGAAGTAGAAAACTTTCGTTAGTTGCGTTTTGAGTGGGGGCAGGTGGGGGTGTGAAAAAAAAGAAAAAAAATTTCGTAATTGATAAATTACCTTTTTTAATGAATTAATGTTCCCTCCCGAGTTATAGTGCGCAGAAAATTACGATTTTCACCACAATAATCGTACATTTCTTAAAAAAATGTATTTTTTGCCCGTAACTTTTTTGGCTGATAATATTAAATAATGTACAATAATCCATTTTAAAGCTTAAGATATCGCCGAAATATCTTGTTATAACAAACTTTTTCATTGGAATGACCGTTTTTTCAATATTTGACCCGAAAAAATGACATTGACGGTTATAAATGCAAAAATAAAAAAAAAATGGTAATTATTCGGAAGAACATTTGCTCAAAGCCTTGTCACTTTAATTTTTTTTCAAAAATCAATACTTTTCACGGTATTGACCAAAAATTGAAAATGTCATAAAAAACAAAAATTTAGCTCAACTTTAACAGACCAAAACTTAAAAAATAATTATCCATAGGGCTAAACATTACTAAACAATTTTAAAAACGTATGTTACTACTTTTTGCAAAAGGTGTTTTTTTCAAATACCACAGTCTAGATGGCGTTAAAAAAATGGCGTAAAAAAATTTATTTTGTCCATAACTTTTTTCTGCTTATGTTTAACGCTTATGATCTCTCATTAAGATGTTATATACATTTTTTTGTGGAAGTCATATTTTTTCAGATATTTACGCTAGAACAGCGGTTCTCAAACTTTTCAAATTTTGTACCACATAAATATGAAACAAAAATATATGTACCGCCATAAAGCATTTCGTCGTCATTTCAATATTAAAGCTAGAGCCGTTAAAGTCAAAAACAAAAATATATGTGTTTCTGAAAACAAAATGGTAAATGTTAAATTGTACCACTAAAACATTGCAAGGCCATAAAATTAGTTCATATTAATTTTTACGTAATAATATCAGATTTTCGGTTATATTTAAAAAAAACTAGAAATGTACGATTTTTATGGTGAAAATCGTAATTTTCTACGCCCTATAACTCGGGAGGGGTTTATTTTCATGAAAAATTGTATTTAACATTAATTCATTAAAAAATGATAATTTATCGATTGCGCAAGTTTATTTTGTTTTTTTCCTCACTTTTTGATGAAAAAAACGCCACTATCGAAAGTTTTCTACTACTGAACTAAACACCTTTCCTAACAATTTGCAAAAAATTTCAAGTCCATCTGTTTCTGCTCAATGATTTTACTTCATCTCTTGGACTAAAGACAACATGTTTAAAAAAAACTTTATTAATACTAAATTATAATCACAAAGAGACTAGGAAAGTACTTAGAAATGGTTAAAACAAAAAAAAACACTTTTAGACTGCTACTATTAAAAGTCTAGTAAAATAAGGAAGCTGCTTACATTTTTCTTTACCGCGTTATAAGAAGCACCACTGTCTTTATTATGTAAAAGAGTTTTGTGTGTATTATGTTTTATACATTTTTTTATAAATTATAATCATGGGGGGGGGGGGTAATTACCCCCTGTACCCACCCCCATAAATCCGCCCTTGATAAGTTGACTAGCACTGTTTAAAAACAATATTTATTGACAATAACATCAGAAAAATTGTTTAGCGTCGTTTTCTGGTGTCCGAGGAGACCATCATTACTTTTTATCAAAGGTATTGTAATTTTTGGTGACAACCTCTGTCAAGTTTTGCCGCGGGTAAACTCGAAAAAACTACTGACAGGAGCTGTCATACAGTTTTTTCATCTAGAAACCGTTTGTAATTCAAAATTGCGCGTTTTTTGATTGGTGGAAATTAAGACGAGGGAAATAGTTAAAAATATTGACAGAATTGACAGATTGACGTTTAGTTGTTCAGTTTCTTAAATTGCTTTATTTGTTACATCCGTTGTTTTGGTTTTTTGTGAAAAAAGTAGTAAAAAAGTTCTAGAACGAAATTATACCTACAAATTATACCTGCAATTTTTAAAAATACCAGCAATAGTAGTTTATAGAACTCAGTGAGTTATCTATCACTCAATTGCCTTCAGTAACTTGGTTTATTTCATTGTTAACAAAATGCCACCAGTGAGGCGTCGAGTCAATGAGACTGAAGAAGAGCGTAGGCAGCGTTTGGAGGCAAACAGTATGCGAATAAACACAAGGTCAATCATTGGAAGGGTGTGGAATAAATCTTGAAAGAAAGATAAAAAATATTATACATTACAAAGCATTGCAATAAATTATGGTCGAAATTATTTACTTAATTGTCATTTTATTTCATTACATGGTCGTATAGTGTAAAGGGAAGATTTGGTCTCATTTTCTTCATCAGTACAAGTACACCCGTGTGAAGCCCCGCAGCTAGTTTCAGAAATAAGTCAAGAGGTCCTTCAATTGTGTAACGTTTCCCTAAGAGCAAGTAAGCTCCTATGTAGGTATAATTATCTATAATACAAATACATGATTCACAAGTTTTAAAAAATCAATGCTCCTTCCAAATTTTGGCGATACAGAATTGTTTTTCAAATTAATTTCGATCGTATTGTATTCCTGCAGAATATCATACCAGGGGAGTCCGCGGCTCAGAATTAGAGCTATAGACTCCCGATATAAGCGTAGTGGGTTCGAATCAAAAAGATTGTATTCTGATTTTTAATTAATTTAAAATTTAAGAATTGATTTTCATGTACTATGATTGGCCCGTTTCCTTGTTAAATCTAAAGCAATCGATTTAAAATTTGTTTCTATTTTAAAACTTTAATTAGGATATGGGAAAATAGTGCAAACAAAGTTGTGTACATAGAGGTCATTCAACTGTGGAAACGGTAGTTCAAAAGCTCAGTATAGTATTGGGCAAAGGTAGAATACGAGTGACAGACAGCAAAGAATACGAAACGTAGGTAATAGTTTATTCAATTCCATATTCAATATATATAAATACAATGAGTGATAAGCGATAAGTGCTACTGCACTTGTTTCACATGAAAGGCATCATAAAACATCATCATCAACATTATAAACAGACTTATACCCAAGGCCGTAGCCAGAAAACAATTTCGGGGGGGGGGGGGGGGGTTTGGCTTGGTAGGTCAGTCCCAAGTCCCAAGTAGCATTCTTCGTGGACTGAACGTGGCGGCCACGACATGAGAAACTTTACAGTGTATACTTCATAATTTAAGAAAAAAGTTAAAATCTGCAAATTTTTCATGATTGAAATTAAATACTTAGATGCTTCAAACTGTGTTTTTTATCAATCTTTGTTATTAAAATCATTAATGTATATATGGAAATGTAGTAAATTTGAAGCTGTATTGGCGATCTCAAAAATCAAACGCCAACTTTAAGATCACTGCCACTTGTAAGTGGTATTTAAGTGATATGGTTTGATGGCCGTAACTATTATTTTCCACTTTAATGATTCTGCAACTTTGAGGTAGTCTTGCTTAAATGTTATAACATTTTAAACACCTCTGGTGGCACCAAAATATTATAAATCTACTAAGTGGCTCCCAGCGGTGAACTTTACGTGACTACAACTAGGCATAAATAAAATGAAGTTATTCTTAGCTATCCCCCTTGACCCCCCTGGCTACGGCCTTGCTTATACCCAAAGAACGGATATCTGTATGAACCTTGACCGATCGTCTTTCCAATTAAGTATTCCCTTTTTTCCAGAGCATTTACTTCAGAAGTTCGAGGACTAATAGGTTATATTAACTATAAATCAGTAGGTACTATTACCACTGCTTATACTATAAGTATTAAACCATTATAATTTAAGAATACTTTTATTCATCATATGGTATAAGAATATTTTACCAACCCACCTTATTTCCTAAAGCAGCTTCTTTGGCTAATAGAACAGCTAACCCTCGTACCCTTCTGCCTGTTCCTAGTGTTCTTTTGGCTTCCGAAGTACTTTTAGCTTCTGGTTTAGGATGATCGTGAACTCCTTTGGCTTGAAAAAAGATGGCGTGTTCTGTGTGTCTCCAAAAATGAGTTACAGGATATCCACAGTGTCCTCTGCATGCTTGAATTTCTAATCGACCTCTACATTGCCTATTCGGACATGGTTTACCTATAAAAATACACTAGGTATTTATTGGTGTCAAATTCAACATTTTAAGACAAACAAATCAATACAATCATTGTATAAAAGTTCTGCAGAATAAAATTTTTTAATAGTAAAATATTTCTAAAAATTAAAATTAAGCACAAATTATTAAATGATGGATTTCAACCACAGACCGGTTTGCATTTGCTTCTTATAAGTATTCTCAATGAATTAAATAACTTTATAAACCAAGAAAAACATCTTATTTAATGATATTAAAAAAACTTGTCTTTATAAAGCAGCAGGTGCAAAAGATAGACGATATTAAATTTTAATTCCACTAAACTCGTAATTGCAACAACCAGTTTGTTCAATTTGATGTTAGTTAAAATTTGAATAATATCAAAATTTAGTACACACTAAAATGTAATTAATCCTACCCACATTCATGTAAAAAATAGAACAACTTCTAATTATTATATCTACTAATCTAAATAACAACAAACAATAATAAAAATCAAAAATGCCAAATCATTTAATGAAATGAACTCGCAATTCAGTGTTTAGTAAGAATGGAATTAAATGAGTTTTGAAATAAATATTAAATAGTAAAAGTCATGTCATCCTGTCCTTGGTATAGTTTCCCAGATGTGTCGGCAAGTTGCTTTGATCAGCTTTGGCGGCTTGTAGATGTGTCGACAAGCTGCCAATGCCGACAAAGCACATCAACAAGCCGATCAAAGCAACTTGTCGGCACATCTGGGAATTTTGCTTTTATATTTCTGCCATTAAAAATGGAAAAACTATACACATTCGAGTGCGACTTTGAAAAATAATGAATGTTTAGAAATATTTTTACCTTGTTGTTTCTTTCTAGCTTTATCACATATTGCCGGTCTCAAATGCACCTTCTCTCCGTTCGACAAGGTGCACCTCTGGGAGCACACTAAGACCCCCAAGCAACTTTTTTTTAGTATATGGACGTTATGGTTGTTGGTGTTTCTCATCGCCCATCCTGATGAATGTCGTTTCGCTTCTTCACTATCCGCTCGGTATACCAATCGACAATGTCCGTCGGCCCATTCCGAAAACTGATCGTAATCATCTATCCGTGGGATGGCGCTGTCGTTGATATCCCAGTCGTTAGAGTTGGAGTAAACCCGGCACGTCATGCCAGGGGAGGAGGGAGTGTGCCTAAAAATAAATAGGTACATTTGTAGGATATTCCTAAGGGCTTCATTAAACAAATTATTTAGTAGAAATTTAATTATTGGAAATTATATCCACCATGTCACCGTCGAACTACTCGAATTCGTCTAAATTATTCTGGACATGGAATGATTTCACTGGTCTGCCGTCTGCGTCTGCCGATTCAGCTTGGTCAGTGTTCGGGGAGTAGGTTCGAATCCTGCCGTATTCAAGTGGAATTAAAGTCAGGTAAGACTTTGGGCAAGTGCAAAAAGGTATTTGTGTCATACGCAGTTTCATTCACGCCGGTAAACGGGCCGGATGAGATCGGATATCTCGTGGAACTGATAGGGGTTGTTGACATAATTACACACTTGTTAGTTGGTAGATCACCTGCATGACAAAAGCATAGTCCTGGGTTTAAGGTGATTGAGGACCGTGGTTCGGAGCCCACAATAAGCTGTAGGTCCCGTCCAGTGTAGGCCATTAGGTCAGAAAAGAGACTTTAAAATTAACAAACATCAGCATTTTAGGTAATATTCTCAGCCACATTATTGTTCAAATTTCATTCGAATAGAATGATTAGTGAAGAGGAGGGGAATGAAAAGTCCTTTATATCTCAAAAATAAAAGAATGATTAGTATTTAATGTTCAAGTAAGATATGAAGGTATCTCCAAGAAGGTTCATCAACTCCATAAAAGTATTGGCCCTTATATTGAATAAATTACACACTATTTAAACCAGTGGCGTTAACCAGGCCAGGAAACGTGTTAAACAGGTAGAAACACAGAAAAAAGACGAATAAGTAAGAAGAAAAAACAATGAAGGAACTTAAAAAAACGACAAAACTTGCAAAGGAAATTTATTTGTAGAATAAAAAGAAGGGACAGAGTGGATGTTATCTCATCATCTGACGAATATGATACCGATATTGGATATTGTTATATCTGATCAATCAACTGTAATGTTGAATGTACTGGATATGGAGACCTTTATAGCTCAATAAATAAGCAATACTTTAACTAGTGTGATGAATCCGGAAAAGTGCTTTCCACGAAAAAAATAAATTAGTATTACCTAAAACAAATATACTGGCAAAGGTGTGTGAGACCGGTGTGGAAAGATTTGATAAAACTAAAAACATTTAACGCCATCGCTGCACTCTAATAAAAGAATTAAAATTGAATAGACGAAATTGCACTCAAATTTGACAATTAAGTCATTGAAAATAAAATCTATTCACAACGGGTTGATACAACTTTGAAGCCTTCGTCGGGTTTAACGAATCTGGAATGTTGTAATTCAATACTTGTAAAAGCTTTCGTCCGACAAGTAAGTTAATTTGTTTAAAATTAAAAAAATTAATTTCGTAAAGGTCAATCCATGCTATTCAGCGCCTGTTTGCCACACTTATTACTCATTTATCTATAATTCGGTTTCAAGTAACTGGCATTATCCCTCACCAAGTAGTGAAACGTTTTTCGTGTTTCTGGAACTTTCTATCATATTTAATCTACGCCGTTAGACGGTTCTTGAGACTTCTAGAAATGGAAATTAAAAATCCGTTTCGTCTTCTTGTTTCGTTGACTGCTGAGCGAATATTTAACGAAAAATTACGAGTTATAAGTTATTATTTACATATTGTTATTAATCAATATGCGTTTTTAGAAAGATCATTATAATCATGAACGCCTGACTATGACAAAAAGAAAAATAGATTGTACTACAATGATATGGTTTTTTTGTTATTTCCAAAAAACCGTTGTTTGTTGTTTCTCGAAAAGTCTTGTCAGCAGAAAGATGAAGTAATTAATGCTATTTCCACAAGGAACAAGAAACTGTTACATCATTCGTAAGATATGATACAAAATATGCTATCAGAGAACATATTTTATTTTGTATTAATAATAAAAGAGAGAGAAAATGTTTGTTCGATACTTTTACAAAAAGCATTCCTGCGTTGGCTATGCAAGGACATCAATTTGGTCTTATAGTTAGATTGCAAATGCTACATGGTTACACTGTTTTTACATCAAGAAGTTCTAGCCTTCTATACCTTCTGAATTGAATTTGTTGTGAAAAGTATCATTATCATGTTGCAGACGATCGTATTTTTATAAAAATTTGTGCTTTATGTGTATAATCTTCTTATACACAGAAGTAAGATGGCTCTTGAAAGGTAATGTCTTCAATTTATTTTTAGCTTTTTAAGCTGATATTTTGGAACACTTAAATATTTAGAATAGTAGCTAGCAAGACTCGGATGTTAATATAATTGACTTAATTTGTGGTTACCTAAATTGGAGACTGGCGTAGAATAGTGCAAGAGATACTCGAAAATGGATGGTGAGGTAATTTAAGAAATGAACTTTATAAATTATAGAGATATTCCAGTAGGTACATACAAGAATTCACCAAGAAGTTAACTAAGTATAAAATGACAATTCTGAGAAAGCTTTTCCAGAAATTTCGTTTATACAATTTGAAATAAAACATAGGTATCTACGAGATTATTTTCCCATAGAAATTGAAAACAATTATGAGAAATACAAATTCTTTTTAACAAAGCAGATATTCCAATAAACATGAAAGAAAAAGCACTTGTCTGATTAGGATATTTGTGAATTCATTTACCATTTACTAACTACAACGAAACAAATCTAAGTTGCAAGTTAATGTCCAAACAACCCTAACCTAAGACAACTTTTTCTAAATTTAATGGAGAAAATAAAAGAAGAAATAGTCCGCCCTATATTGTATAACAAGTGCTAAAGTATTGAAACTTCAATACTTGTACTTTACGAGTGGGAAATGCGTATCATTTCGTGCTTGTTGTACAAAATATACTTTTTCTACGATTACGTACTTCTTATTTGCAAAATGAAAGCATACAAACAGTTTATATTTTTATTTGACGACTATTAACATTTAATTACTTCAATACAATACTTGGCGGAATAAAATAGTCTCTGAAAACGAACTGAAGTCTCGGTCTTTACCATAAAATTTTTGTATATATTCGTATTTTTTCTTTGACTTTTGAGAAAGTACATTTATACTGGCTATTTGGACCATTGATGTTTGGAGGAGTTGAGGTAGGTACCTAAACGTTTCACTTGTATCTTCACTACTATTCCTACTATCCATATTTTTAATTTCCCTAATTCGTGCAAACTTATTGAATTTATTGCGTTTCTGTTTCTTAATTGATACGAAACTTGTACTTTCCTTTATAATCGTAAAAAAAAATTACGTAGCTCCAGCCAGTATGGACGTACGGTATACAATTATGGGGGTGTACCAAACAGACCAACACAAATGTACTATAAACCTTCCAAAACAAAGTATTAAGGGACATAGTTAACGCACCCTGGTATATCTGTAATGAAGACCTCCATAAGGATCTACAAATGGAGCTCGCCGATAAAGAAATTAAAAAGTTTGCAAAAATTCCTAGATAACTCGAACCAGAAGAGAAGACTAAAGAGAACCAAACCTCACGAGTTCGTGTAGTGTGTGTCAAAGTGACAAGCAGTGTTCTGTTTGATTAGTGCATAAGCAAAAAAGTGCCCTAGTGACAAGACAAAAAATAACTAAGAAGACATCAAAGGGTGACTTTTAGATTTTAAGTAGTTAGTATGTTAGGATAGAAAAAAGTTACTTATTGGTCACTGACCAGATTGTAGCATTATGAAAAAAAAAACTCCAGCGAGGATTTTAAAAAAGGGTTACACTCTTCTCGCCCAGAGGTTTACTTAATGCAATTAAAATTTTTGTTAACGTCTATGAAGTTTAAAATATTTATAAAAGTTAGAAAAATGTTGTCAAGTTTGCATTTTTTTAATATAGATACCAAAATAAAATCATTAACACATTAACCGATTTCTGCCTTTCGGCTTCCTCAGTTAGCCTTTCGATGGTAGCATATTTAAGCATTAACACGTTCTTATTAATAAAGTCAGCGATTTAAAGAGTCCGCCTAATTTCACTTTTTTATGGTTTCTGATAGATGTAAATACCGTACTTAATAAGTATTTAATTTTATAGTGAGTAAAATAGTATAAAAAACTTCAAATATTTGATATAAATTTAAAAATAACAATACCTACTATTATTGGTTATTTAAATATCTAAATAAATAATGGTGGTTTGTTGGAAACAGTATCAATTTGTTTATCTTTCAATTGGAAAACAAAAAAAAGAAATATTATTGTAGACCGCTTCAACAAGTTAATTTTGAAAATCCCCCCTTCAGCTACTTCTTAATATGTCACTCTTTAAAATATAAATGAACGAAAACATTTTATTTGATTTTTAACTTACATTTCTAATTAGAGTTCCTGTTTTTACTATATAATTTATTGTTTAATTTTAAATATTAGTTTTAAACATTTATTTTATGGTAGAGCATACACAAACAAGTATTTTAATATATTATATTTACTAGCTTCTTCGTACCAATATTTATTTATATTTTCATTTTATGAATAAACCTTATTATTTTTAAAACCAAAATTTTTATGGGTCCTTCGCCAAAAATAAAACATATCTTGCTTATTAAAGTTGCATCATATTTTTAAGAAACCATAAATGATACCGCAAGTTTTGTTTATTTAGTCCAACTTACTAAAAAAGTCCGAGAAATCTTATAGTATTGGAGAGATCGCTACAGTGGATAAGAACAGTAACCCAGTATTTATATGTTATGATCGATTTTGAATATGGTTTTTATTTATTGTTTTTAGAAGTTATAAATCTTGTTTCTATGCCGTCAAGATTAAAGCAATAAATAAAAAAGTTAGTTGCTACTTGTATTAATAGCAATTCATCAAAATTCACAAAGAGAATTTAAATAAATGAAAAAATGTTAATAATTAATTATTCTTCAACTAGATTATTAAAAGAACCTAATAATTATAACCGCAATGTTATAGAAGCAGGATTGATATGCTTAAATAATAACGAATGTGTTTCTAATTGTTCGGTCGATATTTTCTGCACTTTATTTATGACGAAGTATAAATTCTCTTATAATATGCAAATGCGCTATCCTTTCAAAAATTCGTTCCCAGAAACGTCACAAAAATATGATGGAAACAGATTTTGACATCTTCAATTTCAAAATCTTTCTCAGTGTTCTATGTTGCTGTCATATTTTTGTAAGATTATCAAGTGTTCTGTTTCTATAGTAAATTTTTTATTCTATATTTTGTTATGTCATTTTGAAAACGACTTCCGATTAAGGAAATCGAAACGTCAAAAATTAAAAAACTTTTTACAAAATAAGTGGTTTTATTCCATGAGAAGAGAAGTTGAATTAATAATTTTACTAATATCATTCCATTTTCATTTCATTTCCGAATAAGATATGACAATTGACCTTAACATGAATAGAAAATTAAAATTTTTTAGAGTACAAAAAACAAAAATAATGGAAATTAATTTGTATCTTTTTAATAACTATTCTAGGATTTCTAGGAAATAAGACCAAACTATGGTCGACTTTCACAAACACAAGTGTTTGTGAAAATCGATCATAGTTGGGTCTTATCTCCTAGAATAATTTTGGATTTTCATCAAGTAAAGGCCGAAACAATCAAGAATTTTAATAGCTAGTTTTTTTGATACCTTAAAATATTAGGAAAAAGGTACTTACAGTATTACCATATCTTTCCACACTCCACAACTTTTAAAGCTGTCAATTCAGAGTAACTAAATATCCTTTACTTCACTACCTTGTCCTACGTTCGTATTAAGAAAACACTGAAAAACTTAAATAACGGGCACTAACACACACTCAAAAGGATCAGATGATACTGAAACACTCAAGGCGACCACTGAAATAAAACGACCTCGCCCTCTTTCTCCCTCTTTCAATGTTTCTATTGACTTTACCCAATAGATTTCACGCATTACTTTAAACCACACCCTTTACTTCCTGTTTCTAACACCTGATGAACATGAGAGGCGCGATTGGTTTCAGCAGAAATGAAAATCTTTTTGAGTTAGTTAGATTGGGCGATCATGTGTGGGCGTGTTTTTAGTTTATTGGATTTTGTCAATATTTAGGTTGAACTATTAAATTTAAGTAAAGGTTAGTAGCTAAAAAGACCATCTAGGTATTAAATATAATGAAAAAAATAATAATTTCTCTGGCATTATCATTATACACGTTCAAATAAATTTGATATAAATATCTAGGTAAGCAGGGCCGAACCTAGCAGGAGTGCAGCGCGTGTATATAAAACAAGGACGGCCGCAGGTCGCATATTTTTCCATCAATCAGGCAAAATTTTCGGATAAACATGCTGAATTTTAAAGTTACTGAAAAATCAAAATAAGTCCTGATTTTCCAATAGCAAAGCATAGTTTTAGAAAAATAGAATGTTAGTCCTTTATTTGATAGCAGAATTCGTGGCAGAGTCATGAAAACAAAAATGGATGCTGACTCAATAATTGAAACATTTAAATTTTTAATTTCTCTTTTCAAAATGACATAACAAAATATATAATAAAAAATTAACCATAGAAACAGAACACTACTTGATAATCTTACAAAAATATGACATCAACATAGGACACGTAGAAAAAGATTTTGAAATTGAAGATGTCAAAATCTGTTTCAATCATATTTTTGTGACGTTTCTGGGAACGAATTTTGAAAGGATAGCGCATTTGCATATTATAAGAGAATTTATACTTCGTCATAAATGAAGTTTTCTTATTAATATTATCATAAGAAAAAACCAGATAAAAACTTATGATACTATCCCGTTTGCAATTAACTATTTTGGTAAAATAGGCATCCAAATTTTTGAAATATCGACCGAGCAATTAGAAACACATTCGTTATTATTTAAGCATATCAATGCTGCTTCTTTAACAACTTTGCGGTTATAATTATTAGGTTCTTTTAATTCCATTGTATTTTATGACCAAAATCCCATGCATGTTCACATATTTTGGTTGTTCTGTTTCTATAGTAAATTTTTTATTATATATTTTGTTATGTCATTTTGAAAACGACATCAGAATTAGAAGTCGAAACGTCAAAAAATTAAAACTTTTTCAAGAAAATAAGTGGTTTTATTCCATATAAAAAGAGAAATTGAACTAGCAAACCACTATGAGCTTCCGAAATGAATTTAAATTTTTGAGTTCAATTTTAATTTGGCATGATTTATTATCAAGAATTGATGTATTGAGTAAAATCCTCCACAATCCTACATTAAACATCGCGAAATGCATTGAAAGCTACGAGACGAGATCATCATGTCAGACAGCCAAGCAGCCATTAATGCTTTGAACTCCCACGAAATCAACTCCCAGATGGTTTGGGAGTGCCTAGAGAATCTAAACGAACTGGGCAAGAATAACGCTGTTACCCTCCTATGGGTTCCGGGATACACTGGAGTGGAGGGTAATGAAATAGCAGACGTACTCGCAAAAAAGGGGCTGAAACACCATTTCTGGGACCTGAACCCTTCTGCGGAATAAGCACCAGTACAATACTTGATGAACTTGGAAAAGAAGTAAATAACAAAAGATCCCAATACTGGATAGGACTACAAGGAATGAGGCAGGCCAAGACACTACTGGGAAACTATAACCAGAAGAGATCTGACGACTGCGTCAGTAAAAGTAAAAATAAGCTCAGAATACTAACGGGTATCCTAACAGGGCACTGCCGGCTGAGAGGCCACCTAAAGAAACTCGGATTAGTAGACAAAGAAGAATGCAGATTCTGCGAGGAAGAGGAGGAAACCTCTATCCACATTCTCTCAGAATGCTTTACCCTGCAATATCCAAGGGTACGATACCTCGGAGAATATCAAATAGAAGAGGAAGATCTACCTAACCTGAAGCCTACCGACATCCTGAACTTTTTGAAAGCAATAGGACTGGAGGAACTGCTCTAATCCTTGAGACATTCTCAACGACTGGGCAGCAGTAGGGGGCACAATAGATCTTATAGGTCGCAGTGTATCGACACCCCCATCACAGATAGATAGATAGATAGATACGAGACGAGATATAGGTCGAGATTTATGAAAATCTCGCCTCGGTCTCGTTAGTTTTTAGTTTTGAAAAAAAATTAGTCTCGCTTCAATCTCGGTCTCGTCTCGTCAACAGTTTCTCGTTTCGTCTTGTCGAATATCGTTATGTCGTTATGTCAAAAACTTAATTCTAATGATCCACTCTTTTTCTTTTGTTGTTGTGTTAAAGAAATAAATGAATCAGTAAAAATATACTGTCCACTAATTTCAACGATTTACTAAACATTACCAGATTTCATGGTGTTGTTGTTTGTTTGGTTAATTTTAACGTCTCCTTTCTGCAACTAAGGCTAATCTGGACGGGACCTACACCTTATCGTGGGCTCCGAACCACGGTACTCAATCACCTTAAACGCAGGACTATGCCTTTGTCATGCAGGTGATCTACCTACTAACCAGTGTGTAAATGTACCACCAACCCCTATCAGTTCCACGAGATATCCGATCTCATCTGACCTGTATACCGGCGTGAATTAAACTGCGTATGACACAAATACCTTTTTGCACTTGCCCAAAGTCTTATCTCACTTTTATTCCACTTGAATGCGGCAGGATTCGAACCTACTCTTCGACCAGAGAATAAAGGCTGGTGCCTTAACCAACTGAGCCACGGTGTCCGATGATTTCATGGTGGGTTTGACATTCTCGTCTTTCGACTATTTCAAATCTAAAAGCCTCAGAGCTAAGATGTAGAAATGCGCAGTTTCCAATTAAACACCCTATATAGAAACAATTTTCAAAGATATTCGAGAAGACTATTTTTTAAATCTACAACACTTTTCCGATTATATTGAAATTTCAAATCAAAGAGTTGTCGGAATTCAAATATATAGTTTTTACTGAAAAAAAAAAACCTGGAAAAATTCCAAGACAAATTTTTTGGAAAACGAGTTTTGGTATTATAAAATGAATGAGTTTCGAATTACCATGTATTTTGCTTTGCTTAGAAAAAGGTTTCTGAGATAATTTCCCATTTTCTATTTTGTCCACAAAATTTAACAAGTTCGTCGAGAAATGGAAAATATAATTTTTTTAGTTTAAATCGTATTGGAAACGTTTTAATTTTATTTAGAAAATTTTGCTCAAATCCTTCACCAAAATTTGAAATAGACGAAACTGAATGACCAAATTTGGTGGAGGTATTTTTAATTATTTTTATTTCGCATATTTTGTATTTTGTGAAATCTTTTTCTCGTTTTTTCGAGAAAAGTGTCGCGCTCGTGTAAAGCCCTACTTGCTAGAAATTTAGAGACTTAGGTATTGATCCCGAATTTCCCATCTCGATGCTTAGGAAAAATGCCCTTTTATTTGATTGCGAGGGCAGTGATGAACACTGTTTCAAATCCCTTCCAGCAAAACAAGACTGCTCTCTATTTTGCAATTATTGCAGATTTACCTTATTATCTGATGGGTGCTATTCAATATTCTGCTTTCTGTATGAGTTTTCGAACATCCCTAATGCTTATTTCATGAAAGCCTGCATGGACTTCGATATTACTTTACAGCTACTAAGGGAAGATGGAAGTATTGTGAAAGATATAGACAGTGTACAACTCTTGAATGAAATAACTTCACTCAATGATATTTTTCCAGGTACAAAACAACCAATTGAGATATTAGAAATTATAGTCAAAAATGATCTCATTCCCAGTTTTCCAAATTTTGCTCTAGCAATAAGAATTCTTTTAACCTTACCTGTTTCTGTGGCTTTCAGTAAATTAAAAATTATTAAAAATTACTGGACAAATAATATGACACAAGAAAGGTTTTCAGATTTGGCCGTCATCTTTATTGAATCCGAAATCTTTGAAAACATTGATTTCATCGAAATTGTTTTGACTTTGCTTCTCAGAAAGCCAGAATAGTATATTCTGTAACAAGGTTGGTCACTCCACTGCCACAGAAGGTAGAAATTAAATATAGTAAAATGAAATCTCAATCTCTCAACATTGTGTAGTATTTTTATATTCACGCTTGGATTTTTGCGGTAGCAAATTTTGAGTTATATTATCGGCATATTTTTTTATTTCTGGAGGATTATTTTCAAATTCTACATCTGAATCGTTTGATTTTCTTCTCCTTTTTAATAAATTAAATTTTTTACAAACCAATATTAAGACCACGTCAACTAATACTGACAGTTAATTTGCCATTCAAGGCAAACGTTATCTTTTGAAACAATTACGGAATGTAGTTTCTGTCTCTAGTGATAGATTGAAATATGTATAAAATACATAAGAGACAAATGTTTCAGAATTTTCTTTCAATCTCAAGAGCTAGAATGTTTCTTTTCTGTTATTATAAGTGATTTTAGTACTTTTTTTATCAGATTGTATTTTCTGAGAAAATACTGTTGTTTTGCATTTCTAAATGTAAAATGTCTATTTTTATTTGAAAGGTAATATTTTGCATGTTTATTATTTTATTGAAGTATTTTGTTGCTATTATAACCTATTAGTTGACCAAAAAATAAAGTTTACCACTTCAAATTTTATTTGCATTTTTATTTGTTTTACTTTTTACTTTTATACAGGTAGATGAGTTTATAATATCAATGTTAAGTATTAGTCAAAACATGAAAAATTCTCTAGAGATGGAAAGGAAAAGGTAAATAGAGAAACGTTATTAAGAGATTACAAAAAAAATTGAGAAAAATTATAATAGATAATCATTAAAAAATAGAAGACATAGAAAGGGCAAATTTAATAACAATATAAAGACACTAAAAAGCTGAGATAATCAATCAGGTATTGAACAGAAAATGAAGAATAAACAATAATAAATTTACAATATATTCACAAAATGAAAAACAAGAACAAAAAGGAGTCTTTCATAAATTTAGGCAACAAATTATAGTCTTTATTATAAGTGAAGGACAACAAACCGAGCAACTAAAGAATTAATAGGAAAAGAAAGAAAGGAAAGCAGTAAATAATGGTGTAAAGACGAATGTAAAAGTTTGCCAAAGAAAAGGTAAAATAACTGTTAAGATGGTTGAAAGCAAAGAAATAGAAGCACCAAGAAGAAGTGCGACAAAATAATAAGAAATAGTAAGAGACCCTGAGTAGAAAGCAATTAAAAAAAGAAGGGAAAACAGTTCAAAAAAAAGCGAATAATTTTTTTTCGTCTATAAACGTATACATTTCACTATGACAGTCACAAGTATCCAACTCCAACAGCTTACCTCAAAAGCGCATTCGATATCATTATAGCTACTTACACGCCCTTAATTTTCCCTTACAAAAAACGCGGTGCGCGTACGCCTTCGAAATTAACGTCACATTAATCAATCTCTGGCTGAAATCGGAACAATGAGCCACCCCCCGACCGAGCATGTGTAAAAAGAAAAAAATATCAGTGTTATTTTAATAGATGAACCCTCATTAGCTTTTTCATCCAGCGTTTAACAATTGAACGTTCAGATCCGGGAGCGTGTGAACGATCCAGTGTATTATCAGGACCGGCCTTTTTAACCTAAATACATAGATGAATTTTAGTCCTTACTGTTGCGTCTGCTCATCTCAAAATAAAGAAAACTACTTTTTAATTTCTTGTTAAAACAACAAAATTTTGAAATGATGTGTATAAATATTGGGAGAAATCGTAAAAATGTGGATCGTCTATACTCGGAGTGACCTAAATAGCATAAAAGAAAAATGGTAAAAAAACCTCCGATGTCCACACAAATTTATTTCACAACTTGTTTTAAACTACGGCCATCTTGTCAGGTTCTAAAATTAAACTAACATCGGAGAGGTGAAATATAATATTAAAAACTTCTCAAATTGGATACTCACAAATGTACGTCTTGTCTACAAGTCAAGGCATGTGTAAGTACAGTTTACCTATTTTCAATTGCAGAACAAAATAATCCCGCTTTATAGAACCGCCAATGCCGATCAAAGCAACTTGTCGGCACATCTGGGAATTTTGTTTTTATATTTCTGCAATTGAAAATGGACAAAGCTTACAGCTTACATTAAAAATAGGTCTCGCTAGGCCACCAAAATTATTGAATAAAAAAGTAACCAATTGAAAGAAACATTTTTTCATTTCTGAGATCGTAGTGGTTTCCCTGTTAGTTCAGTTTATCTTCTCATGGAAATAAAACCACTTATTTTAAATAAAAAGGGGGCTTCCATGAGAAGAGAAATTGAAATATTTTTTCATATTGACTTCTATATTGTTACGAAACTGGGGTTCGTTATTTTATGAAAATAACTCAAGAACTTTGCAAAACGTTTATTCTCAAAAAATACAACTGACAACTAAAAACTTATAATTCATATCCGTCACTGTCCAAAAATATCCAGTGGCGTTTCAAATACCAGGGGCGTAGCCTGGATTTGTAACATTGCCCCCCTTCTAATTTTGATCGTCCCGATCAAAAGCTTCATCATGATAGGGCTTCAATCTTTCCAGATGAACAACCTTCATCTTGGTCCCAGGGCTGCGTTGGATTCTGTAAACCACGTCGTTGATTCTCTTCTTCACCTCGTACGGTCCTTCCCAAAACGGTGTTAGCTTTGGAGACACACCTCTTTTCCTACGTGGATTATACAACCAGACCTGGTCACCTTCTTTGAATCCTCCTGAATTAGCTTTCAAGTCGTAACGAGCTTTCATCCTATCACTTGCCAATATCAGCCTCTTCCGCGCGGTTTCGTGGATTTTCAAGAGGCTGTCCCTCAGTTTATCCGCATAGTCCCGCACGTCTACCTCTTCGGTGCTTGGTGATCCGAACAACAAATCACAAGGCAATCGAAGTTCCCTTCCGAAGACAATGCTAGCCGGGGTAAGCTTGGTGGAATCGTGGACGGCCGCCCTGTATGCCATAAGAAACAGTGGAAGGTGTCTGTCCCAGTCCTTCTGGTGTTTTTCCACCACCTTGGAAAGATGTTCTTCCATAGTTCGGTTGAACCTTTCGACCATTCCATCTGACTGGGGGTGAAGAGCCGTGGTTCTGGTCTTGTTGATGCCCATCAGTTCGCAAACTTTCTTAAACAACTTGGATTCGAAATTCCTTCCTTGGTCGGAATGTAACTCCATCGGTACTCCGAACCTTGAAAACATGTTGTCCACCAATGACCTGGCTACTGTGGATGCTTCCTGATTTGGTATGGCATAGGCTTCCACCCATTTGCTGAAATAGTCCATGGCAACGAGGATGTATTTGTTGCCATCGTCTGTCACAGGAAAAGGTCCAGCTACATCAATGGCAATCCGTTCAAATGGTGCGCCTACATTGTATTTCTTCATTTCCCCCCTGGACCTCGTTTTGGGACCTTTTGTGGCGCCACACTGTTGACATCTTCTGCACCAGCCTTCTACATCGTCTCTGCATTGGACCCAGTAAAATCTCTGCCTGATTTTGTCCAAGGTCTTGTTGACTCCAAGATGTCCTCCTGATTTTCCTTCATGAATTTCTTTCAAGACTTCACTTATTCTCTTCCTGGGTAAAACCAATTGAGAAATTGACGACCTTCCATCAGCTGATTCCCATACCCGTTTGAGTAATCCATTTTCCACAACCAGGGACTTCCACTGTGCCCACATTGCCTTGAAGATGGGATCTCTATTCGAAATATCTCTCCAAGAGGGTCTGTCAGTTCCGTTCTCCTTCCAGTGTAGAAAGTCCCTAATGCTTGCATCTGTTTCTTGGTCATGTCTCATGTGTTCGGTAGTCCAGTGATCCTCAGGTATTAGTGTCGTACGTCTTATATCGGCGACTCCTTCATGACATTCAATACGCTGGCAATGCTTACAGGCTTCTGGACATGGTCTTCTAGATAAAGCATCCGCATTGCTATGCAGCCGTCCTGGTCGATGTTTGATTTTGAAATGGTACTGGTTCAGTTTTTCTATCCATCTAGCTATCTGTCCTTCCGGGTTTTTCATCTCCAGTAGCCATTTCAGGGCTGCATGATCAGTCCTGATGAGAAACTCCCTTCCATATAGGTATCTGTGGAAATGATCTACTGCCTTGACTATCGCTAGAAGTTCCTTCCTGGTAACACAGTAATTTCTTTCGGGCTTAGACATCACCCTGCTGTAGTATTCGATGACTTTCTTTTGACCATCTTGCACTTGTGACAATACAGCTCCAAGCCCCATATTGCTCGCATCTGCGTCCAGTATGAACAGTCCTTTTTGCCGCGGGTATGCCAAGATTGAACTTGAACAAAGTGCTGCCCTCAACCTGCGGAAAGCTTCATCACATTCAGTAGACCAATGGAAGCTGACTCGATCTCCTGTCAACTTATGAAGGGGAGCTGCGATGTCTGCAAATCCTTCCACAAAACGGCGGTAATATGTACACAAGCCTAGGAAGCTCCTCACTTCGTGTTTATCTTTTGGTCTCGGCCAGTCTCGAATTGCCTGTATTTTCGATTCATTTGTTTGAATTCCTTCTGCGGAGACTGTATGGCCCAAGAACTCCACTTGTTTCTGGAATAGAGAGCACTTCTTTAGATTCAGCTTGAGGTTGGCACTCCTTAAACGTCCGAAAACCTCACGTAGGTTGACCAGGTGTTCTTCGAAATTCCTCCCCATCACCATAACATCATCCAGATATACCAGGCAAGTTTTCCAAGTCAGTCCGCGCAATATCAGCTCCATCAATCTTTCAAAAGTCGCCGGCGCATTACAGAGCCCAAACGGCATAACGGTGAAGTGATATAGTCCGGTACCAGTGGTAAACGCAGTCTTTTCCTTATCATCTTCGTGTATGCCTACTTGCCAATATCCACTCTTCAAGTCCAGCGTTGAAAACCATTGTGAACCTGCCAACGTGGTTAGTGTGTCATCGATTCTGGGTAATGGATAGCTGTCCTTCTTCGTGACGTCATTCAGTTTTCTATAATCTACACAGAATCTTGTAGAACCATCCTTTTTGGAAACCAATACTACAGGGGCGGACCATGGACTCGATGATTCTTCGATAACGCCATCTTCTGTCATTTTCTGGACAAGCTTCTCCACTTCTTGTTGTTTGGCGAATGGCAATCTTCTTGGTGGTTGTCGAATTGGATGGGCTTGACCGGTATCTATCCTGTGTTGTGCCAAGTTAGTTCGCCCTGTTGATGACCCTGTGGACTCAAATACGTCACTTTCCTCAAAAATGAATCTCATAGCAGCTTCGTAATCTTTCGGTGTTAAATGAGTTAAGGATTTTCCGATTGTTCCTACCACATCATAAGTTGTGTCTACTCTAACTGGATATCCGCTTGTTTCACAATCTGCTACCCATTCTACCGGCTCGCATACCCCTATGATGTCTCCTTCCCGGACTGTTATTCCATCAGGAAATACATTGGCAATTCTTACAGAAATGTCTTGTTTTGTCCTAATTAAAGCTCGTGCAAGTAACAATTTGGTAGGGGATTCTTCACATGGCTGTACTATTCCAACGCAGCACCCAGGGTCCTCTTCTAGTCTGGCCTTAACGATCTTCTCAGATGAACCAGGTATCCTGACCGTTTTAGCAATTCGCAGTCTCACAGAGTGCCCCCTTTCAGATGATTTTGTCAAAATGAATTCTTCACCTCCGAATTTCATGGTTCTCTGCTCACCATCGAAAGAAAATCCATAGTCACTTATTAGGTCCATCCCAAGAATGAATTCGTCTTCTATGTCTGCTACGAAAACTGTTTCCATAATTCGTAGTCTTCCGAGGGTTAGTGTGACGTCAGCCTCCCCTCGTATTGGTGCATTCTCTCCAGTGACCGTTCGTAGAACGAAATTAGATGTAAGTGATCTTACACTGCCTGGTTCAAGGATACCGCTGCGAACTAGGGAAACTGACGCACCAGTGTCTACAGTGCATATAACGTCTTTTTGGTTCACCTTTCCCCTAATAGTCAAACTATCGGTGGATCTTCTTATTCTGTTGACGTGGATGACTCTGGGGGCTTCGTTATCACTAGCCAGCATACGCCCCGATATGCTGGCTAATTTTAGTTTTCCTGGTACCTGTTCGAGGACCCTCTAGATGTTCCTGTCCTCACAGGTGAGTACGAACGTGGAGGTGTCCTGGAAGGTGATAAAGAGCGTAGTGGCACCCTTACCCTGCAGTCTCTCTTGAAATGTCCGCTCCTACCACATCTGAAGCAATTTCCTCTTGGTTGATTGGTGGCGCTGATATTCCTGGATTCCATTTTTTCTAGTATTCTTAGCATCTGTGATATAGTCTCGCTCAGCTTATTTTCCTGAGGTTGCTCTTCAATTGATACCGCTCTCGCTTTGGGCCTTGTGGGGATGTTGAAAGCCGCTTCCACTTCCAGTGAGCGAACTAGAGCTTCACTGCATCTCTTGAAATGTGTCAATCTTAGGGTCCTCTGTATTTCGATATCCCTCAATCCATCAATGAATACTTGAACCGCCAGTTGTTCTTTGAAATCCTCCGGGGCCTTTGGATAAGCAAGCTGGATGAGTGTCTGGACATCGGCTTCAAACTCCTGCAGGCTCTCACCAGACTTCTGCACTCGTGTTTTTAGCTGTGCTCGATACAGTTGCTCCCGATGTTGATTGCCGTATCTTAATTCTAAAGCAGCAATGAGATCCCCATACTTGTAGTTTTGGTCTTTTGGGATGGTCTGTAACATTGCCAAAGCAGGTCCCCTCAAAGCCACTATAAGTGCAGTAGCTTTTTCTTCATCGTTCCATCCATT
This sequence comes from Crepidodera aurea, assembly GCA_949320105.2. Taxonomy (NCBI): domain Eukaryota; kingdom Metazoa; phylum Arthropoda; class Insecta; order Coleoptera; family Chrysomelidae; genus Crepidodera; species Crepidodera aurea. The sequence continues at coordinate 65,919,712 of OX439472.1, read as the reverse complement.
GGCTGTTGCCGCAGCCTCAAACTGCTTTCGGTACAGGTACCATGCTGACTGACCATCATAAATCGGTGGTTTTACGGAATTGTGCAGTGTGGCAACTCTGTCAGGCCGATCTTGTATCTTCAGTGAAGCGATTTTCTTTTCTAGTTCTTCTCGCATTGCACTAACTTCTTCTGTTATTTTGCAGTCCATTCCTTTTACCGTTTTCCAGACTGTTTTGATTTCGTCCTTCAGGTGTGTGATTTTTCCTTCGGTTTTCTGGAACATCTGTTCGAAAAATAGTTTTTGTTGGTCTCGTTGTTCCTTCTCCTCTTGTTTTTCTTTTTCGCGTCCTTGTTTCTCTTTCTGCCGTCGTTCTTCTTCCTCCTGTTTCTCTTTCTGGCGTCGTTCCTCATCCTCTTTCTTTTGGCCCGCAAACTGTTGTTTAATTATTTCCACTATGTCCTCCATGTTGTCGTAGGCTGTACTTCTTGTATTCACCATCAATTGCTCAGTAACATCCCACTTCTGACACCAATTGTTACGAAACTGGGGTTCGTTATTTTATGAAAATAACTCAAGAACTTTGCAAAACGTTTATTCTCAAAAAATACAACTGACAACTAAAAACTTATAATTCATATCCGTCACTGTCCAAAAATATCCAGTGGCGTTTCAAATACCAGGGGCGTAGCCTGGATTTGTAACAATATTCTATAATTACATATCACTATAAAAAAACTAAAAGGCGGCCCTGTACATTATCTATCTATCAAATGAGTCCAGATAAGTTTATAACAATTGACAATTAAAATATGGTAATACGTTTAAATGCTCGACCCTCCAAACACTTAATTTTTGTATTGCTGTTTCACGTTTATTATCTGGCATTCAGTGATTTTAAAGGGTGAGAAGATTTAATCGTGTGAAATTTTAAGTGGGGCTTTCTTTAACATATATTTTTATTACAATTGTGATATATGTAGATATATTGGCGTCAGAAAATTGAAGAGTAAGTAAAAGCAAATCGTTAATAACGTATCGTATAGGATGTCTGTTTAATTGAACCAACCCTAGTAACTCATGCACCTTTTGAATAGATCAAACAATGCTTTTACCTCTTAACCACTCAATAATAAATAAATAAATATATAAATAATATTTATTGATCCTTGAAGACATTATAAAAATGTATAGGACAGGTCATTAAAGCAAACAATATATATAAATTCCTATCTACGAATAGATAAAAGTACAAAACTATAGATAAAAATATAAGAAATAAGAAAAACAAATAAAATACATTTAAAATTATTCATCAGAATAATTAAAATCATTGTCTTGAAGGTATTCATCAACACTATAGTAAACCTTGATAAGTAATATGTTTTTTATCGCTTTCTTAAAGTGGAATTTACTCAGACATTTGAATTTATCTGGTAGAATATTATATAATTTAATAAGTTCATACTTGGAAGTCCTAGGCATAGGAACACTGAGTGTGTCTGCATGTCTGGTCGAGTAGTTGCGATGATTGAAGTTTGATCATATTGTTCAAATTATCATAGATAAGTAACAAGCATTTGTAGATGTAAATACTTGAAACTGTCATTATCCAATTTTCCCGGAATACGGGCTTACATGAATCTCTATGTTTTATATTAAAAATCATTCGAATAATTCTTTTCTGAGAAATAAATATTCTTGAGCTGTCAGTTGCATTAACCCCAGAGTATAGCATTGCAAGTTAAGTGGATGTAAACAAGACTATAGTATACATTCATAATAAATCATAATCGCATGTAATGGTAAAGAATTTTTTATTTTATTAATAGCGTAGTATTTAGAGGTATTTAATTTCTTACTTAAATTGTTAATATGATGATCCCATTTTAAATTGTTATCTATATACAGACCTAAAAATTTTACGGTATTGGTCGATTTTAAAACCATGCCATTATAGAATAAATTTAAGGAGTAATTACTTGGATGGTTACTAAAATAAATACATTCTGTTTTGTTAACATTAACCATCAGCCCATTAATGTGACACCAATCAATAAATTGTAGGATTAAAGAATCGCATAATTCGATCAACTCATCAACCGATCTAGCTGAGACACCTATTGATGTGTCATCAGCAAACAAGGTCAACATAGTAGCCTCAATATGCTGAGGCAAATCGTTGATAAAAAGTAAAAACAAAAGAGGTCCTAAAATCGAACCCTGAGGTACACCTAAATCTATCGGATAACTGTCAGATCTACAATTCTTGACCCTAACCATCATAGATCGATCCGAGATGAAACTACGAAGCCAATCTAAAAATATGCCTCTAAAACCGACGTTATATAATTTATTTTCAATGAACTTAAAATTAAGACAATCGAATGCCCGTGAGAAATCAAAACATACCAGCAACATGCCGCCTCTCGTCCAAAGATTTGTAGATGAATTCAGTAAACTTATAGGCTGTTTGGGTTGATCTGCCATTTCTAAAGCCAGTAATCTCAGTAATCATGTTGAATTTGGCTAGATAGTTTAATATCCTACTTGATACCAATTTTTCAAAAACTTTGGAGAAAATACTCAATATTGAAATTGGCCTATGATCTGAGGTTTATTACATGACGAGTCTTTTTTCATGATAATTAGCTTTATCTATCCATTATACGATTACTGACCTTTTTGTTATAGATTTTATCATTTACTAAAAATACTCTTCAAAAAAATATGAATTCATGTCCTCATGGTAATCTCCAGTTTTTTTATGCAAGCATGAGGCAGCCAAATTCATGTACCTTTCGTCTAATTGTTCTTTTGATTATGAACTGATGGTGTCAACACTTTATTTACGACTCTGTAGAATAGAAAACATTTTTTAAAGAGAAAAGGATTATCGAAGACAGTGCACACATAGTCTTAAATTTTACGAAACTGAAACATTTCGGATGTCTCTTTTACATCAAAAAGCGGAGATGAGAGCGAAGGAATCAAAGGATTTTTTGCTTCGTTGGCTCAACATATGACAATTCTCATGTTTACGCCATGCTTTTTCTGTTTAATACAAACATTCTATTCTCATGCTAAACAAGGGTCCCAATCATTTAGTCGTTAATCCAAGAGCACACAATTAAGTTTAAAGCGAGTTTGTTAACTTGTTGTTTCGTTGGAAATTATGTTTTTATCGTTTTAATATGAACTGAGTAAATGTTAAAGTAAATTTAAAAAGACACTTTTAAAAGAAACTCGATGTACGAATAAATGTTTAATAGCTAAAAAAGAAAATAAGGAAAATATAAGTTGAGTTCAATATTTATTATTTGTTTTATTATTCGTTTGAAACCACTGTATATCTGGTGGCTTTTAGAAGTACTCGTAGTAACCATTAAGCTTCGTTCACACTATGTCGCTATTTACCATTTGGCAAGGCAAGTTGGTAATGCCAGAAGTAATGTAGCCAAGCCATCAGAATAGCTCGACTGTCGGTCTTCAGTAAATCCTCCTTGGTGAACATTGTGTGACTAAACTAATTGCCAACACAGATGTGGACGTTTTTAGAGCAATTGTCTTTGCCAACTGGCAAATTGCGGCACAGTGTGGTCAAAGCTTTACGTAACTGTTGCCCAAAGGGATCGCGTAATTTGGCCTAAAAGAGGATTTTATGACGGAGGAGTAGTCGATGGCAGCGATTCATTATGAACGGTCTGGTTAACATAGCATCATGATAGACCAGGAAAAAAAGCTTCTTCTATGCACAGAGCTACAATGCGTATTTCACGTGAAACTAAATGGGCCATACAATCTTCCTTCTGAAGGATAATAAAACAACATGTTTTAATAAAATATTTTTAATATTTGACTTCTTTTCAAATAATTGACATTGCCACAAAAAACAATGGTACCTACATCCAACAATTTCACAAAATACGATAGCAACATGGAATAAAGAAAAAGATTTTCAAATTTAAGATGTTAAATTCTGTTGCCAACATAAGGATAGTGCATTTAGGTACATATGATGAGAAATTTATACTTCTTCATAACTAAAGTTTTCATGTAGATATCATATAAAAAAACTGAAACAAAATCTCATGATACCATCCAGATAAAGAGGGTATCCATCTGTTATTTCTTTTTGTATTGGATAGGAATCAATTTGAGTTTTTCTTCTGATAAATTCAGATTCTTTTTTCCTTGGTTCTTCAGAAATTGAACGTCTACTTTCATAAGATTATCCATCAATTCATTACAAGAAAAATTTTTACAGCCGAAAAATATGTGATCTAGATCTGCGACCTCGTCGTCATGTGGATACAGTGGATAATCTATTATTCCTATTTTATATAAATGAGGTGGAAAGCACCCATGATTCATTTTCAATCGAGTTATGTTTGAGGTTTTCTTTGGCAACTCTTTGTAGATAGAAAAAGATGAACTAGTTGAGTTTTTTGTTATTCCTCTCCAATCTTCCAATCTCTGTAAATATTATTTGAATATACTGTAAAGATCTCTATAACAAGGAATTTTTAGAAAATTGATACATACCCTCGCTTCTTTTATTTTATTGTTTTCTAAAAAATATGTTGTTCAATGTATTTTGTGAAATTGTCATTTTTATTAAAAACCATTTCCGGATCAAAAGACAAAAAGTCAAAAAGTAGAAATATTTTATTAAAAAGATGGTTTTATTATCCGCGGAAAAGATTGTAGTCATTATGACATACGCAGAAATGAATCACTTGATGGAACAGTTTCATAGATTTAGGGGTAAGCTGAGGATATTTGTCGATACATTTTGAATTGCCAGTCGTGGATTAATTTATGATATTAGAAAAGCGGCACCTTTTCCTAGAAAAGGAAAAGGAAAAAGTTCAGAGAAGTATAAGAACAGTATGCTTTTTTTTAATGTTCCTGAAATATGAAAATTATCTATAACCAATTTTCGAGATCAAGAAATTCATATTGAATTGCTAAAAACTCTCCAACGGATTTTCTTAGGATATTATACTGAAAAATATATAAACCAAAATTGTCAACATTTACTATTTTTTACTTTTATTTTAATGTTTTAAAAATATATTTGTAAATTTTTTATTTAATTTAGATGCGCTTAGAGGAATCGTGCCAGTGAATTCAAATGATGACGATAATTTAGAATGACCTCTGCATGAAAAACAACAGACATGCTTATCCTGTCAAATCTAAAATGTATCTATTTTAGATAAAACGCTAGATAGGGTGTTTTGGCATTCGCCAGAGTCGCATCAGTGACCCTAAAACAAGGGGATTACCCCTTATTTAGAATTAATTTAATCAACATATCCGAACCATTTGTTCCTAATTATTGTCGTGTAGTTCAGTCAATAAAGAACATTTTGCAAAATTGTTTTCGTACAGTTATAATGTGGTTCAATAGGAAATAAACTGAAATTTATAGAAAATTTAAATCTAAGAATGTCATTCTTCAAAATTAAACATAATTGTGAAACTTTGTGATGAGAAACTAAAAGAGTTGGGGTGATCTTAAAAAAAATGAATATGGTTAGTTTTATATATTTAATATATACATTTTTCATTTACCTCTTTTTAAAATCGAGATTATGCTGTGGCCAATCTAGGAAAAACTGCAACCAAAGAGCACGATTATTTCATTTATTAGTCATTATTTCCAGATAGACCAGTTTTAATAAATCATGTAGGTAAAGTGCCTATCAAAATTTAAGACTACCATTAGCATACAAGATGCCTGATGGTCTGGGACCCGGATTAAAACAGGTAAAACGGGACGCTACTCGAGTATACCCGTGCCAACAATTATCAGTAAGTTACCGCTGAAATGCCCTGGCAAATATTAATAACAGAGCATCCTCGCTCGAGGTATTTTAGAATCACCCTGTAAACCAGTTGCTCTGAAAGGGGGACTACCCTTAATTAAAATAAATAAAGCTAACATGTAGGTTAAATTTATTTTAATCAAGGGATAAGTATATCGGGCACAATTGTGAATTATTGTTGTGCAATATGGTTTCCATCGTAACACTTACTAATAATTATTGCCATGAATATTTATGGAGAAAAGTGTTGATAAAGTAATGGAACCCGCATGAACTAACAAAGAAGTATTTAAAAAATTGTAATTATGCTGATTAGTTTTTAGAGAGCATATTTTATCTATTTCAGTTAGAGATTAACATATTCAAGCTTTTATCCACTAAAAGTAATAGTAATTCTAAAACTGATATATACCATATATTAGAAAATTATATTGTGACATTTAGAGAAATTTACATGTAATTGATAAGTTTAACTACCTATATACAGTGTGTCCAGTCGAGAGCTAAATTATTCGAGTAAGTAATATTAAAGCAATTTTTTTTAATGGGTTCAATATGGTTCAAAGTTTATAAATAGAATTATACCCAAAGACCAGACATCTGTATGAACCTTGACCGATCTTCTTTCCAATTAAGTATTCCCTTTTTTCCAGAACATTTACTTCAGAATTTCGAGGACTCAAAAGGGTTGCCATGTGTTAATTAAGCAGGTTTTTTCTTTACCTTTGATTTTCCAAAAATATTCATTCAGACAAGTCGTTCCCACATATACACCTACTTGAATTTTCGTTCCAGTCTTTTGGTATTGCTCAACATAAATTTAAATTACAAAAATTTGGGAAAAATGACATGTCATACTTTTATTAGTTTTTTTAGTTATACATATAATCTTTTCACAACAAAAATAGTTGCACGTCATAAATTTTATTCCGTGGTAGAGGCACAGTATTGCCAAATGTTTAGAATAATACTTTCTAATAAGTATTAAATATTACTTTTGTTTTTAATTATATTTTGTCCAAGACCCACAAATTATTTATTAACTTTTTCAATATAGGAATAGGTACTTACTTCCTTTATACATATCATAAATAATGTCTCTAATTATACTTGTATCTAACATTATTGTATTAGTAATTGTCTTTCAAAACTTCATTACATTTTATTGCTTGTGAAATAGAACTAACTAAATCTAGGGCTGCTGCAACAGGCTGAAATAAACATGAAATTTTATATAGATCTAACAGCATCTAAAGGTAACATTGGTCACTTAATATCACGTTCTTGAAGGAAGCTGTTAGTTGTTTACAACGGCTATCAGCAGCTTCGGCATTTTTGAAAAATATTTCCTTGACAATGCAATAATAGAACAGTTTTTTGGCTTTGCACCTCTGCTAGCCATATTAGCGCTCGACTGTAATGACATAATTTGCACCTCGGTTTGTAATATACTATTTCAACATTCAAAATGTAATAATATTTTTCACTTACACGTATACAGAATCACACAGCCATCCTTAATTAATGTTCTTTCACGTTCCATAGCCCATCAAAACTTGCATATTCTAACGGTAACCTATTGTAATATCCCACTCTGTACTCAATAACAACAAAAATTAAACCACCCTCTAACCACCCTCTTTGGCAGTCAAAATAGCAAACGAGAAAATAATATGGTGATTGAATTAACCCTGGTTCGAAAACACATAAACATCGTGTCCCTTACAAATTCTACAAAGCTTGTTTATACCAGACAATAGTGGAAATTTGACCTAAAAGTTAGGGAGATATTCAAAAGTTGCGTATTTGCGGTTAATATATAGGGTGTCATATAAATGATGAGATGCTGACTTGGCATTAAAAGGTTTCTAATAAATGCATTTGATAAATGTTTTCATGTGTATTTTCTTAATATTTTTGATTTATTAGAGAACTTGCCATCCATAATGAAATTTTACGAGCACACTCACTCTTACAAGAATATCTACCCTCTTTTGAACTGTGGCTCAAAAAGTGGAACATAAAAATAAACGAAACCAAATTTAACCATTTCCCATTTTCGCTAAGAAAAGACAACATCCAAAAAATACATGGGACTCCACTTGGACCATAAATTAAGCTGGAAGCAGCACATAATCAAAAAAATAAAACAGCTAGAAGTAATAGGTAGAGTAATAAAACCAATATGGACATACGAACTTGAGCTCTGTGGCTGCTCAAGCAAAACAAATATTGCAATCATTGAAAGGTATCAATCCAAAATATTGCGAGCCCATGAAAAGTTAGAGGACCACCCAAACCCACTAATGTATAGTTTTTCCCATTTTTAATTACAGAAGCGAAATTCCCAGAAAATTTTACGAGCACACTCACTCTTACAAGAATATCTACCCTCTTTTGAACTGTGGCTCAAAAAGTGGAACATAAAAATAAACGAAACCAAATTTAACCATTTCCCATTTTCGCTAAGAAAAGACAACATCCAAAAAATACATGGGACTCTAGTTGGGCCATAAATTAAGCTGGAAGCAGCACATAATCAAAAAAATAAAACAGCTAGAAGTAATAGGTAGAGTAATAAAACCAATATGGACCTACGAACTTGAGCTCTGTGGCTGCTCAAGCAAAACAAATATTGCAATCATTCAAAGGTATCAATCCAAAATATTGCGAGCCCATGAAAAGTTAGAGGACCACCCAAACCCACTAATGTATAGTTTTTCCATTTTCAATTACAGAAGCGAAATTCCCAGATGTGCCGACAAGTTGCTTTGATCGGCTTGTAGATGTTCCGACAAGTGGCTTTGTCGGTATTGTCGGCTTATATAAAGAGGGACCAATTTGTTCTGCAATTGAAAATGGACAATCTACAACCCTACTGGACCTTTAAAAAGGAATAAGAGATCTCGTCCCTGGAGGGGATCTCATCATGCTCCTAGATCTAGTATTTTGAACGTTAATTTAAATATATTGAAATGATTTAATGAAATTATAGTTTAACATTTTAATTATTTTATTTATAAACTTAAAAATTCTGACAATTCTCCATTAATTTTTCACTATCATCAACAAAAAACAAACCAACATCCCATAGCAACCCTGTCAAATTTTAAATACCCCTACACATAATTTTTTTTTATTAACCAATCAAAAAACCCAACTTATAAATTTTGATTATGTACCAAAAATCCATCTCAAAATTCCCCCCACATAATTAAAATTTATAATTTGCTAAAAATATACTAAATTATTAACCTAACCTATACCTTAAATAACTTATAGATAATTAATCCAATTTTCTTCTTTCCATATTTTCTTCCTCATTTTCCAATTATAAAAAATCTTTTCAAAATGAGTTATATTATCTTGTGAGTCACTTGGTTTACCTCATGCGGCGTTAACATGGTCAAAAGAACTGCTTCTTTTACGTCTGTTATAATGTCTCCTTAGTCTTTCATCATCATCTCTTCTGTATATCTATACATCATTACTCCTGGAATTCCTATCTTTTCTATTTCTATCTCTGTAATCGGATCTGTCTCGAACATTGTTTCTGTCTCTATCATTGTTCCTGTTCCTATCGTCACGTCTATCTTTTAAAAATTCGTTTAACATTTTAACATTTTCCTTATTCGTCATTCCATCCTCTTATTTGACATATTTCTTCAACACATTCCGTTTCTATTACTTTCTTAATTTTCTGTTCCTGTAACTCTTCTATCTCTGTTATTCTTTCAATCGTTTCTCTTCTAATATCTTTCCTTGTTTCTTCTATTTTTTTATCTGTATACATTTTTAAATCTTGTGTTATTTCTTCTATTCTATTTTTTATACCTTTCATTTCTTTTTTTATCATATTTCCCAATTTGTCTTCCATCTTTCCTATTTTGTCTTCCATCTTTCTTGCCAAATCTTCTTTGTTTTTATCTATTTGTTTTCCCATATCTTCTGAATTTTTTTCATTTGCTTTCCCATGTTTGTAATCATCATTATTAAAATATTTTTTTTATTATACCTTATAATAAGGATAGGGCTCCTTTACTTTAGGGCCCCACGTTGGTGTGCCAAATTTGTAATAATTTATGAAATTATAGTTTAACTTTTTAATTATTTTATTTATAAACTTAAAAATTCTGGCAATTCTCCATTAATTTTTCACTAACTATCAGCGACAAAAAACAATCTAAACCAACATCCCATATCAACCCTCTCAAATTTTAAATACCCCTACACATCATTTTTTTTATTAACCAATCAAAAAACCCTACTTATAAATTTTGATTATGTACCAAAAATCCATCTCAATATATTAAAAAAATATATTAGAGAAACCAAGAATGAACTAACAGAATATAGAATAATACATTAAAACTAATCTTCGATAAAAAGAAGTACAACAATACTTAATAATTATTTTCAAATGGTTTGTTTAACGCGTTGTTTATAAAATGACTTTTTAATCAAAGGATATTAAAATATTTAATAATAATTTATTACGTTTTAGTTTTTTTTAAAGGTACCTACCGAACCATCTTTAGATTTAAAAAAAGTAGTAATACAAACATCTGGTTACACAATTTTTTTTAAAACATTTACCTTTTTAACACATATAAAACAAATCTCAAAGTGATTAAAAGTCAATACATTAAAAATAATAAACTTTTTAGAATTAAAAGAAGACATGGACAAAAACAGTTTATTCAAATAAAAGAGGTACCTAAATGTTAACACTATTAGTGTTTTGTTTGATGTGAATCATGTTTTTAATAAATCTTTTGAGACAATTATTTTAGGTGCTTAAAATTTTTGTTTGAATAAAGTTGAATTTATGGTTATTTTCAATAGCAAATGCAGTAAATTCTTTTTTTTTTCTGGTGTGTAGTATTTCATGTTATATAAATGATCCTTGTTTTGAGATATTGGATGGATAGTCTTATATTTGTGGCATAAATAGAACAAAACAATTTAAAAATCAACCGATAACCAAAAACGTTTTACTGTCAGCCGGTTCCCACACCGTGAAGCATTAAGGGCTGATAAATCCCTTGTGGTTAATATAGAAACCCTTTATTACTAACATGCGATAAATATTTATTATAGTCATTGATTGGTAAATAAAGAATTAATTGCCGTTTCTGGGAAATTTGTACGCTCTTATCAGTTGCGAAAAATCAACAGAAGTTTGACTTATCAATTTTAGTGATTTTTGATGAAGTCAAATTGTCATTAGTACGTACGGTCATTAAATGTATAAGAATATAACAAATAAATCTTTTGAAACGAAGTTTTGAGATTTGAGATGAAATTTATCTGATTAGTTAAATAATTATTGACTGTTAGACAATTTATAAATTTTTAACCGTTCATTAAAAGTGACGGTTTGAGAAAGGAAACTAAATACACTTCGGAAAGAGTCGATATGAAAGGTCGATTCAGGTAAAAATTTTCTCATTGGAATCAGTGACGGGATAACAACAACTTGTTTCAATTCAGTTTTTCCCCTCTATTCAAATCTAAAATGGAAATATTAAAATTGTGATATATAGCGTGTTGTCTGTATATTTTTAATATAATTTTTCCTAAAGCCGAATCTGGATTTTTATATCTCTCAATAATTCAGTACATTATTCGTGAGTAAGTGTATGCTAAAAATGAAAAAAGCATACTGATTGATTCAAAAGTAATGGCCAAATGAATAACCGTCACCCAATTCCGCCAAAGGATTATTTTTAATCTTTAAACTTTCTTATCAGGGATTTGTGCTTCTTTCTTTCTTTCTTTCTTTCTTTCTTCTTTCTTTCTTTCTTTCTTTCTTTCTTTCTTTCTTTCTTTCTTTCTTTCTTTCTTTCTTTCTTTCTTTCTTTCTTTCTTTCTTTCTTTCTTTCTTTCTTTCTTTCTTTCTTTCTTTCTTTCACAAGCGTTTGATAAGGTTTGGCATGAAGGCTTAATACATAAGCTCAAGCTTTTCCTTCCATAACAATATACAGAAATCCCCCATTCATATATATCGTAAAGATACTTTAGAATTAGGCAAGAAGAATCCTATTCCGATATTAAAGAAATTAAGGCTGGAGTACCACAAGGAAGTGTCCTTACTGTATACATATGATATTCCAGAGTTAGAAAACAATGCCATAACCACCTTGCAGCAATGAAGAAGCAACCCACAAGCTGCAAACCGCTGTCCACTTTATCCATGACTGGACGAAGAAATGGAAAATTAAACTTAATGAAACTAAATCACTCCACATTAACTTTACAAACAAAAGGATAGATCATATTCCAGTCAGAATAAACAATAACCTGATTCCATATTCAAACACAGCAAAATACTTAGGTATTACTTTAGATGTCAAACTCCGATGGAAAGTGCATGTTAAAAAGAAAAGGGAAGAACTTGGACTGAAATATAGAAAAATGTACTGGCTAATTGGAAGAAACTACACTCTGTCTCTACATAATAAGCTAATGCTTTATAAGCAGATACTTAAGCCTGTATGGACCTATGGTATCCAACTATGGGGATGAACCAAAACAAGCAACTTAACAATCATCCAAAGAGTTCAAAACAAAGCACTGGAAATGGACACTGTTGACCAGACCATCAAGAAATTAGCCAAGAGTCATGAAGAAAGACTTCATCATCATATCAATGTCGAGGCTATCCAGCTCCTTGACAATACTGGGTTAGAAAGAAGACTTAAGAGGATCAACATTTTTAATTGAACATATTTACAAGAAAGGTTGGCAAAAATTCGACACATTTAAAAAAATGGAAATTGTCAATATTTCCCAACTGTCTTTGATTATATAAATTTTACAAAAGATTTAAACACTGGTTATTACTTATTTTAGACTTATTGACACTGAATTTTTATGTAAACGTTTATCTGAAATTCCTTTAGTTTGTCTATGAATGTATACAATGAAGGCTGCGATGTGTAAAATGAATTATTAAAATGTGCATGAATAGAGTTACCTAGTTGTTCGAGTTATAGACGGACTGGATTCTGCCCATATATCAACTGGACAATCAGCTTCGTCATTTATATAGGTTTCTAATAGGTAATCGCACAATTTATTTAAGCGTTCATCGTCAGGTTTTACCGAATACAAATCATAAGAAAAACTATCACCTACTCCTTCGGGTGCTAAGTAGAACAAGCCAAAACAGTATTTTAACCAACGACCAATTTCAGCACTTTTATCGCGGTATTTCTTACTTAAGGCTAGACTTTGTATTTTACTGCTCGATGTGCATTTTACCTATGGGATTGAGATCCCTTCAATTTACCATACTCAATAAAGGACTATTGTTTAAGAGCTGTTTTTTTCTTATAGAAATAAATTGCCTTTCAAATTAAAATATGAAATGTAAGTTTTCTTTTTGAGTGACTATTTTATTAAATGTTTACAATTTTTCTTCGGATTTGTTCTTTAATGAAATCCCCAAAAGGGATAATAGTTTTACTGTAGCGTTAATAATTGCTGATAAGACCACTCGACTCGTAGAACAGTCTACTATCAAATACTCGAGGATCACACATGCGAAAGTTTGTCTTTCTCTATGTCTCTTGGTAATTACCATCCCATGTGTGTTTTTGATATTTGGTTATTTAATTAAAATGATAAAATCAACTCGTGGTCGTTGTCATATGCGATAAATTTCATTTTAGAAAATCTATATACGTCGAAAAAGAAATAGTAATTAAATTAAATGCTAGGTTAAACCAAGTTCTGATACATTTGAATAATTATTTTAAATTTGATTTTTCCAGATTTTTGTAAATGCTACATTCCAGTAAAATAATAAATTGTTTTCGCAATTAAAACTTCTTTACAATTGATTACTTTATTTTTATATTTTATACATTTTTTTTTAATTTTGTTTATTGAAAGTTTTACTCTAATACGTTAATATTTGCTGATAAGACCACTACACTCATAGAACATTTTTACGAAACATTTAAATTATATGATTCAGTCTTTAGTATTTGACAAAACTTTGTACGATTAAAGATTTATCCTTTAAAAAAACTTTTACCAGTTTTATAATTATTATAGAAAAAATATGTCAGAATTTCGTTTTTATGTATGAAATTTTCAATATAAATAATTAAAATCAAAGGTCACGTTTTTTAGACGTTTATTGATTAAGAAGACACTGAATTATTTTTTATCGCGTGTGTTAAAGTTACTATGGCAACATCAACAACTTGATAAAAATAAAGTAGGTACCTTGTAACGTCAAATAAAATATTACTAACAAATTTTTAAATGAGCTACCATCTATAAATGTTTCAAAATTTTTATTCAAACAAATATTTACTATTTAAGTAATCAATTTTTAAGCAATATACAATCAGTAACAATTGTGATGACAACAATTAATATTATGTGACAGATTGCAAATTAATTTTTGTTTTTTTTCATTTCCATGGCAACGAAAGGTATACTGATGTCACACTATGAATTCAACCATTTTATTCATTAGTTCTTATTTCGATTTTTTGAAGTAATCATACCAGTATTTACGATTATATGATTTCAAAGTGTACCAATAAAAAAAATTGCGTAAAGTAACGTTCATACTTTTTACATACACTATATTTTTCGTGTTATTTTTTTGTTAATGGCATCGAGTACTGTGGTTATTAGCCTTCATATTGTCTGTTATTGTGTACTATAATTAATAAGAACCAAAAAACAGATTGTACTTTTTATAAATCGCAAAGAAGTTATAATTCATTATCACACTTTTGAATTATTCGTTTTGTATCGTTCTCACCAGTCTACTATGAAGTATTTCTAACTATTAATTGGTATTTAATGAATCCTAAACTGTGAGAATCCATGGGAAAATATTTAATTTACTAATAGATGCCACGCAGGTATGATGCAGCACGTTTCACTCATGGTCACTTAATGCTACCAATAAAGGTCTTCCCCTTTATTAATATCCCTTTAACATGAAATCTAATATGTTTATAGTTTTTAAGAGCCTCCTGATTTTTTGTTAGCTTGATTCCTGATATTAGTTTTTTATAAAATATATCATGAAATTTAAAATAGTTAAAAAAATATTCTGTAGTTCTTAGAGTAATTTGTGTCTCTACTACAAAAATAGTTGCATGTCATAATTTTTTTCCATGATAGATGTACAGCGTTGCCAAAGGTTTACAATAATACAGATCTCGTTAAATTGCCAATGAAAGTAACCTACTCGAAATCAAACTTATAAAAAATCTGTGCTCCAGTGGTATTACCTCTGATAATTTAACCATTTATGAGATATCCTGTAAATGTGTATAAATATATGTAGATTTTATAGATTAATTGATTACAAAAATCTTGGTCTTTTTATTTAATTCCACCAATGAAATTTGGTTTATTCAGTACTTATAACGTATACACTTCTTTTGATATATTTCTCATACTATTAAGAGTGACAAATGCTAATTTCAATGTCTCAAAAGTGATATAGATAAATCATAATGGTTTATGTGAGCAATAACTAACCTGCTGTTCAATATCTCAGCAGGTAGTAGATGTGATGATATCTCTCGGCAAGAATCTTAATCTTTCAAACAATTTAAAAAATCAAAAGAAGTACTATAAGACATAACCTACGACCTACGAGGATCAACTGAATAGTTTTGAAAATGGCGTTTCTCGTCAAAACCATGAAAACCACGAAGGAAGTCTTTAAAGATCTCAGCCATTTTGAACGTTTGACAGTCGTTTGTGTCAGTCGATGTCAGTGTTTTTGTAAAAATGGAAAGAATCGAATATCGTTCCGTAATAAAATTCTTGCATTTGAAAGGTTGGCCTCATCATTTTTCACCATGAAAGATAGGCAACTGGATTTAGACCTGGTGAGCTTGGCTGATGATGAGCGATTGGGATGCTCAAAAACTGTGACCACCACCGATATCATCGAAAAAGTTCATCAAATGTTACTGGACGACCGTCGAATCAAGGTAAGAGATATAGAAAGAATGCATTTGTCATATATCGACTGAAGAAATGAACAAGCCTAAGTAATCCAAGCTTGGATTAAAAGAAAAGCTTGTATCTTCAACCACAATAAATAAAAGCAAGATATCGTGCCTTTGATAGTTGAAAATAATAAATATATTGGTTTGCACTAATTTTATCAATGTTTTCCTACTTAAAATAGAATCGTACAACCATCTGACGCATCCTAAATAGTGACGCTATTAATTTTAATCAGTAATACCAGAAGGGTCTGGCTTCGAAAAAGAACGAGGAGTAGGCGTAAGCCCTAAACATCTGACACTATATTCAAATTGCTCTGTTACATTAGTCATTTATGTTTTGGTATGCGGCACGTCCCTTTCGTTCCTCAACATAGATTGTAATTAGTCTCGGTGCTTTCATCAGATAGTATTTTTGATCACTTATGTTCTGTGTTCACCCATATAATATTAATTGGTGCTATTGGGGGAGGCGTGCAGGCAATTGCTTTTTAATTTTATATTTTGTATTTTCGTGTGTATATACCCAAGAGTTATCACACTTTTCCTTAATTACAAAAAGCCGAAAGTCTAAAGCCGTCTCTTGGTTACTTAGTTGAAGATTCAGAAATCGTTTTTTAAAAAACTCTCATATTTTTAAAATAGCATTTTTTTTAATTAAAATTTTTTAGGTTCGTCGTTGCCAACTAAATATAGTATGTTAAGATCGAGACATTTGTCCGAAATCTATTTTGACAGAACCTCAAAATGTTACATTTGTTTGACCTATTTTCTGATTTATATTGCCTTAGTTTTGATCACCAACTTATAAAAATAGTGGCGAATGAATATATGTACATATTAGACTGTAATATTTCATTAGTAATAATAATAATAAGGTGCAATTTTCTTGATGAATTATATCTCTTATGGTTTGCAGTCTTCGACTAATGTCTCAGCCGGCAAACTCCATAATTTTCCGAAAAAAAAACAAAATGTAATAATAAAAATTTAACAAACATAGCTGACAAAGAACCCCACGTACGGAATTGGAATGGTACAATTAATTGACTATGAAAAAGAATTTAGAAGATCACTCCGACTGTTTAAAGCTAACGTGCGTTATGCTACACGCAACGGCTCATATAAAGAGGGGTTGATTTCCCTCAATTTACTCTTCTTCCCTATAGACATCCTTGCACGCATGACTCATTCAACTAATGCCTAATTCGGATTGGTAGCCACTGATTGGTTGATAATGCATGATAATTAAAGTATATGAGGTTCAATTGTAGACGTCTGGCGTTTGTGCTTTAATAAATTAAAAAATAAATTAACTGACAACTATTTTGCCAAGAGAAATGTTTGAATTTAATTAGTGATCGTATCCCTGATTTTGGGATTAATAAAATGAATTAACACTTATTAATAAGTAAGAATCTAATGGAGCCAGAATTTTAAATTTGGTAGAGAATTTTGACTTGGACTCAGACCATTCAACTGTTATTTTAAGTAAAACAATAAAAAATCTGCTAGATCTACTCTCTTCAATAAAAACACAGATTGGGAATTTTTAATGGCCATCTTTTTATAAAGGATGTTGCAGGCCTAATTATGCATGTCTCTTTATAGGTAATCCGTGTTGGTTATAACTACGTACCATGGGCGCCGTTACAAAAAATGTCAGGGGGGGGGGGCACATTTTTTCAAATCAAAGTATTGCATTAAATTGAAATGAAGATACTTTTGAACAGTACTTACTACGAGTGTGGTTTAAAAAACACTGCGAAATGGAAATTTGACACTCCAGCAAATTTAAGTTTATCGCATCTCACGTCTTGACTAATAAATCTAAAATACAGGGGGGGGGGGCGTCTGCCAGCCCATGCTACGTAGAGATTGATATGATATGCTGGATTGGCTCTGATTTCTGATGGCACTTTATGCACTTGTCCAACTCGTCATTTTTATTTTTAATCGCGTACTTTATATAGTTGTTGTTAATATTGATTACCTGATCCTGAATTGCAAGTATGAATCCTTCCGAGGAAAAGCTGTCCAATACTTAGGCATGCATTGTGATGAGATTAGATCAGACTAGTATAACCTTCAATATTATCCTAAAACGCAAATAGCACAAAAAAAACGAAATCAGCTAGGTCCAAGGGCGGCTCCAGCCCAGTGCTTTGGGGGGGAGGGGGCAACGTCGTCGGCTCTTAGGGCTATATATATAAAAGTTTAATATTTTGGGTTTGTTGATATAAATGGACCTAGAATCTACAAAAAAAAATTCAAAAAAATTAAAATTTAGTTTACGTAGAATGAATTTTGTATAAGAAACGATTGGCAACATCAAAATTACCGAAAAAAATGTTTGGACCATTTTTGAGCGAACAAGTGAGTTTTTTAGGATATAAATGGACCTAGAATCTCAAAAAAAAAAAATAAAAAATTAAAATTTAGTTTACGCAGAATGAATTTTGTATAAGAAACGATTGGCAATGTCAAAATTACCGAAAAAAAATGTTTGGGCCATTTTTGAGGGAAAAAGTGAGTTTTTCCGGATAAAATGGACATAGAATGTACAAAAAAAATTCAAAAAAATTACAATTTGGTTTACGCAGAATGAATTTTGTATAAAAGAAACGATTAGCAATACCAAAATTACCAAAAAACAAATGCTTCGGACATTTTTGAGGGGAAAGTGAGTTTTTTGGGATATAAATTGACCTAGAATCTCCAAAAAAAAAAATCAGAAAAATTAAAATTTAGTTTACGCAGAATGAATTTTGTACAATGTCAAAATTACCGAAAAAAAATGTTTGGGCCATTTTTGAGGGAAAAGGTGAGTTTTTCCGGATAAAATGGACATAGAATGTACAAAAAAAATTCAAAAAAATTACAATTTGGTTTACGCAGAATGAATTTTGTATAAAAGAAACGATTAGCAATACCAAAATTACCAAAAAACAAATGCTTCGGACATTTTTGAGGGGAAAGTGAGTTTTTTGGGATATAAATTGACCTAGAATCTCCAAAAAAAAAAATCAGAAAAATTAAAATTTAGTTTACGCAGAATGAATTTTGTACAATGTCAAAATTACCGAAAAAAAATGTTTGGGCCATTTTTGAGGGAAAAAGTGAGTTTTTTGTGATATAAATGGACCTAGAATATCCAAAAAAAATCAGAAAAATTAAAATTTGGATTACGCCAAATGAATTTTGTCTAAGAAACGATTGGCAATGTCAAAATTACCAAAAAAAAAATGTTTGGGCCATTTTTGAGGAGAAAAGTGAGTTTTTTGGGATATAAATTGACCTAGAATCTCAAAAAAAAAATCAAAAAAATTAAAATTTAGTGTACGCAGAATGAATTTTGTATAAGAAATGATTGGCAATATCAAAATTACCGAAAAAAAATGTTTGGGCCATTTTTGTGGAGAAAAGTGAGTTTTTTAGGATATAAATGGACCTAGTATCTACAAAAAAAATTAAAATTTGGTTTACGCAGATATGAGAAATATCTTCTCATTGCCGGACTTTGGGGGGGGGGGCAATTGCCACTACTGCCCACTTGGCTAGGTATTAGATAAAAACAAGTTGAATTTAGTAAACCAGTAAAGAATTTTAATTTATTAGATTCGACATCCTAAGACCGGTTTCTGCCTTTGGGCTTCATCAGTTAGGCTTTTCGAATCCAATAAATAAAATTCCAAACTCGTACAAGTCAATAGCTATATCCGTTATAAGATAACATTTTTAGATGTGCTACCATCTATGGTTAGAAGAGAGTATTGACAATAAATTTTGACTGAATCTAGTCAAGATGTCACTCTCTTCTTTGATCCTTTTAAGAGATTAGTACAAGGTTAGTAAACCAGTAAGAAATTTTAATTTATTAGATTCGACATCCTAAGACCGGTTTCTGCCTTTAGGCTTCATCAGTTAGGCTATTCGAATCCAATAAATAAAATTCCAAAACTTGAAAAGCCTAACTGATGAAGCCGAAAGGTCTTAGGATGTCGAATCTAATAAATTAAAATTCCTTACTGGTTTAATAACCTTGTACTAATCTCTTAAAGGGATACTCTCTTCTAACCATAGATGGTAGCACATCTAAACTTGAATTTACTTTGGGATTATTCCAGACATAGTTATTTTAAGTAAATTTCTATTTCAATATTGTAGAACATAAAGGAAGAAACTTTGTGATTTAGTTAGGTACAATACTTTTTCAAATATTAAAATATTTTTAGTTTGTAATTAATTTTCCAATTTTGCTTTTCTGCAATTATCGTAAGTACAAGAGTCGATTGAAGTCAAGTTTTGGTTTTTCATATTAAATTTTTTATAATGATTCAGCATCATGGATTATCAACCCTGCTCTGACGATTCCCTATGAGTACATTTATTTGTTCGGCCCCCAAGGCCCACTTCGGTGGGAATTTAGTTTAACACCCGTCAAAAGAGGGTGGCTTGACATGCCGGAATGATTGAACGTCACTTTTAATATGGGCTGATAATTTTGTGGCAATCGCTCCGACCTTTTGTACCTAACTAGAGTTATTGCTTTATATTGTGGGTACACACGCCAAAAAAAAATGAAACATAATCTCATGAATGCCTGTTTTGATTTTTGATGGTAATAAAAACTGGATTAGTGGTTTATGGGGAGTATTAAATCATGGAAAAAAATAACACCTGAATTGAGCTACTTTTTAAGATCACCTGGATGTTTCCTTTTATTTTTTGGACAAATAAATAGAATAATGAATTTAAGAACAGAAAGGCAACAGGACATAAAAAAAATAACGGTAGAACAAGTAGGACAAGGAAATATACTGAAACCATTAGAACAGACGATAGAATACAAGCATGCAGGGTCGCCTGATAAAAAAATCAAATTTGATTACCTACACCGGCCATTAAAACAAATGATCAAAATAGGCATACCAAGCAATTGCTAATTGTCAATTTTTTGTTATGACAGAGCATAAAGATAAAAATCTTGGATGATTTTTCCAATAAAAATAATAATAAAAAAGTGCTAAATAATCTATATAAACAAAAATCAATTGCCGAATGTTTGCAAGAGCATCACTTTAGAACGGCTGCATCTATTTGGCTAATTCTTTTTTTGTTGTATTTGTAATTGTCAGGACAAGGTTTGTCAGTGCATCCGAGTCTACTAATAACAATAAAGCTAAACACAATACTCTAACCACAACAGATCTGTAAAGGTTAAAAAAGTATACTTTTGAATGTACCAAATACAGTTGATGAAAACCCT
Source organism: Crepidodera aurea (assembly GCA_949320105.2). NCBI lineage: Eukaryota > Metazoa > Arthropoda > Insecta > Coleoptera > Chrysomelidae > Crepidodera > Crepidodera aurea. The sequence continues at coordinate 65,898,632 of OX439472.1, read as the reverse complement.
ATATTTTTTAAATAAAAAAAGGTTATATCACTTGAAAAGATGGCATAATTTCAAAAATGTAATTTTAGGAAGTCGTTTAACATGAGACATTTTTTCAACCATATACAGGGTGACACAGCAACCATGTAACAGGCTACAGTATCTGTGTTCTCAAGATAAAATTATAGAATTTTAGGGCATTAAATGGGACCTTAGTGGCTTAATTTTAGTCAGTTTTATATTTTTGGAATCTACATGACAACCTGATTTCATGGATGTATCATACTCGGTATCTCAAGTGAATAGTTAAGGAGCTACACACAAAAATACGAAAAATCAAAATTGGCTCAAATAACATACCAAAGAAATAAACAATAAATAATATTTATTCTTCATTTGACAATTTTAATAAAAAATACTAATTCTTAAACACACAAAAAAATATTTACAAACTAAATCAAATTTTCAAAATGTCCATTATTTTCGACACACAGATCTGCTGTTATGCTGTTAATAGCATCTCGAACAGAAATTTCCAATTGTTCTCTTGTAGAGTATGTTCTTTTATAAACAATATTTTTTAAATGTCCCCAAATAAAATTCATGTCCATTGGCGTAAGATCAGGTGATCTTGCTGGCCATCTGATAGGACCACTATTTCCGATCCATCTATTTCCAAATCGAAAATGTAAATAGTTTTGAGCCAGACCAAAATTATGAGGGCCAGCCCCATCTTGTTGAAAGGTAACTCTTTCATTTACTTCATCTGGAAAATCGTCGAAAATTTCATTTTGTAAAAATTCTAAATATCTCTCTCCTGTTAAAGCTCCATCAAATATAATGGGACCAAAAATTCTTCCCTCTAATATGCCCAACCAGACATTAAATCCAAATCTTACTTGTTGATGTCCTTGTCTTATTAGTCGTGGATTTTCTGTAGCCCAATCTAGATTCGTCAGTAAATAAAATGGAGTGATGAAAGTTATTGTTTAAATTGTAATTATTTAAAAGCCAATTACAATATGTAATTCTTCTAGCAAAATTATTTTCATACAACTCTTGATGAATTTGATACTTGAAAGATTTATATTTAAATATTTTTTTAAATTCTTCTAACAGATTCCCTGCTTACATCAAACCGTCTGTCTATTTCTCTCAAGGAAGATGTTGGGTCATAATTTACATATGCAAGTACATTTGTCTCTACTTCTTCACTTAGGCCTCGTGCAGACTACTAAGTGGGGGTAACACTGTGGAACACCAGCGAAACAGGTGGCGTATTTTGAAAACTTTTTGAGGCCGCTCTCCATTAACTTAACATAACGATTTACGTGAAATTTGTAATTAAACGGATTTAGAATAACGATTGACTGTTAAAATATCTATATCAAATAGTAAATTTAATATTGTTCTATTCACATATTTTTTTTTAATAATATTACGTGAATATTATATTATTTCTCTAAAATTACAACTAAAAATTACGAAAATATTATGATGTAAACTTACTACTTTTATGCATGAATATTATGGCAAATCACTTCATTCAACTTTCAACAAAGTTATGTTAACCTTTTATTTATTATTTTTTGAAAAAATTTCGTTTCGCAGTTTGCAGCTCCCCTAAAATATAAAAAAGAGGCCTCAAAAAATGCGATGCGCGCGCATCTGCACGAGGCCTATAGATTCGTCACCTGACCTGTTGGGAAATATATTTCTATACAACTCAGCAGCAGCGCTTGAATTTTTTCGACATTCACCAAATATTAGTAACATGTATGTTTGTTCATTACGAGTATACATTTTTATCAAAAACGATTTTAGATCATTTACTTTATTTTGCAGTTTAAATCACCAGCTCTATGATAGCTAACTGTCAAATTCACCGTCACCTAAATAAGTCAAAATAATGTCATGGTCACCGCCGCCTTGATAATATTAAAAAATTATTTAATGTAATGCTTTAAAGTATGATAGTTTTCTCACTTGAGAACATTAACTAAGAAATGTACAAAAAATGTAATTTAAAATTATGCAGTTAATTAGAATAGAATGCGTTTATTGCTTTAGGAAGAAAAAAAAAACAAGGGTTGCAATTTAAATAAGGTATGAAAACAGGGGGGAAATGGGTTAAATTAAAAAAAATATAAAAAATCGTACAATTCAGTTATGTTGTATTAAATTTATGTATGTTTTGAATTACATTAAATAATTTAATGTAATATTTAAGTTAGTGCCATTTTTTTTCCGTTGTTTATTTCTTTGGTATGTTATTTGAGCCAATTTTGATATTTCGTATTCTTGTGTGTAGCTCCTTAACTATTCACTTGAGATACCAAGTATGATACATCGATGAAATCAGGTTGTCCTGTTTAAAATTCAAAAGTTGGTATCACTTCCGGTAAAACCGGAAGTAGTAAAAGTGAAACAAACTGACTAAACTGAGGCCACTAAGGTCCTATTTAATGCCCTAAAATTTTATAATTTTATCTTAAGAAACACAGATACTGTAGCCTGTTACATGGTTGTTGTGTCACCCGGTATATCTAGTTTCCCATCATTTCTAAAATTTCGCCCACCTCTGAATATAGTTGTAATTCGAAAAGTGTGTTTACCTAGCAAGGCAACAAAAAACAAAGCTTTGTCATGTATAAATCAATTAGTTTTAACGAATATACATGTCAAGAAACCAAACCAACTCCTTTCTGATTTTGGCATGTTGTCTTTCATTCCTCGCAAGATGCCTTATAAAACCTGGTAAATGATTATCATCCTGTCACTGACAACAGCTGACTAATGCAGTTATTCGTTTCTTATAAAAATTTTGCATTAATTAATTTATATCTCGTATAAGACACTCTAATTATTCCATGTACGATTCTTAATAAACTTCATTCTTCGTATTTAAGATTTACAAGTTCACGTTCTCTGAATTAATTAAGTTGTCAGGCCACTGGTTCGAACAAAAATTGAAAAATAAAATTTTAATCGCATTTGCTCAAATTCAAGGCTATTTTAGAGAAAATAACTTTGATCCAAAATAGGTTTTATTAGTTCGATATTTAGACACTCAGGGACGAATCCAGTAGTCAAAGTTAATTTTTTTGGATGGATTAGTTTTAGAGTTTGTCAGAGTTTTTGTGACTCCTACATATCTCTTTTTTTATAATAAATTTTATACTTCTTCTTATTCATTTCTGTAGTTTGGCTTAATTATTGGCTCTGTTAAATTTACCACCGCAGCATCTTTAAACTTTACTTCACAAATATCAAAAAATGATCAAAATTACTGACGCTGTAGTAGAATTTGTTTATAATTTTGTTTTAAAAAACTAAATGAAAAATACAGTTGTGTATCACCTGCAAATGAGTGTAATTTTAAACTATCCAAAGATTTATAAAGGTTAGAGATATATATTGAGAAAAGAAGGGGTCCAAGGACAGAACCTTGAGGTACCCCTGAAGTGACTGATGTAAAATCGGATGAGTTGTTGTCGATAATTACTTTTTGATAACGGTTTGATAAATAAAATTTGAAAAATCTTAGGGAAATTTCGTCAAATCCAAAATGTTTACCTGTCCAATGAATTTATACATTTTTTTAAAATTATTTTTTCTTTGTTTATTTATTTGTAGTTACCAATAATATATATTTACTCTGTATATGTAATTATTCTAGTTTTTCATGTATAACACTTTGGTTCCCTTAAGCATCAATTCAACTATTTTAATAAAGATGCAATCAAGTCATACCAAACCAACGAGCATGGTCTTGCAATGCACCAAAAGATTATAAATTGTAAAAACGTTTACACCCTATAGGATTAACCCTTTAATTTAGGAAGGATTTTCAAGGCAAAATAAGGCATAGGCGGATCCGATATATAGGCATACATCACACGAATTCATGAATAAAAAATATTCCATCTAATCTGATGGACTGCGAAGTCGTGCTACTTAAATTCCTAAATTAATACCTTATGGCTTGCATTAAAAGAGTTAACATGCAGGAGGAGTAACCTGCCAAATTCTACAGGAACGGACTTACCAACGAACTATTCAATTTATATCGTTCTTATGTTGCGATATTTACGTCTTTTGTTATCCTCTTTTCATTTTCTGCTCTGCTTTTGTCTTTTCAATTTCAAATTCTAAAAACCGCATATTTGTCGATAGAATATGGACTGCTGTTTTTACCTTTGTCTGAAAGAATCGTCGATTATTCTTTAACAAACTATTTGACCTGTCTCTGTTAGGTGTTGCTTCACTATTTGAAAGGCTGTTTCTGTGCCCATTCATAAAATGGGACAGACTAATTATAATCTGCTTTTTCATTGCACCTATATCCCTGTGCCATTCACGTCCTTGTAGCTGCCTATAGTTTAGAGAAGAAAGGAGTGCAGTAATTTAATTTGTAGAAGTAGTACAGGTTTAAGAGGTAGAAATTTTATTTTTACTTCATCCTTCAATGCTTATTTGTAGTTAAAATTAAAATTTTAATACATTTGATCGGCCTAGTAAAAGATTTCGTTTGATTTAATCATGTTTCCATGGTTTTTACTGTAATAAACCTGTTCTTTTGACAGATAGTCAGACTTTATTTATTCATAGCCGTATTGTATGTATTTTGGCAGAATTACTCGTAATAGCAAAGCAACATAAAACAAATTGAAAAAATACATTATAGATGAGTTGGCCCGAGAAAAAGGAATTGAAATTCTCAGATTGCCTCCTTACCATACAGAGTTAAATCCCATTGAACTGATATGGTCACAATTGAAAGGTTATGTTTCTCAAAACAATACAACATTTAAATTACCTGATGTGCGAAAGTTTTTGATACCTTATAATAATAAATCTCAGAAAAGAACATGATAATGATACTAGTAGTTCTAGTGAAGACAGTGACTTTTAAAGATATTTCTTGAACTTTTTACTTTTTTAATCTTTGATTTTAGGTACTGAAGTGTTTTAATGCCAAGAGACTAAAAAAAGTTTAATTCCATTAACAACATATAACCCTCCGCGTTATTTATTAGTTTATTTTTATTTTACAAAGTACGCCTATGGAATGTGACCTTATATCCCTTTTATATATATACTTTTACTGCACTCCTCTTTTATTCAGAGTATAGCTTGTTCAGTAAACTGACGTGGCCTCACTTGTAAGAGTTCTTTTAATAAGATTTGCAGATACGACATTAGTTTATGAGAATTTGCCTCTGCTATAGACTATATATTGGAAGATTTAGTAAAATTTTCATGGTCTTTGTGACACATAGACATACTATTTTTAGATGATTTAATAGCTTCAGCCTTGGTGTGTAACTGACCGTCTGTTATCGTGTATCTAACTACCGATCAGTATGTCTACTTGGGAGCAACATTTACAAGGAAGCCTGGTACGCAGGGAGAAATTAAAACAAGACTGTGAGAGGGAAATAGATGTTTGTATAGCCTGAACCACCTACTGAAAGGTAAACTAATTTCAAGGAAGATTAGACCCTACAGAACTGTGATTAAACCTGGAGTTACATTTGCATGTGAAACATGAATTTTGAGAAGAACAGACATCAATACGTTGGAGATTTTGGACGGAAAGGTTCTGAGGAAAATTTTTGGGGGGAAACGAGTCACTGAATTGAGGAAAAACTCAGGAATAATTATTTTTATGTATTATTCTAATATTTAATGAGTAATATAAGAATAGAGAAAATAAAGTCCAGCTCTGAAGTAGCAAATAATTTCTAGGAGTCATATAAGCCTAAATTAAATATCAATTTGCGAAAAAAATGTTTACTGTTCACGCAATCCAGTTTGGCGCAAAAGAAAACCTTATTTTTATAATAATAAGACAGGTAAGTGTAGAATCACGGTTCACAGATTATTTTCGAGTTCACAATAAAAAATGTAATTATAAGTTTCTCTCGTAGCAAAGGTGAATTTTCAGGGTAACTTAGATGGGGGAATATGTTCTTACTGCATAATTTTTTAACATTGAAAGTGCTTACATAATTATTTTATATTTACGCATTATTATTGAACTAGCGACATAATCTTTAAAAATTTAATCTCTAATGAAATTTACTTCCACTAGGCCATTATATCTAAAAGCTTTACCTCTAATAGTTCATTAACTCTTTAATTTTTATCATTACTGCATGCACTAAAATTCTAATATACCATTAAATATAAAGATTATTTATTTATTAATTCTTAAGTACATACATTTTTAACTATAAAGAAATCGTATTTAATAAAAGTTTATTCAAATCCTAACAATATATTTTACTATTACAGAATATTTTATTATAAATCATAATATTATAACATTACATTTAAAAAAACTCAAAATAACTGAAAATATATTTCCAAAACGTTGCGTAAACTTACTTTTGTAAGGCATTCAATTGCCTTTTAAGACGTTCAGTTATTTTCCATTCTGGATCTTTTCCAAGTGCACAGATGCTTTTCGTGTCACATTTAATTGATCCGCTGGTTGAGCTTCATCTCATCCACCGATTCTTTAAACTTAAAAATCGCCACTTTTAATTTTTTATAGGTACCACTCAAAGCACTATGATATATTAAAAACATGCTTATCGTAAGCTTGATAAATTGTTGGCACAAAATTCGATATGTTCAACACTATTAAAAACTGTTGCAAGAAAGAATTGTTTTGAGTTAAAAGTCTTTGACAAAGGTAAATACAAGAAGAGTGCGCCAATGACGCGTTGGACAGTAACTATGAGTAAGTCGCAGTACAATATGATCAAAAACTAAAATTTAAATTGAAAATAAAAGCAAGATTGGCATTTAAAAATTGGATCCCACGAATTTGACGTAGAATCTAAATGTGCCAAGTTATATTATACATATACATATAATCAAGTCAAATAGGTTATTTGGAGAGAGAAATGTTACAGTATAACATTTTGACTTGATAAAATTTTGAAGTAGTAGAAGGTCACGTTGGCGTGTTTATAGTTTCTACTTCGTTTAGGAGATGTTTAGATTGTTTAAAAACAATCTTCCATCTGTATATTGTTGTCTTAACCGCTTTAGATTAACCTTATATGGACCACCCTAAATTATAACTCTAAATAAAAGCGGACAATAAAGGCTAACTAAACATTAAAAAAAAAACAATCGCTATTGACACGACAAAACAAGTTCATACTGCTATTGTTCGGTAACCTATTCAGATAGTGTTTTGTTTTAATTTCTTAATCCCGCAGCAAGCAAAGTAGTATCTGGTTGTGACATACGTTGTCTCTTGTCAGAATGTTGGCCTTTTCAAGATATCATGTGTCCCTTTGTGTATATCTCTTTATTTGACAGTGCTAGGTTCACTGGTCGTCCGCAGTGAAATCCTATGCTAACAACATAGACCAGGGCAGAACTTTTGAAATTTCGATTTTATTGTCTTTATGGAGACGATTTCTCTCTGTAACGAAGGAATTATTACTTTATTTTATTCACCTATTTTAAAATATTTCTGGATAATTAAAAATAGTGTGCTGTTTTAAACAAAAGCATGAACTTGTAAACAAAAATGATAATCTGTATTCACAAATTTTGTAAGCCTTTTAAAAATGATTAATCTTTTAATGTCAGATGAACGCTTGAGAACATCACATTTAAGATTCATTTGAACTAATTTTGAATGATGTACGCATGGGTATAGTTAATTAGAGAAAAAGTAGAAGTAATTCTAATTCAATATAATAAATAAACTATGAGGACTGGATAAATTGCTGAATTGCTGCATCATATGCATGTATAATTCTTTTAGAGTTGACCCCACCCCGAAACGTCAAAAAATCATCTTTAAAAGGGTGAAAATCTCGTAAACAAATTTTTCATCCTTTCGGGGGTGGTTTTTGGCCGTCTGGGGGGGTGGAGTCGACTCGGGGAGAAGGTCCAACATCAACATGGCGTTCAGCATCCTCGAAAACGAGTAATGTCGCGGGTTTTCTCGTTTATGGCGAAAAACTAATTTTTCACCCATTTAGGGGGTGAATTTTGGCCGTTTGAAGGGTGTGGTCAACTTTAAAAGAATTCTAAAAGCCTCCTCGAGAACGGGAGGTTACGTTAGTTTTGCCGATGAAAGACACGATTCACCATTTTGAGAGTTTTTTTTTGCCGAAAGAATTTTAACCCCCGCCATCGTGTTCAGCAACCTCGAAAACGAGGGGGGGGGGGCGTATAATTTGGGAGCGTCTAAATTCTAAATTAATTTGTATGTTCGTCCGACTCATAGAATGCAGTATTAGGGGGATTGTTGTGTTGTCCGAGTAACTCGAAATTGCCAAATTATTGCATCATGATAGTCCAATAAACGGAGGTGTCAACCCGGGCATCAGGTCTGTCCGGCAAATCTCAGCTGTCTGAAATTTGTGGAAGGGCGGAAAAATGGCCCATTGGTCTCAAAAATGTGTTTTTTTTCGTCTATTTTTTTTCGTCTATTTTTTTTTTTGGTTTCCGGAGTTTTCGAAAATGCTCGGGTCTAGCGGGAATTAATAGATAATCAAGGACCATATCGGTTTTCCACGCACATCATTAGAAAGCTTAGCTTGTCCCCTTGTCGAGTGCAAAAAGTGAAAAAAAGTTGGTTATTATTGCCTTTTCTTTTGCCTTCAGACAAAAACGGGAGGATATTCAAATTCTCCGTTTTCACCACAATAATTTTGCGAATTGTTATTATTCAAAATTGCGAATTTTTGGAACGTCGTTTTTGCAAAATATATTAGTGTAGCCAAAAAAAATCATAGGGACAACTTTTGTAGGTAATGAACTGATTTTCGGGAACTCTAGAGGCATTTTCCCACCCTTCCAGAAATTCCACGTAGCTGAGATTTTCGGAGGTAAATATACTTATGAATACCTGCATATTAAAAATTTTAACGGACAGACTTGATGCCCAGGTTTGGAGTTTTTCTGACGTTAATTTATAGGGCTATGAGGGGATCCAGAAAATCTAGCATTCATGTCGTTTTAGCGAGACAAATTTGGGATTTTTGGCTTTGTACAGTTGTCAAAACACTTAATTTATCAGTTTTGCGAAAAATACAAATAACCAAGAAAAATTCTAAATTAAACCATCTCCTGGATAATAGTGAAAGAAAATGGGAGCTTTCCAGGCTTAAAATGGATTTATATAATAAGCAAAGCGTAAGTACACATCGACATAAAATACTGTTCTTAAAGAATTACAATTATTTTTCAATTAATTATTGGAAATAAACTAGAAAATAATTAAAATTTATTGTTAATAAATGCCCTTCAGAGTATAATTTATTGGATCGTCATCTACCTTTTTCTTTTTTCACGTAGATATATTTTACAACGTACAGCAGAATTCTAATTATGTATCTTTATTGTACTTTGTAATATTCTTTTTTTTATGCAAGTACTAGACATATGCACATGTCCATAACAAACACCGGGCTGATGACTGTTGCCAGTATCTAGAAATAGATTATTCCGAGCACGTGTACAAGCTAGCACCAGGCCGTAGTTAGTACTCAGCGATACGGGTACCTAAAGCGCGTGTAGACCTGCCGATAGCTCGTGCCTGTAGAAGGACCAACCAAGCCATGGATGTCACGCTAACGCTCCCTGCTTATGATCTTCGAGTACTTGCTAAACCACTGATAAATTCGACGCGGTGTTGCCACTGAGCCTCCACTATATGTAAAAAAAATTGAACTTTAATTTTCACGGATAGTTATTTTATATATTATTGCAGATACATTCTTTTAAAGAATTAAACGCTTTTCTCAAATTTCGAAATATCGTTTAATTTTCTAAATTACCAATTATTTCAATAAGTTATATAAAAACTGTTTTTTTAAACCTTTCGTTTTTTTGTAATTAATATGGTTAGATAAAAAAACAGTATTTAATAAAATTAATAACTGTGTAGTTTTCGTAATTTCATACAAAACCCCCATAAAAACTATCTAAGAATAATCAATTTTCATTATTGGTATCTGTTTTGTTATTTTTCTAATGTATTCATTTATATTTATTTAAAAAAAACTAATAAAAGTATGACATGTCATTTTCCCCAAATTTTTGTAATTTAAATCTATGTTGAGCAACCAAAAGACTGGAACGAAAATTCAAGTAGGTGTATATGCGGGAACGACTTGAATAGATATTTTTGGAAAATCAAAGGTAAAGAAAAACCTGCTTAATTAACACATGGCGACCCTTTTGGGCCCTCGAAATTCTGAAGTAAATGCTCTGGAAAAAAGGGAATACTTAATTGGAAAGAAGATCGGTCAAGGTTCATACAGAGGTCTGGTCTTTGGGTATAATTGTATAATTCTATTTATAATGTTGATGCGAAACAGGTGCAGCAGCACTTATCGGTAATTATTCATTGTATTTATTGAATATCCTATCCCATTTTTATTAGATATTTTATTTTTCTGGTCCATATATTTACTATTTGCATTTTATTTTTGTTTTTGCCACTAATTCTATATCGTCAACATAACAGGTTGATATACTATGTCCATCGTAAAAAAAAGGAGTGTAAACTCAGCGAAAACATCTGCACATCGAGTGATTGCGGTCAAAAGCTTCAAGCGAACTGAATTGTGTGTATTAAGGCATTCACTTTTAAATAGAATTTTCTTTTATATGAACTGGTTAGTTATATTTGTTAAGCGTGTACATATTATTAAAACAATTTGATTTTGTAATTAGATGGATTCGTGTGGTAAGTTATTTTAAAATAAAACACAATTTTAAGTTTAAAAATTAAATTAATTAGTTTTAATTGAACAATGTTTTTATGCTCTATTAGCCTTTTTTGAATTAGATATAAAAACAATTTAAGTTACTTAAAGCCGTTTGAAGTTTTTAATTATATTAAAATAAAATAATCTGCCGAAGAAGTTACTTATAAAATAAAAACGAAACACAAGCAAAATTATAGTTTTTTATGAAATCGATTACTTATTTTTATAAAACCCTTAATGCGACTCTGTGTACTAGATCAGTTACGTTGTCTCCACGTGCAAATTTGTTTACACTCTTTTTCTTTAGGATGGACAAACTATGAGTGTAATCGATTCCAAATTCCTGTATGGGCTTAAGTTGTCTCTTTGTTTTTTTTGGTCCTATTTGAACCTTTTGACCTTTGCCTTGCTATCTTTATTTTGCCCCTGACTATCTCATAAGTGATTCTAATGTTTTTGATAAGCATATTTGGCATTTCTATTTCTTCTAGACTTCTCCATATTTTTAGTATTTCGACTGTGTCAAATACTGCTTTTAAATCTATGAATGTAAAAACATTTCTTGTTCCTCTTCTATTGTTTTCTTCAACATTATTCTTATGATGTATATAATAATCGTTAGTCTGTCTATTTGTTCCAAATGTAGGACTGTCACTCTAAGCGTTTTTGTGGAACATACGGCAACATTGTAAAATTTATCTTATCTCTGATGGTTGGCGTTACGGTTTGCGGTGAATGAACAAAACACCTGGTTGTTTGTGATGTGCATAGAACAGAAACCCGTTTGCATTTTAATATAATATGAAATAAAATAGGTATTTTACTATTTGTTTCACTGGCTACCAGTTACTTTTTTTAAATTGTGTTATTTGCCTGAATCATAAAACATATATACTTTTGTTTAAAATTTGGTATTCATTAAAGGAAAGTAAAACAAATCTTAAGAGCCATTATTTTTTCGCCTACCATATATGAAAATGAATCATATCAACCCTAAAAATCAGACCGAAAGTAATATTTTCTGGCCTTTGACTTTGACGTTTCACATAAATGTTCATTAAACGTCAGTGTAGAATCAAGAGAACTAAACTATTGAAGCGCAGCATGAGTAAAAAAATAATAGTCCTGTAAATCTGTTTTCATAGGTCTAGATGACGATAAAAATTTTTGGTATAACATACTTTTAAACAAAGTTAATTAGGCCAAATAATATTGATTACAACTTAATAGGATTAATTAAGCAAGTTGGTGCCCCAAAAATATAAAAGATACTAACAATTTATGAGCAGTAAAATCATACGTGCAAAATAAAAAGTATATCATTAAATTCAATTTTTTGTCCTCTTTTTAGATATGGTAAAATATTTTCGAAAATTTAACATACAGGGTGTTGTTTATGAGTGGAACGAATTTGTCAATTTTTAGTGAAGCCGGGCCTGTATTTTCAATATTAATAAGATCTCAATTAATTTGTTAAGACACACAGAGTATGTGTACCAAATAATATAAAATTATACAAAATGGTTAAAAGCACAGGAGGCAATGAAGAAATTACCAAAATGAACAAAACACTCTGTCTCAGCTATAAGGGACCGTAGATCCATAAAATATGGGTTATTTGGAATCACCTCAGTCACTACTATCCTCTGTTAAAACATTACCATCTCCCAATGAAACACCCTGTATATATTTTTTTATTCATATGACACATATATATGTTGTGAATGTCCTTTTACAATTTTTTTTTATTTTTTATTCTCGTTTGTGTTATCTGTGTATATGTACATGTATATGGTATTCTGCGTATATGCCATACGATAAATAAATAAATATCATTTATTTCTTGTCTCTTATACACTTTTATAAAAAGTATTATTCTTAAAAACAAAGTAACCTGAGTATAAATATTTTAGTTTAAATATCTAAAAATAAAATAATCAATCAATATATTTTAATTTACATGACCATGACAATAATAGTGTTTTAATTGGACCTAACTAAATTATCCAAATTCAGAATTCACAAATATTTATTAGAGGTTCTCTTTAAAAATTACGCTGACCATACGCCATGTGTCACTAATCCACCAAATTACAAGACAGATCGTTTTCCGATAACCCTCCGTCCTATTCATATACTGTATTGTTAACATTCCAAATCTGAGTGACCCTTTGTTCCTTACAGTTGATGGCACAATAGGCCTAACAAGCTCTTCAAAAACTGCCAGACTATGATTCTGCAAATATTTGAAGGGGATATCGAGTTGTTATGGAAATCATCTTTTATTGACTTATGTGTAAAAATGAACTACCAACTTGGGTTAAAATGATGTCCAGATAGTAATTTACGACCTTTGTGGAACGTTTAGTACTGTTTACAATTATATTGTTAAAACGTGTTTATTGATATATGTACTGGTTGTCCGCAATTCGTGCAAACATATTTAAATTTCATTACATCTACCTTCGTATTAACTTTATAGATTAACAAATTATAATAAACTACTATGTTCTACTAAACGGATCGAAACTTACTATAACGATTTTATAAAGCAATGACCGACACACAACAAAAACGATTTATTTTATTTTTAATTTAATAAAAAAATGCTATGAATCGTTTAGAAAATGACAATTATTCCATATGTTAAGGTTTACTGACATTTTGTGAAAACATTAAGGCCGCCGTTCAGTGTTGTGTGTTTTTAATGCAAGGTATACTCAGGAACGGTATGACTAAAAGAGCTCAAATTTGGTGGGTAATCTCAAAAAGGATTGAAGTATATATTAAATATGTCGAGCTTGATTTTATTGTGAAAATTGAATTTTTTTTTTTAATAATTGAGGAAAATAAGGGAATTTATGTTTCTGTCTCATTTCAATGAATATACCCAAGAAAATAGTTCATCTTCCCATTCAAAGCGAATCTCCAGACAATTTAGTTAATAAGGAGATCTGTTGGCATTAAAAAAAAAGCTATTATTTGACAAATTTGAACATAAAGCGGTAAATAATGTCTACTTTACCAACATTCTTATTGATTTCTTAGTTCAGCTGATTTCAAATAGTGGCCGCCACGATATAATTCATTCAGTATTGCGAGTACCGTTATGAATGAAATGAGAAAAGTAATTTTGATAATGTAGAAGGAGCAAGTTTCGGTAAAATGAAAAGTCCTGTTGTTTTTATGATTTGGAGATTGTTTATTGGCATCATAAATATATAAATGATATCTATGAGAAGCTTGTGTGTGATTCCGGTGACAATTTATGATATAATTTCTACAATTCTCACTGATTTTTATAAAACTAAAGATATACAGGGTGAGTCACGGTAGACGCGACAGTCCATTGTGGCTAAACGATTAATATTTTGAAAATTTTGTTTCACATAGACATAGATATTATACAATTCTGTCTTAAATTTCAACCGGATGTAGTAGAAACAGGCGACGGTGATAACAAATATATAAAAGTGCAAATAACTTAAAAGCAGTATTTTGCAGATAGAATGTTTTTCCTTAGGACGGCAGTATAGGGAGAGCCTAATAAAAATGTAAGTACATTATGAAATTATTGTACCTTCTGAATATTCGACTAATTAAAATAATCTAAGGGTTGGGCTAAAATACTTGCAGTCTCTTAAATTCAATTTTTATACAGGGTGAGTCACGGTAGACGCGACGGAGAATTGTGGCTAAACGGTTAATATTTTGAAAATTTTGTTTATTCATGGATATGTGGGTTGATAAAGGCTACATTTTAAAATTGTTTGGAAATATACAGATTGTCCCAAAAAAGTGTGGCGTATCAAAGTTATATTATTTCTTATGGAAGACCCTATATTTTATTGCATTTATAGATCATACGTTAAAAATAAGATACACTTTCTTAAGTATTCCCTATACCTAAGCTTTTTAGTTTTCGAGATATTTTGTTATTTCTAAAAATGGAAGCACTTACAAGAAAACCGATAACTTGGAAACCTATGGAATCAGCCAAATCCAATTTTAACTGAAAAAAATTAGACTAATAATTGAAAACCATCATGTATTTAGAGTAGTTTAAAATTATACAGTGCGTCCAAAATGGGGCGATTCTCTAATGACATATTCAAACGACAATATAGTTCTTATTTTAAATAGGGACACATTTTAAAAATTATAAAGGTCTTCTATGCCTAAATCTATTAATTTTTGAGTTATTTTTATTTTTGTTAAATTTTACATTATTTTTCCACCGTAATTCCTACATATAACACCCTGTATTTGATCAGCTTCGACTAGGATCCGAAAAAATTATCTTTGAAACTAGGTGTTTAGGTTTAAAAATGTTTCGAGATGCATCAAAATCTGTATGGAACAGATTTTTAAAGACGGATAGTTTTTTGTTTATAGGCATGAATAAGAACTATTTTGCCGTTTGAATATGTCATTAGTGAATCGCCCCATTTTGGACGTCTTGTATAATTTTAAACAGCTCTAAATACATTATTACTTTCAACTATTAGTCTAATTTTTTTCAGTTAAAAATGGATTTGGCTGATTCCATAGGTTACCAAGTTATTGGTTTTCTTGTAAGTGCTTCCATTTTTAGACAACCTACATAATTCAAAATAATTTTATAATGTAGCCTTTGTCAACCCACATATCCATGAATAAACAAAACTTTGAAAATAATAACCGTTTAGCCATAATGGACCGTCGCGTCTACCGTGACTCACCCTGTATATCAACAGAGGCATAAAAAATCCATTAGTCACATTCTTCAAAAAAAAATGCAACTTTGCACACTTATTGCATAAATAACTATATTTTGTTAATTTTTAAAAGAAAAATCACAAGATGTTTACGTGTCATTATATAATTATTTAATCTATGAAAATTTGCTCTTATTTGTTTTAATAAATATCAAGTAGTTTTTAAATCATTTTTATAAAATATTTGTTTTAAATTATTTACAATCCGAAAATTTTATATTTTTATCATAAACCGTTAAATGTTTGGGATATGGGCTGGCCAGCCCATCTGCTAAACAGACATACGTAATTTTAATTTTCTTACTTATCGTATCTGCAATTTCAATACCGTACGTCTCCTACTATTGCATGTTTAAAATCGTAAGATGTTGTTAAGGACACGTAAATTTTTGTAGTAGAAATTAATTTTGATCACAATTTTCGTATGCAGTGTTTGTGTCTCGAATAAATAATATTCATGAAAATAACTGGTGGCTCCTCTGTCGGAATAGTTTTCCTAGCCCAACTAATCGGGCTAGAAAAAGTAGACAAAATCATGATTCCTACACATTCTAACTATTAAAAAGTAAAAATTAATTTATTATGAAAGTCATACAAAATATATCAGTTATTTTTAATATATTCTTCTCGTTTACTTTATATTACCTAATACTTTTTTAAAAATACTTCCTATATTTTTATTCTGATGGATAACATATCGACAAAAATAATTTTGAATTCTTTTTAAAAATTCCCGCGTACATTATGGTTATGACAGTTAAACGAAATGCGCAGCCGCCAGTGTCGTTTAGAATCTCGTCCTAAGAGTAATAAAAAATATACCTATAAATACTCTGAAATCTCCTCAACTTTCAGACGAACCGTAATCTAACCCACTGATCCCACGTTGTCAAATGAACTGTTATCAACCAACAGCTGTGAGTTTCCGCGAAAATTTAATTTCATGATATATTATTATATTCGTGTATATTTTAAAGTTTTATTGCGTACTTAGAATGTTCCTTTCTGATTATAGTTTTTTAAATGTTTGGAGAGCAAAAACTTTATAGAAATGGTCATGTCACCTGTTTATGAGAATAAAAAAATTGCATAAATATAAAAATGACAAACCACATAAGAAAATTTTATTTACAAATACAATAAATACGATTGCAGCGTTCTTTTTGTGCTATATTCTAAACCATAACAGATATGGAAAAAAAATTGAATTTTTTGGAAAAATTAAGAGATAAAAAATCTACAGGGTTTATTGATTTTGTTGAGTTGTACAGTAGAACCAAAAATGGCATTTTTATAGATTGAAATAAAATTTGCTATAAGTATCAACATACCAGTAAACCGTCGATAGAATAGTGACGTTTATAGTTTGAAAAATATCAATAATTTATTCTAGAATAATGAAAACAAGTCAATGAATAAAATAAAGCAGTTAACAAACAAAATATAAAATTAACAATATAATTTGAAAAGAAACATTTAAGTATATTATTACATTAAAATAAAATGAACAAATGTTATCTGAAATATAAATAATAGTAAAATTTTCTGCTCTTTCACGTGGTGTGAGATTTTGCTTTCGAAATTGTGAACTTTAGAGCCGCAAAGATTTTTTTATCATTTTCTACACCTTTTAAAGCGATATCACATTTTATGAGAGGTCAAAATCTCTGACAACTGGGCTAATTATGATATCACCCCGCTAAATATCTCAGCTGATGGGTTGGCATCCATTGCAAATTTGATTTGCTTCGGGCACCATCTTGCTTACAGTGTTAAAACCTATATGATCTATATATAATTATGTATATATATACTGAATACCTATGGATAAAGAATTTTTAGTCGCCATTGTTTGACCAAACTTTCAAATTAATTTGATATTCCAATAAAATTTCAAATCGACTGATTTCATAAATTAAAGTATTTTGATGTATTCTGATTAAACCACATTGTAGATAAAGGTTTAACTTAGGTCAAGTTAATGTTTATTTTTCTTATTTTTTCAGTATCGAGGATATATAGATTGATAAATGCCACTTTTAAGGTTAAAAAAATTGGATGAATTTAAAGCTGTGGTTTTCATAGAAAATAATAAATTTATCGATTTAAAATAGTAAGACTACCTAAGTTAGACCTTTATCTTTAATTTGTCTGAAAATTATATTTTAAATCCCATTATATTCGGAAATCAGTCGATTTAACTTTTGGTCTGCAGCATAGGATTTTATACACAGGAAGACCGCGCCCTTAAGAAAGTATCCACACAACTTTAGTTAATAGGTTGACATATTGAAAGTTGTAAACATTAAGAATGTCATTGAGAAATAATCGTTGAGTCCCAAATAAATAATAATACATTAGAAGTATTAACAAGTATTTATTTATTTTTAATAAAATTACATTATTAGAAATATTTTTGTTACTTTTGTGTGCCTACTACTTTTACAAATTCAACTTTAGTCAGGTTTTTTATTACTTAATTTGGATATTTGTTCGTCAAGAAAATATCTGGATGTACATGATAAAACGATGTATTGAACAGCGAATGAAAACTTACACAGGAATTTGTTGTGCGTTCAAAGCGATCTTCAGAATTTCTTTAGAGATAGAAATTCGAGCTAGTCTATTCCTTACTGACGAGGCACAATAATGCCAAAACCGGTATAAGGATGGCAAGCTCCTTTAGTAATAAAATCAAAGTTTTTGGTTTAAAGCCCCGACTTGGTCGGGCGCCAAACCACGTCTGGACTTTCGTAATTCAATACCTGGGGGGGCATATATCCCAAGGAGTAGTTGTTAAAGTCCAGACGCTGGTGCAGTGTAGGACATTTAATGTCTTTGTTCTTGGGAACAAGTGTGATTTATTTCACAACCTTAGGTAGCGTTGGAGACTGATACAGTTTTCGGATAATATGTGTGGAGGAAATCTAGATTCTTCCGATATGTAGTTATCTACTAAGTATAGTATGCAAATTCTATGTCCCTTAAGTCGCTGGGTTGAAATGACCCATCTAGCTGTCCTGATTATCCAACCTTTAAGCTAAAAAATCATGCGTCTTTCGTGCAATTATTAAAAGCCTACTCAATTCACCTTTTAACTAACACGGAAGGAAGCTGGGTAAATCTGTCAGGCCTCACAGACTCGTTAAAATAATAAAACTTCTTCTAAAAAACATAGTAGCGTAGCCAAGTATCAAGAAATAAAACATTAGTCACAACTTTAACACAGAAGCAATTTATGTAGCTCTTCACCCTTAATAAATAAAAGACCCTTCGAATAAAAACGACAGTTATTTGCATATGAATTAACATGAGAATTAAAAGACCAACTCTTATTTAGCCACGTGTTGATTATTCAACCAATTATTTTTGTTTTTGTTTATAGTCGTGACGTCCACTGGACGTGGACAATAAGTTTTATGGCCAACATTTTATAGACAATAAAAGTGTTGTGAGATATGGTGAATATTTTTTTAAAAGGGGTGAGAAAACGGTTAAATAAGATTAGTGATAAACGCAAACATGGCTAGATTTATTATCATTTTATAGAGGGATACAACAGTATATCTAATTTTTTAATTTACAATTAACTTTTAAATCAAAATAACCGAAACAAAAAGATTTATTTTTAAAATATTAATAATGTCACAACTATTTCTAATCTATATAGTTTTATAGTTTTCCTCAAAATATCGCAATCAATTTAAACCCTAATTTATTTTCTAACAATGCTGACATAATAACTTTAGGTACAATTTCGTTCCTTTATTTATACTTTTTCGTCGAAAGTCGCTCATATCAACATTTTGAATTGACCCGCGTCTAACAAATTAGGAATATGTAGGGGGTCATCTCATCTTGGAATTCTTGGATATGTAAAAATTTTATGTTTGGTAAATCAATGGTGCTCCGTGTCCTCGTGCCTTTTTTGTCTCGTTCTTAACACTGACTTACTAATTGCTGCGATTTTCCTGTCAAACTACCTGAATGTATTACTCTCAGTTTTTCTTTTTTTTTCTTACTAGTTTTATGGCTGCATTTTTAATTTTAGTTAATTATTGTACATATATCTATACCATTTAGCCCAGTTGCCAGAGAAGGATATTGACCAAAAGCTCGCACAAAATGTGATAGCGATGAAACTTGGCACTTGAGTGTAGAAAATGAGTGTAGAAAATGATAAAAAAATCTTTGCTGCTCTAAAGTGTATGCTAACTTCACAATTTCGAAAATAAAATCGAAAATTTGGTTTTTCCATTATATATCGAAAAAATAAAATCGAAAAACTAATAGCACCACGTGAAAGAGCGGAAAATTTTACTAAAAATTATATTATAAGTTAAAATTCTTACTGATTTTTATAAAATTGAAGATATCTATTAATAGAGGCATGACAAAAATAAATCCTTGAACTTTTATGATCATTATACTTTTACTTTAATTTAAATATAATTAAAATGATGAACATTATCTCTGTTTAATAAAACTTATGTTTTAAAATTATCATTTTTTTTACAACATTCATTCGGCGCAAATTTTTATTTTCAAAATAGTGTTTATTGATTTATATAAATCAATTTCTAAATAATTATTAACTTTATTTGAAAAAAGTTAATTTCTGATTTATATAAACACTATTTTGAAAATAAAAATTGCGTCGAATGAATGATAAAAATGATAATTTTAAAACATTTTGGATAGTCGAGAAATAGCCGTTCAAAAAATGACCTAGATCGTCCTCGACACCCCCCTGTAAAATTGAAAAATTTGAAAAAATTTCGATGTCTGTTTTTGATGTTATCTTACAGATTTTCATCGGACACCGTGGCTCAGTTGGTTAGGGCACCAGCCTATTCTCTGGTCACTGTTCGAAGAGTAGGTTCGAATCCTGCCGCATTCAAGTGGAATAAAAGTCAGATAAGACTTTGGGCAAGTGCAAAAAGGTATTTGTGTCATACGCAGTTTCATTCACGCAGGTATACAGGCCGGATGAGATCGGATATCTCGTGGAACTGATAGGGGTTGGTGGCACATTTACACAGTTTTTTGGTCTAGCTCTAACAGAAGAGTCTCCTCTTTAAAATGCTTTCTTTTTAGTCTTTGCGTACATTTTAGGCAAAGATACTTTAGTTTTTCCGAACACCTCGCCTGAATATTTGTATTCAACGGCTCGACGCGCATAGAGTTTTAGAATTTGCTTTCTTATTTTTAATAATATTTTTGTAGTAATACAATTTTTTTTTCAAATAACTTATAATATAATTTTTAGTAAAATTTTCCGCTTTTTCACGTGGTGCTATTAGATTTTCGAAATTTTTATTTTTTTTCGAGATATAATGGAAAAAACAAATTTTCGATTTTATTTTCGAAATTGTGAAGTTAGCATACGCTTTAGAGCAGCAAAGATTTTTTATCGTTTTTTACACCCTTTCAAGTACTTAAGTGCCAAGTTTCATCGATATCACATTTTGTGCGAGGTCAAACTCTCTGACAACTGGACTAATTGTGTACCTACCTTATAGGCGTTACAATTTTTTATTGGGGGTATCTTACTGATCACAAAGTCAGGTTTTTTTGACAAAAAATTTTTTTTCAAACTTGTAATCCGGATACAATTTTTGTTTATTTATTAAATTGTTTGTTACACCACCCAACAATAATAACTATTTCATGGGAAAGAAAACCAGTATAATAAATTATGTAAATAAAATTAACGAGTACCTTTCTTAAAAACTTAGACGGTCGCAATCCAGTGCAGATGTACATGAAAAACACCCATGTGAAAAAGGAAAAAGTAAAAACGTTTGCCTTGAATTACCTTTTTTAATGATGCATTATCGAATGTATATATTTACAAATGCAGTTCTGTAAATTGTTTAAACAACAAAACATTAATTTAATTAAGAAATCCTTTTACCTCGTTTAATTTGGCTATTTATTACTCGTAAGAATATTCAATCTGACTTGCATGTTATGGTACTCCTTGATGGCTTGGATGGAGAGAATTTGAAAAAAAATGCCCTTGCAGCTGGCCAGTAGAAACAGACTTGCAATTTTTAATATAAACTAACGAATCCATTTATTTCATTATATACAGAGTGAAGTATTAACAATAGGCTATAGAACAGGGTTTATTATTAAGTAATTCTAAAAATAACCAGTTGAGAATGCTCTTCTAGCATTGCAATAGACCAAATTGTAATGAAAATTTCACACCAACATTTTTTAACCAATAAGAAGCTTTCGTTTCAGCTCGTTACTGTAGTAACCACAAAACTTGGCGATAGTATTTTCCTGCTGGGTACCCTGGGCGGTACCACAGCGATAGTATTTCTGTCAAGTGTCAAATTATAAAAATACACCCTTCCGTTCACTGTAAAATAATACAGATTGGTTGATAGCTAATAGATAGATTATTTTAGACCAATAAATGTTTACTTCATACTGCTAAAATCCTAGGAACATATTCTTTTGGTATATATGAAGTATCTTACGAAAATGTCGTGTTATAATTTTTTATATTACTTTGATCTTGAATTACTATCGGAAATATTTCCGAAAGCATGAATTTTTTAAAAGTTATCCCGAGATAATTCAAGCTCTAGGGAGATTACTAGTGAAAGTATTAATAAAATTTTAGATTGACAGTTCCTATTCCAATCAACACAGCCGCAGTCTACTCACTTTTACCAAAATCGTCATACACTGTGTGTCTAGGTACTTTAAAGTCAATGTCATTTTAAACTTCAAAATTTTCATATTTTGGACCCCATTTTGAAGGTGTACCCGAAGCGGTACGGAGGGTCACATCAAACCCTAAGTCCCTCTGAAGTCAAAATTTTAAAATTCATAAACACAAAAAAGTTACAGACACACACACAGATTGAATTCAGTTACCGAACAATTTGTTCAGTGATAAAAAAATAAAACAACCTATATCTTTTTAACAGCATTATTTGAGTATATCCTCATATCATATACCCAAAAAATGTTCCTTTGCCCCGTTATCTCAGGGGCCCCCAAAGTGTGGGTCCCGAATTCAAGGGGGATGACGAAAAGATTCCAAAAATGATACAAAAACGCATTATTAAGACATGTTTTTTGTCTTTCGCGACATAAATAAAAATATATAAACAGGAAAAATGGAAGTTTCTATGAAGAAGGTTTAGAAAAGCTGGCCACCCGCCGGCGCCGGTTTGAACATTGGTGTAGAAAAATAGCCTAAGGTGTGCTCTTTCACATAAAAATAAAATTGGCTTGAGAAAAAATTGTTTTTCTAGGTTTTCTTTGAACGGTACTTACTCTCCGAATATGTCTCGTATATATCTCGATAAATTTCAATGCTTGGAATGGAAGATTCGATGCAAAAGAGAAATAGGGACTTGTTCTGTAGGCTCCAAGTGCAATCAATTGAATCGTTGAATTGATTCTAGAGGTTTTAACGTTGTTTTCCGGGCTGATGAGTAAATAGTGGAGTCGATCTGGCGGAAAAAAAACCCGATAAACGAAGTCGCTCTTTTCGAAAAAAAATTTTTGTGATTTCATAGATTCTAGGTCTTTCACGTGATCACTATATGAAAGCTAAGGAAGGTGTGGAGGGGGGGGGGGTAAATATTAACATGTAAAGATATGGAAAATCGGTTTTTCGCACGTAGCTTGCTGAGTTTTATTCGGATCAAGACGACTTCTATATATAAAATAAAGTGCTCGCGAAAACGCTTAAACTGAATCCAAATCGGTCTAGCGGTTCTTAGGATATTGCGATTTGAAAATATATGGATTTTCGCTGAGGCGAGAACACACCTAGAGCCGTGTTCGCGTTTTTCGCATGGAAGAAAATGACTTTGAGACTTGATTTTTTTTCCTCCGATAGATAGTCATGACCCAAGCATTGTGTCCAAATTTCAACCCGCTAGTTTAATTTGGGGGGAGAGGGAGGGCAAACACTGATTAATTTTTGACTCGAGGTAACTGGCAAACTCTTTCATGGGGACACTGCTACAGGATGTATTAAGGAGATGATGGTTTTCGCGAAAACGGACAAATGGCGACCAAATTTTAATTTTTGATTTTCGCAACGAAAGAGTAAAATGAAGAAAATTTTTTATTCGCCATCGGTTGCGGAATTTTTTTCTCTTTGATTTGAGCCCTACAAGAACTCGATACGATAATGAGGGGGGTGCACAAAGTCACTAACCATATTCGTTGTCCTTCTACAGGGCAAAACGCGTTTACCCCCTCCAACCCTTCCTGATTATCGGATCGAGTCCCTGTAGGGCTCAAATCAAAGAGAAAGAAATTCCGCAACCGATGACACATAAAAAATTTTCCCCACTTTACTCTTTCGTTGCAAAAATTGAAAAATAAAATTTGTAAAATCCGAAATTCGGTAGCCATTTGTCCGTTTTCGCGAAAACCATCATCTCATTAATACATCCTGTAGCAGTGTCCTCATGAAAGAGTTTGACATTTTGCTGACCCGGATTGGTCAAGAATTAAAAAAGTTACCTCGAGTCAAAAATTAATAAGTGTTTCGAATTTTTTTAAAGTAAAAATGACATTTGAAATATTATAACAGGAAAGACATTTCACATGTCAAAAAAGAATAAAACAATTTTTTAGGGTCGGAATTTTGTTTAATTTTTCTTTGACATGTAAAATGTCACTTCTATTTCAAATTTTAAATTTTTTTCCATTGTTTAGTTTTAAAATTAAGGAATGAAAATTTAAGGATGTATTTACAAGCCAATAAGGCACCTAAATACCAAATAAAAGCTTTAGGTCTTTTATTTTTTTCGCGATGTACATAGGGCTCCTGCGCCACCAAAAAAACCCATATACCAAATTTCAGCTCAATCGGATTAAGCGTGCGGACGCTATCGTGGAAGAATACAGACACACACACATGCAGACGGGCAGACTTCCATCTGGAAATCGTTTTAATCGTGTTGGGGACCTCAAAATGGATAAATCCGTCGTTATCTCAATTTTTTTTAGCGCGTTCACAATACTTTCCCTTGACGAGGGACCGGGAAAGTAAAATCAAGTCTCGAAGTCATTTTCTTCCATGCGAAAAACACGAACATGGCTCTAGGTGTGTTCTAGACCGATTTGGACAGGTTAAAACTAAGTTTAAGCGTTTTCACGAGCACTTTATTTTATATATGGAAGTCGTGTCGATCTGAATAAAACTCAGCGAGCTACGTGCGAAAAACCGATTTTCATATAGTGATCACGTGAAAGAGGGACCTCGAATCTATGAAATCACAAAAAAATTTTTTCGAAACCAGATCTACTTCACTAAAACAATACTCCCATAATGTATGCGTGGCTGAATAAAAGATTTATAGATCATTAAAAGACTATTGCTGTAACTTTCGCTATCGATTTCATTATGTTCAGGTATTTTTTGCATTTTAATCCATTATTACATCCAAGACTTTAGTAAATTCTTTAAATTCTAAGGAATGATCTTCTGAAAATAATTTAAGCGATCTGTGTTGTGGTCGTACTTGACTTTGTTTTCGTACGAATTTGTCTTTTTTTAATAATTTTCTTATTCCAATTTTTGGACACTGTGAAAAAAAAGTAAATTTTACACTTTTTCAACAAATTGTAAGCCGCAATATGAAGATTAGTTAAAAGCCCACCAACGAACTTCGCAAGCATTCGTACTGTTTTTTATCAATCAGTCTCACCGTTATAATAAATAGTATAAGCGTTAATAGGTATCTAGTAAAAAGAGAATAATAAAAAATATCACCTGTACCCACATACTCTTGGCACACGCCTGCAAGTGCTCTCTATCATTACTTTTAATTCTAATACATTCGTTAGATTAAAGGTGCACACGAGAATCCTGCTGGTGCAAACCGCACTTGCTATGTACTCTTTTTAATAGTCAAAGAGATACACACGAGAATGACATTTAATAGGTATGAAACTTTCGTGGTTTTACAAGAAGAGAAAAAGAACCTTACCTTTTTTTCTACGGATCACATCCACATACGAAGGTCAAAAATTAATAACAACGGAAGTTTTAAAAGTCCGTCACCTGCACACT
The DNA here is from genome assembly GCA_949320105.2 of Crepidodera aurea. Lineage (NCBI taxonomy): Eukaryota > Metazoa > Arthropoda > Insecta > Coleoptera > Chrysomelidae > Crepidodera > Crepidodera aurea. Next base: position 65,873,079 of record OX439472.1, on the reverse strand, counting down.
CCTCGCAGGAATACGTACGGGGTTCCCGTGAGAAGGGCTGATCTCAAGCGATCCCCAATTCGCCAAATTTTGTAACCTTGGGCCAACGGGATATTCGAGCCGCAGGAATTTTGAACCAACGGGATATTCGAGCACGCATTTTAAGCAGAAAATGTTAAAATTTTCGATTTTTAAAGTCTATTTCTTCTTAAAAGGTTTAAAAGCATTAATGCCAGAAAAATTTACTCATTTTAGTAGTAGAAGTGAAACACCTTTCGTTTGCGATGTTTTAAATTTTTATATTTTATTGTAATTATACTATTTTTAGTTTTGTTTTCTTTTTCGTCATTTTATTGTCTCCTCGAACGAAACACACCTGCACTAATCGTGTATCGGTTTATAAATCATCGTCTTGAAATTGAGCAGCCAAGCTAATTTTCTCCTTATAGGGTGATTGCTCCTGTTAAAAAATGATGTTGCTCTCGAAGAAAAACTTCTTCTGTGGAACTGTGGAGTTTACTGCAGTTCTAGAGTTATCTGTTATCAGTTATAAATCATAAATCAATCAAACGCAGAAAAAAGATGGTGAGTTTAACTGACTAATTATTAATTATACATGTGGAGAAAGCGCGGCGTGCTCTTTATAAAGAAATATATTATTATTCCGTAGAAGATAAGACGCGCCCGATGGACTGGGCTAACAAGTGCATATTCGAGACGGCTACTTTTGGCGGAAGTCGACGTAAGTTGAAAATGTATGTTTTCTTCTTTGTTACACTGTCTCAGATAATTTTAATTGATTAAGTGATTAGTGATTAAATTAAAAGAAACAATAGTAAATAATTAAGAATATTATATAATATTGTTTTTTCTTATATACCTGGCAAATAATTTAAATCTATTATCGTACTTATATTATTCAGCTGGAAGTTTAAGAAAAATAGTAGAAGAACCTGAGACGAGATTGGAGAAAAGACAGAATTGGTTGAAGCTATAGCAATGCTGAAGGAAATGTTTTAATATTAGAAAACCGGCCAGAAATTATAACTCCCGAATTTGGGAAGATTTTTGTGAGAAAAGGGTTTTTTCAAGTGAGAATTATTCGATCAATGAAGGTAATTTTACCAAAAAAATATAATCGTTGATTTATTTACTTACTTAGAATGGTGAATTTCTCCATTGTTTCTGCTGTAAAATTAAAAAAAAAAATAAATTAAAAATTGAAATATTATTTGTATTTTAATTTAATATTTAGCACTCCAACCAATAGATAACATTTTAAAATTTTAAGTCCTTTTAAAACCATTTTGATACTAATAATTTCTTGGTTTAATCATCAAGTAAACTTTCTTTGATTAAAATATTAATTAAAAATTTTTAGTAAGTTCCGCTATCTACCGGTACTTTAACAAACCTTATTTGTCTGAATATTTATTGCAGATAACTCCTAATTCTACAGTTTGTGTTCAAAAATTTAAACTAGTCACTATCTTTTTCTTTTATTATCGAAAAAAATATCTTCTGATAAAAATTTCAACCATTTGTTCCCAGCTTTTGTATCTTAAATGTCTGTTTTCGTGTTTAACTGTTTTTAATGTATATTTAATATTTTTGGCTGCTGGAACATAATTAAATTCAAATTGTGTTTTTATTCAAAATAATTTTAATAAGTATCGTCCTAATTACATCACAATTTTTAAATGTTAACACAGTGACCTGTACCATGTTTTTTGTGAAAATCCTGACGCTAATCCTTCATGGATAAGTTATGGTGAGTCTAACTTCACTAACTTCGATTTTATTTTATTTTTCAAACTTAATTGCTGTTTTTATAATTAATTTTTTAACCCCATAACTTTTCCAGCTAAGTGTGCCTGATGATAACATAATATTGTCGAAACCGGTCGCCAATAAATAACTTTGTGAGATATAAAGGATTTTTCATCCCCCTTCTCTTCATTTCTTTGAATAATTGAAGTTATTTATTTTCTTAATGTAACTTATCACCTTATAATAATTGTTGTATTGCTTTGACTTTTACACCTTTTTGTTCATCACAAAAACTATATTTGTATTAATGTTAATCCTTTAATGCGACCCTTTTAAAAGGGTGGATGTTTAGTCAATATATAAACCCTTATTAAGCGATAAAAGCCAAATAACAAGGGTACATAGCACTTAAAGATCGACCCTTGGAATATGGGAAAATCGCATTTTAAACTAAATAGTGTTTAGTTTTTTGTTTAATCATTTTGACCCCTTCTATTAGTACAATAATTAGAAAAAGGAAATGGAACTGATTGATCGGTAAACAAAATAAAATAGTGTAAGTAGTAATATAACCCCGTTATAATTAAAATAGAAATGATGTTAATTACAAATTTCACATGGTGCTATTATTTTTTCGAATTTTTCTTTTCGAGATATAAGTAACGCAAAAATCAAATTTTCGATTTTTTTATCGTTTTCTACACCCTTAAAGTCCTAAGAGCATAGTTTCAGCGACATCATATTTTACACTGAAAAAATATTTGTACGTAAAATCAATAAAGTATCGTCGTCAATTTCTTGGACGTGAATTATTCGGTGATTGAGAGAATAATTTCACGTCATAAAACAATTAACTAGAGCATTAAAACAATAAGCCAAAAATCGTTAAGCAATAAACGCAAAACATCAAAAACTAATTAAATGTATCCTTAATATAATACAAATATTAATGAAATCAATGTTTTGCAATTATAAACCTATGTACTTTACCATTAAAACCATAAAAACTTTTTATAAATCCAAGTACTACAAACTTTGAAAATTAATTAACGGTTTTCATTGTTTTGATGAACATTAAACGTTATATCTATGAATGCCACCATTGCCTGCTTAAAAACGCGCCAAAATAGTGCTACCTAATAGTAAATCAATCTCTACGAACATTAATATTAACACTTCGCCCGCGCCCATAGCCCATATAAGTGCAGCCACATACAGAGGTTAGGTGTTCCGATACAGTTTGTGTTTTGTGGACAGTAAAATAATAATTATTGTGCCAAATTAGTTAATTCTGGACTGGAGATCGACAAAGAAAGGAAGGTACATTCTGATAGTTACAAAAAACACTGGGGTTACCGCTTGGTAAATATTATTTTGGCACACATTATACCTATACTAAAATTTTATGTATAAGATGTTAAAATAAAAAATCGGATGTGGCCATGCACATGACTTTACCATACTTTAACGGCCCTACGGGCTCATAATCCAATTACTCGTACATATTTAAGGCAGGCCAAAACACTTCTACTGCGCTTGCGCTATTATGCAACTACGTTATTCCATATTTTATTTTTAACTCGCTTATAATACAAAATTTGAAAAAAGTTTTTAAACAAAATTTATAGTAAATTTAATTTAAAATAAATTTTTTCTCTTAATATTTTTACATAAACTTAATAGAAACGATAATAATTGCGAAAATCTGAAAATTCTCAAGAGTAAACCCCCACTTCCGGTTGTCCGATTTTGCCCAAAATCTAATCAGGAGATATCAGGAGATATCTCTAAAATTTTAAATATTTGTGTCTACTTTGACGAAATTCGTTTTAAATTTTTTCATATACTTAAGGCAGTTGATATATGTTTTAAAATTATTTACTTGTTCAATTTAGATTTTCCACAAAAGAGCAAAATCTTTTGGAACTTTTTGGAAAAGTGTTTTTATAAACATGCTGTTCCCTTTGAAAGCCCTAGGGTACACATGATTTGTGAATCAATAACATTAGAGCAATGAAAAATAACTACCTAACACATTTTTTTGAATAATCCTCTTCCAGTTGGTTGAATCTTGATTGTTCATATAGGAAATTCGAAAATATAGGTTTTGGGAAAATGCGACACATCAAATCAGTAGACATAGATGAGCCAATGATTAGTAGGGAGGTGTTTGAAATTTTTTTAGAAATATCGTATTGTTTTAATATTTTTGATAAAGCAATTACCAGTATACCTAATTTAGCGAGTTCTGATAAATAAAACTTAATAATATTAATAACTGGTGATTATGAATCTATGCTCACTATTTATTGTTTTAATGTACTGGTGTTATAGATTAATGTCAATCATTCCTAACGTTAATAACCGACGATCGTAGACCCATGCTTTTTGTTTATGGTTTTAATGTACAGAGATTATAGATGTATACTTACTTTTCATTGTTTTAAAAAACATTAACCATAGATTAATATCCATCGTTCGTAACATTGATAACAGGCTATCATAGGCCTATCATTGCGATCATAAATCTATGCTCATATTTTATTGATTTTACTTAAGGATTAAGAAAATTTACGTACGAACGGTTATTGTATTGATTATAGCTGTCATCGGCTGAAAATTAATGTTGACGTCCATTCATTTGATGTACTTTTTTATTAATTACACGTACTTTTTTCGTTCGGTGTATGAAAGTCTCTCACAACTATGTACCACCTATACATTTTTTTGACTTAGCCAACTTCCCAAGTTAAAGTGTAACTTTTTCTGGCTCACATTTACTTTAATGCTTCTACCTAAACAAAAATAAATAATACATAACTAAAAAGAGAATATACACACAAAAAATAGGCTATACCTGTTGTGAATCGAATCTCTCATTAGGTAGTATAAATAGCAGATTTCCACACTGCACAGCATAGAGGAACAGCCAACGGTAGATAACAAATTGTTTGGAATAAACATTAATTTGATAGATTATCCGCACTGTTTATCTCTAAAGGCCGTTGTAATTGGCAGACAAAGGAATGAGTGAACGATAGAATAATCACTACCTAACTGAACTGAACTTTCCATCCATATAACGAGAGATATCAAATCGAGACCCTATCCTGTGTGATATATCCCTTAATTACTCTAATCAGCACTAACTTTGAGGGTTCAACATTGTTTGCTATTTTATCGTATGTCAAGCCGTTTCATATCTATCTAATTGCAAGATTACTCCAATCAGAGGGTTGCAGTCAAAAGCTACATTTTCATTTTCTGTTCTTAAGAATGAAACAACTACAGAGCAAAATACTTCTAAACACTTTTCTAAAATTTAGGCGTCAACATATTCCACAATGAGATTTACTCATCCGGGGTATCAATATAAAAATAATTTTTTTTAAATCACTGTGTATATAAAAATCTACAATCTTTATTTACATTAGGGATTTAACGTTTCAAAAATCTTTTTGACAAAACGTTACTAGCAAGTTTAAGTTATGCTAAAAAGTTCCATAAACATTTTTGTGCAAAAAGTTACTCTTATTTGTTGTTTTAGAGAAAAGTTTGCTTTAGTAACAGGGGACTGGTAGGAGGTCCTTCACCAGAATTTAAAATTTTTAAAACTTGGTATTTAAAACTTTCAGAAAGATTTAAAAAACACAATGGTAAATTTAGAAGGCCAAAATACATCACTTTAAGACAAGTTAAGTATGTTGAAAGGAAAAGTTATACGTAAAAATAGAATATTTAAAAAAATGAAGAAACAGACGAAAACCTAACCAAATTCTACGAAATTGATTTGTATTTAATAAAAAATGAAAAAACTAATCTAATTTATGGTCGATAAATCTGACAGTTTTAGGGAAAAATTTGTTTTCGTGACAAGGGACTGGTAGGAGTTCCTCCACCAGAATTTAAAATTTTAAAATCGGTATATAAAACTTTCAGAAAGTGTTTTTCTAGGTTTAAAAAAAATTGTTTCTGTAGATGTTCTTGCAGATATTGAAAATAAATTTCGCTTCATTTCGGAAGCTCATAGTCGTTTGCTAGTTCAATTTCTCTTTTCGTATGGAACAAAACCACTTATTTTCTTGAAAAAGTTTTAATTTGACGTTTCGACTTCCTTAATCGGAAGTCGTTTTCAAAATGACATAACAAAACATATAATAAAATAAATAATATATTAAATTTTTTCCATACGAAAAGAGAAATTAAATTTCGCTTTTTAAACCTTCATTCATAATAAAAGGTCCAACTAAGGAATTTCATACGACCAGCCATGATGTAAAACTTTTATTTGGCCAGATCAACACACTATGCGAATGCCTTCAGAAAAGGCACAACTTTTTGTATAAAATAACTGGATAATTTCCGGAACATAAAACTCGAGTTTTATTATTACTAAATTACCAAGAAGGCTTTCGAAATTGAAATACCGACTGGATTTGTTACGAGAATTCGGAAAATGCTTAATACTATGTGGAGAGTAATTTAAATATTTGGGGAATTGAGGTTAGTAGCCTTCTGGGATGCAACGTTTGCTGGTTGTGCAAATATATGCATTTCCTATATAACAAAGAAATGTACAGATTGGTACAAGGCGCTTACCGAGTCTCACGTAGAGTTGTTGTTTATTAATTTTAACGTCTCTTTTCTGACCTAATGGTCTAAACTGGACCTACAGCTTATCGTGGGCTCCGAACCATGGTCCTCAATCACCTTAAGCCCAGGACTATGCCTTTGTCATGCAGGTGATCTACCGACTAACAAGTGTGTAATTGTGTCACCAACCCCTATCAGTTCCACGAGATATCAGAACTCATCCGGCCTGTTTACCGGCGTGAATGAAACTGCGTATGACGCAAATACCTTTTTGCACTTGCCCAAAGTCTTATCTGACTTTAATTCCACTTGAATACGGCAGGATTCGAACCTACTCCCTGAACACTAACCAAGCTGAATCGGCAGATGCCTTGCCAACTAGGCCACCGTGTCCGGCCTCGCGTAGAACGCGAGACAAAGTCTCGTTAAAGCGATCAAAGCTGGTTGTGATTCATCACCCTGTTGACTGTAGTGGGTATCTGCATTAATTTGTCATACGGAACCGTCTTCATAGCCCTGGCGGTGACATAATAAAGAAGCAATCGCAAAATACAATATAAAAATCGGAAAACACGAAGAACTGCTCAAAAGATAGCAAAGATCTATTATCTATTTAGAAACTCTGTTTTTTGATTATCACTTTATAATGACATTTATTTCTAGAAGCATTTTTCAACGTTTATTTGAAAATCAATAAAATTACTCCCAAAATGGAAAAAAGCTATGTTTAGACAATTTAATCATTTCAATTGAATAAAGTGAGACTTACTTTTCATATAAATTCATTAGAATTTAGTCATATCGCGTTAGATACTTTGGTTGCCATGTTAGCACTTATATATAAACAGCGTATATGGTAGAATTTAGGAGTAAATGTAAGGTTCAAAACTTGTATCAGTAAATAATTCTAAAAGTTAATCTCGTGTTCACTGTGCTCCGTATAACTTCTAAAATATAGATTGATTTAATTTTTAAATTGTGCTACTAACTAATTTAGTGAAACAAAATATCATAACCAGAAATCAAAACCTATTTGTTAATCCTAAATTTAGACTGACAATATCATATAAAAATTCAGCAAATGTAAATCTATACAATAAACTCCCAGACTGTTTAACAAATTTAAATTCAAAAAAACCATAAAACAGATGTTGTTGAAACACAGTGTTCTTCAAATGACTAAAAATCTTAAAATTATATCTCTTATATTTACAATGTTGTGTCCTAAAATGTTATTTTCTTTTTTATCTTTATGTATCTTCTGTAAGTCTTTTTTATATTGGTATTATTTGACGTGTACAGGGTGTCCCAAATTGGTGAGTTTTGCAGGGTATCTCGTAAACTAGAAGAGATAGAAGAAAAGCAGTTAAGATGTTATGACTTCTTTTTTTGTTAAAGTAACGATAGCCTAATTAAATCTTTAGTAACTCCCTGCAGTTGGAAGATACAGGGTGATTATTGAAAACTGTCGAAAACTACAAGGTACTATAACTTCTTAATTAAGAAAAATATAAAAAAACGTTATAAAAACTTTTGATAGGTATAATATTAAAGAGTTCAGTGGCGCACAGATTATTTTTTTTAGGGGGCTCACTAAGGAAATATAATGCAAACTTATGTTTTTTTAAATGGGACACCCTGTATATTTTGACGTTTTTCGTTTCCTTTTTTAATTCTCATTCACCTGATATGACATATTATATATCTATCTCTCTGTATCTGTAAATCTAGAAGGGTGGGTCACCCCACAGCACGTAGGCCACATTTGGCCCATTGTGGGTCCTTCTGAGGTTGAGCCTTCCTTCTAGCTCGTCAGCCAGCCTACTTGTTTAAAGTAGGCGATGACGTCGCCTGAAGGTAGCTCCCTCATGTTGGCATGTGTTAGCCACCGCTCGCCGAAAAGAAAATGTCTCATTTGTGAGAGTGTCGGGCATTCGCAAAGAATGTGTTCGACAGTCTCGTCTTCCTGTTCACATCCTCTACACAGTGGAGTGTCAGATAACCCCATCCTGTAGAGGTGTTTTCGTAGATGACAGTGGCCAGTCAGGATACCTGTGGCTGTGCGCAGGTTCTGTCTGTTCATAGTCATGTATTTTTTGGCTGTTTCGCTGTTCGGATACTGTAATAGTTCCTTGGCTAGCTTGCAACCTGTTTCGTCGTCCCATCTACCCTTAAACTTGTCAAGGGAGTGTTTCTTCAGTAGGTCAGCCACAGCTGATGCCGATAAGCTTATGAAAGTGCCAGGTCCCAAAGGTTTTTGGGAGGCTGCTTTCTTAGCTAGAGAGTCAGCTGCACGGTTGCCTTTTGATTTTCCATGACCTTTGATCCAAGCTAACGTGACCACGTTGTTGTTGCAAGCTTCGATCAGGGCCTGGTGACATTCTAGTACTAGACCTGATGTAATCCGTGGTCTATCCAGAGCTAGTAGTGCCTGTCTGCTGTCCGTGAGGATGTAAATATTATTACCAGTAATGTTCCTACTGGTAGTCTCTTTTGCGGCGATTGAGATAGCAGTGAGCTCTGTTTGAGCTACACTGGCATTAGAACCCATTGCCCATTTTATATTGAGATTCAGGGATCTGGAATAAATTCCACAGCCTGACCCCTCATTTGTTTTAGACCCATCGGTGTAGATGCACAAGGCACCTGCTGCCAATGTAGCCTCTTGTACGTTTTTTGTTATTACCCTGTAGGGTCTGTAAAAGGCATATCTTGGTGCAATCGAATCTGTGTTGGCTTGTAGCAGTGGGACCTCTCCAAGGACCTCGTGCCACAAGTTACACCTCGACTGACCAGATCCTACGTCAGGTTGTATACCTGTAGAGCGTAGCCGTGTCATGGTCATCACTACAGCCTCCTTAATAAATATATCAAGGGGGGTGAGACCAAGGATCACCTCCATTGCTCTAGTTGGTGTGGTTTTCATGCCCCCCGTTATGTTGAGGCATGCTATTCTTTGGATTTGATCCAATTTGGGCAATCGCACCGTACGTTAGCATAGGTCTTATGATTGCAGTGTAGATCCAGGCCGTAACCTTGGGTGACATTCCCCAGGTGCGGCCAATGGTTCTACGGCACTGTTCATAAGATATGTATGCTCTTTTGACTCTGTTTTCTAGGTGAGAGTTCCATGTTAACTTGCTGTCAAAGGTGACCCCCAAATATTTCACCTCTGCAGAAAAGTTCAATTTAGTATTTAGGAGCTTTGGGGCCTCGATGTTTGCAAGCTTCCTTTTATTCGTGAAAAGAACCATCTCTGTCTTTTTTGGGTTTATTGACAGTGAGTGGTCTTTGCACCACTGTTCTATGATATTGAGGGCCTCTTGCATTCTAGCGCAGAGTATTCCTTCAAATCTTCCTGTTTGCAGAATCACTAGGTCGTCTGCATAAGCTATAGTGTAGAAACTGTCATCGTTGAGGCGATTGACTAAGGTGTCTAGGACCATGTTCCACAGTAGTGGTGAGAGCACCCCTCCCTGTGGACAACCTTTTACAACCATGCCTCTTATGGTAACATCATCTACACTGATTTTTATTGCTCTCTTTGAGAGCATGTTATATATCCATCCATTTATTGTGTTGGGGATATTTTTATTAGCTAAGGCATTTGCTATTTTGGGAAAGGTGGTTTTGTCGAACGCACCTTCAATGCCTATGAATACACCCAAGGTGGACTCTTTTGAGTCCAGCGATCTTTCGATGTAACCGGCCACAAGGTGGAGGGCTGAATCAGTAGACTTTCCTGGGGTGTACGCATGTTGATTCGGATGTAGTGGGTTTTGTATTATCGCTACATCTCTTATATATCTTTCACATAGCCTCTCTAAAGTTTTCATTGAAAACGATGTGAGGCTAATCGGTCGATATGCTTTTGGAATGGAGTAATCCAATCTTCCTGGTTTTGGTATAAAGACAACCTTGACTTCTCTCCAGCTTTTTGGAATATACCTCAGTGCCAGGGAGGATCTGAGGATTCCTGCCAGGTGCGGCATTAATGCATCCAGGCCCCACTGAAGTAGGGCTGGATAAATGCCGTCAGTTCCTGGTGATTTAAAAGGGGAGAAGCTCGCGATGGCCCACCTTAATTTGTCCTCATCGACGATCTGGTCTGCTATTCTCCAGTCATCTTCTGTGAGGTTTTGTTGCTTCTCTTCCTCCCAGATTGCCAGATTAGTGGTTCTGGAGTCAGGGAAGTGTGTTGACATTAGTAGTTCAAGACTTTCCTTAAGGTTGGCAGTTCTAGTGCCATCCTCTTTGGTTAGTGTACCGATATGGCGATAAGGGTCTTTAGAGAGAGCTTTTTGGAGTCTAGCTGCTTGAGGAAAATCTTCGATTTCCTCACAGTAGTTCTTCCAAGCTTCTCTTTGTTTTTGTCTGACGACTTTTTTGTACTCTCTGAGGTGAGACCTATATGTGTCCCAGTCCTCTTCAAGTTTGGTATTTTTTGCCTTATTAAAAGATGTCCTTGCCATCTTCCTGAGCTGATCCAACTCTTGGCACCACCAGGAGGTGGTTCTACCGTTGAGTTCGACCCGCTTGAGGGGGCAGGCCTTCTTATAGGCGTGATTTATAGCATTATGGATAGTTACAGAGTAATTTTCCAATTTGCTCATATTATTAGGTAACACAGCCTCTACTGCTTGCAGAGCCCCTTCCAAAAGGTGGACATATTTTGTCCGATCCGTTTTCCTAGGGTCGCGAGATAGTATGGAGGTTGTGAGCGATAAATTTAATTCATATTTTATCCAGCGATGATCTGACATTGAGACGTCGTCAAATACATGCCAGCCGGATATTATTGTTGATGTTTTTATGGTAGATAGGGTTATATCTATTCGCGTTTGGCTACGAGAGTTTATAAAAGTTGGTTCAATACCTCTATTTAGAATGCAAAGATTCTTGTTTATTATGTAGTCATAAAGTGACTTACCTCTAGTGTTAATGTCTTTGCTGCCCCAGCTTACATGGTGTGCGTTGGAGTCGCAGCCTATCACCAGTTCAAGCTTTTGAGTGAGGCAGTGTTCCACAAGGTCCTCCAGTTCTTTGTTAGGTGGTGGTTTGACTGCGTCAGAAGGGATGTATGCGGATGCTAGAATTAACACTTGCTTTTGACCTTTCTGCACATATTCCACCTTAACCACCGTAAGGTCGGAGGTTGAGAAATGCGTCATTGGGTAGGCCTTGAATTTGCTAGTAATATATATAGCGGTCCTAGGTTGATGGTTGCTTGGAAAGCTGAAAATTAAACCTTTTAGATTACTAAAACCCATGATTTTCGTTTGTCTTATCCAGGGTTCCTGAATAAGTGCTAGTGTGTCCTGCAACTCATCAAGGTAGCGGCATAGTGTTGCCGTAGCCACCCTTTTGTGTTGCAGGTTACACTGGATTATATTTACCTTGTCCACAGCTATCTCTGCTTGCATCGTTGGTAAGTCAGTGTTGTATGTTCTTTTATTCGGCCATCGCCTCCTCCATGTCTGGAGATGGGTTGGCCTCGCTACTTGTGCGGTCCCTGGTTCTCTCCTCCGAGAGGGTGTCGGTCGCCATCTCTGGAGATGGCTCGACAACCTCTGCGGGGGCCTCTTGTTGAGGAGGAGGATTCCTATTGGAATCCTCATCTAGCCTCTCACCAGCTTCCGCTTCCGTTTTCTTCGTCTTTAAAACCAATGAGGTGAACGCGTAGCTCAACCTCATTGATTTTGTATTAAGGACTTCCATCTCTTCGTCTCGTATTCCGAAGACGAAAAGATGTCCTTTCGGGTCATCCTTTGCCTCGTAGTGGAAGGAGCACCATCCATCCACACGCAGCTCCGGATTTTGCCGGGTAAGCCGACGCAGCACATCCTCTTTGTCACCGAGGTCAGCGTGTGCATCGCTCGGGACCCAGAGGGTGGCTTTTGTCAGCTTAGGAAGGTTGTCGACGTGTACCACGTCGAGCAGCGCTTCCTTCCACGGCTTTAGGCTTTTGGCCGTGTTCCTTAGCCACTGCAACGTTTCGTCATTGTCGCAGGTAACTCTGATGATTTCACCAGAGTGCGACCATGACCGAAACGTCGGTGGCTTGTCTTGGCTGCTGGAGGCGGACATAAGGGTTTTGTCCAGTGCCTCCATCAGTTGCTTTTTTACAAGGCCTTCCCTTTCTACGGTTGTCTTACCGTAGGGGTCGACCATGTCGACAACGGCTACCCTTAGATGGCTGGTAGCCGCTTCACTGTAACTTTTAGCTTCATGCCTCGGTTTTTTTCCTCTGGCAGGTGTCCCTTCGCCAGAGGTGTCCGAGCGCATGCGCTTCTTGTCTTGGGTGGCGACGCGTTCCTGGCCTCTTGTGGAGGAAGAACTGGCATCGCTGCCCAAGATTTTTTGTCTGGCGGTGCCAGGTTTAGATTGGGAGGGGCGAGTGGTGCCGGTGGTGTCTTTGACACCCTCCTGCTCCTTCGCTTTCCTCCTTCTCTTGGCCTCGGCACCGCAGATCCTTTTACCTCTACGGTGTTTTTGTGGAGGTGTGCGTGATCGCACAACCTCCGGTTTTTCCGGTCCTTTTTCTGTTTTCTTTTCTTCTTTATCCATTTTGGGTCCCACGAGTAGCTAGGGAAGGTTGTGTCACCCCTGGCAGAGCCCCGCATACCAGGGGAAGGCTGGTTACAAGGGGGTGTCGCCTGGTGCCCCAGGGGGCCGTTCGCGGTCACACTCCCTGTGACCATTCAGTACATCGGCACGGCACCTCACACCTTCACTTTGGGGGGCTGGTCCACGGTGGCAGTTTTCGCAAAAGATTTTGGGGGTTTTTAGGCCCCCTCACTCTACTTATGACTACCACTAATCAAGACGTAAGTCCTGACCGTCCTCCTATCCGCCACCTGGAGACACGCCTGATAGGTAGCCCAACCAACAGGATATTATATATCTATTTTCAATGGTTGAAGCTAAAGTGCAAATAAACCATTTATGGATGTTATCAGGTGAAACACCCTCAAAAAATTGAACACTCAGTAACTAAATTTAACATTTTATTGTAAGGATACTGATGTGTGACAATTTTATTTATCAAAATTATAATTGATTAAAAAAATAAAAACAATAAACTTATGAAACAACAAGAAACATTGTAACAACTAATCTACCTATAACTAATTTTATTAGAATGTAAAAATTACATTAAATGTTCAAAATGCTCTCCGTTTTCATCGATTAAAAAGTTTTTCGTTTAAATAATCTCCAACCAATTCAGCATTACCAAAAATAAAATCATAAAATAATATTTACAAGACTAACTTCGAGAGTAGGGAAGATTTATTACAAAATATTCATGCCGCATTTAGAAAAATAAAGCCAGTGCACATACTCAATTGTGTAAGATCAGTAAGAAAAAGGTGTCAATTATTACTACAACAAAACGGAGGACATTTTGAACATTTAATATAATTTTCACATTCTAATAAAATTAGTTATAGGTAGATTAGTTGTTACAATGTTTCTTGTTGCTTCATAAGTTTATTGTTTTTATTTTTTTAATCTGGTTTTATTTTTTATTAATTATAATTTTGTTAAATGAAATTGTCATACATCAGTATCCTTATAATAAAATGTTAAATTTCGTTAATGAGTGTTCAATTTTTTAAGGGTGTTTCACCTGATAACATCCATAAATGGTTTATTTGCACTGTAGCTCCAACCATTGAAAATAGATATATAGTATGTCATATCAAGCGAATGAGAATTAAAAATGAAAACGAAAAACGTCAAAATATACAGGGTGTCCCATTTAAAAAAACATAAGTTTGCATTATATTTCCTTAGTGAGCCCCCTAAAAAAATAATCCGTGCGCCACTGAACTCTTTAATATTATATCTATCAAAAGTTTTTATAACGTTTTTTTATATTTTTCTTAATTAAGAAGTTATAGTACCTTGTAGTTTTCGACAGTTTTCAATAATCGCCCTGTATCTTCCAACTGCAGGGAGTTACTAAAGATTTAATTAGGCTATCGTTACTTTAACAAAAAAAGAAGTCATAACATCTTAACTGCTTTTCTTCTATCTCTTCTAGTTTACGAGATACCCTGCAAAACGCACCAATTTGGGACACCCTGTACAATCAAAACTTTGTTTTCAAATTTTGAATAAAACTATCTATTTACCATACCTATCTTTCTGCAAAATTTTATAAATATGGAAATAAAAATTCGTTAGGATGTAATTTTTTTTATAGGAAAATCTTAAATACCTCAAATAGCACCCTGAACCTTTGTTATAAAATCACAATTACGTAACATTTCTTTTAGCATCTATAGCAATATCAAAATTCAAGTCATACAAAATGAAAAACGTATCAAACCACCACCCGCTGTTGACGACAATCTGCTCCAAGTGGAGAATAAAGTTTATGAATAGACTCAATGCAGGGGTGAGTTACAATTTAGAACATTCGTTTTTTCTGTCTCGATGAGTTTAAATGATAAAAGGAATTTTTTGTGCTAATTTCCCACTGTGGTTATTTCAAGAGTAGATAAGTAAAAGTGCTCGAATTTTTTACTTTTATTTAGTGAACCTCTTCACTGAGTTTTAGGGTTTTGTCAAAAGTCTCTTGTGAAAAATCAACTATTATTAATAACTGAATTTTATAGGGAATCAAGATCTACCATCCTCTTATGTTTTTAGAATCGTGACAAATAGTATTCCACAGTCCATTGACGCGGAAATAAAAAAATAAACTTTGAAAAACAAAAGTGACATCTAATGACATTTTGGGAAACATTTTGAATTTTGAATCAAATTCTTTAGTTTATAAAAGATGGAGATAATAAAATTAATTGCTGTTATAAGTAATAAAATTCTAGAAAATTCACCGCCTGCAATTTACCGCCAGCAATTGATCGCCACAGCAATTAATCGCATAAGCAATTAATAGCCATTTAATCGCTGGAATATTTATCGCCAGGCAATATTTTTTTTTCCTACAAGAATTTTATAATTAGGGGTGTATTATATACTTTTCTTTAGTCATGTTACCTATTATTCCAAGCTAACCTTACCTAACCTGATCCCTTCTCTTAAGCCGAATTTTTTGTGAGGGTTATGATACAAATTAAATTAATATTAATTAAAAAATCATTATGTGAATCTTGCGCAAACTGAATTATATATCAAATTATAAAATTCATGTAGGTAAAAATGATTATTACCTGGCGATAAATATTGCGGATGATCATTTATCCGGATCCCGTTTTAATTCACATAATAATACCTATATCCTTACGAAAAATATTAATTTATCTAAAATTTGTATAACCTTACAACTGAAATTTAATAAATCTTAATACATATACCTACAAAGAAAACATTTAAAGGTTCATATAATTCGAAAGTTTTAACTTGACGTGGTCAGTCATCGTAATAACTACAAAAGCACGTTATTTTAATAGCTCTCTTAAAAAAAGTTAATGAAAATGACCTCGACAAGATGGTTTTCATTTAAGAGTGTCACTGTGTAATTCACCCCTCCCATTTTATAACTTTCATTGTATTCACTTTGTTCATACCCTACTAATTCTTCCAATGAATTCCCCATTTCCTACTCTAATTGACAAACAGAAAAAACGCCGACAAAGACGTCCCCTCTTTGTTTCAATTAATATTTGAGATTCTTGTAACTGATTCGATCAAAAATAATGTACAGGGAAAATTGAAACGTCGAAATGTGGAAATAAAATACTACAAGGCTAAAGCACCTCGGTCGATGGCCTATTGAGATCCAATAAAGTTCATTAATTATTATTAAATACTGTATTTGTTCATAAAACCATATGGGGGATCCTAATAAAATACGAGCGATTAACCACTGATTATAGTTTGTACAAAACAGTTCTTCTGATTTCCTCTATACTATGTCCTTATAAATATCATCAAACATCAAACTAATTTTGTTAGAACTACTTTGTTATACAATGAATAAATTGATATTCCGTAAATTACGTACCCTTAAATAACGAACTACTACTAATAGACCTTAGTTATCTGTTTGATTTTCGCTTTCCACTAGAAAAACGTTAATGGAGTTCATCAATCGTGGTGTTAAAACCTCATCTTGATAAAAGACAATTGAGCAAGAAATCCGATGATTAGGAAAAAGAAGTGGTGATTGTCCGAAATCACTCCATTTTTGTAATTGCTGCAAATAAGGACATTTGCCCTTTCCCTTATCTAACAAGATAAGAAAAGCGAAATGTTGAAAAATAAGGGTAATTAGGATAATCCTTCTTTACAAGATATATTGGAATCTTCTCGTAGATCGTTCTCAATAGTTCTAATCTTCTTTCTCGCCAAAAACTACCTTTTATACTACAAAGTTTGTAATTAAACGTAATTATACAAAGATTTAAAATCATTCTTAATGGGATATTTGTCGTCTTTCATGTTTTGTAGTCTGTATGCAAATTTTCTTTTATTTAAAAATTATATTAAAGTTTTTACCAAATAAATGATAAATAAGAAAAGTCTTGATTTAGGCGTAGTTTCTGAAGGGTAGAGCTAAAAATACTACCACTGTCATGTTCACAGCCTTCGGAAACCCCTGAATACTAGTTTATTTTAAACTATAACAAGATTATACTACGTCCAACTTAAAGAAAAGTAACATAAACAGACTATTGACAACATTTGCCGATTTGAATCCACAAAAGTTTTTGATGAGGTCTCTCTGCAGACATTTATCACTCTCACTCTTTAATTTGGACGTATTATATAATATTTTTTACATATTTAGGGGTAGTAGAAAACCTCTACATAGGGCTTTATTATAAATTTTAAAAATTTGAGATTTTTCCCGATAGTTAGCCGCCGCATCTGATATCGAGCTTGACGAACTGATATAATAATAATCTTTATTCGATAAATACAATAAAAAAAGTATCTCAAAATAAAATAAAATGAATAAAGCTGATGAGCAATAAGTGCTGTTGCACTTGTTTTGCAGAAATGCAATGAAAAAATGTCAATAAAAATTATTACATAAAAGGTAAAAATACGGATTATAATAACATGCATATACAAATAATAAACAATGGAAAAAATAAATAAATAAATAATCATATATTTATATTTATATTTTTTACATTTATCTCAACTAATAATCCTTTAAGTTGGCTTCTTTAATGAGGAGTTAGGCAAAACAGGCACTAGTGTCTAGGCCACTCCTCAACTAAAAGTACCTAATAATAATGAAATAGTTATGTAAATGTACAATCGTTGTATGGGTGATACATAAATAAATTTGGTTTGATTTGATTTTGATTTTAATTTACCCGCCAACATCGCATTCAATCAATTTGTTAATTAATTTAACAATTTATTAATTTTTTTTTAAATATCGGTTATAGGCATCACATAGACCTCGCAGTCTTATATGGAAGAATATATGTTTAAAGACAGAGTTAGTTAAGTATTTAAAAATAAAAATAGCGAAATAAGATTTGTTCCATTTTCAGTTGTCGAAATAGTGATGCACAAATTCACCAGTTTCAAATAGGTGATTCCACAGCTGACATTTGAGTTGATTTATATTGGTCAATGATTTTATGTTTTCTGGAATGCTGTTGTATAATTTTGGTGCGAGGTAAAAGTAAGACCTTTTAGTAGCTGTTTTGGGCATGAATGGAATAGTATAGTGTTGTTTTTTTCGGGTATTGTGTTCATGCATGTTGTTGTTTTTGTGAAAATTTTTTATTTAAGTGAAAATGTACACAGGAACAATTGTAACATATTTGCCTGATATCGAATATTTTGGTTTCGGCGTATAGGATAATTGTTGGATATTGAGAGCTCTAGGAGTAAATTAGTTTCAGGAATCTTCTCTGCATGACTTCCAGAGTATGAAGGTAAGTTTTTGGAGCAGAGCCCCAGACGAGTATTCCATATCCGAGGTGGCTTTCAACTAGGGAATAATACAAGGTTTGAAGGTAGTTTTCAGGTAAGAGTTCTTTGAGTTTCCTGAATTTATGCAATATGGCTCTCAATTTTTTCAACAGATATGCTATATCTGGGACCAACATTTCATGATTATCGATAATTATGCCCAAGTACTTGATTTTTGATTCAGGGTTGATGGTGAAAGTCCTCAAATGAGAATTAATTTTAAGATATACCACCTTGTATGTAAAGGTCAATTTTTAGTTCAAACTGCCCACTTTTTACCCGATTTATTGTGATTCTGACGTTAGGCACCTTTCAGTTGTGGCGTGATCAATATTTTTCTTCAATATCCTTTATATTTTTGGATTTTACTTTCCCGGCCCCTCGCAAAGGGAAAGTATTGTGAACGCGCTAAATAAAAAAATTGAGATAACGACGGATATATCCATTTTGAGGTCCCCTAAGACGATTAAAACGATTTCCAGATGGAAGTCTGTCCGTCTGTCTGTGTGTCTGTGTGTTTGTATTCTTCCACGATAGCGTCCGCACGCTTAATCCGATTGAGCTCAAATTTGGTATATGGGTTTCGGGTGATCGGAGATTGAACCCATTAGCTTTTGGTTGAAATCGCCCTACCAGGGGGCGCAGGAGTTTTATGTACATCGCAAAAAAATATAAGACTTAAAGTTTTTATTTGATAATTAGGTGCCTCACTGGCTTGTCAATACATCCTGAAATTTTCATTCCTTAATTTTGAACCTAACCTAAAAAAAATTATTATTTTAAACTAAAAACTCGCAACCCGTAGCGTCCAAACGCTTGATCCGATTGAGCTGAAATTTGGTATGTGGGTATCGGATCATCGCGGAATGAATCCATTTGTGTTTAGTTGAAATCGCCCCATCAGGGGGCGCAGTAGCCCTATATACATTTAAAAAAAAATAAAAGACCTAAAGTTTTTATTTGGTGTTTAGGTGCCTTATTGGCTTTTAAATACATCCTGAAATTTTCATTCCTTAATTTTAAAACTAAGAAATGGAAAAAAAATTTAAAATTTAAAATTCAAATGACATTTAACATGTCAAAGAAAAAGTAAACAAAATTACGACCCTAAAAAATTATTTTACTTTTTTTTGACATGTGAAACATTTCAAATGTCATTTTTATTTGGGATACCAAATATCATTTGATTTGGACTTTGATTTTAACACCAAATTAATTTTTTTAATTTTTATTTTATAATTGCCGGGAAAGTCTTGTGGCGACACAACAGATTTTTTTGAATATACATACCTAAAAAGTAATTTCAGAATAAGAACGAATACTGCAAAAATGCGCTTTTTGTTATTTTTCGATATTAAAATGTGTTCGGTATAATTAAATTAGACGTTCAGGTTAACACGAATAGAAATATCACTTCCGGTTGTACCTAAGTATCTATCATAAATAAAATTCTCCATATACAATATAATTTTTACCAAAAATTAATACTTATTAGTAGTTGCGATAAAGCGCCAAATATGTTTTATCTTGAAACTTAGAAATTAATCATAGAACAAAAAATGAAATAAATTTTTTTTCAATTCAATATGATTTGAAAATACACAATACCAGTTATAAATCCCTTTTTGGATAAAATTAAATTAACGAGCATCGTGGATCACAATCTACCGCTGATTATCTTATTACAGAGATCGTACGCACCATTACCTTTATAATATAGCAACCATATGAATTTCTTGAAAGGTTATAGGGCGAGTACATTTTCTACAATTCAATGGTAATTGCTCGGCAATGATTTTTTCTTTACCTACATGTTACAGTGGCGGTGCGGCAAATTGCACAAAGAATTTTAAATTTGCCAGTTTACAAAAATGGGTGTTGCTAATTTACTAGTGCTCACTTTACTCTATTAAAAATAAAACTACTCTAGCGGCTGTTTTATTAAAAAATCTGCTCGTGACTTAAACCTGTGCAGAAGATGATTGGGTTAAAAGTATTCAATTTTGAATGATTAAAAAGTCAATAACAAATAACACTAATACATACAATTAATAATACATATCCCTAGAAAGTTTATTTTCAAAATTATTAAAAAAAATGAGTACTGAACTTTTATTTAAAAAGATATTGCTTATACTACAACAGTGTTTATAGAAGGTGTTTCCCAATTACACTTACGTAAAATTGGACAAAATGATATTAGGAATGAAGGGTCCAACCTGATTACTTTTCGAAATACAGTTAAAAAAAATAAATGTTTTTATCTGAAAGCTTTAAAACGGATTAATGTATCAATTTGAAATTTAGCAGGTCGTTTTTAAATGTAAAAAGACATTTTAGTGAAAAATCATGTTTCATATCCTTTTTTCCATCATTTTCTACGCCCATGGTATTTGAGGTATTTTTAATTTTTTTGTACTGCTTAACAGTTTTCACGTAAAAAACGAATAACGTTTACATACCGAAAATCTCGTGGTTTTTAAGATATTTAATGTTTTTATGAAGTCTGCAAGATCGCTTTTTATTAATGAAAAAACCAACAACATTTTTCTTGGATTTCTTTAACAATTGTTCCTACAACTTTTCGCGTCTTCAGAACCATATCAACCTTTGTTTTAAATACGGACCTGCACCTTTTCGCTGATTTCACCACAAATAAGATGATAGGCTACAACTTCATTACTATAACTAAATTTTATTTTTGCATATCATCAATTTTTCTGATTTTATGATACCTAGGTAGATATTTATTGTTAACCAGATAGGAGGTATGTGATTAGTGGGAAGGGTTAGAAGGGTGAGAAGTTGTGATCAAGTACTGAAAAAAGCTACAGGTCCGTGTTTAAAAAAATATTTCAGAGCGATGGTAAACTATTTTTCATACGCAATGTTGTGAATAGGTAAAATTTGGCATATTATTGTATTATACTAACCAAAGTTTGAAATAAATAAATCCAGTCCGTATTTAAAAAAAGGTTGATGATGTTCCTGAAGACGGAAAAAGTTGTATAGAAAAGATTTGAAAACACTGTAGTATAAGCCATATCATTTTGAAAATAATCTTTATAAAAACAAAAAAATGACATGTGACAACAGAACAAACAAACAAGTGTAAGAAATGTGACAACATAACTTAACCTACAAATGTAACTTGGTTTTGTTTAAAAACAAAAATCATAGCAAGTCAATATGTTATTCCAATAAGAAAAGCATAAATGGCCAAGTTTTATTTTCTAAAATACACCAAATATTATTGAACACAACTAATAATTTAAAGCTAAAGAAAAAGGTATATTTTTACTCTTACTTTATTTTTATAATCATTTCCAATCATAATTTCTACTTCTCCAGCCCAGAGATTTGGGGTTGTTAGGGCTGTTAGGGTTATATATATATAAAAGTTTAATATTTTGAGTTTGTTGATATAAATGTACCTAGAATCTACAAAAAAAAAATAAAAAAAAATAAAATTTAGTTACGCAGAATGAATTTTGTATAAGGAACGATTGGCAATATCAAAATTACCGAAAAAAAATGTTTCTGCCATTTTTGAAGTAAAAAGTCATTTTTTAGGATATAAATGGACCTAGAATATACAAAAACTTTGGTTTACGCAGAATGAATTTTGTATAAGAAACGATTGGCAATCTCAAAATTATCAAAAAAAATGTTTGGGCCATTTTTGTAGGAGAAAGTGAGTTTTTTTAGGATATAAATGGACCTAGAGTCTACAAAAAAATTCAAGAAATTAAAAATTTGGTTTACGCAAAATTAATATTGTCTAAGAAACGATTGGCACTGTCAAAATTACCGAAAAAAAATGTTTGGGCCATTTTTGAGGTAAAAAGTGAGTTTTCAGTAGTAATACCCCTAGGGCCTTGATAATACCGAGATAATTTTGTCATAGAGAATGCTGTAAGCGTCTTGCTATTATCCTTAAGCAACACGCTTGAAGGATTCTCTATGACAAAATTTTGAGGATTTATCAAGGCCCGAGGGGTATTCGATAAGATAATTTTTTACTTTGTAGATTTAAACATTTTTAAACTAGTTGTCAGTTTGACGTTTAATTAATTTTTAATCAAAAACTTGACTTGTTGAATACACCAAACTGAAAACACCACATGTAGGGTGTTATCGCTGTAATCCATAGCTGATTGGATAAAATTTGTCACATGACTCTAAATTAAGTAATTTGATTGGTTACTATAGTTAGTAAAAAATTATCTAGGATATAAATGGACCTAAAATCTACAAAAAAATTCAAAAAATGAAAATTTGGTTTCCGCGTAATGCATTTTGTATAAGAAAAAATGTCAAAATTACCGAAAAAAAATGTTTGGCCATTTTTGATGAAAAAAGTGAGTTTTTAGGATATAAATGGACCAAGAATCTACAAAAAAAAATTCAAAGAAATTAAAATTTGGTTTACGCAGAATGAATTTTGTATAAGAAACTATTGGCAATGCTAAATTACCGAAAAAAAAATGTTTGGGCCGTTTTTGAGGGAAAAAGTGAGTTTTTTAGGATATAAATGGACCTACAATCTATAAAAAAAATTCCAAAAAGTTAAAGTTTGGTTTACGCAGAATGAATTTTGTATAAGAAACGATTAGCAATGTCAAAATTACCAAAAAAAAAGTTTGGGCCATTTTTGGGGAGAAAGTGAGTTTTTTTAGGATATAAATGGACCTACAATCTATAAAAAAATTTCAAAAAGTTAAAGTTTGATTTACGCAGATATGAGAAATATCCTCTCATTGCCGGACTTTGGGAGGGGGGAAGAATTGCCCCCCCCCTGGAGCCGCCGTTGCTTCTCAGTCCAGACAATAATGTCCGGTTTCCTCATATCAGATGGGAATAGTTTATAGAGAAAGGCATTGAATGGAAGTGCGCCTAATTTTTTTAATATAATTTCTTACACGATTAGAAGTATATTACGCGCCTATATATCTAAAACTTTTACGTTTATGCGTACATTGTGCCTTTACACTTAGGTACATAGATCTGTTCACAATTTTAACTCAAAAAACATTATAAGTGACCTAATGTATCTACGCAGATGTTACCATATCGAGACTCGAGACACGTGAAGTTTGGCCAAAATGATTTTTATTGTTGCTACACATGGTTGCGTGTGAACAGGGTGGTCCGAAAACTTTTTATCTCTCTTATCTTCACCGCAGGCAACCACTTCGGTTATGCAATTTGGGGTATTGAGCACTAGAGTTTGGTCCTACACTGTGAGAAACAGTTATTTTGTGGCAGTTAAGAACGGTGATCGTTGGTTATCTGATTTACCAGATGATTCTGATATTACGAAATTTAAAAGCAAGAGTTAGGTATGTACTAGTGGTAGATATATAAATGCAAAAAATTATATTAATTTTAATTTTTAAAATTTGAAATTTTACGTACTTAACACTCACTAATTAATACAAATTGAATAAAAAACCGCCTAATTTTATTACCTAAATTGTATTTCCATCAAAAAATTATGATTTAATGTTGGACACAGGGCCGGATTTAAGACTATGCCGCCTACAGACTAAAGTCCATTTGCCGCCTCCTCTCTAATTCATATTTGCACTACAGGAAAGTTATAATTCAAGATTACGTGCTGTGAATTTGTATTATATTATAGTTTTAGAAAGTAGGCTATCTAGAAGGACTAAAACATATTTTTAAGTAACATGTAAGTATTCTTAAATTAGTATGGAAAATATTATATTATCGTCTCAAATATCCCAGTAAACACAGGATATCCGATGGACATCCATCAAAAGTCCATAATTGGTCCATAAGGACATGGACCAGAAAAGGACGTCCAATGGATGTCTAGTGGACGTCGTTCATGGACATACAATGGATAACCATTAATGGACATCCAGTGGATATCCTTTTCCGGTCCATGTTCTTATGGATCAATTATGGACCTCTGATGGACCAATTAATTTCGAAATAAATTTAACCAATTGGTAGCATTGTTATTGTTGGCATTCCTGGAAATAATTTCAACTTGACAGGTTATTTATTTTGTTCCAAGTTCTAATGGATTTAGAATATTGTTAATATTGTTTCTTCAAAAAAGAAAAGAGATTCGTGTTTTGATCGCCAGGTAAGAATGGAGAAAAACGTCGTACGAAAGAAGTACTTAAACAAAGTCTATAAGAGAGATAAACTTATCTTCTACTAGTGACGCACAATTCCTTCCATCAAGTTCTGCTTTTGTTTCACCACTTGCTTCGAGCTTTCAGTCTGATCCCAATATATCTGATTTCAATAATAGTAATTCTGGGGAAAGTAGTAAAGATTGTGTTCAACAGTCAACAAATATCCTAAAAGTGGTAGTGTTCAGTCTCATGAAACATAATGGTAGTGAAGCTGACTCATCGTCATCGGAAATGTACGTTTATTTCAGTTTTATTTTTAAATTAATTATTTATTTTAGAATATTTTTATTTCATGTTCTGAGTTGTTTAAAACATTTTCATATTTGAATATATATTGTTATTTATATGAATCGATTTTTATTCAGTAAATGAGTTCTTACATTTAAAATCGTGCTGATTGATTTATCTATATGTAGATTGTAGTAATAATGCTAGACGTCTAGGAAAATCTAATGCATTACATTATTTTTTGGATGGAAAGGCATTTCTCAAAAACTAGGAACTGAAGTCCATCACTGGTCCAGGTAATGTCCATTTATAAATCCAATAAACCTCCATCGGAGGTACAATTCATGTCCAAAATATGTTCATATTAAATAAAAAATGGACATTCATTGGACGTCCAAGTTGGTGGCCAATGGATATCCATGGTATATGAATCCATCCAATGGATGTACATATTGTACGTTTTGGATGTACATTGGACATCCATTGGATGTCCTTGTGTTTACTGGGATACTTCATTTTAACTTTTGAATACCGTATGTCGATTCTAATCCATTCTACTCCGGTCATTGTATAGCTATCTTAAACGATAGCTAAAGAAATCATGAATATGTGTAAAATATGAATCATCCAGGAAACCATAAGATTAAATCCCCAATTCGTGAGGACACACACACATACACACACATTTACAACTACTATTCGCTTTATAATCACTCATCAAAAAGTTCAAGCTCCCTTCACACTAAGAACAAAAAATAACACCTTACTATCTACATCTACATTGAAAAATTCAAAAGTGAACGAACAGTTCTTTTTATTTAAAGAAAAAGGCTACCTCTTAGAATAGTTCAAGCTGCGTCCCATTGTGCTTTGGTTTACGAAATCTAATCGCACGCAATCTGTCTCTTGAATACGACGCAAGCCACGAGGGTGAGCAAAAAGGTGCAAAGGGTTAAGACGACAATTGGTACCGCATGCCGAGTCTGTAACGGTAGCAACTTATCGAGATTCTACTGGCAACAAGGAAATGTGGGGATTTTTATTTTTATTTTCGTACTTATATGTGAAAAACCTATATTTATATTTTTAACAATTAACAAGCTTTAATAAAATGTTCCTGTGGAAAAAGAACAAGGCATTAAAAACTGATAGTCCAATGAAGGATCATCTGGTATTATATAAACGAGAAAACTAATAGGAGCTACAGAAATACTAGTTCCAATGCACAATCAAATAATAAATATAAACGATTTTTTATTTAGTTCAAAGATATTAAATGGTTTTAAATATTTTAATTGACATCTCCCTCATTTTCTTCATGTATGCTTTAACTAATGTTAATATTTCATATTGATATTCATTGTTGCGGTTTCTTTATTAAAATTTTTGGATAAAAATAAAATCTAACCTGATCGCGTTGAGCCTATTCGCTGACCTGACCGGAATATGGTATGAATGCAACTTATTTCTATGAAATATTCCTTGGACAGACCATTTTCTTCGGTAATAGCAGCAAATGTCTCAGAAATGAATAATTTTAGGTATAACGAGTGCTTAATAAAAATGTAAGTACATTATGAAATTATTCGTTTATTTTAACTAACCTTGTACCTTCTGAATATTCGACTAATTAAAATCTAAGGGTTGGGGCTAAAATACGTGCATCAGTCTCTTAAATTCAATTTTTATATAAATTTTAACATTTGTGTTTAATATTTCGCCTAATACTTAAGACAGGTAAGTTTCATAATTTAGTTAAAAGTTTTTTATGTTTGGGACAAATATTAATAAAAATGACACTTAATTGCAAATATGGGTGGGAATATGTGTGACAATACACTCGCACATCGTATATATTTTTTATCGTGCTCGTGATTGCTCCGTTTTCTGTCGGTAAAAATGCACGATTCAAAGAAAGTTCTCGCGATGTGGATGTACCTCCCAGACCATTTGTGAATATTGTACACTTTCACATTTAATCACAAATACCTAATTCCAATGAATAGCGTACCGTCTGGGAGCTCCTTCGCTTATCAAGCTACTTTTGTACACCTCATCGGCATTCCCAATTGCTCGCCATGGGTCTGGGACTCTGAGACCGGCTTAAAGTAGTTTTGAAATCTGTCCGTATCAAAGTGTTATACAGGGTGTCCCATTAAGAATGGGACATAGAACAACCGCAGATTCTCCAATTCAAAATAAAAGGATTAAGCGAAATATGCTTAGATAAAATGTTACTCGTTTCCGAAATACGGGGTGTTGAAGTTGAAAACTGAAAAATTATTAATGGCCATAATTTTTTTAATACACCGTATAATTTTACTCAAATCGGCACATTTGTTAAATATCATAAAATGCACCTAACAGTAAAAAAAACAGTTCAGTACGCTCTACCAGTGGCGTACGGCAGGAGTAAGTAATGCTTGTACCCCTTCTAAATGTTACGCCGCTGTCTAAATTATAATTTTGACTATAATTTTACTTTTTTTGATATTTTCTAAGTCAATAATGTACACTTGTTAGTTTGTTGTAAAGTCATTGTTTTTCGAGATATTTGCAGTTAAAGATAGATAGACATGTACTTTTTATTTATTTATTTATTTAAATTTACGTCATAACTTCTGGTTTTTGCAGGATGGTGCGCCAGCCCATTACATATTAGATGTTCGGAATTACCTAAATTTACGTTTTCCACATCCACAAGTAAAAATTTCATTACATTAGTTTTTACTTTGTTTGGTTTTAAGACAAAATTGTAAAAATGAATATTATTAATAATAATACAAATAAAAAGTACATGTCTATCTATCTTTAACTGCGAATATCTCGAAAAACAATGACTTTACAACAAATTAACAAGTGTACATTATTGACTTAGAAAATATCAAAAAAATTAAAATTATAGTAAAAATTAAAATTTAGACAGCGGCGTAACATTTAGAAGGGGTACAAGCATTACTTACTCCTGCCGTACGCCACTGGTAGAGCGTACTGAACTGTTTTTTTACTGTTAGGTGCATTTTATGATATTTAACAAGTGTGCCGATTTGAGTAAAATTATACGGTGTATTAAAAAAATTATGGCCATTAATAATTTTTCAGTTTTCAACTTCAACACCCCGTATTTCGGAAACGAGTAACATTTTATCTAAGCAAATTTCGCTTAATCGTTATATTTTGAATTGGAGAATCTGCGGTTATTCTATGTCCCATTCTTAATGGGACACCCTGTATATAGCTATCGCAAAAAATATTAGGTTCAACTGGTTGAATACAATTACCTCTCCCCTTATTATAACTGAATTGATGTACAAAATGGTTACGTTAGAGCTACACCTAGACCTAACCAAACAATTTTAAAGGAAATATAGCGTCTACTTCTGAACATAAAAGAAGTTTCTTGACAAAGTCTGATGGCATATAAGAATGCAGAGGTTATTTCTGCCATAATTTTAAGCACCTATTTATTTTTGAGTTCTAAGCCATGAAATTTCAGTAATCTAAAGTACCATAAACCGTAACCCATTTTCTTATTCTTAAAACAATTGCAACCGAACAATCATCTTAACAGTTCCATTATGACCATTAAAGCAGAGCACAGTAGCCATGAAATGATCAAAACAATGAGGCATCAACACTGAAACAATATTTCCCACGAAATAAAATCGTCTACTCTCTTATTTATAGCCAACCAGATGCTAAACAGTGGTTTAGTGTTACCCATTGTTTTGTACACTTTACGAAACAAAAGCGATTCATAAGCATTGTGTCTATTATTCTTAATAGAGATACTTGGTAGGTATACAAATTAGTTAAATATTACAGTTTTTTTTTCAAGTTTACCAATTTATATGATGTTTTAGAGACATCTTTGGGAAGACATTTAGACCATTCAAAGGAATAGTATAGGAAATTCAAGACTCGTTATATATTTATTCTAAAAAAATACATTTAACATATTAGTTTATAATACGACAAAAAAAAATAATTTAGGAAAATAATTCTCAAATACTCTAAATACATCTGATTTTTTTTATAGAAAGAGATCTAAATTTGAACATAAGTTATACAAACATCTAGATATTTCTACGTTATATTTTATTAGTTGCGCTGCTATCTTTTCTGAGAACCCGCAACTCAAAAAAAAATCCCACTCTTGCCATCGGTCTTCCAGGTTAAGGTAAAGGATTGGCATTCAGTCTTCAGTCATTAAGCGAAAGATTAAGAACACACCTATCAGATTATCAAACGATAACAAGGCAGCTCTATTTACCCTCTCAAATGATAAGATTAGCTGAAGGGTTACCCATCGCTATCAAATGCCAGAGTAGTTTTCTAAACATATGTTTAATAAATTGCAAATAACAGGTAAGGGTACCTAATATAGTTTTTCAAAGAAAATGACTTCAATTTTCAAATCGACTTGTTTCGGACAATATACAATTTTTCCAGTGAACCACATTGTAGGTAATGGTTGAACTTAGGTCAAGTTAGTGTTTATTTTTCTTATCATATATAGATTTGAATGCCTGACTACAACTCTCACTTATTAATTAACTGATAATAATAGCTATTTGAAATGCTTGTTTTTTTGTTGAAACTAATTATTCGATCAAATTTTAATAGTAAGACTACCTAAGTTGGACCTTTATCTTTTATTTGGCTGAAAATTTAATTTTTATACAGGGTGCGCCAATTATTTCCACTCGATCTCTAGCACCGAAACTAAAAGAGATATCAACAAGATTTTTTGTAGGGGTAGACTGTGTCACTCGGACTACAATTTTAAAATATTTTGATGTATACAGGGTGGCTAAATTTGTGGAATGAAAATTAATTTGGTTTTTTTAAATTGAACACCCTGTATACGATTATTTCAAATGGCAATAACTTAATTTTTTCAAATGGGACACCCTGTATATTTTTCTTCAGTTAGAAGCTCTCCCTAATACGCATTAAAAATATAGGGTTTTGCACATCTAACTTTACTATTTACTTTAATAATTGACGTTAAGTGACAAACAACATATTTTACACAATTTTTAATAAGAAATCAAGTTACCTATGAAAATGACAGTAGGTATATTTTGTTATGGCATTAATTGTCAACATAAAATTTTGTATTGTATCACGTCTACTATATTTAATCGGTATTGTGTATAAAAAATGGATTTTAATAAGAATTATAGTGTTCTAGAAAATATTGATATGATATGGATACTGGGTGAATGTCAAAAAAATGCGTTTCTTGCTAGGTAGGGTCTATCGTCAAAGATACCCAGAAAGACGTCATCCACAAAAGGATATTTTTGAGAATTTAAAGAATAGATTTGATAGAACAGGAACCGTCAAGTATGAAAAATATTCAAGTGAAACTACAGCTGTTACTATTAACAACGAATATAAGGTAATGATCAGTATAGTTGAAGATCCCAATATAAGCACAAGACAATTAAGCAATCAGTTAGATATTTCCAATACCACAATTAGACGCATAATAAAAAAGAATAAATATCACCCCTATCATATCCAGCTTCACCAAGAATTGTTACCACGTGATTTCGCGCGTAGAGTGGAATACTGTAGATGGTTAATAAACAAGATAAATACAGAGCGTAACTTTTTAAACAAAGTTTTATTCTCCGACGAAGCCACGTTTCATAAGAACGGTTGTGTAAATAGACTCAACTTCCATTATTATTCGGACCACAATGAACATTTATTTAGAACCACATCACAGTATTGATGGTCTTTGAATGTGTGGGCGGGAATAATAGGTGATTAAGTAATTGGTCCCAATTTCTTTGATGGGACTGTAAATGGAGCTATATTTTTAGATTTTTTAGAACATGATTTTCGCAACTTATTGCAAAATGTGCCTCAAAATTATCGCAATGGAATGTGGTTTCAATTAGATGGTGCCACACCACATTACCTATTAGATGTTCGCAATTGGTTAAATAGGGAATTTCAGGATCGTTGCATAGGAAGGGAAGGACCTATAAATTGGCCTGCTAGATCGCCTTGCCTTACACCTTGCGATTTTTTCTTGTGGGGTTTTATTAAAAATATTGTTTACAAAGAAGAGGTTACCACAAGAGAAAATATGAAAGAAAGAATTACTGCAGCATTTAGACAGGTGACCCCTGCAATGCTAAGAGATGTGCGTAAATCAATGAAAAAAAGGGCAAGAAAATGTATAAATGAAAATGGAAGACATTTTGAACACCTACTATAAATTTTAACTTTCACTATTGTAGTTTTCTTACGATTAAACTTTGTAAAATTTTGTACTTATTAAAAATTGTGTAAAATATGTTGTTTTACACTTAACGTCAATTATTAAAGTAAATAGTAAAGTTAGATGTGCAAAACCCTATATTTTTTTAATTCGTATTAGGGAGAGCTTCTAACTGAAGAAAAATATACAGGGTGTCCCATTTGAAAAAATTAAGTTATTGCCATCTGAAAACTAGACTATTGGCACGCCATCGGCAAACACCCTGTGCAACAGGTGAAGATGTTGTTTGATTATTGTGATAGGTGCATGTTTCATTTACATCATAGTAGCTTTTTTGAGGAATTTTTTAAAAAATGTGGTTTTTGTGCTAATATTTCTGAAGTGCTGTTTTTTCATTAAATCTGTTTAAAATAGGAATAACTTGTCAACGCCGCGTCGGATTTACAAATACAAAAAACTACCGTAAATCTAATATTAAGTAGAATCAGAAGACATAATCGTATACAGGGTGTTCAATTTAAAAAAACCAAATTAATTTTCATTCCACAAAAATTAGCCACCCTCTATACATCAAAATATTTTAAAATTGTAGTCCCAGTGACACTGTCTACCCCTACAAAAAATCTTTGTTGATATCTCTTTTAGTTTCGGTGCTAGAGATTGAGTGGAAATAATTGGCGCACCCTGTATATTATAGAATCGTAAATCCGGCGATTTAGATATTTTTTTTTTAAATATTTGATTTATCAATTTTTACATTTTGTTTTGGGGGGATTTTTATCCTAATATACCCTACTGTAGGAATTATCTCCCTTTTCAAGGACTAAAATAAAATTTTATTAGTGACCTGGTTTGCAACAAATGTCCCTGGAGTTTGGGCCCTCTTGGCCCCATTAAAGGCTCGTCCATACTCATCCGAATAAACGCAATTTTTCAAGGAAAAAAACCGCCACATCGTTATATGTTGCAGCTTATCCATAGAATAGATTACACAACAGAAATATTCTTGAACTTCATCGTATCAATGTTAACATGCATTTTTTCAGTTGAAACAATGTGGTGGTTTTTTTCTGATTTGAAAAATTTATTCGGATGAGTATGGACGAGCCTAACACCCGCCGCACATGCTCGCACTTGCATTCTTCGGCAAATCTATTGTTTTTATAACAACACTACATTTGCTTTTACGTGTTGGCACAAGAACGTACATGAACGTGTACGCGCAGGTTAACCGAAGACGAGTGGAAGGTTTGCCTTGTATTTCTAATTCTTTCATGACCACCAGAACGATCGTCTTTCAAGTCAGTTGCAATTAATTCATGCACTTCTTTAAATTCATCCCTAGATAGGCAAACATTATTTTTAGAAGTTTTGTGTCTATAATTTCGCTAGAGGCGAAGAAAACGAACATAGGTACATTTTTAAAATTAAGGTTGTTGAAGATTTAATAAATTATTCATTAAAGGAAATTAAAAATGGCATATTTTGACACACAACTGTTTTTCGCCTACCAAAAAAAAAAACAAAAAATATTAAAATATAACAAAAACCTTTCATTTTATTTAATTTAATATTCTCTCCACTCTTATATCTATTACTGCTTATTTTTTTTACAATATTTTATTTTATTTTTTTAGGGGAGGCAATGCATTATCTTTCATTCATGTTTTCATTCATATCGATCACCTTTGTAATTGTCAATGAAATAACTCAATGTCATTCAAAATATAGTACTATGGGCGTTGTAGTATACTATTTCATTCATAATATTTTGAAACAGTTGAAAATCAACATAATGGCCGACTCTATAAAACCAATAGAAATCAACTTACTACAGTCAGGCGAAGTAAAAGGCCAAAAATTTAGGTTATGTCAGATGTAAATGTCAGATTTAAAATTTCTGGTATTTTTATATCTTAATAAAAGCTAACGAGTATTTTAAGACCTTTTATAATGTTTATTCAACATATATAAAAATCTCTAACAATAGTGAGTCATTGTTATAGTGCATCAGAGGAGATGAATATTTAGGTATGTTAAAAATACTAGAGAAATATAGGGCAGTGGTGTCTAAGTTTGTTGTTTAAATCTTATCTTTTGATTTAATTATTAATGTTTCATGAAAGGTTCATGACTTTATTAAATTTAAAATGTTTATTGTTACAGCTGCAGAAACATCACATAAACTATTAGAAAATATAAGAAATTGGGAAGAAGGCAAGTTTAACTCTCTTAGCATCCATCATCTTCAAGTGTTTGACATGCCAGCATATGAGTTAGGAGCTCAGGCTTATAGATAATATTATATAAAGGATTATGTCTTGTAGGAAAATACATGGAAAATACCTAATGAACTATCGATGTACCTAAATTAGATCTTTGTCCAACACTACTCTGGACCATAACCAGAAATAAATTAGTAGAAGAAAGAAGAAAGTTACACCTAACCTCAAAATTTACTAAATGAAAGTAATGTCATAATACGTAAAGTACTAATTCTTTTATTTCATATTTTATCTATACAGTTCATTTAATATGTGCGTTGCAGAAAGTAGGGAATCTTATGGCTTGATTTAATAACAATTCTAGATTAAATGGCAAAAATACATTGTCTGACAATGTGAATGTACAATTAAATGATTTGCAAATTTTTATGTAAATTTTCTAATTTTTTTAAATAAAAAAATGAGTGAAGAACAAAACTTAATTCGTGTTGGTTCGAGAAAAAGTGAGGTAAGTACTTAAAAGTTAAAAAAAATAAATATTAATGTATAAAATATTTTTAGCTGGCTCTCATACAAACGCGACATGTTATTTCTCTACTAAAAAAATGTTTTCCCGAAAAAGAATTTGAAATAGGTAAGTACTCTCTGAGACTATTTAATCTTTTACCCGTTTTTAATAGATAGTAGATCAGATCTGACAGCCGAGTGATTTAAAATGATAATTTGTGGTCGTCGGGATTGTTTTGACTTTAACCAAAATTTAAATTCTGGGAAAATTGTCTTATGCTTCCAGAAGCATAGCGATACTGTAATGAAGAATCTCTTATAATTTTTTTTTATCGAGGCTCTAAGTTGATGATCATATTGCACCTTTTACTTTATACTCATTTTACTAACCAGAAACCAGTCCAATAAAAATATTATTTATCAATATTTTTTTAAGATTAATTATGTTTAAGTACCAATCTTGTAGCTTGAAGAAATGAAAGTGAGTGGGAATTTAATTTAATTTATTTTAATCAACTCGTAACAATTCGAAATATAATGAAGCTTCATTAAAATCGAAGGAATTCTAGTAAGATTAATGTCTACCTGGATATAAAACCTCAGACACAAATGATAAAAATATGAAATACATAATATAAAATTGGCACTTACAAGTTATTACTTACTTCTACCATTACATTTTTATACTTTTTACTAATTTTAATTTATTTCAAAGTGTTCACTAGATCATATTTCATAATTATTTTGATGGAATTTCATCTTATACTACTATTGACTTACTTCAGCTCAATGACACCTTGTAGTAAAAAGTGGAAAAGTTAACAGAAATATTTTAATTTCAGTTACCATGAGCACCTTAGGTGATGAAATTCTTGACATAGCACTGCCAAAAATAGGAGAAAAATCTCTTTTTACCCAAGAATTAGAGGCTGCCTTAGCTACAAGCTGTGTAGATTTTGTAGTACATTCTTTAAAAGATCTTCCTACAATATTACCTCAAAGAATGGCTATAGGAGCTGTATTAACAAGGTAAATAAAAAATAATAAATAAATGTTGTCAG
The DNA here is from genome assembly GCA_949320105.2 of Crepidodera aurea. NCBI lineage: Eukaryota > Metazoa > Arthropoda > Insecta > Coleoptera > Chrysomelidae > Crepidodera > Crepidodera aurea. The sequence goes on along the minus strand of OX439472.1, from coordinate 65,838,392 downwards.
CATGTAATCTTTTAACTTAGTGCCTCATGTGATATGTTTTTAAAACCTTGCTTTTTATGGAGATTCTAACAATACAAAAAAATAATTAGGTATTCCATTAAAGAAACATATCAATGACGTCATAGTCGGAGGGACCAAATTTGAAATAAGTATATAGATAAAATTTGAATTTTTTTAATAAAAAAAACTTTTTTATTTAGAGAAGACCCTAGGGATGCTCTAGTTCTTCAAAAAAACCTCAATAATTCTCTTACACTGTCAAATTTACCAGAGAATAGTGTCATAGGTACTTCTAGTTTAAGAAGAGCTGCCCAGTTAGCAAAAAAATACCCTCATCTAAAAGTTGAAAATATTCGTGGTAATCTTAACACTAGACTGAAAAAATTGGATGACTTGGGAAAATATCAGGCTATTATTTTGGCTGCAGCAGGTCTTATCAGAATAGGTTAGTACAATTAGATTTTTAGTTTTATTGAAAATAAATGTAATGTTATATTAAACTGTACTTTCAACTTCTTTTAATAATTTCATATTAAAAACATATACTGAGTAGATTTTTTATATGGTTAAAAAGAAATTGGCAAATCTGGTAGTTAAGACTATAATTGTTTTAATAAGTTATGCTAATGTATCATTTGATCTCCAACTGAAAGGTGTAGTCACAACCAAATAGTTTAGCTTAAAGTGAAGTTTCCTTTTTGCCAATATTATGCTTTATATAAAGGAAGGTTTGGTGGAATTTAGAGCTGAAAATTTTCATCTATAATTATTAATAACAAGTCAACTATCAATGATAAAAAAATAATATGTACTTCTGTAGTTTCAACCTTTTAGTATTGACACGTTTTATTGTTTTTGTATGTATTTAATGTACTCAGTATCCGTTAATAACTGAATAATTAAGAATTATCAAAATACATGTTTCTAAAATTTCTACATTTCTCAAATGGTTTAGTCATGTGTCCAAAAATTAATTTTTTATGAAAAAACGAACTTATACAATGTCAAATCAGACTTTTCTGAATATTTTAATAAAAACATTTGTAAATTAAATTCAATATTTGAATATTCTGAAAAAAAATTGTTAATACATACAAATGAACGTCAATTTTGATTCTATTACTAACACCTAACAAATACAGTAAATATTGTATTTTTTTTTATTACATTCCTAACAACATATCTTCTAATAAATCTAATAGGTACACAGAGAACATTGTTTCTTTCTATCAATTTTAATCTTCAACCATATAATGGTTTTTGATACTGACTTATCAAGTCATAACAATTCTTCTGTTGATGCTTTTAATTCATTTGAAATAGAAAATGAGAACTTAAAAATAAAAATAAAATAATTTTTGTCCTTAAAATTTTCAGGTTGGAAAGATAGAATATCTAAAATATTAACAGAAGACGAACTGCTGTATGCAGTAGGCCAAGGAGCCTTAGCCGTAGAATGCAGAGCTGACAACGAAGCAATACTCAATCTTTTGGAACCATTATATGACTTAGAAACAGCCTTAAGAGTCACAGCTGAACGTAGCTTTTTAAAAACATTAGGGGGTGGTTGCAGCGCACCTGTAGCTGTCAGCTCTAACCTGAAAGTTATTACTAAGAATGAGTTTGATTTGGTTTTAATTGGTGCTGTATGGTCATTGGATGGAAAGGAGGAAGTCATAGAGACGAACAGCACGACAATTAGAGTTAGAACAGATCTGAGATGTGCCAGTTGTCCATACAAAAATAAAAAACCTATTGGGGATATTGAAAATATGAAATGTGAAGGTTGTCCTAGTGATAGGTAGGTCAACATCTAAATTTACTTAGACATATTACCATAAATTACACTTTTGTTGGTAAAATGGCAGACTTTATGGCAATTTTTTCTTGGTAAGAATAATTATTCTTGTATAAGTCTAGCCAAATGGCTATAATCCGGGGAGAAATAATTTTGAGAGTCAATGACCCTAAAAATGTTTGTCAAGAATCTGGGAATTTGTTCTACTAAAATCACATTAAATAAAATCACAGCGCCACCGGAAATAATAATAGAAGACAGAATTCCAGGTTCAAGTTTTTATTTCTGGATACACCTGATAATGAATATTTTCTTCTAATTTCATTACTTCATTGTTTATCAAGTTATAGTTTGTGTTTGTTTTCATTATCTCCTTCTCCATTTCTCCCATTCTCTTATCCTGTTCCATTATTTTCTGTTGTGTCAATTTCTGTTTGCTTTCAAATTTCTTCTCCATCTTCTTTATGCCCTCCATTGACATATTAGTATTTTCTTTCATCACTTGCTTTAATTTTTCTTGATTTACTTTCATATTTTTTTTAAATCTTGTTGATTTTGGTCCATTTTATCTATCTTTTTGTTCAAATTTTCTTGTATTTCTTGGTTTTGTTGGTCCATCTTCTTTAACAATAATTCATTAACATTTTCCATATATCATTTTCTTCTTATTTATTTCTATTTCTTTTTGTTTTAATTCTACAACCTTTAAATGGCCCAATCTCTTTCATGTTTCTTACATAATATGGCAGTATTAGGTAAAACTTAAATTGCATTTGTGCAAGAACTCCTTGATTAATTACGGAATGTAGTTGTTCGTTCAATAGATTGCTTTGCCTATACATTTTTAATTTTTTGCTTAAGAATCATATTTTCTTAGTGTTTCAATTCCTCTGAGTTCGGGATCTGTATTCTCCTTATACTTATAAAGTTTCGCGCTTGTATTTTGTAAATTATGTATTCCGCCATTGTTACATTTTTCCGCAAAATAATACTTATTGGTTACAATATGACTAAATAAAATTTTAAAATATTCTTACTTTTCTGAACTTTGACGCAAAAAAGGAGGTGTTTAAGTTTAACGCCTAGGTTTCTTTGTATGTGGCTCCATAGAGCATCAAGAAGTGATCCAATTTCCATATAGTTCTTTTTTGACTTAAAGTGTATCTATAAACACGAGAAGGTTAATATTTTATTATTATTACATATTAAGGGTTGAGGAGCAGGCTCCTATTATGCCCAAAAATAGAAATTAAACATTGTCGAAAAAAAAAAATACTTAATAATAGACATAAAAGAAAAAAACAACAAGTTTCACAAATACAAAATACATAAAAGTGTGAAATTAAGGTAAGACACTGTTAAATATGTTGCACTGATCTAGTCTGTTTTTGAAGATGTTGACACTTGATGTTCATGGTCTAAATTATTCCAGGTATAAAAAATTCTGTTGAGTAAAAAGTTTTGTCTTGATCTAGCTGTTAAATTTTCCTTCTTTAATTTGAACTGGTGTCCTCTAAGTCTTGTATCTACGTTTAGGGTGAAAGTTGTTGTAGAATTCGGAAAGCTACAATTAGATCGCCTCGCAACCGACGTAATTCAAATGTGGTAAGATTGGCCATGGACAATCTTTCTTCATATGAAGGTCTATAACGCGCCCAAACAAAACTCTGGTGGCTTTCCGTTGTACGTTTGTTGTTGTTGTTGTGTCAGGGATTTTTAAAACTTTGTATTTAATTTATAAATTATTTTTAGCGACCCAACTCCAATCAAGAAACTCAAACTCGACGACATACCTTTAGAACTACTGAAAAATGACCCGCACGAAAATGGTCCAATGCTTATAGGTTCTGATTTCATGGGTAAATGTCCCTTTTTGGAAAAACACAAGCCTAGCGATTTAGGAATTGCACAATGCCCTTTTCTTCAGCAACGAGTTGTACATGTTCCAGAAAATGGAATAATAAACTCTAATCAGGGCGGAGGAGATAACATTAAGGAGGACGATAATTTATTTTGTGGTTTAGTTGTACATAAACAGGCCACTTTTGAAGGTATGGGAACCGCTAGGGATTTAGGGGAGAAGTTAGCTAGAGATTTAATAAAAAAAGGTGCTTTGGAGATTATGTCAAAAGCGCAAGCCATCATTCATGGACAAATTGCTTAAATTTTGACTTGTTGAATTTTTTGTTAGATTTTGGTTTTGGTTATTTTTTGTTTTAAAAGTGTGTAATGGGTACTTGTTGTTTTTATTTTTTTGGTTAATGTTGGTTTTGCGGCGATATAATCTATTTATATACCTTGTAAAACATTAATTCAAATAACAAAATTGTTACCTCCATTGTAATTGTTTTAAAATAAAACAAATTAAAATAAAATTTGACTTGAACAAACAAATACAATACTAAAAATAATTTAAGAGAAAAACTTAACCCATCATGAATACCTCGATAAGCTGTCGTAAATAAAAACGAATTTATCGTCCAAACAAGTTACAAAAGGATTAGGAGCACTAATATATCAAAAAAAAATAAAGTAAAATATAAAAAGAAATAAATAAATAGGGTTAAAATCTCATAATGACAAATTAAAAATGTCTTCAATAAAATTAAATCAATTTACAGTTCAGACCTTCTCTGACCATAATTCTTAAAATGTAGTCCAAACAGCTACCACCAGACTGAAGCATAATAAAATATACGAGCCTGTAATAGTTTTTCATTTCTCTAAATAGCGATTGAAGATGATTCCGTGCAAAATGCGGTCGTCATACCTTCCAGCAGGTTTGACGGACGTGGTATGTTTCATCTCAGTTATAAATCAATGCAGAAATTCACTTAGATTTCGCTGAAAAAGCCTTTCAGAAGTTTTTGGTCAGGAGTCAAGCAAACGGCGCTCACTTTGCCAATAAAATGTTATGTACTCGTTCAGCTCTTTTACCATTCCATTATTTAATACTATATCGTGTATTTTATCTATGGTTTCTTGAGATGTCACATGAGTTGGACAACCTGAACGTTTGGCGTCACTCGTGTGGGTAAGACCACAACAAATTTTATTAAACTACCATTAAATCATTCCATAAGATGGTGATTTGTTTTTGCGTTTCAAGAATTGTTCTTCGCTTTAAAAAATAGTGATTAATCAACACTTGAAATTCATGTTTCAGGCTGCTAACGCAAAACTATAAGGCAAATCGATGTAAAATTTGGTACAGCTCATTAACTCATAAGTTGTTTCTGTTAGTACAATGTGATGATGTAACTTTTTTATTTGACGATAAAATTATTGTTAATTTTAAAACATTAAAATTAATTTTCTACCTAACAAACTTGAACCAGCATAGATTGCTTTAAACACCTCCACACAACATTTTATTGTAAACAGGTAAACAGGTTTTTATTAATCATGAATCCCACTACCAATATAATATAAAAACAAAATGCAATGTTACAAACTAATTAAACACAATTGCAAGCCTTTCAGCTATTACATACATTTTGGTTTTCTTACCACAAACGTTTTTTATTTAATTACAAAGAGGACTAATGTATATTTTTATTACAATTAATAAATCAAAGAACATTAAGGTATTCATGGAGGATTTGTCTGTACTGATTAGAACAAAAATTATATTGGTCGGTTTTATATTAGCTCTCTAAAACATTACTAGATTTCCATATTTGATCATTAAAAAAAATAATTCGGTTACATTTTATATATGGATTATGATTATTTATTTATTGGAATAGTTTATAATAAAGATGTATGAAATGTTTTAAATAAATTCAATTTTTAATAAATATGTAGTATTATTACAATCAATGAAAGCGGCATTAACACCTACTGTAATAGGGCCATAAGTGTAACAAGACCACCTTGTACCTATTTTTAAAGATAGTAAATATGAAGATATGTTGGCTTAAATGAAAGGATTTTCAATGTACATTCATTACTTAACCAGTATAAGTCATCTAACAAACAAAAAAAATTCTGGGGTTGAAATTTCTAGAGAAAAATTAACAGAAACAGCATTTTTGCCAGTATTTCGACAACAATGATCTTCCTCATAATTGCCAGTTTTCAGAGAACAATATTTTAAACAGACCTGCACTTATCTTTTTTTTAATATAACAAAGAAATATCCAAATTTTAGAGGGTATTCGGGTAACTAACAAAGTGACCCCTAAGAAGTATATGCCAATAATTCTTGACACTTGTCCGTTTCATCTTCGTCAAATGATATAAAATACAAGCCGCAATATTTGCCGCTATCTATAAATGGATTCATTTTTCCTAAAAAAAGTATAGGTCGTAAGTCTATTGTAATTTTGTTAAAAGTTATAATTCTGGGTAAAACTGTGGCTTCTATTAAAAATTAATTGCCTCAAACTGTCTTGTAGATAAGTCATTCATCAAACAAAATTAGTGAGAAGCCTATATACATTTCTTCATATGTTCTTAAGAAGTAATCACCAAAGAATTCTAAAAAAAATACTTTAATTACAACAAAAACCACTGTAATACCTAGAAAACGTATAAAAATTTAAATCTAATTCACATTCACTGACTTAATATTATTATTTTTTAATTACTTTACAATCATATTCAAGCTTAAATATTATTTATGCATTTTAATTGTATGTCCATTTCACTTTTGTTTATTTTTGCCTTAAAATTATTAAATAGTTCTTAATGCCTTATTCCTATACCAGGAGACTTTCTAAGCATGATAAAATGTTCTAAATACTGATGAATAGTATCAATAGGTGAATATACTTCTTGCATTCTATTCTGTTGCTGCAAGTAAGAAGGAGGATTCGTAGGGGCAGGCAGTCCTAAAAATCCTTGTAAAAACTCTTTCATCAAGTCCCAACACATAGCTGGTACAACACATGGTCGATATTCCACTTCTACTAATATTCCTTTAAAATTACTGCTTACGGTCACTGTTCCAAGTTTAACACAAAAATCGCCTATTTCATACCTGTAAAAATACAATAAATATTCAATTTGATAAAACATCGTATGATACTGCAAAGTTCTAAATTAAAAACATTCAACCAGCTAAATATATGCCATCGCATTTAATGATGGATAGTAGCGTGTTTTTGTAAAGTATTCTATTCTTAACAATATATTATTAACGTTTGAGCAATCCACCCCTGATAAAAAATAATTATTTTATATCTGCAATATTACCTAAGTCCTTTTGATTCAGCCTTTGTTTGTTTCTTAGAAATATAAAAATGTGACATCTTCATCATGAGTAAATCAAACAATCCATCTGTAGCTAAAGATGTTATTTTTGTACCATTATCTAGAAGAGAAAAAACTGTAGCTGGCTGCTCTGAATTATGCAACACATGAACTGTCCTTTGGTGTCCTAATTGAGGCACTGAAGTATAAGTTTCACAGTCCACTAAAAAATGTCCTTGTTGTACTGCTCCTAAAGCTGATATTCTCTTAGATAGGACTTCTATTGTTTGCGCACCAGTTTTATTATCTAAAGAGAATTGTGTTAAAATTGTTACACCCATTGGAAACCTCTTAATGTATTAATAATGTTTACTTTTTGAAAATATTTAGTAAACAGTTAAAGTTGGGTTAAAACTACTAACTTCTTCTTCTTTTTTAATGGCCTGCAAATTTTATATATGCATTTGCCAGCCCATAATAACGACGTCCTGTGAGAGTCTCGCTCTAAGTAATAATACAGTTCAGGAAATTTATTGGCAGTTAGATATAGTTTGGAAAAATAAAAAATAAACGTTTAAATTTCAAATTCATTTATTAATTGTCAATACACAAATACAAATAAATGGAAGATATGAACAAAATTACCTATAATTTAAAAAAATAATAAACAATAAACATTGAATAAGCTAAGTTTAACGTTTGGAATTTTGTTTCAAAAAATGGAAAAATTAAATGTTGCCAGCAATCCTAGTTTTACGATTTCTTACCTCTTTTTTTGGCACGCACTGTATACCTATTATAGATTTGTTCGTATATAAAACACCAAAATAGAAATAGAGTTATTCATTCTGTTTATTATGTTATTCAATCAACAAATCTATGAAAACTGACTGTCAGTAAAATTTTTGACTTCATAATCCAATAAATTTTTCGTAAAAATGATAATTACGAAGAAAGGCAGTGGCAAGAAACCTATGAGATCCAAAAAAAGGTCCAAAAATGACTTAAAATCCGATTTTAGGGCTGCCTCATCAGTCATAAGTTCTGTAGCATTCCTCCAAAAGTTAGGTCTTCAGGCAAATGTAAAAAATATCAAAAAGTGCATTCTACAAAAATGTCGAAAACCCGCTCGTCATCTACTACCAGTAGTACCACATTACTTAAACAAGGCATGGCAATTAGGAATATTAAAAAAAGGCGCCGGAGGATATAGACTTGAAAATTTCGAAATAAAAAAACCAAGACAAAAAAGATCTAAGGTAACAAAAAAACGAGAGAAAGCTGCTTCAGAGTCAGTTTTAGAAACTCATCCCTCACCTGCTCCAGTTTGTACGACAATCTCCGTAAATGATATTTACTCCGAATAAAATAATTATCATGTGTACTGTTTTTGTTAAATAGATGGAAATCATATTAAAAACACTTTCTTTTATATTTGTTTATGAAGTACGATTTTTGCCCTCGCATGGATATGACCAATATAATTTCAACTAAATAGAACACGAACCCAGAAATAAATACCTACTGTAGTTTGAAAACAGCATTTTTATCGTATGCACTTTGTTGAGCTTTTGGTGTTTTATGCTGGGTTATAACTACAACAATGTAATAATACCCATTTTATAACAACTCATTTAATAGAGAACAAAAGCATAGCGAAAATATTTACATCAATAATTTTTACAATGGATTCATATTTTTCCACTTGTAGGTACCTAATAATAATATAAAATAAACTGTTTACTTCAAATAATATAATTCTATTTAATTCAAGTTGAGAATTTTTCTATAATTTAACACATCATAACATTTCTATTATTTTTTAAACTTCGTTAAATTATCTTTTCCTACGACTACATAGGAAAGTAGCAGATATCGCACTCTATACTCCGGCGGAAAGTAGTACTTTCCACATGTGTGCGGAAAGTACTTTCCGCACACGTGTAAATTACTTTCCTATCTGTTCACAGTTATTGTTTTGTTTTCAAATTAATGTTAATAATCAATATTTGTATTTATTCTACTACGAAAGTGATTGTAAATAAAACAGCATTATTTATAATACAGGGTGTTCCTATTTGTAACAACTCCTTGTTCTCTAAATTTTTTTAACCACCCGTGAACTAACATCGCCCACCCGTCGAATATTGTAGGTACTGCGCACAAAAACGCCACCGAGCAGACAGGGTCGGCATAAGGTAAGTTTAAAACCTAAAATCTATTCTGGGACACCTTGTATAAACTAAGTACAAACAGACAGAACCTGTCACAAATATTTCACAATATTTGGTAAAATTATCGCGTGGTCGTAGGAAAAATTGTGTACATTACTTGTACGAAAGTGATTTTTCAATATTTCCCACTCGTATGAAAAGTGTCACTCGTTACGTAATATACTATTATAATTTTATACTTAAAATTTTCCAATAGTTATTGCATCAAATGAATAAAAGAAATGCGTTCACAGTGAAGTGAAGTGCTAATTAAATATGTTATTTAAAATTGAACTGATCTTAAATCTAATTTTAACGCCAGAAAAAAGAGAGAAATTATAGTTTCAACTATGATTATTTGATAAGGAATGCTGGTGCTGGTAAACACTTAAATGGTCTTCGGGCTAATCGAGATTATTGTATTTGTTGTTATTGACTAAAAATAAAAAAAACTGATGTACGTGACAATAGTTATTTTCCTAACAAGGGCGCAAATGACTATACTTTTGCCCAGGCAAATACAGTTAGACGAACAACGCAAAGCAAATGTTTTTTAAATACTTGCCTACAAGATTATAAATTTATTTTGACTTGTGCAAACAAATGTATTTTTGTTCCCAAGGCCGGTTTCTACCATTCGGCTTCGTCAGTTAGACTTTCGAATCCAATAAATCAAATTCCAAACACGCGTAAGTCAATAGATATACCCGATATACCTATCCGCTATAAGATAAATTTTTCAAATGTGCTACTATCTACCAGTATCGGTCAAAAAACTTTTAAGCTTTTATTTATCAGTTTTATTGATAGATGGTAAATACATTTGTTAAATTTGGACTTCTTTTTGCTGTTTCATTTAAAGAAATAATATTATTTAAATTAATTATGGCTCTCTGGCGGCCATTTGAAGATGTAGTTATGAACAATTAAATAACGACTCGAGAGATTATAAGTTATTTCGCAGTTCAGTTGAGATAAATAACCACCCAGAAGAACTGCAAATTAAAAAGAGTGAAAGATTAGTGTGCAGCGGCGTCATGGCTTGCTTACCGAGACTCGGGAAATTGTAATTTATACAATTTTAACTTAACTTTTCTAATTTGCGAGAATGAACATTTCATTTGAGTTTTTAGTCAATGCAGTTTACTCGATGTTAAAAATAAATTTTAATATGTCTCATGATAGGGACCATTTTACTGCATTTGTTTTATTTTTCAACGCTCAACCATCTTAACATAGTCCGTGAGATACGTTTAAAATTGTATGCTGTTTGTCCCATCAATTTGATAGAGTCCAAGTTTGTCCGAAACTGTCGAGCCTTTTGGATTGCTGGTTTCTGCATTCACGAAAGCTTCACCTCTCCACTAAATCTTTCCTACAGCCACTATTTCACATACACGGTGAGTTGGAGTTTTGGCTCGGCGCGACGCATTTCTGGCAGGATGGAATTCCGTTAGGGCCATCACTGTCCATCCAATCCATTGGCGTTTTTCACCCATTCACGGTCACTTTTTGGAGTGTTCCACTCTATTTGGCTTGGAACGATTGGATTTGAACGATCGTGGCGCACCTTAAGTATGGCAATATTTTTATAAAATGTTTCGTAGAATTGAAATGGACAATACATATGGAAAATGGACAATAAATGATTATTATTATAATTATTATTAAGTAGATTGAAAGAACACCGAGTATACACATTTCTTTTTAGTATATCTCATCATTTTGGATAAGTCCAGTGTTAAAAATTCAATGCAATTTTTAATGGGCTCCAAACCGCGTCTGGACTTACGTAATTCAATACCTGTTGGGGCATACAGGCCAAGGAGTAGTTGTTGAAGTCCAGCCGTTGGTGCAGTGTATGACATTTTTAATGTCTTTTTTCGTGGGGGCTTGTGTGATTTTATTTCACATCATTTATGCAGATATTTTAACTGTTTTTTAGATCCTAAATACACACTGCAATTTTGAGTATGTTTTAGATGTATTTCCCGCTTTTATTTAACAATGAGTTACTTCTTCTCGATGCAGTTGCCAAATAAATCGCTGTGTCTCCTTTCAGCTTTCTCGCTTCGATACACGAGCACAATAGCATTACCCGATACGCATTTTTTGTTTGTTTTCAGTTGATTTGTTATTTTTTAAGAAGCTAGATGAATACATAATATATTTAATCATAGTATATTTAATTGGATGTAAGGTATTTTCTTTGATTAATAAATTATATTTCTTAATTTCTGCAATTAATGTAAAAGCAACGTAAGTGCAGAATGAGTTAAAAGCCCACTTAATTATCGATTTTGATAGAACGTCAAATGTTGCATGCGTTTCACATATTTCCTGGATGTAAATTCCCATAATATATACGTACTGCAAATCGATGGCTCAAGTGCAAAATGTCGTAACCCTCAAATTTTTCCAAACCTCGATTTTCGTTCCAATGGTATCATTTCGGTTCATTGCAGCTCCTGACAAAGTATCGTAAACCACACAGTACGTAGTTTTTTTTTGACGCCAAAACAAAACGTCGGCGTCGTTGACCTATCAACCTATAACAAAACTAGAGTGTTTTTTACCTCCCCTGCATAATTACAATGTTTGTTACCTATCAAACATAAAAAGCAGTTTTTCTTACTGAATTCAACTCTTTATTGCCCTCCGGTAAACTATTGGAACCCTCGTAGATCCAGTAAGAAGGTATAATTTTTTGAAGAAAATTAATTTTCATGTAATAGTGAAAGAACAGGTACCAAATTGCTGCCACTATGTCAGTTAAAACGTAAATAGCTTGAAAATATAAAATATTTTGACATATGTTATACAAACACATTGCAATTGCAATTCTTGGCAGTTTTTTGTTTGCTAATTAAACACTCTACTTTTGACAAAGTCCCAATATTTCGTTAAATAAAAAACTTTTAACTTTCCTTAACAACTAATTTAGTAGCAGCATATTTTTTGGTTAATTTAAAATTTCGTCTAAAGTTTCCCAACAGAACAGTTTGGATAATTTGTGATTTCATGCTAGAGGAGACACAAATTTTTAATCAGGGTTATATTTATACTTTTACTTCCAAGGCTTCTACCATAAAATTCGAGTCTTCCTTTAATTATTTAGAAAAAACTTTGCTTTTAATAAAGTTGTCTGTACTCTTGTTTTTTTTGTTCAATTTATTGAAATCGTAGCAGACGAAATAACGAAAAAATGGCGCAAAATATTTTTAGTTCATTTTCTGCATGTTAAAGAAACTAAGTGCACCAACAAAATATAGTAAAACACTCGTAATATACGAGGAGCCTTCAAAAATTTGATTTTGAGATAAGAGTACCCTTATTTTTAAAAATCTCGGGAAATGTTATTTAGAAAAGTTGTTCAGCATTAAAAAATACTCATAGATTTGAAGTCATGACCATTTAAGTGAAGTTTTATTATTTTACACATTTATTTAAAATGGGGACTACGAAAAATTTTTTTGCTAAAACGATAAATAATGCATAAACTTTTATCAAGACAAACCCTTAATAAAAAAGTTTCTCATATGGTGCGGACTTTGGGGATGCCACTGTATAATTGTGAACGAGTTTTAAGATTCTTGTAAATTTTTCTAACGCGTAATAGAGACTAAATGAGATTTAAAAAAATATACTTATTAATGTAAGAAATAAAATACATAAACTCATGTAACAGCAAGACCATCTTCAACACCAGAAACGAAATTTGGTTAAAGCATTTAAAATATACATTTTTCTACGATTATAAAGAAAAGTACAAATTTCATATGCACTATCAATCAAGCAACATACATAGTTGTATACGGATGTTCATTTTCTAAGGATTTCATATTTCAAATAATGTAAAAAAATTAAAATGTTTTAAATATACTAAATAAGATACTTTGATAATATTGGATAAACTTAAATACAAATTTAGTTTAAACGCTTTTTTGGTTATTTTCACTTTTCTATCGAAGCACCGAAAGGATATTTTAAGTCCCTTTTACTGGATTAATAACTATAAAATCTGTTGGCTTGTTGCCGAGCCGTGAAAACGCATAGTTAGTTAGTAGGTAGACACTTAAGCTCATTATCTCTGAAAATTAAGACAAGCTCTAAGTAGACACAAATTGGACGTAATAAATAGCCCAGCACCTTGAAGTGTATCGGTCTAATTTTTTAATGACATCATTTTCGCATTTGCTTGATTAAAACTAATCTCCCAGAAATAAGTAAAATATACTAGTTGTGAGAGCTTTGTAACAACGAGGAAGTTTTAGTCAAGAACGTACCTTTCATGAAATATGAAATTAAATTCGAAATGGAGGTGAAAAGTAGTAGCCACATCCCCAACAAGTCATTCATAAGTTTCAAATATTCCGTGCCCAAGGATGAAGTGAGATAGATATATAAAAGTCCAGAACATGGCAACGAATTTATGCTTCGATGCATGGGCGTACCGTTACAGAGGGAAATGGGATGTGACACAATATATTTATTTTTTTTAACGATTTTAATTTTACCGGTTACATAGGAAATTTAAAATACTAATGAAAATATATTTATTTAATCAAATTAATCGTAAAAAAATTTAGGATCAGTTATTTCGCTAGTCCGCTCTGAACACCTAGTGTTCGTCAATGCAGGATCAAGGGAAAATTCATCATTTCCTTGCAAATGTGTCGTTGTTGTTTTTATCAGGCTGTTCGACTATCAGGCTATTCGGGATTGAGGTAGGAATAGGGAACTAACTACAAATTAAACACTGATAAATTATTAGTTGTATCATCCTGAAATAAAAAAAAATAATGTTGGTATAGTAGGAACCTTCTACGTTTAGATAAATCCTGGAAAATATATAAACTGTTTTAATCTTATCGAACCTATAACAGAAAAAAATTAGTTAGTAAATATCAACTAACGAAAACGTTGACAGAAGTAACAAATTTCTACATCTACTATTTTTTTGTGAGGCAAGCCTCGTTTTATTTTATTTTTCTCCACTGCGCTACATTAAAATTATATACATTCATAATCCCCGAAGCAGGCGAGAAGGCATTCACAGTGAAACGCCATACAAATCGAATCAAATAAGTAATTAGTTAAAACTACAATTACAGAACACAAAAATTTTCAACAAAAGTTAAGATTCATGGGAAATTACTAGAGTTTAAGCAGTCGGTATTATGGAAATGTTTTTGATTGCTTAAAATATTCAACATATTCTCAAAAGATTGGTTTGACCTTTTACATTACATAAATTTAAGCCATAATCTTTAAACAATATTACTGGAAGTACCTTATATTTTAAGTGAAAAATGTTTGTATTCTAGTAAAGCTTCGCAAAAGTATTTTTAAATCTTATAGCCTAAACTTATTAAAAAACAAATAAACATAGGTATATTACCTCGATATTGGTTTTGCATCTGTTTTCAAATATTTCCTTCCACTTGGTTTATATTCAAGGTTGTTATCACGGAAATGAAGAACAAATATAATCATTTGTAGGTATGAACTTCACTGCCTCAAATCTTCTCCTTTCAACATTTGCAGGAATCCTAAAAGTCATGTCTTCGTATAACTGTTTAAATGAAAAATATTACCTAAATACTTAGGTAGTTTGACAGAAAAACAAAATGTGATTTAATTTTTAACACAATATATGAAACTTACATAATATAAGTCGTTGCAATAAGTTAAAACAATCCTTTCTGCATTATTAAAGAATTTATACAGTCGATCAAATACTAAATTCTACGCCCATGAACTATTTTTATAACCTTAAATATAACTTACCGATGAAATGATAAATCGGGATTTAAATAATCCAGTTTGCGGCATACCACACATTGTTGAACCATATATGTCTGTTCAATCAATTTAAACCAATAAATCAATATGAAAAAGAAAATTTTAATCTAGCACGATATAAAACACATTAGTAAACAAACACCAATGTACTGAACATGGCCGACACAAATATACTAGTACCATTCTAATGGTTTCACTCCATTCATAAATAACAATGTTTGATAGCGCTTCGTTGCCGCTTCTATCAAATTTTCGCAGAAATGGTTGAAACTTAAATCATGGTAAAGTATCTTTGTCAATGTTTATCTAGCAATATAATTTGTTGTGTTATTAGTTTCGAAAATTAGTGTTAACGTAGATGTACAATTATTTTAGCGAAACAAAATATCTCATTTTCCAAGATAATGTTTAAATAGATTTAGGATTTTGGTAATGACGGAAAAAATATGGTAACTTTGACAACATTGAAACTGATAATATAAATTCAATAACACAGCGTTTAGACTGTTACGTGTTGTTGTCCCCAGCCGAAACGTGAACAAATTCGATCTTATTGTTCTTATGTTAGTAGCCCAGTTGTCTGATACTTTGATCTCTCTTAAAATGTGATATCGCTGACACTAGCCTCTTATGTACTTTTTTGGGTGTAGAAAACGATAAAAAAGTCTTTGCTGCTCTATATAAAGTGTATGCTAACTGAACACGATGCCGGTTTCAGAATTTCTCTTTGGAAGTAAAGAATTTAGGTAATTGGCATAATCTTGGGCCCAAAAAAAATAAAAATTTACTTCAAAATAGTACCTTACCAACATAGCTGCTTTCTTAGTATCTCCTGAATTCTTCATTTGGACAATAATTTTCTCATCGAGGCTTGTTGTTAACGCTTTCTTTCGAGTCAGGTTGGTTGCTGGTTTTCATGGAGATTGAAATATTCCATCGATGTACTGGGACCAATTACAAGATGAAAAACTAAGGGAAAGAGAAAAAACGGTTAGAACAACAAAAGAAGGAAGAAAAGAAAAAGGAAAAAAAGGAAAAGGAGAAAAAAAAGCAAAAGGTGAGAGAAGAAGAAAAGGAGAGATAAAGAGACAGAGCATTTGACGCTTTGAGAAAACAAGAACTACTTGCAGAACAGCAGAAAAAAATACATTAATAATGTCACATTTTGACTAAGAACCGGATAGACTAAAATATTTTTGAGAAATATTGATTGAACATTTAGTTTTTTTAATAAATGGGTAGACATGTTGTGACTAATTAATTTAACTACATTTTTTATTACCTCATTAAAACGATCGTAATTGCTTTTTGTTCTACACATATTTTTAAGTATTCCATCATATTTTTTAATCTTGTAAGTGTACACGATTTATTTTTATTTTATTTTTTCTTTTAATTGTTGAAAGCATTTTTATGATGCATCGTGCTGTATAAATAAAATTTATTTTTGTATTTAAAAATATTTATTATATTCATTATTTTTAGGTTTTTTAAGAAATGTTTAATTTTGAACATGAAATTACGGGATTTTTCCATTCAACTTGTAATATCTATCTGCGGTGTGAGTATTTTTTAATTTCCTATAAATAACAAAATTTTCATTTTTGCTGATAATTTATATCTAGCAGATCTGAAATATTCTACGTTCAAGCTGAAAACATAAAATTTTGTATACATTTACAAGTCTCTCTCATTTTAAAAAACCTTTTTATGCAAGACAAAAACTATTTTTGTTGGCTTTTTATTATAGACCAGTGCAGATGCCTTCGAAAATGGTAAAAAGTGAAATAAAATAATAGTAGGATGAAACCCATTGGAAAAGGAAGAGAATATAACAAACATGAAAGGAAAAATAATCTACGGGCGATCTGGGGTCGGGAAGTGGGAGGGGGGAGTTTTTAAGGGTAGAAAACTGTTTATCTGGATTTCCGGCAAAACTACAAGTCCTATGGATAAAAGTTAAGTGGCAAAGTTGTAAGTAATAAAAAGATCTACAACTTTTGTATTTAACTTTTTTCACATAACCTCAAAATTTATGTGAAAAATCCAAATAACCAAGTTTTTGGTTTTCTATTTTTATCTTTTACAAAAAAAAATTTTCACGAAATTTGGTGAAAACTTACCTTTTTATTTCCCAAACACACTTGATTTAAAATATTTATTTTTTTAACCTTATTTTGACTTGATATCGAAAAAGCAGTCTAATTTTCAATCGAAAATTCTTACGTCAAAATATCTGCTTTTTTAAAAAACTCGGTGGGCTTTTTATTCGTTGAAATCTCTACTTTTTGATGGTGTAAAAAAATATACATTACTATGGTAAATATTCTCAAAAAATGCAAAGAAACGAATATAATTCGAATCCGAATTTTTTTTTAAATCATCATGTACAATTTTGAGCTATTTTTTAAAATTTATACTTCAATTACTCGAAAAACGTAAATGTAACACGGGATCTTACTTTTTTCGAGTAATTAAAGTATGAATTTTAATAAATAGCTCAAAATTGTACATGATGATTTAAAAAAATTTTTCGGATTCGAGTTTTTTTCGTTTCTTTGCATTTTGTGAGAACATTTACCATAGAAATGTATATTTTTTTACACCATCAAAAAGTAGATATTTTAATGAACAAAAAGCCCAGCGAGATTTTTAAAAAAGCAGATATTTTGACGTCAGAATTTTCGATTGAAAATTAGACTGCTTTTTCGATATCAAGTCAAAATAAAGTTAAAAAAAAAATATTTTAAAACAAAAAAATTACAGTGTGTTTGGGACATAAAAAGGTAAGTTTTCACCAAATTTCGTGAAAAAAAACTTTTTTGTAAAAGATAAAAATAAAAAACCAAAAACTTGGTTATTTGAATTTTTCACATAAATTTTGAGGTTATGTGAAAAAAGTGTAAATAGAGAAGTTGTCTTTTTATTACCTACAACTTTGCTATTTAACTTTTTTCCGTAGGACTTGTAGTTTCATCCTACTATTATTTTATTTGGTTTAAAAAATTATCGGCACTGGTCTATTAGTAGGTAAATGTTTCGTTTTTTTTTCATATATTAAGTAGTTTTTTTATAGGATACTAATAAAATACTTTAATTTAAATTTAATTATTCAAACTCTCAAACGAGTTTGATCAA
Source organism: Crepidodera aurea (assembly GCA_949320105.2). Classification (NCBI taxonomy): domain Eukaryota; kingdom Metazoa; phylum Arthropoda; class Insecta; order Coleoptera; family Chrysomelidae; genus Crepidodera; species Crepidodera aurea. Next base: position 65,820,242 of record OX439472.1, on the reverse strand, counting down.
AATATTTGATTTTTCAAATTTTAAAATTTTATAGTTTGATTTGATACTTGATTCACAACACTGCTCGGCTTGATTTGGGTTTGATTTGATTTCAAATCAAATTCTTAAAATCAAATCAAAGAATTACATGGCAGTACATGTTGCTCGAAGAAACTTAGTATATAAGGTATTTTTTAAGCTTAAAGTTACAGTTTAAATCTTCTTCTGAGAATGCTAACATGGTTAGTGAAACATATATCAAGAATTTAAAATATAAGTTTGGTGAGTTTTTATTATATTAATGTTTTCATTTTATATTTTGTATAAATAACTAAAAAATACTTTTTTTATTTCCTAATAATTAAGTATAAAAATGTCTATTGATGCAGGAAACTAACATTCAAGCGTCTGCAACAAAACTCATAAACAAAGTTTTGAGTTATTATCAAATAAGCATTAAAATGGAAAATTTAATTGAGCTTTGTCTGATTTTCTAATATCGAATACCCTGTATAAACGAATGGCGTTGCTTTAAAGCGCGCCACTCTTCGATAAAATAAATATAAAACAACTTCCTATCACATTAAAGAAAATTAAATTGAGCGTGATTTTCAAAATCACCGGTTGGAAATAAGCTTCAGGCTGCTTTATAGAGGGGTGAGTTCACTTCTAATCATGCCGGTGATAAAAATACGACGCACAAAGTAAAACCTCAAAATTGTAACATTAGAAAAATAAGTGTGAAGCTTCAGTTTGCATTATAGAGGGGTGAGTTCATCGCTAACCATGTCTGTTATAAAAAACAAGACGCACAAATTAGAATATTTTAACATTATAAAAGTAAGTTTAAAATAATAGTTCCTAGGTGTAATGTAAATTATTGACTATACAAAAGTTAAAATTACCAGACGGTCTAGCATGGATAATTTTTTAATACATCTTATTAGATTCGTATTCGATAGACTTACACGCAGAAAAACAAATTTCCCATTACATCTTTCCGTGGAAAACAAACTGTTGATATATAAGACCATTCTTATGCCAGTGTGCACATGTAGAATTCAGCTATGGGGAACAGTATAAGCAATTCCAACATAGAAATCTTGCAAAATGATTATTTAGGCCAGTATTAAATGCCATGATAGATTTTCGATGCATCTCAATGTGCTATTCGCTAGCCAAATGATTGGAGTGACAAAGTTCAAGTTCAACCTAAAAAACTAACTCTCATATTTAATATAATTTAATTAAAAATAATATATTAGCTTATAAAGAAATTCTTATAATTGTAGAGTAAGTATGGAGGTTCACTGGAACAAATGAACAGCTTATTGTTTTTGGGCAGATTGCTAATAGAAGGTTTAAAAAAAAAATATCTAGCATAATGAAATTAAGTAATTTAAATAAAGCCACACCTCTTTGATTTGATTGGTGTCCGTGTTTCTCCTAAATACATTCAATGTTGTGTGGAAGTCTGTTACTTCTGCACTGGATAGTAGATTTGTTGATTAAAAGGGTAGATAGGCAGAGTCCTGTATATAGAGTCTACATTGTTTAGTCACCAGGAACAGAAACTTTTTGCATTTGTATATTTTGCAACGTATTCTCTTATGACTCCCCATTTACAACTTAAATCTATTACCATTACTTAGCAAGGTGTACTATAGTGTTGATGAATACCTTCAAGACAATGATTTTAATTATTCTGATGAATAATTTTAAATGTATTTTATTTGTTTTTTCTTATTTTTTATATGTTTATCTATAGTTTTGTACTTTTATTTATTTATTTATTTATTTATATTACCAGATTTTTCCAAAGTCCCATTGTTTTGACGGGTTATAATAACCAAGTATCATTTGATGAGTTTGAAAATGGTGAAGCGTGAAATTGAGCCCTCAATAGGAAGAATGTCAATTTCTCTTGTGCGATTACGTCGATTAACCGTTTGAAAAACCCCATCTTTTATTTCCATAGAAAGAGCCGTCATAGATGGATCTCCTGTATGTTTGTTGAGAAGGAGGAGGCTATCTTAGTAACAAGTAACAAGAGTTAGGTTACTACTGCGAACAGCCCTTGCCACAGTTACTCGTAACATGCCTTAGTAGATATTTTTCGACCTAGGAACTTAGATCCGTATTAGATAGTCTTGAAAAATTTTGATTAGGGAGGTACAAAGTTGTAGAAGATTGGTATCTCTAGCTACTTTACTCTCATTCTAGATGCCACTTATATTCAACCTTAGAGCGGCTGCCATTGCTACAAAATCAGAAAAATTATGAGTAAATCAATATCTACTTAAATCACTATAAATATCAAATGACCTTCTCTTATAAATAAAATATTAACTTAACATAACGGTTATTAGAATTTGAACAAATTTAAACAAATGAGTTTAAGTATATCAATCATTCTATATTTGAAATAATTAGGTTATTAAAGCTAAAGTTTATTATATAAACTACTAATAAGTAGGTAAGACAAAACATTTTTTGGACAGAGAAACCAAATAAAATCGGGCTATAGTTTGTCCATCGTAAAGAAAAGGAGGGTAAACAAACTTGCACATTGAGACAGCGTGACTGGTTTAGTATACAGGGTCGCATTATGGGTTTTATAAAAATAAGTAATCGATTTCATAAAAAAATATGATCGAATCGAATCCATATAATTACAAAATCAATTTGTTCCAATAATACGTACCTATATATACGCTTAAAAATTAAATCTACTATACAACTAACCCGTTCATATAAAAGAAAATTCTATTTAAGAGCAAACCGAACCCATTGAAAAATTTTAAAATCATTCTAAGCCTTTAGTTTTAGTCTGATTTTTGTGAAATTTTCAGGAAATGCTAATAATTACAAAACTTGTTGTAAACCATCGAAAAGTATGGTCCGCGCCATTCTGTATTAAATTTATGAAAATTTGCTCCCATTTGTTTTAATAAATATCAAGTAGTTTTTAAATAATATGCTTTCCCACCCTTTTCTTCAATATCTTTGCATAGTGCTGCTTCATCGTTTCAGAAATTTAAAGCGTCGAGAAACATTCCATCGCCAAGTGTTCCCTGTGGCGCGCATATAAATACAATTTTATATTAGAAAATCCTCATAAAAATTTGCTCCGGATTGCTCTTAAAAGTGAATCCTTAATACACACCTGCTACAAATTGAGTCAGCTTGAAGCTTAGTATTCAGCCAAAATTTTACAGTAACCCTAATGGCAAAACAAAATTTTAAAGCGCTGTGAACTCTAATAAAGAAATAAATATATTACTGAAAAGGACAACCAGACAATATTGTATTAACTACGATTTACAATTACTTTTGTTCTTCTGTTTCTACTCTTATTTATTTGTACATTTAACTTGTTTTACTACTCGTACGCAGGAAATATTGATTAATAGGAAATATATAAGAGAATGTACAAGTTTTTTTTTGTATACAAGTCATTCAACTTATTATATAACTGCAATTTTTGAATTTAAGGAAAATCAAAGCAAGCAAAAAACCAACTCCGTTCTTGAGTTACAAACGGATGGTATAGTTGCCATGAAAATAAGTTGGACAAATTGTTTTGATCGTTTTTAAGTCTTTATCTTATCTGTAGAAAAGTAATGTATAAAAAATATATATGAATAGCATTTCTTTAGAAATAAAAATTATAAGTTAAAACGATCAAAATAATTTGTCCAACTTTTTTTTGAAGGCAACCATACACCAATAGTGAGGTGCGTGATGGTACGACTACAACTTACATTATATAAAATATGTATTTCCTTTTTTATTTGTATTTTATTCTAATTTAGAAAATGCAACAAATTGTCTTAATTAAGTTTCAAATTAAAATATCATTAGCAGATAGCAATGAATTTTTGAAATAGTTACTGAAATTTCGGAATAGAATTCCTAATTAGGTTTTGCTAGTAAACAAATAACTAGAAATTAAAAATCCATTTTTTATTTTATTAAATATAATTTTCTACAAAAGAAATTTGAAGATCGCAATAACAGACCTAAATTCTGTATTTTGTGAGGTATACTAAAAATAGTTTTTTAAAAAACTCTAGACTGCACTGAAATGTCGAGAGTGATGAAGGAAATGAACCTATTTCTGAAACTTCAAGAGTTATTTCAGAAGTAGCATGTCTTTTTATTATGAATCTTGACAGCGGGATAATTTTTACATTCCTAGAGGTTATTAATGTTCAAAAAATAAGCAAGTTAGGAAAAACATATTTAAATTTAAAACGCATTGGCCACATATAAGTACTAAAATTGTGTAAAAACAGTGCATATTAGACTCAAATAAGTATAGATTTGATTACTATACTAAACAAGTAGTAAGGCACCCGCTAGAGAGCGGGAAGAATAGACTTCTAAACTAAACAAAAAACTATTTATTAAATTTGAAAAATCAGTATTTTATTAACGTCGTAAAAAGCTGAAATTTAGGCGTGCACACATTCAAGGTATCCTGAGCTCATATCCGTTGTCCGTTAGTCTCTATCGGTTCTGGAAGCTGAGTTATAAATGCGTATAGACAGACGGACAGACAGACAGACTTTTCTAAATTTGTTTAGAAGTCTAAAATTGGAAGTGAAGCGCGCGCGCGCACACTAATATAAATCTTTGGATTTATTGGATTGTTTAATAGTATCATCCACAACTCAATTGATGGTATAACGCTGTTCAAAGTAACGATAATAATTATTAGAAATAATTTGTTTGTTGCACCCAATCATGCTGTTTTTTTAATGTCAATGTGCATAAAAAGGCAAAAACGAAATTACGCTCTTTATTACGCGCCCAGAACTTAGGTAGGTAATCTCAACAACGGATACGCCATGAGGACATTAAAGATAGAATTTATAATGTTAAAATTGATTTATTTTTATTTGTACTAATCATAACATTTTGGACGAATGCTGAACTAAACTGGGAGGGGTTTAATGAAATTATTGTTACCACATGTAAAAACCGTAAATAAGCGGTCACAGCTTCACTAATTTCTTTAATTATGTATTATAATTTATTTATTTATTCATTAATGCATTTATTTATTTAAAATAAAGTCAAGAAGACAAAACTTTTGAGGTTGAAGTTTCCCATGACGTCGAATATCGCCAACACCCTGTTTAGAATTCTATGGTCGTTGTCGGTCTTTCATTTAATGTGATTTGGCTTGGTTTAATTTTTACAAACAAGAAAATGCACACATAAAGGAGAAAGATAAACTCGGTTAAAATTTAATTAAATGAAGCTCCAGCTCCAATGACCAAAAAGTATTTCTTGTTATTTGCTTTCCAATGAAATTTTATATCCAGACTGTTTGTAATTAGAATTTGATCTCCAAATCCAGAAAAATAAAACTTCAAAATAAATAAAAATAAGGTCAATTTTAAAAAGCAAAGCGCTAAACATTTTATAAACTTCAAATGGTTCAAATGGTTAATGTAAATCTTTTGTGAAATAAATGAGAATGAGAAAAACAATAAAAAATTTGAATGGAAACTATTTTTTAAGTTGATATTTCTGGTTAGAAAAATAATATCACAAAAAACAAAAAATGTACTACACTTCATGTTTCCTAAAAAATGTTTTTCTATTAATCCATTGAAAATCCTAAACCCTCTAATTATATCAAATTTTAATTATATAAACGCCCCTACAATGTATCATTTTCAGCGGTTTAAAGGGTAACTTTTGACCATTTGTTTATTATTTTTCTATTATTATGACCCTGGTAGCTAATGTTGTACTGTCCAATTTTTTATTCTTCCAAACTATAGCCTATTTGAACTTATTTGCGTTCTAGTAGTGAAAAGCAATTTTTTGCCAGACTTCCCATCTCCTACATCGTGATTTTACTCGGTCTTATGTCTATCTTTCTTCTAAATGTCGACTTCTTCCACTTTCGTCCCCATCGACTTAAAGATATAAAGAAAAGTAGAGATCTACAGTTTATCTATTTTCAATTGCAGAACAAATGCCAATGCCGATCAAGAGTGGACTGAAAAACAGGAAAAAAGTTCCTTCTTGAATAATTTTTGCGTCCATCCTTTTGTTATAACATGAAAGGTTGTGGAGTAATTTTAAATTTGTAAATTTATATTTTTATAGAGGATAATTTTGATCAACCACTATCGCTAGGATTGGTCTTATATTACTAACTTGATTAGTTAAAAATAATAATCCATTTTCATTTTCAGAATAAAATTACAAAATTCACAGATGTGACAAGTCGCTTTGTAGTGGACTGAAAAAGCCACAAAATTGTTTACAAATTTTACTTTACCATAGGTAAAGTATTGTAATCGCAAAAAAAAAGTTCAGCTTTCAGTGGATTTACATGTTTTGAGACCCCCTAAGTCATTTAAGACCATTTCCAGAAAATGTATGTATGGAGTATGGAGTATGGAGTATGGAGTATGTAGTCCGGAAAAATTTGTGTGCGCTCTAACTCCAACTGCGATCGAAATTTCCTAACCAAATTTTATATTTAGCATTTTTACAAAATGCTAATGAGCTGATTAGATTTTGGGCATAATCGGAAAACCGGAAGTGGGGGTTTACTCTTGAGAATTTTCAGATTCTCGCAATTATTATCGTTTCTATTAAGTTTATGTAAAAATATTAAGAGAAAAAATTTATTTTAAATTAAATTTACTATAAATTTTGTTTAAATTTTTTTTTCAAATTTTGTATTATAAGCGAGTTAAAAATAAAATGGAATAACATAGTTGCATAATAGCGCAAGCGCAGTAGAAGTGTTTTGTTTCATGGATACAATTGTACGCTCTTGCCAGGCATGGCCTGCTTTAAATATGTACGAGTAATTGGATTATGATCCCGTATGGCCGTTAAAGTATGGTAAAGTCATGTGCATGGCCACATCCGATTTTTGGTTTAAGTTATAACTAAATGGGACTTTCACAGATCGATAGGTCACCCGAAATGCCCAATTATGACATTTTTTTGTAGGTCAGACAATTTTTGTACTGAAAAATGTCATCAATCTGTCAAAATTCAGTTTTCATACTTTTTCACACATACATCGCGATATCTCCGAAACTAATGGAGATAATTACGAACTTTTTTTTTAGTCGATAGAAGAGATGGCCGCTGATACCTGAGTTAACTACACTTTTGAGAAATTTTTTGTTTTGTCGTTGAAGTAGACAAAACTTCAAATTATACTTTTTATGTAGTACTTTTTTAGGTAAGCGAGAAACTTTTTTTCTTTGAGGATTTTTGCCATACTGTCAGCGAATAAAATGAAGGTATGATATTAAGGAAGTTTTTACAAAAAACCGCAGTACGTTACGACCTATAGTTTTTGAAATATTGCAAATTAAATATCCGAGTTTTTCTATCCAAGAGTCGGTTCCGTTGGTCTTCCCAGCGCAATACGTCGTCGCTGCCGTTTCGATATGTAAATCCCCAGTTGCATACAGTTAGTACTCATTGTTGTATGTGAAAGTACTTCGAATGATATTAATTGTTTTGTGATTTTATACTTTGTTGAATAATTTGAATCAACGAAGTTTTTGGGATCCTATTAAACGAAATAAAATATGCACTTTTAATAGAAACTTAAAAAAGTCGAAAAATTTGCAGAATGCATGTTCTGCAGAATCATTTGTGGAGCTCGGTTTCAGGAAATGGATCTTGCAAATATATTATCCTATGAATTAACATTGGTTCCAGGAGAAAAACAACAAAGTCTGGCCAAGCCAAGAAAATAGGGACATTTACCACCGCTTTAACGACTTGTCCGGAAGTTGATTCATTTGTTATTGATGGTATTGTATCAATTCAAGAATTAGATCCTTCTGCTTTTGTTACCTTCAATGATTTAGCAAACATATTTGTCACTAAAATTTTAAGAGAAGAACGAAAACATGGCGCATAACTAATAACGGAATAGCGGATTCTTTAAAAAGTATAGAAAGGCAAAGACGTGGTGATTCAGATAGTGAATTTAAAGTGACTGGCGCTAGAAAAGTTCCAAAGTTTCGAGAATGTATTCCATGCTCTGCCAATAAACGATCATTATTAATCTTTATGACAAACTATGCGATGGAAGTGGTACCAAATCTGTTACATGATCTAGAAACGGTCATAATCGCAGGTGGTTTTGAGAGTTCTAATCTTTGTTTCGAAATAAATAAATCCGAAGGATCCAGAAATTTGTCAAAATTGAATAGTAATCAAGAAGAAGCTGATACCAGACTAATACTCCACGTGTTGGCAGAACTCAAATCAGGCAACACTATTTTGGTAAAATCTGTTGATACCTGTTGTCCTACTTCTACTTTTACATTTCTACTGCACCGTACCAGAAATGACACGAAGCAATTTATTTATACAGATGGGGCATGGCAAAAGTACATATTTTTTTCAATCAATAATGTAGTAACAAATTTGGGAAAAGAAATTTGCCGAAAACTATTAACAATTCATTGCTTAACTGGATGTGACACCACTAATTCTATGTACAAAGTGGAAAAAAAAACTCCTTTTGATGTGTTGTATAAAAATGTAAGTGAGTTGAAGGACCTGGAAAACCTCCCGTTCCTAACAGAAGATGAAGCCATGGAAGTAGGTGTCAAATATACCCTTTATTTATAAAAATAAAAACAGAAATCTTACATCCTTAAATCAACTGCGATGGCATCTTACAACATAATCCAATCTTCGCCTTCTACTGATCATTTAACATTTAAAAAGGTAATGGTTTTTTTAACAATCTTTAACAAGATACCTTAATGTAATTTTGTTTATCAGGTGTAGGTATCAGTTAAAAATTTGGTACAACAGCCATGTACAAGATGTTTTGCGAGAAGATCCGACTGGCCATGGTTGGATATTTGAAGAAAACATCTGGAACATTTTCCTCTCAAGAACCTGTACCGGATTGTATAAGAAAAACTTTAGCTATAAAATGTTCCGATAAAAACTGTAGTAACAGTCGGTGTACCTGCGTAGCTCAAGGATTAAAATGTTGTAGTGAGTGAAAGTATGAAAAATGTAGTAACAGTTTACGTATTTCTCCTCCCGAACCCGAAACGTTTTCAGATTCAGAAATCGAATTGGGACATTTCTGAGCTCTATTATTACTATTTTAATAATTAGTATATTTTTATTTAAATATGGCTTAATAACAAGTAGATTGTAGGCACAGAGGACAGAGAGTATTATTGCGTTGTGACTTGATGTAGCGCCCGGCCTGATACTCATCTTTAGGCAACAATAACTTCAAACAACGCGTTGTAGCGTACTGCGGTTTTTTGTAAAAACTTCCTTAATATCTTACCTTCATTTTATTCGCTGATAGTATGGCAAAAATTCTCAAAGCAAAAAAGTTTCTCGCTTAAAAAAGTACGACATAAAAAGTATAATTTAAAGTTTTGCCTACTTCAACTACAAAACAGAAAATTTCTCAAAAGTGTAGTTAACTCAGTTATCTGCGGCCATGTCTCCCCTATCGAAATTGTCTGACCTACAAAAAAATGTCGTAATTGGCCATTTCGGATGACCACGGACCTACTCTATCGATCTGTGAAGGTCCCATTTAGTTATAACTTGAACAAAAATTTGTAAACAATTTTGTGACTTTTTCAGTCCACTACAAAGCGCCTTGTTGTCACATCTGTGAATTTTGTAATTTTATTTCTGAAAATGAAAATGGATCAACTATATACGTATTATTATTTTTAACTAATCAAGTTAGTAATATGAGACCAATCCTAGCGATAGTGGTTGATCAAAATTATCCTCTATAAAAATATAAATTTACAAATTTAAAATTACTCCACAACCTTTCATGTTATAACAAAAGGATGGACTCTTTCGAAAATTGGTTCCCAATGGAAGACGCCAAGCTGTCAAAAAATAAATTTTCCCTTTTGTACCATCTTTGTGCAATTTAAAATTAAATACAAATAGATGTTACCAAATTTAAATGTATCTATTAGTTACGAAAATAATTACACTGTATCCAAATATTTTTAAAACATACAATATAACACATTTTAGGAAATCCAAAAAACAAAATTATTAAAAACTGCTTAATTCAAAAATTTCTCGATGAACGGTGAATCTATACGTACAGGTATACCTCCCCGCAATGCTTGGAGGGGGTCTCCAAAGTGTTATATAGCCGGGTGATATGCTTGATAGCCGCTTCTGCGGTTCAACTTTGGAGAGAGATTGTTATTCTCTCCTTCTCACGTTTTCTCTGAGAGAATTACCGGACCAAGTTGTTCAGATTTTTGGAGAAGAATACGCGATAAATATTGTTCGGCATGATCGTTTAAAAAAACGTGTTGTGATTTTTTTTCGGTGCTTGTACTGTTTTTCAGTTTGAATTGTGTGTATTGTGATTGTTTTAGAGATTTTTTAAAATGACTTCGGGGGTTAAACAGACTGTTATAAAGTAAGTTGTTTACTATAAAAATGATTAAAATTTAGGTTGTTTTTTTAAAATGAAGTTAAAAAACTTTACTTTTAATTAAGAAATGTTAAAGAGTGTAAATGTGTAAGTATATTATCAATTGGTCAGAAAGAGGATATTAACAGATAGCAAATTCTTAATATAAGGCGCTGAGGTATCCAGGCAGATTAGTATTAAAGGTAGATCGAAAATATGTGCCGATTACTGATTGTTTAAATAAAAAAAATCAGTGTATTTATAATCGTAGTGCTTTGTTATAGCCATTTAAAACAATTGTTGCTTATTCTAATTTGATTCAGTATATCTATATTCTAAGAAAGAAAAAGTAAATTTGTGATAAAGTTTGTAAGCATTTCGCATAATTGCGATTAAACAAAAAATAACGTAAAAGAAAGAGAATATATTATTAGACTACATTATATTTTAATTCCTTATTTTAATACAATCTTCTTTGTGACCTTCTCTTTCATTACTTTGTTAACGAAGTTTTCTTCATGGGTTTCGTGACGTTACAAATTTTTTAGGATGCACACCGAACATCTATTAAAGTAGATAGATAGTTACAATTTCATGTTAAAGAGGTCAGTACTTGCATTCTTTTATTATTTTTCTATAATTTAATATTAATAGTATTTATTTTTTTAAAGAAAATATAAGAAACCAAGTTTGCCTAATCTCTTACAACAATTTTGACTTTTTTTCAGTTACCAAACTTTCATAATTAGTAAATTTCGTTTTCCATTAAAATAAAATAGTTGTTAGCTGATAAATGTTTCTATAATGATAATAATAGCACACTAATGACGTATAGAAAAAACCTTATGATACTATTCCGATATAGATTGTATCCTTGTGGCAATTAACTCTTTTTGTAAAATAGGCATCCAAATTTTTGAAATATCGACCGTACAATTAGAAACACATTCATTACCATTTAAGCATATCAGTGCCGCTTTTTAACTTTGCGATTATAATTATTAGGTTCTTTTAATAATCTACTTGAAGAATTCCATTGTACTTTATGGCCAAAATCCCAAACATGTTTTCAGAATTGTTTGTTTTTAATGTATGGTATGGCTTGTGTTCATTAAGTCTTATATGAAAAAGTCTAGATGTTTCTCCTATATAGAATTTATTCCATGGGTTTTTGTAAACACAATTTTTTGTATTCTGGATTTCATTAAAATGATTTGTATTTACTATTAAAGATTTTAATGTAGGTATTATTTGTTTGAAAAACTGTTCTTAAATTAAACTTATTGTCAATCCTTCTCATCATTTCTTCCGGAAATTTTGGAGAAAGAGATTTATACTATATTTGGTTTTGAAGACTGGTTAAGAAAAGTAAATAAATCTATAGATAAACAAATAACTATTGTGTGTCTTCAAAATTTAGGATTTTCCTTATTTTATTACACGCATTGGGAGTGTAAACACATATCAATTATGGGCATTTATATAGTATTAAAGTATTTATTGTAACAGTTGGGGAAGTTACTACAGCGTCATGGGGATTGTGTATTAATTTTAAAATGTAGCCTTTATGAACCCACATATCGATGAATAAACAAAATTTTCAAATATTAACCGTTTAGCCACAATGGACCGTTTTTTTTACAACTTTGTGACTCGCCCTTTCCTTATGCCAAGCTCAAATTGACAGATTATTGAAATATACACTTTTCTAGATGTACTTAACTTACCTTTTCTTAATATGACGCGCTCGAGTTTTTCTAAGGATCGATTTTTTTTACTAATCTGACGGGCTGCCCTCAACGCACCTCCCTATATTAAGGGTTCGTATATGGTAGGGGTACATTACAGGGTGCATATGTATTTCTGACGCGCTCGAGTAACGCGGAGAATCCCCGCTTGGCCTCCCCTACTATAATTAGTTTTGATAAATACAAGTAATGGGCGATTTAAATTTTCTTTACTTTACCGAGATATTAAAAATAAAGTCAAATAAACGCGCTAAACGTTTCCCAAAAACGTCACAACAAATATGTTGACATCTTAAATTTGAGAATCTATTTCTTTGTCCCGTGTTATATTTGAAATACAAAAAGGCAGGCAATGACATTTAATAAAATTATTAATATGATAAAACTACAGAAACCAAACGAAATTAGTCTTCAATGAAAGGCCGACTAATTTAAAAATAAGGTAGAAATGGAAGAAAAGTAACAGGGTTTTTTTAATGCTAAATTCACAATTTAGTTACAAAAATTTAATATCGTGTAGCACCACCCATAACTTGCCTTAATACTGTTACTCTATTTGGAAGACTCATCAAAGGTCTAAAGTATGTTTTTCTAAATTGTTTGCAACTCATTAGCCAATTGTTATATTGTTTGGGGAGGCTGTAGAAACCGCGTCAATTGTCTAGAAATGTCGACCCAAATGTGTTCAACCCAATTCATGTCGTGTCAACAGGGTGGCCACTGCATTCTCGTAATCCCACGATATTATAGTTGCTCGTTTACATTATTATCAATGAAAATAACTTTTTCGCCTATTACACAAACAAAGGCCAGAATTGGCTCTACAATTATGCCGATATATCTTACTGTAGTCATTTTTTATTAATTATAACCAACAGGTTAATGCTGTCATCAAAACACAAACTGATCCGCAACCAAAAAGCGTAGTTGGCGTCATTAAATTTTTATTGTATTGCTGTATACCAGCGGTTCTCAAACTGTGGTACATGTACCACTGGTGGTACATTACAATATTCTTAGTGATACAATTTTTACAGAAAAAAATTAAATGAATGTAAAATTGCGCCAGAAACACATATATCTTTCAATTAATATGAATTTAAAGGGTTTTATTCTTTGATTATAAACACTCCATTTATGATGCATTGATTTTTAATGGAGAAATGCTTTTATGGTGGTACATATATTTTTGTTTCATATTTATTTGGTACAAAATTTGAAAAGTTTGAGAACCGCTGCTGTATACAAATCAAATCTTGGCTCGTTGAAAATTCCAATTCCAATTACAGTATTCCATGGTCCAACGATTTCTACATGCACGATGCGCAGCGATCAACTGTGGGTGTATATGTAACGCGTCTTCGTGTTTTCAAGTTATGTGCATGCAACTTTCTTCTCGCAGTGTGACCAAAAATTATTCTTCCGGCACATTCAGCTGCGTAGCAACTTCTTCTTGAAACAAGCCTTTATGTATGCAACGCGCTAATTGCTCCAACTGCACTAGTTCTAATCTTTGTAGTGTTTTCAAATTACAAAAGCAGCGCCACTGAAACCATTGTAACTTCTTTATCATCAATTTTATCAAAACCGAGAATCTATCATGGCCCCTTAAAAAAGTCGCATGGTTAATCAGCTAAATCATCAAAATTGAAGGAATAATCTGATTGACAATACAGTATTTCAATATTACTTTCAACTGACTCTTGTTTTTGTGGTAAAATAAAATGCTAATATATGGAGTTCAAAATATTGAAAAGGCGACACCTTTGAATGCGATAATTGAATATGTTTGTGTTTACATTATTAACTAATTTGATTTAGCTGATCCATACTTCACTAAGGTTTTATAGACTTTAATATAATAGTTTTTAACTATTTCATTACACGAATTTCCCAAAATACATTCAAAAGACTAAAAAATGATTTTTTGTCGTGAATAAAGTAAAATAAATATGGAGGATGAGAATGCTTTTCAAAATTTTGCGGAGAAGATCAACAAAATTAATTTTTATTATGGTATTTTAAACTTATAAGGTGTAAAGATGGTTCGGAGGACCGAAATTAATCGCCATTAAATGTTAATTTTTTATGTAGTATTGGTTTTGAGTTTTTAGTCCAGAATTTTTGTATCCCGTTCTAGGTCTATCTTAGAAGGATTTTCCGTGTTTTTGTGCTGACACATTTTGCCAGTGTTGCAGATGTCTTTCCCTGATCCAGTTTTTTATGGCCCCTTGGACCACACATTTAGGTATTCCGGGCATTTCTCCTGTCCACCTTTTTGCAAGTTGGTCAGCTTTCTCATTACCATCAATACCCTGATGTCTAGGCACCCATAATTTATGAAGCAGTAAGACAACTTCCTCGGAACGCCATAGGTGGCCTTCTTACTTTTCTTTAATATAAATTTGGTTATTATCCTTAAATTTTTCGAGAAGAATTTTTGAGATATTTCGATGAGAATGGTTTCTACGAAGAAGATTTGATACTATAAATCTTTTATTCTTCTCATAAAGGTTAATTATAGAAAATAATAAAATATGGTGGTGTAGGTATAGTTGAATTTTTGTTCGGTATCTGAATTCAATCTGTGTCTGTGTATGTGTGTGTGCTGATTCTTTATGCTTACATATAAATGCTTTATTTAGTCAATACAAACTAATATATATAATAATACAATAAAATAATACAATAAACTTATACAATACAATCACATTAGATTATTCAAGTAAATATCTATACCTCTAAGTTACATTATAACTCCTATATATATATATATTGAAAACGTTACCTGTTTAGCAAATATTGTTTAAGGTTTCTCTTATAATTGTTTAACGAGGTTGAATTTTTAATAGACTTTGGTAAATTATTGTTTTCTTGTAATCCCTTATGATATAAAAATGGTTTCTTAATCTTGTGTTATAGTTGTGTACTGTATGAACTAAAGTTAACTTAGGATAAGATAATTTGGAGCATATCCAGATTTAATTTTATATCAAAATTAACGCATTAAAGAGAAGAAAGTCTTTTATAGGCAACCAATTTAACGTACTCAACATCCCTACAATGGGAGTATCTCTAGGGCAGGACAAAATTGTTAGCATAGCCCGATTTTGAAGTTTTTGAGACCGGTTCCTTTCATTCTGATTTAATAAATATAGTACCGTTGAGCAGTATGTAAAGTGATGAAGAATCAGTTTATTAAAAAGTATTGACTTAGACCATTTCGACAAAAATCTGGAACATCTAAAGAGGTAATTGAGCTTAAACGAAATTAGTTTTATTATATAATGTTGAATTTAATCTCCCGATCGATTATAACGCCAAGATATTTTACCTCATTAGTTAGGGAATTTCGAACTTTTTTTTTCAAAATTGCCTTCATGAAACAGTCTAAGATGTTGGTCATTGCATATTAGCATGTAATTGACTTTCAACAAATTGGAACAACACCACCAGTAGATAATCTCCAAACTGTTATTAATAACGTTCACCATGTGCTGTATGTGTGCAGAAGAAAAATAAATAAGTAAATCATCAGCAAAAAGATGCTTGTAGCAGCCACATTGGATTTGAGCAACATCATTGATATAAATCAAGAAAATTAGTGGTCCCAAAACACTTCCCTGTGGTACACCGTAATCATTCAATATTTCATCTGAAGTGACATTATTAATTTTCACCTTTTGTCTTCTATTCGACAAATAGTTTTTAAACCACTTCATTACTATCCCACCAAACCCAAACATTTCTAATTTACGTAGTAGTCTCCTTTTATCCACGGTCTCAAAGGTTCTCAGTAAATCTAAAAAACGCAGACTGTTGCCAATCCTTTGTCAATATTACGTCGCCAGTCATCAAGAACACATTGCAAGACAGTTTCACAAGAATGCTTGCTTCGAAAACCAGACTGAACAGCAGTTATAAGTTTGTTTGTTTCGATAAAGTCGATCAATTGTATATACACTCCCTTTTCCAAAATTTTCTCAAAACTACTTAGCATATTTATAGGTCTTAGATCAGATGCTTCATTGGACTTTGAAACTTTACGAATTGGTATAATCGTGGAAACCACGCCGGTTTCTAAAGAACTGTCAATTACATTTAATAAAGTAATAAAGGATTAGCTATCTCAGATGTTTTTTTATAAAAATCATGCTAATATCATCCGGACTATTTTTATTTGACATGGAAAAAATTATTTCTTTAACAGCAGCTGTATCAATTAATGTAAAGTTATTCTTTATTATGGGTATTTTAATTTTAAAATTCTGACTTCAGATTTTGATAGATCATCAAAAAGTAAGCTTAGGGTTTGATGTGCCCCTCCGTACCTCTTCGGGAACACCTTCAAAATGGGGTCCAAAATATGAAAATTTTGAAGTTTAAAATGGCATTGAACTTAAATTAGACACCCAGTGAAAAGTAAAGGATCACGAAACTTATAAATAAATAGTGAATTATAATAACAGAGTTTGCAATGATTTTATTTCTTGAAACTCATAAAATCCATGTCTTAAATAATTATCACGATACATGATCAACAAGCGGCAAATTTTGTAAATTCAATTAGATCATTATCGGTAAAATTATTCCATGATGTACCTAAGTATACTGTTGCGAATAGTTGCGCCGTCTTACCTGTCCGTTATAAAACATCACAAAAATTATTTTAGGAGTTAAATTAAGAAAGGCTTTCAATTGTATATAAATTTATTGTTAATATTATATTAAAATTTCCTCTTTACTTTTTAATATATTTTGTTTGGTTTGATTATCAAAACCTAAAAGTAAATTCACAATAATTTTAAATACGTGTTTGGTAAATTTGTATTAACGGAATGTTAAATTCAGTTATCATCATCAGTATTAAATTAAATCTTGATTTTACTTCATGGTCAAAATAGTAAAACTGACAATCCCAAAGTAAAAAAAAAACATAAAAAGTTAGGTTATCAGTTTTCAAATCAAAGTATTTCATAAGTACTTAGATTACCTTTCGTAAACACACACACAATTTTAAACAAGCCATACAAACCACTAGCCGACTGCTAGTCACCGTAAACGAATTATTAATGCTAATTTGCAATCTATTCATTCATTTTAATTATCAAGTATATCTTAAAAATGCGTACTAGTAATACGATATAACAAAAAATAATAAATTAGGCAAAAATCCTTCGAAATTAATTACGATAAATATGAAATATCAGGAAGTCATCGCAAGATTAATTTTTGATCCTAATTATTTACTGGATACATTTTTGCATGAAAAAATTAATATTTTTGGGAGACAAATCTTTAGAAAATAAAGTAAATAAATAGGTTGAGAAGTTTCTTTACAATTCGCATTTTTACTGATACTCGGAAATGCGTTTTTCTAAGACATATTGTACAATTCGATTTAAATCAAAAGTAATGAAAGACTACAGGAGACAGGGATAAATTTCATGTCGAGGATAGTATACTATTTTTAACCATAAGTTATTAAAAAATACAAAAAAATTTGTGATAACCTTTTTAATTTCAATACGTCATTGCATCAATTTTTAAAAAAATCTGTTGGGTCGCCACAAGACTTTCCCGGCAGTTATAAAATAAAAAATTAATTTAGTGTTAAATTTTTTTTAAGGTTAGGTTCAAAATTAAGGAATGAAAATTTAAGGATGTATTTACAAGCCAGTGAGGCACCTAAATATCAAATAATAACTTTAAGTCTTATATTGTTTTCGTGATGTACATAGGGCTCCTACGCCCCCTGGTGGGGCGATTTCAACCAGAAACTAATGGATTCAATCCCCGATCACCCGAAACCCATATACCAAATTTCAGCTCAATCGGATTAAGCGTGCAGACGCTATCGAGGAAGAATACAGACAGACTCACAGACAGACACACAGACAGACGGACAGACCTCCATCTGGAAATCGTTTTAATCTATCAGGGGACCTCAAAATGGATATATCCGTCGTTATCTCAATTTTTTTTAGCGCGTTCACAATACTTTCCCTTGGCGAGGGGCCGGGAAAATAAAATAAAACATATTATAAATAATATTTGCTGACATCGATGAAAAACCAAATTAAAACCGTCCAGATGCTATCCTCACCAGATACATCATCTTGTAGATCAATTAACACTAGCAACTAAATAATAAAACCCACTGCCAATGAAGTACCTTTACAAGCCTATTAAATACCTAAGTACCTATTAAATCAAACACAATTTCAAGAGGGTGGTGTTAAAATTTGTATAAATGCCTATAATAATTCTAATTTAGAAATATAAGGAAGGGAAATGGCGATGGGAATTGAGAAAGGGAAATGAGGGCGGGAAATAAAAAGACAGTAATGTGACAGTTTCAAAATTGTAAAAAGTTAGTAATGTCAACATTACATATATGGATAAAAATAATAATAATCATATACGCCCCTCAATTCACCCCCCTACGAGTGAATCCCAGAGGCAGAGCTTGTACGGGGGAGGGACGTCCATTATCATTTGCCGTGACGCTCTGGGGCGACTTACTGATGATGAATGGGGAAATAAGACCTTAATTTAAATTTGTTGCGGTCAAATTATATTTCCAAGTTTATTAGATCCTCTGTGTATATCGAATCGGAGTAGGTAAGCACTGGTGGACTTATGGGCTTTGCTAATAACCCGTTCTTTGATCGTGCAAATTTAGGCAAACTTGACCTTGTATTTAATTAAGCTATTTTTAGTTATTGTAATTTTAATTAATTTATTTACCTGCTTTATAAGTACCTAGTAAATACCTAAAAATAAAAAAAATAAATTAAAATTTATGTATCTTATTAGGATGCACAATTTAAAAAAACGTAGACAGTTGATTTAATTTATTTTGGATCTTTCATCTTTTCTCGTAAATGTGATGCAATCTTTAAAGCAGAGATATTTTATACCGTTATACATTTTAAATTATTAGCAAAATAAAAATGTTTATTTGTCATCACGAATATATATTTTTATGTTGTTTAACATAAAAACCAGTAAAAGTCAAAGCAGTTGTTGTTTTTCTTCTTGTATGGATTTGAAAACGGTGACTTTCACCAAGTGAGTCCTTTTTATTAACGGTTACTTCCTATTACATTTGTCGATCAGTGATTTAGTTAACTGAAACCCACTTTTGTTGCAACAATCTGTGCTGAATTCGTGACATTTTATTGGCTCTCTGAGCTTGGAACTTGCTAAATATGAAGATAGAGATACATCAAATTAAACTAGTTTGATTTGCCAAGTCAAGTTTTATTTGAATTGAAAAATCATTTTCTTTATATAAGATTCGAACACTTTTTCAAACTCTGAAATAGTTTGAAATATGAAAAGTGTTACTTATCGCGCTTTTAATTTGTCACGGTTATGCAATGAAACGTATTAAGAATAGGGATCATCAATACTAATAGCTTTTGTCCTTACACAATGTCCTTACGAATGTCCAATACAGGGTGGGAAATAATTTAAAAAACTTGCAGTTATTTAAAACCATTCAAAACATTATGTACATTGTTAGAAGTACTATATGGCTTTTCTGTAAATACAATATTCCGATATTTCCTTTTTACTTTTTACACATAAGAAAAGTTGTAGTTTAATTTATTTTCAAGTTCATAACTTTTAAAATATTTAAGTGGAATAATTTATCCTTTTTCTCAAATGTAGCCAAAAAGTTTTAAACAGCTCAAAGTCGGTACCACATATATTTATTAACGATGAAAATTAAAGTTTAGGCTACTAGTTTCGGCTACAAACAGCCATCTTCAGGCCTAGAAAAAATTTCCTAGTGGAAATGATCAAACATATACAGATAAATATCTTTTAGCAACTTACCCATGGGAATTTTTTTCTAAGATTTTTTTTTAATAAACACGTATCGCACAAAGAATAAAATAAATTCATTCAGGTTCAAATTACACAAATTTTGAATATCTGACGATTATTGTTTTAAGGGTTCCTTTTGGTCTTTGAAAAAACATTTTTTTTGCTGTGCTTGAAATTGGAAGAGGACGTTTAACGACCTTGGCTTGAAAAGCGTATCAAGTGACACGAAAACGTGATAAAAGTGAGTAAAAAGGCAACGACACCGGCAAAGGTTGTTTACATATCCGTAGTGAAATAGAAACTGTGCCAATTAAATGTAAATTAATTGCAATGGGAAAACTGATCAAATCACATCGCTATGTATGCAGAGCGAGAGATTGTTTCTATACATACTAAAAAATAAATACCGTAGAGTTCATTAACAAATAAACAAGCAATTTCTGTTTCCCATTAGGTCTTCTTAAACAAAGATCATTTACGTCGTCTATGCTTATTCCATGGGTTGTTATAATTTTTGTAATCTGTTTATATATTCAAGCCCACGTATTCGTATTCTGTTCCAACACGCATCTGGACCGATGTAATTCAAGAAAAAATTGCTTAACAGGTGGAACATTCCTTTTATTATTTTTTTGTTGATAACCTACGTAAAAGGTATAATACGGAATATTTATTTTATTTTTTATTATTAAATATTGAAATTCATTTAAAAAGTTTACATAGGTTGTAAACAATGACATATTTTATATAATTTATGTACATTAATACATAATAAAAGAAAAACAGGTATTTCAGGTAAAATGCAAAATGATGAATACATTCACTTTATCATACTTTAAACATATACAGTTGCATTTTAAGAATATTTATGTAAAACTGAATATTCTTTTATCGTACATTACTCGAATTGTCAAGGTCATTTACATAAATAGTGCTATAGATACATAGAAATTGAGCAAGCACTTTTAACTTTCCTAGTACCTAGTACTCTTTATTGATATATATACTGGGTGTCCCAGAAGTACCTTTGGAAAATTCAGGAATGAATAGAAGTGGTAAAAATAACGTAATTGCTTTTTTACCTATGGGCCTTCGTTTCCGAGATATGGGCCTCTATATTTAAATATTGAAAATCATTTTTTATTTATAACTTTCGTACCATAACCTTAAATTCAACCAAACTTTGGTAGGTTACAAATCGCATTAGTGTGCTTAAATTAGTTATTTAAGTTTGTCACAAAATCTTTTAGGAAGTTAGGAACGGACTATTCCCAAAGGTTAACACCTCATAATTTTCAGACAAGTAGTGACACTTAACTGTAAATAACATTAATGGATTCCTTAGATATTTTTATAACATAAAGATACTCTTGCTTCATGTCGATTAAGTTAACGGTTTAGGAGATTTTTTAACTTTAATATGGTAAAGCGGGATAAATAGCGCATCCACCATTTTATAAAGCGCGTTAACAAAAAACTTTCGATAAACATGTTTTGAGATATAATATGTATTTATCTATTAACCAATTGGTATAATGCACAATATTTTTACTAATTTTACATATTATACCTAATTCGTAAGTAAAAAATTGAAAAAACTACACTAGTAAATCTAAAAAAAGTAGCTTAAAAATACAATAATTAACTATTTATAGCAAATGCTCGATATGGGCTCCTCCTAAAATATTTCGCCAGTACAAAATAGCAAATTAACTGACAGATGTTGGATGAATCCACAGCACACTATAAAATCAAATCGAATTAAACTTCAAATAATGACGCACTTTATAAAATGGTGGATGCGCTATTTACTCTTCTTTACCGCATTAAAGTTAAAAAATCTCCTAAACCGTTAACTTAATCGACATGAAGCAATAGTATCTTTATGTTATAAAAATATCTAAGGAATCCATTAATGTTATTTACAGTTCCTTTGGGCATAGTCCGTTCCTCATTTCCTAAAAGATTTTGTGACAAACTTAAATAACTAATTTAAGCACGCTAATGTGATTTGTAACCTACCAAAGTTTGGTTGAATGTGAGGTTACGGTACGAAAGTTATAAATAAAAAATGATTTTCAATCTTTAAATTTAGAGGCCCATATCTCGGAAACGAAGGCCCGTAGGAAAAAAAATTATATGAAGCAATAACGTTATTTTTACCACTTCTATTCATCCCTGAATTTTCCAAAGGTACTTCTGAGACACCCTGTATAATGAATTGCTTGCCACATATTCATCCATACACTCACTCATCAACAGCCAGCCCAAACCGTTAGAGAGAGCCAGAAATACTACAAAAATATAGTCTACGTTCACGGTTTACGAAAGTTTGTTTAAAAATACTACAATATATAGTGAAATCGCAATAGAAAATTTTTTGGGAGTTTTACAGCACAGGCGAGGCGACTCAAACAAAATCTGTGATTTTAAACTAGCCGGTAGTTAAAAGGTGTTTTAAAATTAAGAAATTTGCCTGTGCCGCCCGGTTTTGTTGAACATAACAATAAACTATCCTTATTTTACATCCTTTTAAATTAGGGTGTATTTGTTTGTATTATTATTTTTTTTGTTACTATTTTAAACTCACCCCTGAAAAAAATTTTTCTTTGGTTGGCTAAGGCCAATTTTTTGTTTATTGTGTTTTTTTGGTGGGTAAACTTGGTAAATTCAATATTTTCACCACTTTCTGGTGGTCTCAACGCCGCACCACCAGACCCTACTCCTTTTTTACTAATTTCACAATTTCTAGTAGTTCCATTTTTATTGATTTTTCTGGAAAGTTAATGTTTCTGTCTGTTGGCCATTTAATGATATCATCTTTCTTCCATGAAGTATTTGACATACGTTCAATTAGACGGGAATGGTAATTAGCGTTATCCATTACTATAACTGAACCATTTGGTAAATGTTCTATCATCTGCTGAAAACATTCTTCAAAAACATCAGCGTTCATAATTATCTACATGGTAGTCTCCGGTCTTTTTAGATTGAAATATTAAAGAACCACGTTTTGAAAACCCGTCATCACTTCCAATATAAGTTATAATTAGACGTCGTCCTTTACCGGAAGGAACCTCCAATCCTGTAGATAATCCTTCCAAAAAAGCCTGTCGTCAAGATTGAATATTTGTGTCCTGCCACATTTTGCTATAACTGTGTAACCTTCATTCACCCCGTGCTGCTTTCTTGTCCTGTTGATCCCACTTGAACTTCAAATCTATCTAAGCTAAGCTAAGATTTCCAAGAAGTCAATGATGAATAACGATTTAAACAATTTAACCTAATAGTCAAATTTATAGGTCTTGAAAAATATTTGTTATATACCTTGTGGTTAATTTATTCAAACAGATAACTCTACCATTTACGTATCAATTGCAAATAACTTAAAAAACATTTTGTAAAGTACCTACATACCGAAATAATACTCAATAATACATATTCAAAAAAAATATATTTTTAAATGATGGTTTTATGTAGCCCGTATAGGGGTATAGTGCGATTTATGAGATTGAGAAATGATAGGAATAATAATAATAATTTTTTTACAAGCATAAAACAATATTATTATTATTTAATTGAAATATTTATTTTACAATGCATTTTCCCTCACAATGGAAACTTATATTGCATCTTACATTTGCTTTCAGGCATTTGCACTGACATCAATTAACAAAGTTAAGCACTAGTTTGCAATAAATATTATTTTAAGGAAAATTTTCAGTTTTTTCAATGTCATGTTTTGATACGTTGTATAGAGGTGGTCGAATTCAGCACCTCAGATTCCCAACTATTAGCCAGAAAAGGAAGAAGAAAGAATTAACTCGGTATGTCTAGAATAAAATCTATGAGACAAGAGTGGATCCCAATTTTGCAAAAAAAAAATGGAATAAGATAATTGGGCTACTGTTAATTATTAATTTATTGTCGATATATTAATCAGTTATGGTATAAATTGGGAAATTGGAACCTTTGGTTTATCAACTAAGTTGAAACACTATCGTCGACCACTCAACCAAAACACAATTTTAACACACTCTACGCGCGTTTTGCCAACTATGTTGGCATCATCAGTGTGTTAAATTGTGTTTTGGTTGAGTGGTCGACGATTTAACACACTGATGATGCCAACATAGTTGGCAAAACGCGCGTAGAGTGTGTTAAAATTGTGTTTTGGTTGAGTGGTCGACGATAGTGTTTCAACTTAGTTATGGTATACGTACGTAGGATGTTTTTATGACACCTTTAAGTGTGGTTGTCTATCAGGATCTCTCCAGATTTCACTGCCACGTACTAGTTGGCCACAGTTGGTCTTACCATACTACCTATAAGATCTTTGTGTGTTCTCATCTTACAGAGATGATATCTGAGTGAGCAGTGTCCAGTGAGAATTTCTGTGATTACTCTGAGATCCGATTTCTGAAGCTCCAAGAGCAATTAAGGGATTGTTTGCGATTACAGACTTTTTTAGACTCATAACAATTTAACTAAAATAAAAGCTTAAATATTTTTTTGTCAATACTCAGTTTTATAATTTTAAATTTAATTTACCTGCCTTCTGTATCAGTAATACATTAAATAAAAATAGTCAGTGTTTTTATTTCATAATTAAATTGCATGGATGGGAAAAGTAGTTCATTACTGGATAAATTTAAATTTAAATTGATAGATAAATATTAAAAATGTCGCTCGAAACCGGGAGTGTCTCTCCTAATACGGGACGAATGGTCACTTTCGTTAATACCATAGTAGGTATAAATCATCAAAAAAGTTCCACCTACATAGAAAGTGTAATTACGGAAAAATAAAGTACTAAAGAACTTTTAAATGCATTTATTTAAATAATGTCATTTTATTAGTTTAATTTCTTACTTTCTAATTTATTTATTTTATTTTTTGCTTAAGCAAAACAGTCTAATATTTACATAGTTATTCGCCACTGCCATATAAGTTAAACTATAGTTTGTCCATCGTAATAAAAAGGAGTTTAAATAAACTTGCACTCGGAGACAACGTGACTGGTCTAGTACACAGGGTCGCATTAAGGGTATTATAAAAATAAGTAATCGATTTCATAAAAAAATATAATTTTTGTTTTTTTAATAATACTTTAAATTCTATTATCATTATAATATCTTGTATCAATTAAAACAATGTCGTGCTGGTGTCGTCGCCGGTTGCCATTTCTAGAAACAATCTATGCAACGGCTAGAAGTTACTTTAAGGTAAGAGTAAATAATAATAAATAATCAGACATCAACATTTATTAGTCGTATACGGGGTATGGAACAAAATAGATATTTGTTACAATTCGGGGTTTGCTTGTGTTTCGTTTTTATAAACATTTAAAATTATTTCCTTAATTTCTACGGTTAGATGCTTTTTTTATTGCTTTCTAGGAGGGTAATAAGTAACTTCTTCAGCAGATTCTATCTCAGACTTTATTTTATTTTAATATAACTAAAAACTTCAAAACGGCTTTAAGTAATTTAAATTGTTTTATATACAATTAAAAAAAGGCTAATAGAGCATGGAAATACTGTATCTTTATTTTTAATTTCAATGTCATAATATGTTCCCTTGGCCTTTTGTACTTGGATATAAAGCCTCAGTTTATATTATTGATCATTAGACCAGTGCCGATAATTTTTGAAACCAAATAAAATAATAGCAGGATGAAACTCATTGGAAAAGGAAGAGAATAAGACAAAAATGATAGGAAAAATAATTTACGGGCGATCTGAGGTTGGAAAGTGGGAGGGGGAGTTTTTAAGGGTAGAAAACTGTTTATCTCGATTTTCGGCAAAACTTTGCATTTTTTGAGAACATTTACCATAGTAATGTATATTTTGACGTGAGAATTTTCGATTGAAAATTGACTGCTTTTTCGATATTAAGTCAAAATAAGGTTAAAAAAATAAATATTTTAAAACAAAAAAATTACAGTGTGTTTGGGACATAAAAAGGTAAGTTTTCACCAAATTTCGTGAAAAAACTTTTTTTTTGTAAAAGATAAAAATAAAAAACCAAAAACTTGGTTATTTGAATTTTTGACATAAATTTTGGGGTTATGTGAAAAAAGTGTAAATACGAAAATTGTGTTTTTATTACCTACAACTTTGCTATTTAACTTTTTTCCATAGGATTTGTAGTTTTGCCGGAAATCGAGATAAACAGTTTTATACCCTTAAAAACTCTCCCCTTCCACTTCCCGACCCCTGATCGCCCGTAAATTATTTTTCCTTTTATGTTTGTTATATTCTCTTCCTTTTCCAATGGGTTTCATCCTACTATTATTTTATTTCACTTTTTACCATTTTCAAAGGCATCTGCACTGGCCTACATATAACCTTTTCAACAAAAATATTTAATTTTTAAAATTAAAATTGTTTTATTTTAAAATAACTTATCACACGAATCGATCTAATTACAAAATCAAATTGTTTCAATAATATGTACACGCTTAACAAATAAATCTACTATATAACTAACGAATTCATATAAAAAAAAATCCTATTTAAAAGTGAATCCTTAATACACCTGTTACAAATTCAGTTCGCTTGAAGCTTTTGAACGTAATCAAGCGGTCCTCAGATGTGTTCGCTGAGTTTACACTCCTTTTCCTTAAGATGGACATAGTATAGATGAATGTAATTCAGAAAACATGTCAAACTCATTTTGAGGTTATAATAGAACCTCTTTTTATGAATTCTGTTTTATTTTTTCTGGATCTCTTAGAAACCTACAACAAAATATGTGTTTCAATTTTCAGTAGTTTAACTACTTCTTTTATAAAAGATTAATACAATAAGGTCAATAAGCGAGCATAGGGAAATATCTAAACGAACAAGTATTGTTTTATTCATATTTAATACCTTTGTTGTTGTTTATAATAACCTGTTTACTTTTTGTCTAGCCGTCTTCGGCTAGAACAACTTCTTTTGGCGCCTGACACCATTGTTCTTTTTTAATATAAACTGAATACTGTTAAGATGCCATCATAAATACAGTGACGTGCAGATTTAACGTGGTACAACAAAAAAATTATTTTTTAAGTGGGTTCCCTGTATTATTATAAAACAGCAAGCATTTATTTAAATAATTGAAATACAAATAAATTATAAAAGATGTTCGATCTGCCCACCAATGTATTATTCACATGATCTCAAACTGCTAGGATATTAAGTTGCTCCATCCTGTATTCAAATCATATCAAGTTCAGCCTCCGGAAAATTATGTACAAGAATATTTTCTGCTTCTGGGATAAGTTTTTCCAGATAGGTAGCTCCATTTAAATTGAAATCATAAAATATAGACCCAACGATTTTGTTGCGGAAAATGGCACGGCAGAAGCTTACAGATTTCCTTCCTGATTTTTTAAATTGTTTCACCAATCTTTTTTGTTGTGTTTATTTTCCCAAAGACCTTGAATTTTTAAGTAACCTTAAATCGTAATCAGAAAAGTATTTTTGTGTTCGATTTGTAGCCTACATTCTTTGAACTGGTACGTAAACTAAATGTTTTGCTTTCGTGCACGAGTGTTTTTAATTTTCCTGCAAAAAAAATTGGAAACATTTTTCAAAAATGAATCCTGTTAAACATCTGCATTTTTTAAATATCCATTGAAGTTTTATCCAAATAAAAAATTAAACGATTCTGTCAGCTATTTTAGGATTTTCCATACCTTCTCAACATTTTCTAACTATATACCATGTCTGGTGTATTTTTTATACAAAATTACCACATCGGTGGAATTTTTAAGTTCTTACTTTTAGTGTGAAATTTAATTTTTTATTTTAAGTGTTGAGATCCGAATTTCATATGTATTTTCATACAAAAAAGTACTTTAGTAATTAAATTAAGTTCCCAGACCTTTTCATCATTTTTTAGGACCGTTTCATTCATTTTATCAAAATTTTTAACACAATTAAAGGGTGTCGGATTTGTTCCGACAAAGTTCCAATATGCGTCTGGAATGATGTAATTCAATTCCTGTAGGAACAAGTAGGCCAAGGAGTAGTTGTGTGAGGTTTATTGTTTTTTTGACAATGCAGTTACAATAATTACTTTCAAATTACAGACATCAATCGGCAATTTATACAAAATTAACTAATGATGTTAGATGTCAAGAATTGGTTGATAAATTTTGGTAAATGGATGTACGTTAGCGGTAAATTAGCTATAAAATGTTTGAATATTTAGTATGAAAGATAATAAAGTGCTGTTTAATTAGGATAGTTGGGGTTGATTTTTAGCCATTTCCATTTTCCAACATTTACTGAGAATATATATCTTAATTAGAAAATATGATGCATCACCAGCACTATTTTATATTTTTAATATCACACGCAATTTGTAGTTTAAATTGTCATGTTTGGTGCTAAAAATAGGTGTAAACTAATTATCGTATCACTAGTTTTGAGGTATTTGTATTCGAAACTTACTAATGAGTATATTGTATTTGGTCTCATTAACATACAAATTGCCCTATAAAGTGGGTAATGAAAAATTCGTCTGTATGTGAGGTAACTGCATAGTTGTTCATATAATTATGACAATAATATTAAATAAATTAAATTAATAAAATTTCACTTCGAGAAAAATGAGAGAAAGTAGTGGCCAGCGATGGATCAGAATATTTTGAATCATAAATATATAACCAGTTTTTTTACAATAAATAAATAAGAAACGGCAGAAGCAAAGTTGTACACCTTGTTACATATAAATTTTAGGGTTAGCATTATTCAGTGGATTTCTATTTAATAATTAAAAAAATGATCGTCTTCAATTTTTTCATAGGATGGACTTAAAAAAATATGAAAAGTGGAAGAAGACGATACTGACGAAGAACTAAAAAGTTTGTAACTATTTTAAATCTTTTACCAGACTTTGAAACGCGTCTGTATTTAAAGATTAGTTGCAGGACTATGCATTTTGCAATAATAAATGCTAAATATTAAATAAAGTAAATCATTTACACTGTTGCCAAAGCCTGTCGGATATTCTCGGGATTTACAAAGATGTGACATGCACACAGGTATCCAAACTATTTTCTATAATGAGTTAAGCTAGAATATTACTAGCTCTTTGAATAATAGATGTGTGAATCAAAAAATGTGAAATATGTCAAAAAAATGTTACATTGTTAGCAGAATAATTATTCGTCATTATAGGTGGAAATAGTTTCATTACATAACAAACATACTTGGGTAGACTTATAATTTATCGTTGGGCTGATATTTCGCCATTCTGCTTAAATATTATTTCGCTCAATGTCGGTGTTTTTTTAAAATACTATTGTGATAACGAACATTATTTTGCAAATGATTGACAGGTTAGTTATACTTTTGTACTACTTTAATAAAATTTAAGAGTATATAATATGTACCTACTGTAAAATATTTATAAAAAATAAATAATAAATTAATATAGAAGAAGAAAGTCTAACGTTAGAAACTCCTAGGAATAAGGAAGGACAAGAAAAATTATTATACAGGGTGTTTCAGAGTTAAACCCACATACGTTAACTGTAAATAAAGCGAACTTAGATGTAAATTTGTAAAAGTTGGTAATCTCTAAAATAGCATCCTGTATATCAGATTTTTTTAAATGATACCTATTTAAAAAAAGAAAAAAATGACAAAAGATGTGTTATACTAAAATATTTTTATAAGTGCACAAGAGCGTTCTACAAACAAAAAGTACAGATTTAATTTTTCGGATTACTTCCGGATACAAAACTCATTAAACTATCAAGTAAGCTTCGGCAATACCACATCTTTTTTCTTTTTTTTTTCTTTTTTCAAATAGGTATCCGATTACATTT
Source organism: Crepidodera aurea (assembly GCA_949320105.2). Lineage (NCBI taxonomy): Eukaryota > Metazoa > Arthropoda > Insecta > Coleoptera > Chrysomelidae > Crepidodera > Crepidodera aurea. The sequence continues at coordinate 65,790,409 of OX439472.1, read as the reverse complement.
TAAAGAATCTGATATACAGGGTGCTATTTTAGAGATTATCAACTTTTACAAATTTTTCTTAATCCGGATCTGAATTTTAACTTTAGTACTTGTATTGTACGATTGGGCTATTTAAACAATCTACATGTACCAAATATGTAAGAAATCTACAGGGTGTTTTCAAAGTTACGGCTTATGAAAACGACAATTTGTATTGTATTAATTGAATTTACTTTAAAAGTTTAGTAATATGTAAAACGAGATGTGCATTTATAAAAATATGTCAGAATATCTCAGTTTTTTCCATTCGTTTCGAATGTCTGATTCAATTTAAAAAATATTTGATGTACAGCGTGTTGCGTTGGGGATATTCAAATTTTACAAATTTTTCTTAATCCGTATCTGGATTTTAACTGTAGTATAGCCCTTACATTATACGATTGGGCTACTAAAAAATGATGCCTGTACCAAATATGAAAGAAATCTACCAGGTATTTCGAAAGTTACTGTTTGTGAAAATGAAAAAAATGCATTTGATGTCATTTGACGTTAACACTCCAGTAGTAGAATGGGATGTGCACTTAAAAAAATTTTCACTTTAACTCATTTTTTCCGTTCTTTTCAAATATCCGTCCCAATTTTAAAAAATCTGATATACAGGGTGTTGTTTTGGGGATTTTCAAAGTTTGCAAATTCTTCTTAATCCGGATCTGGATTTTAATTGTAGTTCTTACACTACAGGATTGGGCTATTAACACACTATACCTGTACCAAGTATGAGAGAAATCTACAGGGTGGTTCTAAAGTTACGGCTTATCAAAATATTGGCCGAAATGGATGAAACACCCCGTATCTCGGTTACTAAAGGCGTTAGACCCATTAACCAAGGTTATTTGGAATCACCTAAGTTCCCTCTATTTACAGTTAACATATGTCGGTTTAACTATGAAACACCCTATATAAAAAAATAGTAATTTTAAAGAAACGCCATAAATAATCCACAGGTTAAACATCGTACTAGTGCGTAAAATGAATTAATCTAAATTACCACCATATCGAAAAATGTAAACTTCAACCTTTAACAAAATATACTCCATTTAACAAAATTAAAACTTACTTTTCTTAAATTTGTGATTATCAATGAGAAAAAATGGTAGTTGAAACCAACTTACTTATCTGCAATTGCCAAAACGGACACTTTCGTCATTAAAACAATTAACTAACCAAATTATCTTGCTGGAAACTTAAATTTTAGATCACTACTACCGTTGTCTGTATAAGCGTACCTTTATACAAACAACGCTACTATATACCATTTCTCGCTGAAGCAACATGAATAGGTATCAAATTTGTCACTTTAATTAAACTGTATATTACTAGTGTAGAGACGCTTCTACGACGGACAGGAGTCAACATTGTATTTAATTGGATGGATAATGATTAAAAAAAATAAATTTATTGAATGATAGTTTGATCACGTTCTCAATATATAAATATGGAAGTATGAAATAAAAAAGCAAATAATAAATCGAATCCAACGAATACAGTTGTTTGTCTGGTCAAAAAATTCTTGTGTCATCATATAGGTACAGGGTGTTAATGAATACGTGTTACAGATTTTTAGGGTATGTAGAACAGGTAAAAATAGAGTGAAAAGTTTCTATAAACATGTGCTTTTGGAGCTTTGGTTTCGAAGATAGAGCTCTTTGAAGATGGCGTTTTCGGGTCATTTTTTTTAAATATCTTCAGAACGCCGCATTTAAAAAATATGAAACTTGGCAAGGTTAGTAAACTTTACATGACGATTTTCTGCAACTGTTGATGAGTTGTTAACAGCTGCTATAATCGAGAATGCCGAGTCAACAGCTCATCTATGGCTCCCGGAACTGAAAAACCCGGACAATTTTCGGGAATTTTGATAGTTTTGGAGGTGTTGACAGTGTTTAGTGTTTTAATAATAATAATAATATTCTTTACTTGCTTAAGTAACAAGTAACATTGTTTTAGCATCATCAAAGAGAAAAGAAGGAACATCTATCCTATCCTAAGTAACAATAAAGTTTAAAAAAAAAATTGAGATAAAATTGTCACTGCTATACGACTTACATCAGCTGATGTTGTAGCTGAAAGTTTTCTTAGTAAAAAAATAAAGCTAGATAGTTTTTTTGATAAATAGAGGAGGTGTTGTTTCCAGTCCAATATCTATTACGATTCCCAGAAATTTGGCTCCTTTAATTTCTTTTGGTACATCTTTTAATGTAAATAAAATTTTGAATGTTTCGTCCTCATTTAGGCATAGATTATTTTTGTAGAACCATGATCGAGAAGTGGTTATGGCACTTTCATCAGTACATTTTAAGTTTTCTTCAAATTTATTAGAGTGATAGAATGTCGTATCATCTGCATATAGAATGCAAGATGACGAATTTATATAAAAATTAAGATTATTTATATATAATATAAATAGAGTTGGCCCAAGTACAGAACCTTGCGGAACTCCCACCAGAACTGTTACAGTTTCTGAACGTTTATTATCAAATTCTACAAACTGGTGTCTATTATACAGAAAATTTGTTAAAAGGTATAGATCTTTGCTCTAATTCCATAGTAAGTAACTTTCTCTAACAATATATTGTGACTGACACAGTCGAAAACTTTCGATAGATCGCAAAACATAGTGGAAAAAGTTTCACCCCGCTCAAATACATCGACTATTTCAGTCACCAGCTTCGAAATCGCCTGAATTGTAGTCATATTTTTTCTAAAGCCGAATTGTTGTTTATTTAGTAAAGTTGTCATGGCATCGTATCTGGCTCAAGGATGTTATATCCAGTACCAAAAAACTTTCATCCTGGTCTGGAAATACGTTCGTACTCAGTAGCTTGTAAGGGGGCTGCCACGCAAAATGCGAAATGCGAAATGTCGAAATACATAAGAAACCATAGTTCAGATCGCCAGCTCACGCCTTTCATTCTTGCAGACCTGTATTATTAGAATTATTAATTCTAATATAGTCAGAAAGTTGATCGAACCAACTAAAACCCTTAAATAAAACTATTATTATTAAAATTAAAACTATCATTTCTTTTAGCTGTCGCGGTTTTAGATCAGATAAATTCCATCAGACATCAGGAGTTCCCCAGGGATCAATTTTGGGACCGCTTCTATTTAGTATTTTCCTAAATGATATTGTTATTAACATCAACGATATAAAAGTTTTAATGTACGCAGATGACCTGAAACTATTAGTTGAAATTCGTTCTTTCAATGACTCTTTACTTCTCCAAAACTGTCTAAATGATATAGCAAATTGGTGGCAAAATAACTGACTTCCGTTAAATCTAGACAATTTAATTATGAATTGCATAATATTATTCTTAACAGGCCGAATTTTGTGAGAGATCTTGGAATATACTTTGATCCCGAGCTAAATTTTGTTAAACATATAGAATCAATAGTGTCATCTGCTAATAAAAGTTTAGGGTTTGTCATAAGAAGCTGCAAAGAATTCTCCGATATCTCTACCTTAAAAATCTTATTTAAAAGTCTATATTGACCTAATTGAAAAAGTTCAAAGGAAATTTATGAAATCGGCTTCTTTTATATTAGATGGTATTTACCCTCCAAGGGGCTACCTTCATGATCTACTATTAAAACGATTTAAACTTCCTGATCTAGAAAAACGTCGAACTAATCAGCAACTTTCATTACTCTGGAAAATTCTTAATGGTCAAATAGATAGCATTGATTTGTTAAATTATGTTCATTTTAAAATACCACGCGCGGGTCTAAGAGTTTATTTTAGTTTCTATTTGCCAGCTGCAAGAACAAATATTTTAAATTCATCCCCATTATACCAAGCGATCAATGAGTATCATAACATCCAGGACAGCTTGGATATATTTGCCTGTAATAAATACCAAATCAAAAGTGTAATTCTCTAGGTACTGATGTGTTTATTATATAAGTATTACGTAATTTTAGAAAATTGTGCAGATGTTCCGTACACTACCAAGCTGTCCAATGTTAACGTCCATTTTTTTTCCTGTCTCACCCGCAGACAGGATTTTTTTTAATGGACGTTAACCCTGGACTGCTGGCAGTTTTTGTACAGGATGGCCAAATAAGAATGCGAGGTACTGTATCTGGGAAACTATCCATCGTAGAGGCTTGCGGAAAAAAAAGTTATTACTAAAACGGCCAAGATAAAAACCTGGAAAATATTTTAAAGTTTCTGAAATGACCGCTAGGGGGCGTAACTGCAATCTTGAATCTAAGAAAGTGATGTTTCTGTGAATTCCGCTATATTAACATAACAAAAAAATTTCTGATCTTTAAAGTAGAAGATAATCTGAACCTTTTTTTGTTTGATAATTTTTGCTGTATCTCTAAAAATAAAGTGGTGGGAGGTATTCAAAAGTCTCAGTAAAAAACACCCTGTATATTCGTAACGGCTGAGCCGATTTTAACAAACTTGGGCTAGTTGAAAAGAGCTATTCTTGGGCTACAAATGCTATAATATTTGAAGTTTTGTTAGTTTCAGATGTCGCCGCTAGAGGGCTTTTTTCGACATTTCGACAGAAATGGTTAATTTTCTCAAAAAAATTAAATGCATTAGTATGATTTCTTTTTCATGAAAAAGTAGCTAAATTATTCTTAAACAAGCTCGCGAAAACCGCATCTCGATATCTTATTCTTAACCTAAAATTTAGACCAAAGAAAATTTTATACGGAAATCCCTTAAATTTTTATTTTTTAAACTAATTAATTCCTTTTATTATGTAAGTTGTGGCCCTAAAAAGGACCGATTTAAAAAAAAGGTTTTTGGTGCCCCCGTAAATGCTGATCATCACGCTCTATGCATTGCTGAAGCCTCTCATGATAGACAAACCTGCAGCTTCAATTTCGGCTCTCGGTATGTTACGTAATGCATTACGAAACCGGTTTTTCATATGTCTCTGGTCGTAGGTTAAGTCTGAAAATCAAAACAAGTTAAGTCTGGTGATCACGCAGGCCATGGAAACAGACTTCCTCTTCCAATCCAACGCTGTTGTAATACTGCATTAATATGCTCTCGCACAATAATAGCATAATGTGCTGGGCAACTATTCAACTGTAAAAGCAAGTTTTGACGTGTTTCCAGTGTCACATCTGCAACAACAACGGTAATTTATTGGCCAAAAAGTCAAGAAAGATATTGCCGCTTAGGGATTGCTCGAAAAAATATAGCCCAATAATTCTGCCTCCCAGTATGCCACAACACACATTTAAACTTCAATGTCTTTGGTGCTGAACTTCACGCAACCAATGCAGGTTTTCTGCAGACCAATAATGCATATTGTGCAGATTTTGAAGGTGAAGAGCATATTAATGCAGTATTACAACAGCGTTGGATTAGAAGGGGAAGTTTGTTTCCAGAGAGATATGAAAAACCGGATTCGTGATGCATTACGTAACATACCGAGAGCCGAAATTGAAGCTGCAGTTTTGTCTATCCATGAGAGGCTTCAGCAATGCATAGAGCGTGATGATCAGCATTTAGAGCATTTACGGCGGCACTAAAAACCTTTCCTTTTTAAATCGGTCCTTTTTAGGGCCACAACTTACATAATAAAAAGAATTAATTAGTTTAAAAAATAAAAATTTCCGTATAAAATTTTCTTTGGCCTAATTTTTAGGTTAGGACCAAGATATCGAGATGCGGTTTTCGGGAGCTTGTTTAGGCATCATTTAGCTACTTTTTCATGAAAAAGAAATCATACCAATGCATTTAATTTTTTTGAGAAAATTAACCATTTCTGTCGAAATGTCGAAAAAAGCCCGCTAGCGGCGACATCTGAAACTAACAAAACTTCAAATATTATAGCATTTGTAGCCCTAGAATAGCTCTTTTCAACCAGCCCAAGTTTGTTAAAATCGGCTCAGCCGTTTCGAATATACAGGGTGTTTTTTACTGAAACTTTTGAATACCCTCCACCACTTTATTTTTAGAGATACAGCAAAAATTGTCAAACAAAAAAGGTTCAGATTATCCTCTACTTTAAAGATCAGGTATTTTTTTGTTAGGTTAATATAGCGGAATTCACAGAAACATAACTTTCTTAGATTCAAGATTGCAGTTACGCCCCCTAGCGGTCATTTCAGAAACTTAAAAATATTTTCCAGGTTTTTCTCTTGGCCGTTTTAGTAATTACTTTTTTTCCGCAAGCCTCTACGATGGATAGTTTCCCAGATACAGTACCTCGCATTCTTATTTGGCCACCCCGTGCTTGTTAGTATTAACATTTTTGTTATGTTGTCTTTTTCCACCCATTAAATGGTTGGTACAACTGTTGGGTGGTGTATCAAAAATAAAATAAAATAAAATAAGCAATTAATTTATTGAAATAAGCCGGTCGTGTAATATTTTTTAATACCTACGAGTAATTTTCAAGTAAATTGACTGCTCGGAAATAGATGCAGGTTGAACCTGTCCAAGTTAGAAGCAAGTGTCGAAAGTAAGTGAGCGTACTATGTGAGGGGAGGGCTACTTGCACGTTACCTGCATGCTTATAACATATGCATCCTTTACAAGAGCCTTAGGTTTAAGTTCATTATTCTCGGATGGAGATTGGCCAAAATAAACACGGCCAATTTTTTTTTAACATAAAACATTATAAATACAATCATTTTACAATATTAAAGATAACCTTTTTGTTTTTCTCGAAGAACATATGTTATTGGTTGTAAAAATGAATTTCTTGGTACTAAGAAAAGTTTGTTATATTAGTCATTCCAATATATTTTTTATATAGGTAGTCTTTAAATTTCTAGCTTCTGCGTTATTCTTTGATATACTATTATTACTGCTTCACTTAACCATATTTCGAATTTTTAACAAGATCAATAAACTAGTCAGTATTATTATAAAATCTTTTAATTTTAAACATCTGACCTCGTCTCACAGCGGTCATATTTAATCGGTTTGCAATCTTCAAATGTCTATTCCAATAATAATTGTTAGTGATTTCATTTGTAGAAACATTTTCCGAATTGGTTATTGTGTAATTTGGTTTTCCACATTCCCTTTTTGATGTATACACACCAATTTTTGTTTCTCCGATAAAGGTAACATCTCTATTGTTGCTTTCGATATAAAAATACTCTCGGTCTTGTTTACTGTGGTAAATTCATTCTTTTTATTAAAAACTATTGTTTTTCCTAGAAGGTATTAAAAGTTGTAATCACATATGTACAGTTATGTTAGTTATCTTTTTGAAAAACAGTATTACGTTGAAATAAACAGTCCTTGCAAAAACAGTATGATTTAGTGGATAATTACCAATAATAATAATGACGCGTCTTTATTCTATAATTACAAATGATGAACATAATAGCGAGATTTAGCCTAAGGTTAGTCTTATGCTTAATCCATGCAGTAAACAAACATATACAGGGAAGGTCTGCGAATACGAGAAAAAATAGCAAGTAAAGTAACTAGCTTGAATCTCAAACTATTTGATTCGACATCTCAAGACGGATTTTTGTCTTTTGGCTTTGTTAGTTGAGCCTTCGAATTCAATAAATCAAATTTCAAGTAAAGCTGAATCAGCTATTTTGTTTCTCTTCCAAAAGGTATATCAAGAAGAGAGTAGCACCCGAAATGGTCAAATATAGGATTTTCTTATGCTATATGGAATATTTTCAAAGATATATGTGTTCAGATTTCTCATAAGCTAAATTTGCAGTCCATTGAAAATAGCTTGTTTAGGTATAGGGTATGTTTAAGAAATAATAAAGTACTATTTAATTTAATTTTCAATTTAAAAAAGCGAGAAAATAATAATTCCGAGTTTTTACTCACTTGTATACAAATATTAAATATTTTATTAAACCGATACTTTCAGACAAAAGTAAACAACAATTTTTTTCTGACACCCCTCATGATGAATTTATTTTTATCTTTTTTCTTTGTATTTTATTATTTTTTGTTACTCATTGTTTGTATATTGTTTATATCGTAATGACAAAAACCATACAATGTAATCTTTTATCGACAGAATATAATAAATAAAAATATGAATAAATTACCTATTGTTCGGGATGTAGATAAGCAATAAAATTGTGTGTCTCTTGGAAGATCTTATGACCATTATATACCTATAGAACAGAACTTAATAGATAGAGCAGGTACGTATCTGCGTAGACCGCCTGCTGATAACTCAAATGGTTGATGGTTTATGATCTTACTATATTTCTAGTCAGACAATACAAGTGACACATATCAAATAAAAGTATTTAAGAGTTATTACGTTAACCATATTAACGATACGAGATTTCGAATATTAAATCGGAAAAGAAACATTAAAAATCAATTTCGAGGCTTACCCAATATGGTTGACTTGGATTAATAGTGTATTAATAAAAGCGCCATTATGTTCAAGACATTTAAATTATAATAATTTGTCTACCCGCTCATTGATAAAACCAAACAAGTTGTGAGAATGAGTTGTGGGATATTTTCGATATGCTCGACTTCATAGCAGTAACGCAATACTTGTCCATTATCTTGACGATTCTTTCATATGCAAATGAAATTACAGATAATTATATTTAAAATTATATTATATTTATGTCTTTTCATTGAATCCATTGAATATTTTCAATAATGTTCCTACCAATTTTGGGACAAATAAATATTGTTTTTAAATAAAGAACCAAATAATAGAAACAACGCTTTACGTATATAAAAAAGGCAGAAGTGACAACAGGAAGACTAACGCCGGAAAATATAATAGGGAGGATGTTAGAAAACAAAGAAAACTGGGAAGCTATCAGTAAAAGTGTGAAGATTATCATCACCACTAAGAGAAAAGAAATGAATAACCCGAGAGCACGGGAAATAAACAAATGAGGAAATGAGAAGGGAGAGCCCTACGATATCCCTACAGTCCGCTTCTCAGAATGAATGCCTAAGGGCGGTTCCGGAGAAGCCTTCTAGACTCAAGAGTGATTTTTTTTAGTCGGTAAGAATCCGACTCTAGCTGGTCATGGGGCGACCAGGCGTCTTATGCAAGATTTTTCCAATCAACACAAACAAATAATCTGTTTCTATAAGACTTTTTGGAGAATTAAATGTATACAAATAATTTTTATGCTGTTTGCTACTCTCCTAAAAAATATTTATTTCTTTTCCTTTAATGCGGATACGGTCATGAAATAAGTTATATTTTATAAATTCTAGAACGTCGAGCCAATATTCCTCTAAACACCTAATTCTTTTATTCTAAAATTTACATACGCCCGTTACTATACTTTAGCAGCTACTTTATATTCATATTCGTTTCTAGAAGCTCTTTGCCAAGGATGGAAAAATTGGGTTATCGGGATATCAGCTCAGTAGAAATATTATTTATTTTATGCGATAATCAAATTTTCCTATCAAAGAGAAAATTTATATGAAAGAGGACTGTTTCAGATGGTTTTAGAAAACTGTGTCACCTTTTTGTGCCTTAAAAATAATTTAATAAAACGTGATAAACATATTTATTTATTTATATAAGAATACAAACAGGACAAGCCCAGTACAGTATTCACTGTTTACTAAACTAATACAAAATGGACAAATCCTTATTAAATGTTGCTTAACAATAAAAAAAATATATATTATACATATTATGTAAAAAGAAACTAGTCAAGATGAGATAGATACAATTTTTTGATAGTGTTTGTAAAAGTTATCAAAGAGGAAGAGAAGATTTCCACATCGGTGAGTGACGAGATTGTATTGTATGATTTACTGCATCTTTGCAGAGGAGAATTTAGGTAGTAGTTGGTCGAGCTTTGACTAATTTTAAAAAGATTTTTCCCTCGCGTGTTATAGGATGGAGTAATGAAATTAATTTTACTTAAAATTTCGCTAAATTCAATTTGCCCGTTAACGATTTTGTAGATAAATTTAACATCTGAAAGTTGACGTCTATCGACTAGTTTGCAAATATCGAAGTCTGCATAAGTATGAAATTTTTTTGAATCATATTTTATAAATTTATCTTGGACTTTTTGTAATCGGTCGATATAACAGTTATAATAGGGATTCCAAATAGGAGAACCGAAACTTAAAACACTATTGACATATGCCATGTATAGATTTGCAACAGACTCTACCTCTTTGAAGTCGTGACAAACGCGCATTAGGAATCCTAGTGCTTTATTAGCTTTTTTGAAACACATTCGATATGTTGGTCAAAAAAGAGTTTGGAATCGATATAAATAGCGATACCTTTGACCACCGAAACTTTTGTTAAAAGTTCATTATTGAGGAAATATTCGTTTTCGATAGTGTCTTTATTCCTTGAGAATGTTATACATTAACATTTTTTTGTGTTCAACTAAAGATGGATTTGCGGGCAATACAGAGTCAGACGATTTAAATCTTCTTGGATCAAGAGTTTATCGGGAGAATTAGATATTTTTCTAAAAAATTTGATGTCGTCAGCAAACTCAATAGATATTTTTCTAAAAAATTTGATGTCGTCAGCAAACTCAAAGAATTTTGTATTAATGAAACAAGAGGAGATATCGTTAATGTATATGTTGAACAGAAAGGGGCCCGAGTGTGATCCTTGAGGAACCCCTGAGGTTATTCTAGAAATAGGAGAACGAAACTTTCCGATGGATATATCTTGGGATCTGTTGCTGATGTAGGAACCAAACCAGCAGATTGCCATGTATACCGACTTCGGAAAGCTTTCTAATATTGAACCATAGATTAGTTTTTTGCGTCATTTTATTATCCCATGTATTTTCATTTAACATACATCAAAAACAAGCAAGTTGCCAATTGCATATTTTTTATGTACCTGCTTATGAACATTTACATCACTTATATTTGACGGCATTTTTCTTTTTTGTGAGGTCCCCTAACAATTTTTTTTAGGAATCTTTTTAGTAATAGCTTTTAATAAATCTGCCGGAACTTTACCATTTTTTATCTTCTAAAGTGTGAATTCTAAAGAAAGAATGAATTATTTTGATTTTTGGATTATGTCTCTTAATCTTTTAATTTTGATTGGCATCTCCTCTCACAAGCAATCTCATCCACTAGCCTCTCTTCACCTTAACGACGCTGGTCTGATTCGATCTGCATTAACTGCTCTAAATTGCTGCTGACGACCTATACTAAATATTTTTCATCCTTCTAATTTTTTAACTTCCAAAGCCTGCCTATTAGTACTATATTATGCATAAACAAACCTAAAACTCTATGTTACTTTATCTTGAATATACTCTATAATATCATCCGATATAAAATTTATCTGAACCACACAAAGAAATTTTGGTTAATATTAGTATGCCACTCACGAGATATCACATTATTTTTGTTTTAACATTTGCATAAGAATCAATCTCTGGTACCTACTTATGCAAATCTGTCTGTGAAGGCCTTTAGTAACACAATTAGTTGCTTGGACACAAATGAGTCCATGGACGGCTTCAACTGTGCGTGATCAGATTAAAAAATTAAAACTTCTGAATATTATTCAATCACAAATCAATTTTCATTAAATAATGGAGTTTTAAGAAAATTGTATTGGTTACATTATAAACACTCCTGTTGGTTTTTTTTGGATTTACCAAAAGTAAACGTTTGGTGTGATATTTGTTTATTGATGTGTCTCTTTGATTACAATGATATATAAACTTCAAATGGTGGACTGAATTTTAATAAAAAAAATTTGTAACAAAATAAACAACGTCGGAATATCGTTGACATGTATCAATAAGAATTTAACGAAAAAAACTGCCTCTGAAAAAATTACTTGCAGTTTTTTGAGTTGAATTACCTAATGGCAACAAAATTCGAATTATAAATGTCAAGTTTACTTCGACTCAAAAAAAAGCTAGAGTAAGACAATTTAATGAATATGTAAATCAATAAATTAAAAAATGAGATGTAAATTAGTTTATTTAATTTAATGGAAAAGTACAATTGTTAAAAACACAATTATTAAAAATAGCTTGATTTTCAGAACTTTCGTGTCTTTTGTTAATATTTTGCTGCATGCTAGTATTTTGAGCGGTGGTAGTAACCGTTTCCTGGATGGTAGTAAGAATGGAACCATTGATTTCTCTATGATGTTCTACATCTAACTGAAGGTACGGTTTTAATGACGATGGGTTGCTATGTCCCGTAATTTTCACAAGTTTTTGTTCACCTATACCACTCCTGGACAATTCAGTTACGGCGGCAGCTCGATTAGAATGGTTCGTAATTTTCACCCGCTTGATATCAAGTCCAATATTTTTCGCCGAAGATTTGGTCCATTTAGATATTTCGTTTATCCCAATAGGAGAATTCTTATACCATCCTTTCGAGTTTGTTTTTTGCCAGAAAGGATTTGGAGTTAAACAAAACTTTGCACATGTGATATGGTTTCCCCGTCTTCCCATAATTTGTTTAAATAATCTTACTGGACAAACACAATCTTCTACAGTGTTTGCTACCAACCATTTACTGTCGGCCAACTTCTGATTTCCCCCTTGTGCTGTCTTCGAAAACACTGGGTTATATTCAACTCTTACGGTCTCTCTTCCACGGTTGTCTGTCTCGATTTTAAAATAGAATACCTTACAATTTGCTGCTTCTCCACCTCTCCAAGCCAATTCATACGCAGCAATGTGATAAAATTTTCTTTGGAGGCCTACAGGTTCTTCTTCACTCCAAGACAGTGCCATTTCAAAAATTTCTCGTTTTGTGAGAGCATTAGAACTCACCTTCCTTTTTTCTGGGATTGCTTGTAAAATTTTGCGTTTTGTGTCGCGTGAATTTCTCGCTTTCTTAAACTGTATGTCCGTGAACGGATTAAAAATTCTTTTATAATCTTTAAAGTACTTCTCTTGTAACATTTTTGCTGAAGTGTTCCAAATCGTCTTGACTGCACTCTCTTTATAATCTTCTTCATTGTTCTTCTTCATGTTGAATGCCCAGTCACATAAAATAGAAGCTAACTCTTCAGTGGAAGTTTCTGCAATGAGTTCATATTTTTTTTTCCAAACAAAACATCGCAAATTGTCGCCAAATTGATGTAGTTGAATTCACAGTATTGCGATGCACATTATCATTGATGTCTTTTTCAATTTCTCCACTCGTAGACTCTCCAAATCGCGACATTTCCACAAATGAAAACTTTTCTGACAACGCAAGTTTGAGAAAAATTGACATAACGTCATCAAAAATTTGTTTACAATGCTGGTTGTCATGCTTTCAAAAGTTAGGTTCCGTTATTGTCGCTGGAAAAGTTAAGGCAAACTTTTTTCGCTGTCATAATGACAAAATCACGCGGCTTAGGAGATTTTTTATACATGAATTAAATAAATACTTTATATAGGTATGCCTTGGAATAAATGTGTAGATGAAGCAGGAAAGCATATTGAACATTTAATTAATTAATGAAAAGTAACAGTAAAAGTTGGATGTATCAAAACAAAACTTGTGCTAATTTCAGACATTTTAGTGCACGTATCTACCTTTAACGTTTAAAAGATATAAGCAATTAAAATAGGGGCAAATATAATCGGACATCCGGTATTATAAAAATAAATTTTACATAAAATAAAGCTACTTACCACTCATTTTTACTAACAACCTATTTGCCTTAACCAGTTCATCAAGAATATTCAGGTTTGACAATGTATTATTTATTATCGGGCATAAATTAAAAATAATGAACAGTTGGGTTATTGAGGTGGTATCGGTACATTTTATAATTATAGTTTAACCGAATAACGTGTTGTCTCTCCTACAAATCAAATAACAAAACCACGTAAGTCTCATTTGTAACAAAAATTACTTTTAAATATTTGGTATCACAAAAAATTTCCAATTACCCATCAAATCCATCGATTCCAATAAATTTGAAACATGAGACAAAATACTTAACTGTATTGAATTCTTTATTAGCTTTCGAAAAGATATTGAGAAAGTATTTTTGTCGTTCTCATTATGTATGTTTTAAGTATTTTTCGTTTTTCAGTTTTTGGCTTTAACTTGTCTTCTTGTAAAATTTTAAATTCCAATTTATGTATTTTTAACGTGAGAGTAAATTTTGAAGATTTTGTTGGGTCTTAGAAAAAATGTTTACGAATCCAAATATCAAATACCTAAAAAAGTGTTTTTAATAAAAATGAGACATGCATGGTTTTGAAATCGGACTGAGGATGTGTTATATAATGAGAGTATTACAGAAATTAGCTGTATAAAAAGTTATCTTGCATTTTAAAATTAAAAACAATTCAACAATTAAAATAAAACCCTTTTGTTATTAGAAAAGCTAAAAAGTTTAAGTAATTTATATATTTTCCTAAATATTCTACTTTTTCAATATACAATGAATAAATCAATGTTATCTTTCAAAAAACACAGATACAGAGATATGTTAATTTTACGAAATCAATTTTTTGATAAATATAAATCGTAGTAACAACTCAGTTCAAGGAATTCGACTATAAATAATAAATTCACAAATCAGATTGAAAAAACTTGTAAACCATGAAAGTTCTGTGTATGTCTTGAGGTCTTGATTCGCCAATTTAAATCTAGGCCTCTTTCTGAAAAGAAGAATGTGTGTGATTTTAATTTTTTCTTAATATAGTAGCCAGTGAAAATATGTCTCAACGATTTAAAGACGTTGAATATGTGGGTGTGTGCAGTCATAGCAAAAAGTGAGTATTTTTCAAATTAATAGCATATAGTTAAAGATGTTTTCTGAAAAATACAAAATTTCCATTTATTGGTTTAATATAATGTAAAAAACAAAAAAAATAAATATAAATTAACTATACATAATAAGCGTTAGAATTTTTATTTTCTATTTTCATTAGTAAATACCTACATTATTCTTCTTCTTCTTTATTATTATTATAACCTTAGGTATTTCATAATAATGTTATCCTGTACCTTTATCCGGGCAACGGTAGTATAGGGAATAATAAAGTTTGTACGAGATAATAATGCATACCCAAAAATAAGGTCTTCGTTTTACAATGAGCTTTTTCAGCAACCGCAGCTTTTATAGTTTAAAATTTTTAACAAATTAAAGAACACATTCGTATTGTGTCCAATATGGCCGTACAATCCGTAGATAAATTGTTTAATTCCAATAATATTTACAGTTTTATACCAGTGTGTCTATGTTAACCTCAAATTAACACCCTCTATATCAGATTTTCACTTGAATTTAAGTTTTCGGGGT
Source organism: Crepidodera aurea (assembly GCA_949320105.2). Classification (NCBI taxonomy): domain Eukaryota; kingdom Metazoa; phylum Arthropoda; class Insecta; order Coleoptera; family Chrysomelidae; genus Crepidodera; species Crepidodera aurea. The sequence continues at coordinate 65,775,197 of OX439472.1, read as the reverse complement.
ATAAAATTAGAAGAAAAAAATTCTTATACTAAGAAAATATTTTATATCGAACTGTTAAAATCTCAAAATTTTCTTAACTCGTGCATTAATTAGAAACTTATTTGGACATAATGGTCAATTCCTTTACTATTTTCAAAACGCCCTGTACCAAAATCCGATAAAGGTTAGTTTTTAGTTGATAATAAAGTGGAATATATTATAATGGCGACACAAGTTTTGACAATTTGAGAAAAAGCCCAAATTTATTGTAACACCACTAAAAAAATATAACAAGAAATATTTCTTAATTTTTTGAATTGGCTACAGTTTGAGATTGTTAGGTGAAAGGACCCTGTAGATATTATTGCAGAAACCCCTTTGTAAAACTTCTTAACGGTAATTGATTTCTCAAGTGGTCTGGTTCGTTGATTAATTGTTTTTAAGTACAGTTTATCTGTCAATGCCGATCAAAGATACTTATCGGCACATCAAAGCAACTTGTTGGCACATCAAAGCAACTTGTTGGCACATCAAAGCAACTTGTCGGCACATTTTATATTTTTGCAATTGAAAATGGAAATTTTATTTTAACTTCAAAACTTTGTAGTGGAAAAATTAGTATTACATTCGTTTCATTTATAACTGGACTTCACGATATTCATTTTTATAGTGAATTTAAGTTAATTTGAAACTGTTTTCTTAATTTTTGTCCGTTAATCAGGGTTGGTTAGCAGGACGCTGGGCTTCCATATATAAATGTTTGGATATCAGAACTTTTTCCAGATAGACAAAAGGTCTGTTGCTAAAAAAATAAATTGTTATTCATTATAAATACAAAAAAGTTTTAAATAAGAAATGTGTGGTTAAGACTAAATTTTGTTAAAAGCCATCTGAAACACAATGACATGCATAATTCACGTATACCACAAAAAACTATATTTCTGTCTATTATGAAATTTTTAAAATTATCTTTTTTTATTTCATAAATATACAGCAAATTAATTATATCCTGAGCCTTTTTACAGTTTTTAAAATTTAAATAAAGTCTTCTTTAGATATACAAAAATGTAAAATTGATAATTACATATGGTTATAATGGTTGATATGAATAAAAACGAGTAAATACTCGAAGTATTTACTAACGAATAAAAGATAAGTAAAGGACACTCTTGAAATCCGTATGAATAAAAGTAACAATTACTCGTGAGGGTCTACTTCCACAAACCGAGTTTTTACTAGGAGAATACTTGCGAGTAAATACTTGTTGTTGAATGCAGACTAGTTTTTGCCCAGTAAATACTCGTGAATGAGATTATATAATTTTTCCGCCGCATTTGCAGGAGCAGGAAATGGAGTCAGAAGCCAAGGAGCTATTCCACCACCATCTAACAAGCGCAAGACCTGTTGCACATTACTATTGCGCATTACTATTGCGCCAAATACGATCATCATGTACACTTCCTCGCCATTGGGCCTCAATACTGGTAATTGTTTCAAAAGAGGCTATTCAAGCTATCGAAGCTTTACCTTTTCTGTTTCATAATCACGGCGTAGGAATATGAAATCTTCTATTCCACTCTTCTTTCGCTGGATATATTTCCTCTTCTGTAGTCGGGAATTTAATCCATTCATTTTCTTTCTCGACTATTTTATCCAAAACCTCAGAAAAGGTTTTTGATACAGTCGATTGGTCAATACGTATGTCATAACCAACTCCAGTTTGAAACCCAGGACCACTCAAGTATCTCAAAAAGATTTCCATCTTCATTATTGCAGCAAAGCTCCGCCACGACTCAACAGACTAAATGACCACTTTATACGCTCCTTGATCAAATAAAATGACCTCCAACAGCCTTTTTGAAAGCAAATTCTTGTTCACTTGTATAGCTTAAAATCTCATCCAAATTTCTGTTAAATTTCCTTAAATATGATACCGTTAGTTTCGTCATTTCACCAATGACTATAGTTTCAAAATACAAATTCAAATTCAAACTTCTATAAAACATTTTTTTTTTAAACTACTTACATTGAAGTAAAAGGCAACAAGCATGGGTCTGAGCAGACTCGTCAGTGGACAAGAATTTAGTGGAAGGGTGATGAGAAGAAAAGACCTTTATGTCTCACAGAGTTACTGTTTATTTTCTACGACCGGTTTCGACATATCAATGTCATCATCAGGTACCTAAATAGAAAAGTTACGGAGTTAGGAAAGTTATCATTGGTCAAAAAAATTAACAATTTTCATATTTAAGTGTTAATTTGTTTGACCAATGATAGTTTTCCTAACTCCGTAACTTTCCTATTTAGGTACCTGATGATTCGAAACCGGTCGTAGAAAATAAACAGTAACTCTGTGAGACATAAAGGTATTTTCTTCTCATCACCCTTCCACTAATTACTACTACTCACATATGGCTACCCCTAACTTAAAAGGACAAGTATTTACTTACAGAACAAGTATTTACTTGTTTTTATTCAAAGGATTTTGGACGATTTTTGAGGGACTACTTCGAGTATTTACTTTTTATTTGTTTTATTCATACAGTCACAAGTAATTACTAACGGCTGCGCAAGTTAAAGCTTTTACTCGTTTTTATTCATATCACCCAATGACATGAAAATATGTCGGAGATACACAACGTACACTATTAAACGACACAGTATTATCATAAATACCTCTCTCTAACAATTGAACTTATTAACAATGAAATAGAAAATAGAAGATTAAGATTTGTTTTTGTTTTAGAAATCCAACATGGTGGAGGCGACGTACGAATATGGAAAGGTGTCTTACCTTATCCACAGGCATTGCACTACTTATTGGAATCTCATTAGTGATAGCTCTTGCTACAGTACTATGCAGTAGAAATCAGGAAGTTAGCCGTAAGTAATTACTTTTTATTTTATCATGAAGAATTTCTCTCTCTTTCCACTGGATTAAAACCACTTAGTTGTTAAAAAAGTTTTTTTAACAACTAAGTGGTTTTAATCCAGTGGAAAGAGAGAGAAATTAAAATACAAACCACAATGAGCTTCCGAAATGAATCATGAAGAATTTTAATAAATACTTTTACGAGGGCATATCGTAAATTTTTAGCCTCAAATAGAAAAAATCTTATTGGATTCTATTTATTCAATATAAGCACCTTTTAACTCTATATCCTCAGTACAACGGCCACAAGTTGTTTGTTTTCGTCTGCAAACTATTTCTCCAGCTTCATTTGAAGTTTAATTTCAGAAGGGGTCCAAAACTGGCGGCAAGCCAGCCAGCTTCATGTATTTCTCTATGTTTCGTCCATAGTTACAATATATGTATAACAAGTTAAAATCATCTTTCAAATGATATTTTTCACAATTTGCTTTGTACTTTTAATTTTTTACATCTTTTTATTTTTTCTTCTTCCTTTTTGTTTCAAAATCTGAAGGAAATTTTTCTATTTACCATAAAACATAGTAGATTTAAAATGTTTGTTACAAAGTCGGTATCAATTGTGACATTGTTCGGCAGACAACGGTTGGACTGAGAACCACGTGTCTTTGTTTCGACGCCGACGTCCTGTTTTAGCTGTTTTCGTTTTATTATTTAGAATATAATAGTTTAATGTAGACAGTGACACATTAGATTTCTCCCAAACTTAGGAAATTTATTCGTCATCCCATCCCAAGTCAATCCTATGGACAGATTTCGAGCTAGCGCGAGTTTAACCTGATTAGAGCAAACTTGATATATGCGCATTTATGGGAAAGTTAGGTGTTCACCGCTTTACGTTTATGGTTTATATGATGAATATATGTCATACACACCTACATACACACACGCACACATACAGTGTCTTTTAGATGATTTTATTTTGATTTCTAAACTTTTTTTTAAGTATTTATTTTTAATTGACATTCCATTTTTTATATTTTATATCATTTTTCAATCACTTTTTTGTTACCATGAATACATCTAGACTATGTCTGACATGGGTTAAACATAGCCGGCCACCTTGAAATAAATACAAAACTAAACGTTCAATGGAAAAATACTTTTTGTAAGAGGACGCTTAACAATTATGTCCAGCAAAAGCGTCACTCGTCGTTATCTCCTCTAAACCCTACTCTTTTATACTCCTACACGGGTTCTACGACTCACATAGAGAATGCTGACATTTTTATTTTTATATATGTATGACTTTTTGTAGTTTGGGAGGGGGCATAATGGGGTAACTGCTAAAAACAAACAAAAGTCTAAACTTGCAGCCAAAACGCAAAAGAACAATGATGAAGACACAATTTGTCTACATATAAATACTTATCTGAAATCACTAGAAGGTTGGATAGGATAGTTTTGTGGAAATTGGGGTAACAATGCTGGTGCCAATATGGATGATGAAGACGCCGAATAAATGCACATTTGTTTGTGGTGAAAAAAATTAGCTTACCCAATCATACCCCATGGCACGGGGTAAGATGGTTTTTCGCATGTTCCTTTTTAATCATTCATTTTAACAAATGAAATGAAATGAAAAGACTATGCCAACTTGTAGTTAGATTAATAACACACGTGCCATAAATAAATAAGAATACTAACCATAATGATTATGCTGCATACTTCACCATTTTCCCTTTGCTGGACATAATTGTTAAGCGTTCTCTTACAAAAAGTATTTTTCCACTGAACATTTAGTTTTGTATTTATTTCAAGGTGGTCGGCTATGTTTAACCCTGTTAATGAAACGCCCATGTCGGACATAGTCTAGCTGTATTCATGGTAACAAAAAAGTGATTGAAAAATGATATAAAATAAAAAAATGTAATGTCAATAAAAATAAAATTCTTAAAGAAAAGTTTAGAAATCAAAATAAAATCTTCTAAAATACGCTGAATGTTTGCGTGTATATGTATGTGGGTGTGTATGACATATATCCATCATTTAAACCATAAACGTAAAGCGGTGAACTCCTAACTTGCCGATAAATGCGCATATATCGAGTTCCCTCTAATCAGGTTAAACTGGCGCCAGCTCGAAATCTTTACAAAGGATTGACTTGGGCCCATGGACACTTTTGATCGGGATAGGATGACGAATAAATTTCCTAAGTTTGGGAGAAATCAACCGAAAGCCATTTCCGTATCAAAAACTGCGGGGAACTTTAGCGGTGTTAGATATATTTATACAAATATCTATAAAAAAGATTCTATTGAAATACTTGATTACTCTGTCGTCCACGTAAGCACAAGTGGCCCATCATATCCTTGAAAATTTTGATAAACATAATTCATTATATTGTGATAAGAAGATAAGTGTTTAATAAAACGTTCTAATTTTACTTAAAAAAACGCATTGTTTTAAGAAATGTTAGTGGACTTTAAATGTTTAACAATTAGCTTCCGGATAGTACACTGTTGACGTTTTTTAATATAGGTATTCGAATAAAAATACTTTTTTCTCGGATTGACAGCAAATATTAATTTTGCAGACACATATTAATCAGCAAAGTATTACTTTTCCTGCCTAGGCAGCAAAGTAAGAACTTTCCTGCCTAGGCAGCAAATTAAGGACTTTCATGCCTAGGCAGCAAAATCAATATTCTCAATGGGAATAAAACATTTGACATTTTTTGACAAAAAGACAAATTTAACTCAATATTTTTTGTCGTTATCACTGTCCATAATATAAATATACCAATATTTTTCCACAAAATTGGCAGAAATTTCACAAGTTGTCAAACTATAATTATTATGGACATATACATTTCCATAGCAAACAACCATTCCAACAATTGCGATTTCTATCAAATGTTGTTTTAATTTATCACTACAGGAAAAATAAAAAGATTGTGGGAATTGTAATAATTTGCAAATACAATATACATATATCATTATAAACAATCAGAGAAAAAATTATATGTTCAACTCGGCAGTCAATCTACTACTTTGCTGCCTGGTAAAACAAATAACTATTTTGATATTTGTTTACGCACAATGATTCTAACAACTTTACGTACATAACGTAGTATTTATTTGAAAGAATTTAATTTTTTTTTGTATTTTTCGTAAGTTCAACAATATGAAACTATTTGGTTATTATGAGCCAACAACAAAAACCACTTGGACATTTAAAATTCAATTGAATTAGGTAATATGATTAAAATGTTTCACGCTTCAGAGTCTAATGGTTTCTCGGGTCATTACCCATTTTGTCGTTACCAATACTAACCCATACAACAAAACAAAGAAACGACAAAATATCCACTGATTAACTTTCTAACGATAAGCCGATTTGTAATTAACTTTAGCTATGAAGTCAAATTGAGAATGCAAAATCACATCAGTGCCACGTCTGGAGAACCACCATACTCGAAAACGAGTGATGTCAATGATTTTGTAATTTGTCATTTTTGTTACTTTATGAGGAAATTGTGGTTGAGGTACCTAATTCTGTTGGTTACAAAAAATTATAATAGTGATATTTTGCTTCTCCGTTTAATATACAAGGTAAAGCATAAAGTAAACTAACGGTGTTTATTATATCGTATTTAGAAGATTCTCCGTTGATTACAAAAAACAAGTATTTTATAATGTACATCTACAGCTAAAAAAACTGGTTTTTTAATATGGTAATCCGTTCATTGACTTCAAAATATCATAAGTCTTACATGGGACCTTAAAAAATTCCTTTAGAATCAAATAGAAAATCAACTTCTAACTATAGCAGCAGCATATTACAACTCTAAAAATCTGCATTTATTTATTTATTTTGATTTAAACGGGAAACCCCTATAGTTACAAAGTTGCAAAATGTTGATATATAAAAATACTTAATGCTAAAACAGTTACAAAATTAGTAAAGATGTTGAAATATATAAAAAATATACTTAAAACTAACTGCTAAAACAAATAAAAATAACACTAAGTAATAAAAACTATCAAACATAAAAAACATAGATCTACAGATAAAATACATAATTAATGGCAGACTTTTTGAACGTCTCCAAGGAATTAGTAAAAAAGTCAAGTTCTGATGCATTATAGCTTCCCTTAACATTCTTGACAATGAACTATTAAATCCATAATTGGTAGAATGCGAGTTCTCTACGAAAACAGTTTTATCATCCCTTGTTACTTTATGCTTAACACTCAGGCCAACTAAAGAGAGAAGTTCTGGGGAATTAAATTGACCTGACAGTACTTAATTTAAATAGAAATATTAGGTCAGCTTGTGTCCGCCTGTTTCCCAATTTAGTTAGGTGTAGTGTGGAACGAATATCAGTATAGTTATGTCGCTGGTCCATTTGAAAGCCCATTCTGTATGCAGCACTACGCAAAAATTTATTTTGGACCCTTTCCAGTAACGTTTTGTACAATGAGTAAGAGGGACACCATACAATGGAAGCATATTCTAAGTGTGACCTTATTAATGAACAATATAGAATTTTCATTGTGTTGGCTGATATGTCTTTAGAGATCCTACCTACATATCCAAGAAGTTTAAGTGATTTTAAGGATATTTTATTGATATGAGTTGAGAATGATAATTTTTTATCAAATATAACCCCAAGATCTTTTACTTCATCAACTTGGTTCAAAGGCAGTATTCATATGTGATTGGTGCCTGAGAACGATTAAAACACATAACAAGATTTAGTTCTAAGCAATTATTTCTACACCAATTGGTTAAATGGTTCACATCATCTTGAAGTTTCAAACAATCAGCATATGATTCAATCACACGGTATAGCTTGAGATCATCCAGCAAATAACAATCCCTCTGAGTCAGTAATATGTTTAATAAGATCATCAATAAAGATATTGAAAAGTAATGGTATACAGTGACTACCTTGGGGAACACCAGAATATGCTTCAATTGTATGTGATATGTAATTATTAATTTTGACCCACTGAATTCTATCTGTAAGGAAACTGCTAATCCAACCCAAAACACGCATGAGAGTGGACAAGGAATGATCTGTAAGAACTATCTAAATATACCATAGTAACGTTAGTTTTTTTTTTCAGATAGACCATATACAGCAGAACCTCTAAAAGGAAAAATAGTTACAATAACTTCTCCAAATGAAGACGAGCCTGAGAAAGTATGTTTAACCCCAGGTTGCATTCACACGGCTTCTCGTATTTTAGAATATATGGACGAATCTGTAGACCCTTGTGACGATTTTTACCAATTTACCTGCGGAAATTTTATAAAAACAACAAATATTCCTGATGATAAATCGTCAGTAACGTCTTTTAGCATTATTAACGACATGTTAATGGAACAATTAAGAACTATGATCGAAGAACCAATCAATGAAAATGAGCCAAAACCTTTCAAGGTACCAGTTTGTGTATTTTAATAAATTTTTTTAATTAGCGTGATTTCATTAGTTAGCAGTTTTGACGTCTATATCCATTTGGTACTGAGTTTAATAAATTTATATATAAATATAGACGAACAAGGAGGATAAAGGACCCCGCACTTTTATTATGTAAAGTGACGACCGGTCAAATTTTCTGAATGTTTGGTATGTTGTTATACTCGACCTATACTATACACAAGAAAGGAGTGCAGTATTTAATTTGCAGAATGTAGTACAGGTTCAAGAGGTAGAAATTTTATTTTTACCTCATCCTTCAATGATTATTTGTAGTTAAAATTTCAATTTTAATACATTTGTGTAAATTTAATCTTGTTTCCATGGTTTTTACTGTAATAAACCAGTTTTTTTGACAGATAAGTCAAGCTTTATTTATTCATAGCCGTATCGTCTGTATTTTAATTGATTCGGAATTTTGTATTAATATATATTTCAAAATGGCTTCATTCGAAAAATATTATCAGTCCTCCTAAATCCTTGAAGGCAGAATTATTAGTAATAGCAAGGCAACATAAAAACAAATTCAAAAAATATATTATAGATGAGATGGCCCGAGAACAAGGAATTGAAATTCTCAGATTGCCTCCAATTATTAAAAGGTTATGTTTCTCAAAACAATACAACATTTAAATTTCCTGTTGTTTTTGAAGGCAGTTTCAGATGTAAATAGAGAACATTGGGGAAAATGCATTGATCATGTTAAAAAGGTGCAAAATTCATTTAGGAAAGTGGATATATCAATGGAAAATTTAATAGAACCTATAACAATAAACCTCAGAAAAGACAATGATAGTGATACCAGTAGTTTTAGTGAAGACAGTGACTTTTAAAGATAGTTCTTGAACTAACTTTTTTTTTAATCTTTGAGTTTAGGTAAGTACTGAAGCGTTACTTTTAATGCCAAGAGATTAAAAAAAGTTTAATCCCAACATAATCCTCCTTGTTATTTATTGGTTAAATTTAATTCGTTCAATGTTAAAGTGTCAGATGCATAAGGTTTATTTTTATTTTTTGTAAATAATATAACTTTATAGTATATAAAGGAGAGAGGAGTGCAGTAAAAGTGAGGATATAACGTCACATTCCATAGGCGTACTTTGCAAAATAACTTTCTATAATATAAATAAGGTCACATAATATAAAATATATATACGCACTTCGTAGATTAAATTTTGAATGAAAAAAGTTATATTATTTACAAAAAATAAAAATAAACATGCATCGGACACTTTAACATTGAACGAATTAAATTTAACCAATAAATAACAAGGAGGATTATATGTTGGGATAAACTTTTTTTAATCTCTTGGCATTCATGACTTCAGTACTTACCTAAACTCAAAGATTAAACAAAAAGTTAGTTCAAGAACTATCTTTAAAAGTCATTGTCTTCACTAAAACTAGTGATATCATTGTCTTTTCTGAGGTTTATTATTATAGGTTCTATTAAATTTTCCATTGATATATCCACTTCCCTAAATGAATTTTCCACCTTTTTAACATGATCAATGCATTTTCCCCAATGTTCTCTATTTACATCTGAAACTGTCTTCAAAAACAAATTTAGCACATCAGGAAATTTAATTGTTGTATTGTTTTGAGAAACATAACCTTTTAATAATTGTGACCAGATCAGTTCAATGGGATTTAACTCTGCGTGGTAAGGAGGCAATCTGAGAATTTCAATTCCTTTTTGTCGGGCCATCTCATCTATAATATATTTTGTTTTTATGTTGCCTTGTTATTACTAATAATTCTGCCTTCAAGGATTTAGGAGGACTGATAATATTTTTAGAATTAAGCTATTTTGAAATATATATTAATGCAAAATTCCGAATCAATTAAAATACATATGAATAAATAAAGTCTGACTTATCTGTCAAAAGAACAGGTTTATTACAGTAAAAACCATGGAAACAAGATTAAATCTAGACAAAAACTATATTAGGCCGATCAGATTTCTACCTCTTGAACCTGTACTACGTTCTGCAAATTAAATACTGCACTCCTTTCTTCTGTATAGTATAGTATAGTATAGTAACTAGAAGTGTCAATGGGCCCAATCCAATCCTATGGCTAGTTTTCTAGATATGGGGTGTTAAAGTTGAAAATTGTCCAGTTTTTCGGATTTATTTTTTTTTAATTAAAAGTTAGATTGAATTTCTGTTGCATACAGACGTTTACTACATGTTCTAGTAATAAATTAGTGGATACTTACGATTAAAAATATTTATATTTACAAAAATGTATGACGGTAGTTTTTGCAAATTCACTTTTTCTACTGCCAGGGAAGCATATTTTTGAAAGGTTCTCCTCGATATAGTATTTTGACGAGAAAATATTGCACAGTACACATTTCTTCGGATTGATTTTTGGGAAAGATAATACCACCAACATATGTGTGTCTCTAATCTCCAACATATACAGGGTGGTTTATTTATAGGAAGGTATTCTATTTTGAGAAAAGTACAAAAACCATGAATTCTAAAATTTCCCCTGTCAAATGTAACTATTTTCTCACTATATAATGATTTTTATAACATCTTGAGAGGTATGAATTCTACATCCCATACTATGAACAGTTTTCGAGATACATACATACATACATAAAATGGAGAATTACTGATTTTCTCAGTTTTTCCTTCAAATTGAAAATTGAGACAAAATCATCATACACGAGTTAGTTACAATACAACGTTATATACAGGGCATACCTTTTAAAAGTAAGCTTGGAATAAAAAACACAAAAAAAGTATTGAGCATTAATTTTCAAACCAATAATTTTATATCAATCTTTTATTAATGATATAAATAATTTTTTTATTATTATTTCTTTGTTAGGGGGGTTTATTGTATCTTTAATTTGTATACGTCAAAGAGATATAAAGTCTTTAGTTGCTTATTCTTCTGTTTTGTATCTTGAACTTATATTTTAGTAACAAATTTTAAATTATAGACAATTATTTTTTTTAAAGGTAGGTAATGTTGAAAATGTTGGAACACAGAATATAGTATACAGTATAAAGAGAAATTATAGAACTAATAACTCCAATTTTTATTTTTAGCTCACCAAGAAGTTATATAAAGCATGCATGAATAAAACTCTTACAGAAGCTGATGGAATGACTACAATAAATGATATTTTAAAGCAACTAGGTGGTTGGCCAGTATTAGAGGATCAAAAATGGAACGAAAGGGACTTTGACTGGAAAAAATCTGTCTACAAATTCAGAACAGTTGGATATGGTGTGGATTATTTTATAGATTTTTCTGTAGTCAGCGATGTCAAAAATTCTACCCGAAGAGTTATTGATGTAAGTAAAAATTTTGTTTTTTGTGAAAATAAGTACGAAATAAAATCACTACCTCATGGGCTATAACCTTTTTTATCTAAAAGTGTTTTTAAGGAATTATTTAATTACGATTATTTGTAAGAAAAGCAGAAATAAGATTTTATTCATAGATATTTTTTATTTTAGCTGGACCAAGCATCTTTAGGACTGAGAAGAGAATTTTTGATTAAAGGTTTTGAAGATAAAATAGTGAAAGCATATTACAGCTACATGGTAGATATAGCTGTTCTTTTTGGAGCTGACAGAGCTAGGGCCACTGAAGAATTAAAAGATAGTTTAAAATTTGAAATGCAATTAGCAAAGGTAAATGAATATTTCAATTCTGATTCCCTTTTGTAGAAACTTAATTGGTTAATTATTTTACATCATCTTTATTTATTTCAGATCTCATTGCCCAGCGAAAAACGACGTAACATGACACTTCTATATAATCCTTTATCGATAGAACAGCTTCAAGAGAAATTTCCCAGTATTCCATGGGTAGAATATATTAATAATCTCCTTGCACCCGATACTCAAGTGGAATCTGGTGAATTGATTATAGTAAATGTTCCTTCTTACCTAAAGGCTTTTGAAGCGTTGATTAGCAAGACACCAAAAAGGTAAGAGCAAAAAACCGAAAAAAAGGCAAAGACATTCCTGGTATCGAAAACGCCAATAACGATTGCTGTATGGCACTGTAATTGGAATTAGCATTACTCTTCAATTATAATATTAAAAGAATCAAACAATTATAGACAAAAACTTAAATCTGATTGACATTTTACACATCCCCAGAGTACGATTGGAAAAGTTCAGACGAGCTTTGATATATATTTACATAGTAAAACAGATGATGTACTTAGTTACAAATCTAAATTCATTATTAAATATTTTTTTTCTATTGGATATGCCATTACTCAAATTATGTCCTCACAAAGCAGATATTACCTAAATATAAGTACATTTCTTTTAAATGGCGGATGCAATAGTTGACCTTTTTTGTTTTATTAAAATTAAAAAGTTTCTAATTCGTCAACATGAAGCAGGTGGACTTTTATCTCATAAAAATGTCTAAGTAATTATTAATGTTATTTTAAGTTCAGCAGTAATACTAATCTCAAAATTATGAGGTATAAACCCTTGGGCATAATCCGATCCTGACTTCCTAATAGATTTTATGGCAAGCTACTACTACTACTAAGTACTAAGGGTACTCGAGTACTTTATGAAAAACTTAAATAACCAATTGAAGCACAGTCATAAGTTTTGGTCCAATAGTTGTGATAAAAAATATAGAGGCCTGTGCCTGGAAATGTAGTCTTTTCTATTCTTCTATATTCATTAGCCTCGTATTGTGTGTAGGCTTTTTCACTATTTCCCACCACCACTTTAGGAACAGCACTGTTAATTGGAACCCAACAGTGATTGATCGAATAAATTTTTAATTAGTTGCCACCGCTGAGGTATTCACTCCTCTAAATGTAGTCTTTATCTTTGTTTTTAGGGTTCAAGCTAACTATGTCATGTGGAGAGCAGTTGCTAATTCTATCTCTTACTTGACAGACCTTCTCAAAAAAAGACAACTAGATTATACTGCAGTAATTACAGGAAAGACTGAAAGAGAACCAAGATGGAAAGAGTGTATTGATATTACTTCAGGGAGGTAAAATATTGAAACTTTTTATGAAACAATATATTTTTTGTGATGCTTCTGAATAAGACCTCTTTTTTATATTAAAATGTTTTGAATTTTAGTGTAAATTTTTTGGAAACGACTAAAAGTCGAAACGTAAAATTAAAATCATTTTAATATAAAAATCCAAAAAGAAGAACAGTTAATCCAATAGTTTTTGTAGTTTGTCCATAGCCTCAGGTGCCCTCTATGTCAGAAAATACTTTAATGAAGAAGCTAGGCAGAATGCACTAGAAATGGTAAAAGACATTCGATCAGAATTTGAAGATATTCTAAAAGTCGTAGATTGGATGGATGATGAAACTAGAATAAACGCTCTTGATAAAGCAAAATCTATGACATCGCATATTGCTTACCCAGATGAACTATTAGATGACAATAAATTGATAGAATTTTATGACGGAGTAAGTTGCAATTCATTAAAAAAGAATTGTCTTCTTTTATGAAATTTTGTAAAGAACTGTTAAAATATGTTTTAATGAAACTTTCTGCACTTTATTAATAATAATTAATGTTTAGTATACAATTTTTTTGGGTTAGTACATTACAGATAACCCATAGTTCATAGTACACCCTTTATTGTTAAGCTACAGGGTGTTTTATCTACTGCCTCCTGCAGTAAACTAAATAGCACAGTCAATCCTCCAAACAAAGTTGTTAAGTTTTCAATAATACATTTAAATTAAATTTAAGCAAGAACAAAAGTTTCTGTAATAACAACTCATTTCTTTATTATTATTTTTAGTTGGAGATTGATTCCGAAAAATACCTGAAGTCTATTCTGAATCTTACATTATTTGGTACAAGATTTTCATTCAAACGTTTGAGGCAGCCTGTAAACAAAACTGACTGGATCACGCATGGCAGACCCGCAGTAGTCAATGCTTACTACGCGTCAATTGAAAACAGTATTCGTAAGTTATTTACATTTTTAATTTTTAAACTGAATCAAAATGAAATCTTTGCCACTTTTTGTATGAGGGGATATGGAAATCTTGAGTGGCATTCTCCAAAACTTTTCCGAAAAAGATTAATTTATTTTCATTTTTATTTCGGAAGATAAAAATAAACTTTTTGTTTGACTTTTAAACATTAAATACGTTTTTATCCCAACTTTAGCTGTTCGAAATAAATACACCAAACGCAGGTATTTAAAAAATATATTTTTGAGTAATTTGTCAAGGTAAATTGTTTTTTAAATTGTGTATTTTATTCTTTTCCGCCTAAAAAATAAGAAAACACAATTTTTATCAAAAACAAAGTTGGAGTGTAATCTGTTACTGATACTATCTAGAAGTGATAATGTGTGACGTTTTTTCCAGTACGAACGAACATTATATCATAACATACTTTTTTAATTTCATTTATCTACATGAATAAAGATATGATTCATTATTCTAGAATTCCCTGCCGGTATCCTCCAAGGTGCTTTCTTTAACGCTGATCGTCCACGTTACATGAACTATGGAGCAATTGGTTTTGTTATTGGTCACGAAATTACACATGGCTTTGACGACCAAGGTAGACAATTCGATAAAGATGGTAATTTAGTAGATTGGTGGCAAGAAACTACCAAAAAACGTTTCGTGGAAAAAGCACAATGTATTATAGACCAGTATGCAAATTATAGTATTCCGGAACTTGGATTAAATGTAAGTAACTTTTTATGACTGAAGAAAGCTTACTCCGAAAGTACCAATCTGATAATGTACATATTGTTATATATTGAATATATTTTTGGTTATGATTTAATAATACTTGAAAATAATTAAAATTTGATGCAGGGTATCTTATATTGAAACATTAATGAGTATATTAAAAAAAATTAAAAATTACTATGCATAAGGTATGGTAGTTTTAGAATAGGTAGAATGTTTGCACCTTATACTAATATACAACTGTATTTTATAGTTTAAAGAGGCGTAAGTAACTGTTAGAATGATAAATAACAGCTAAAAAATATTATTGGAAAAAACACTTTATAATTAGTTTTTAAAAATTACAATAATTTCATTATTTCCTTAATTAAATGAACTTCGCGAAAGTTTCTAATAAAGATTAAAAGTTTTCGTATTAAAAAAAATATTTTTAAGCATTTTCTTTTGGCCGATTTTTTCTTCCAAGTTCGTTTTCCGAGATATGACTGGCTACCACCCTTGGTATGTAGTCCTATAATTACTCGGAAAATAAAAAAAAATCCTGTATGTAAATTTAAAAAAATACTGCTTTGAACATTCTTAAAAATTTTATTGAGTGGTTATAATATTTATCCACAATTTAACTACAGACATACAATAATATTCATGTTTTCTCTGACTTTTCCATTTTAAAGTTCTGTGGACCTCCTTTATGATAATTTAATTCAATTAAGGTATATTCTAACTAATAGGTATCTACCAAACAACGCAAATTGGATAAAATTAATAGCTCAGTCAAATGGTACACAAGGAGGGTTTTTATTAAAAAAATTAATATCTCGATAAGTATAAATTTTAGGTACAGGGTATTCTACACAAAGTGACATTAACATTTAATGTAGAATTCGAAAAGTTAATAATATACAGGGTGTTTCATTTAAAATAACAAAGTTGCTGCTCACTTCCGGTATAACCGGAAATGTCATGTCTTTCAAAATATTTTCAAAGAATTCGCCATAACTTGAGACCCCAATTTTCATAAAAATCGTGTAGGTAGTTTCCAATATACAGATAGTGTAAGCTCGTCTTGAAACACCCTGTATATTTGGGATTCGTGACAGTATATATAAATTGTACAGAAATTCACATCTTTTATTGGTCTATAGAATGAATGGTGTTTTTTGCTATTTTTCCAAAATTAGTGAAGTTCTTCGATGTTTCAACTCTCTTTTACAAGGAAACCATACGACGTAAGTACAAAAAAATTTTTGGAGAGATAATTTTTAGATAATTTTCTCTTCTTTATTTTACTACCGGACCACTGTGACCACAATAGCTTGCTTTGCAAGTTATAAGCTGAAAAATTTTTGTTGGACAACTTCAGATTCGTGTTCAGCACCCCAAAAAACATAAAATAAACTACTAAAAACAATTACACCAAAATTTTCCACCTTAAACTACCGTTTGACTGAACTATAAATCCATTTTCTCCACGGCCACCACTGAATGTAGTTATTCTGAAACCACTTATAATAGAAAAAAAACATTCTCGCTCTTGAGATTGAAAGAAAATTCTGAAACACTTGTCTCTTATGTATTTTATACGTATTTCATTCTATCACTAGAGGCAGAATCTTCGTTTGGTAATTGTTTAAAAAAATAAGGTTTACCATGAATGTCAAATTAACTGTCAGTATTAGTTAACGTGGTCTTAATATTGGTTTGTAAAAACTTTTAATTTATTAAAAAGAAGAAGAAAATCAAACGATTCAGATGTAGAATTTGAAAATACTCCTCCAGAAATAAAAAAATATGCCGATAATAGGTATAACTCAAAATTTGCTACCGCAAAAATCCAAGCTTAAATATAAAAATACTACACAATGTTGAGAGATTGAGGTTTCATTTTACTATTTTTAATTTCTACTTTCTGTGGCCGTGGAGAAAGTACAGTCTGTTACTCTGTTGGAATGAAAATCTGACACTCGTGGTTCCTCATGTTCCAACCTTGTTACAGAATATACTATTTAAGTTTAATTAAAGGTTCATCTTTCAAATTACTGTGGTACACAAAAATTTATAATTACTACTTGAATTAAAATTTTACTTGTAATTTATTTATTCTTGCAAAAATTAAGGAAATAATTCTAATTGTAATAGTACCTTGTTCTTTAACTCTTTGCGCTAAATTTCTAAATTTCCAGAATCATAGTTACAAAATGAAATTACTTTTATTACTATCGAATAACTGGTATGTTCTACATCATTCTCTATACAACTCAGAACCACGCTCATGTGGTTCCATTGTAAAAACGATTGAAAGAATTTTATGAAAAATATCTTTTATATTATTAATGCATAAGAGTTTATGAAACAAACCGCGTCTAAAGAAAAACAAAATTAAAGTAGCTGTAAAGAATTGGCACATTTTCGGGAAAACTATGGAAGATACAAGAAAACACGTTAGCGTGGTCCTACCATCCATTGATCATCCACAGTTCGCTGCATGTGACGCTGCACCAAACTAACAAAAGGCTTAAAAATTCCTTTCAGTTAAATGGAATTAACACCCAGGGAGAAAATATTGCTGATAATGGAGGAATTAAAGAAGCCTATATAGCTTATGAAAGATGGGTTAATCGAAATAACGAAGAACCGCTTTTACCAGGACTTAACTTTACAGGCAGGCAGCTGTTCTGGATATCCGCTGCAAGTATATGGTGTTCACAAACGAGACAGGAGGAGTTACAACAAATGGTTATCACAGATGAACATGTTCCTGACAAATTTCGAGTTAACGGTCCTCTTTCGAATATGGAATTTTTTTCCAGAGATTTTAATTGCCCGACAGGGGCGCCAATGAATCCAGTACTTAAGTGTCAATTTTGGTAGTCTCAAAATTAAAATGGGATTTTTTATTTGTCCTGTATTAGGACTTTGATGTTTAAAATTTTTAAAATGACAATTATCACACTTCTAAACATATTCTAAATTGCATATCTGCATAAAACTTAAATCTGAAAGTTATTTTTATTTTTATAGAACATGTAATCTAATTCAAAATAAATTGTGAATATTTTAACTTAGGTAAACATTTTTATACAGCTCAATCACGATAAATTGAAGATTACCTACATAATCTATACGTTTAATTTCTAATGCACACTGAAATTAATTACGATGTACTTATACCCTATTTTATTATACTACTAATATACTGTTGTTCAATGTTTATCTACGACGACAAATTTTTAAAATATTTTATCTAACTAAAATGGCTTGTAAAATTCTAAAACACCAAAAGATTTTTAATAGGTGTATTTTCATTTGGAATGTTCTTATCACATTCCTGTAGAAACGTTTATTTGACTGTGTTTTGTATATATAGTTATTATCCGCAGTT
Organism: Crepidodera aurea; assembly: GCA_949320105.2. Taxonomy (NCBI): domain Eukaryota; kingdom Metazoa; phylum Arthropoda; class Insecta; order Coleoptera; family Chrysomelidae; genus Crepidodera; species Crepidodera aurea. The sequence goes on along the minus strand of OX439472.1, from coordinate 65,756,787 downwards.
AAACAATGTGTCTGCCCCTTTGATAAAAAACAAAAAACGGTAATGGTCCGAACTGGAACATTTAAAAAAATTTATTATAAAATTAAAAATGTGCAGCAAAATTTAGTCATAATTTTACTATTAGGTCTCTATTTACCATCGACTTGTTTATTGCTCCGAATGTTTTATTAATTTTTTAGTGTTACAAGATCAAATCAAAATCAATAAAAATCAACACAGTAATAGAGCTCTTTTCTCATAAAATAAGTGTCGTGAGTTCCAGTCGCAACGAATGCATAAAACACTTTCTGGGATTTAAGGATTTAATTAATTCCAAATTAATATTTATATTCTTAGATGTCATTTCCCAGTTGATTATTTACTAAATACACCTTAATAGTAGCGACCCCTTTAAAACTGAAATAAACATAATAGAAAATCATATATTTGCGTGTAACAAATTTTGTGATAAAAATTTTATTACTATTGTTTCAAATTTGCTTAATGAAAGAAAAATATTTAAACTGTTCTTCTAGCTTAAAGGATGGCCGCAAACGTTCGTTTTCCGAATTCCTTTTTAAAATCGGACCACCCAAATATACGTGTATTTTATATTATAGTTTGTCCAACTTAAACGAAGGTGGAATTTTTTTGAACCATAAAAATACCAAAAAAGGACCATGGGAGTGACAAAACTGCACAAAGGATGTGAAATAAAATCACTGGACTTCAACAACTACTCCTTGGCCTCTATGCCCCACCAGGTATTGAATTACAAAAATCCAGACCTTCGTATAGTTTTGCAAGCTTTGATTTTGTTATAAAAGTGAAGATAGCATTGGGCTTTCCTCGTTCGTGATACACTTGCTCTAACGCAACCACTTTCATCAAGAACGAGGCGAGTCGAATTCATTTTCATTTAGCGATAAGATGTCGAGCTAGCCTGCTTCTTACTGATGAGGCACAATAATGCCGAAACCGGTCTAAGAGTGGCAAGCTCCTTTAATAACAAAATCGAAGTTTTTGATTTAAAGCCCCGACTTGGTCGGGCACCAAACCACGTCTGGATTTTCGTAATTCAATACCTGGTGGGGCATATAGCCCAAGGAGTAGTTGTTGAAGTCCAGACGCTGGTGCAGTGTAGGACATTTTTAATGTCCTTGTTCTTGGGGAGCTTGTGTGATTTTATTTCACATCCTTTGTGCTGTCCAACTTAAAGACAAAATAAGCGATGTAAACAGACGTTCACGTGCTGAGATCGTGACACTTCTAGTACTCAGGGTCGCATTAAGGGTTTTAACTATCTAACTAACTAGTTCATATAAAATAAAATCCTATTTAAAAGTGAATCCTAAACACACACTGTTCCAAATTCAGCTTTTGACCGTAAACATGCACTGTGCAGATGTTTTCGCTGTGTTTACATCGCTTGCCTTTAAATTGGGTATAAAATGTAGTAACATTCGTTCGGCTTGGGTTGTGAGTGCTCATTTTATACAAGAAAGAACTGTAGCTATTATTAGTATTATTTGCAGCAGAAAAAGTTCTTTGAATGCTCCACATATTCCAGCAAATAACACGATTGTTAACACCAATAGTAGCGGTCATTTCGAATAAAAAAAACGAATCTTGTTTTCGGTTTCCGAATTCAATAACCGCATACGCAAAAAGAACGTTTGCGAACACCCTAAACTTGCGTTTCCTGTTTGCATTGTACGAAACTTGGCTGTGACCGATTTCTTTCAAATTTACTGAATTCTTATCACATACCCCACAGGTAAGAAGAAGTGTATATTTTTTAGAGCATGATTTTTATTAATATTCGTTCGTTGTGTAATATAATAGGACGTTGTGGTTTTTGTTTCGTATGTTTCTTTTATTGCAATTTAATTTTTAAAAGTATCATTGTGATACCACCAAATAGAAAATTGTTCCCAAAATTATTTGATATTTAATTATCGCCATAGAGAATTTCTGCATATCTGTAACTGTTTCAGAATAAACTGGTTATAAATGAAAGTATTTTTGTTCACGCAAAAACACATCATACTCAAAAAATATAAATAAATATATATTTATATTATTTTTACCTAAAATTTTACTGTATTTTTTTTTAAACATTGATAGTTAATTATTCATATTTCAGAGCAGATACGGTTTAAGTATGTACCTAAATTATTTCTAAATGTGCACACATGTACGTAATTTGCATAGAGTCAAAAATATGTAATAAATAAAGCACTACCATGAGTAGGTCATAGTTTTTATGTTTGCATGACGTTTGTAACTAATTTTGTATCGTTTTATTATATATAAAATCTTACTCCAAAAAAATAAAATAGCAGCAAACACGCGTAAAATAGAGGTACTTCATGTCAATGATTTATTGGCGAAATGTAGCCATTTTTAAAATGCAGAATGGTCACAGTACGATGAATAGTTTCACTACTACTGGTTGATTATTACTGCCTACATCAATACTAACGGTGTTTCACTAACTATAAAAGCAACAATACATTTTGAATTTACTTGAAACTTAGTAACCCGAATTTTAAACTGGTAAGATAACACTAGGGTTATACTAGTAACATGTAGTATGTCAGATGGACAAGAGATCATATTTTGTAGTTTTGGTCCACAAATAAGCTTCAAATAATAACGAACTAGCAGTAGCCTACTACAAAGAAGAAACACCGGATAAGGACGGCTACTCCTACGTTGGATCCGTTATTTCTCCCGATCTATTTTCTAGTCCAACGTGGTTCAATTAAAGCGCACTATAACTCAGTTGTCAGAGAGTTTGACCTTCGCACAAAATGTGATATCGATGAAACTTGGCATTTAAGTACTTGAATAGGTGTAGAAAACGATAAAAAAATCTTTGCTGCCCTAAAGTGTATGCTAACTTCACAATTTCGAAAATAAAATCGAAAATTCGGTATTTCCATTATATCTTGAAAAAAAAAAAAAAATTCGAAAAACTAATAGCACCACGTGAAAGAACGAAAAATTTTACTAAAAGTTATATTCTCAGGAAGCCATTTGTTTATATTATTATACTTTTATTTTTGATTTAAATATAATTAAAAAGATTAACATTATCCCTGTTTAATAAAACTTATGTTTTAAAATGATCATTTTTTTTACAACATTCATTCAATGCAATTTTTATTTTCAAAATAGTGTTTATTTATTTATATCAATCAATTTCTAATTTATATAATGAATATTGTAAAAAAAATGATAATTTTAAAACATAAGTTGCACTAAACAGAGATAATGTTCATTTTAATTATATTTAAATGAAAAGTAAAAGTATAATGATGATAAGTGTACAAGGATTTTTTTGTTATGTCTCTATTAATAGATATCTTCAGTTTTATAAAAATCAGTGAGAATTTTAGAAATTATAACTTCAGGTCAAATTTTCTATGAGAAAACAAAAAAATAATTAAAAACTAATGGCTTCCTGAGAAAGCTTAGTCTCCCTTTTTGAAATGCTTTCTTTTTTTTTTCTTTGGGTACATTTTAGACATACTTTAGTTTTTCCGAACGCCTCGCCTGAACATTTGTATTCAACGGCTCGGCGCGCGTAAGTTTGCGAATTTGCTTTCTTATTTTTAATAATTTTTTATAGTAGGTACTACAAATTTTTTTTTTAAATAACATAATATAATTTTCCGCTCTTTCACGTGGTGCTATTAGTTTTTCGAATTTTTTTTTTTCGAGATAAAATGGAAAAACCAAATTTTCGATTTTATTTTCGAAATTGTGAAGTTAGCATACACTTTAGAGCAGCAAAGATTTTTTTATCGTTTTCTACACCCTTTCAACTTAAATGCCAAGTTTCATCGATATCACACTGTGTGCTAGATTTTGGACAATATCCTTCTCTAGCAACTAGGCTACTAGCGATGATCTCCAAGATAATGATCAATGCAGAGTCTTTTGACTGCATTTCGCTTAAAATTATAATTACCCTACCATATTTTCGTATCAATCGATTTATGGTTTAAAATTTGCCAGTGTAAATACCTCAGTATCGGCTACATCAAATTATGGGTTAAGATTTATAGCTCTTACCATCCAAGGCATCCAACAGATGGCCAAGCACACCAATAATGCAGTTTGTCAAATGTATTCCATACATTTTCACATACGTAAAAATAATGTATTAGCATGTTTTGTAATTAGGCCGCTAAGAAGTAAATGCAAATTTAAAAGATCTTTATTTAGAGGAATATTTCATGTCATGTACGTAAATATTAGTTTAGTATATAATAATCAGCTTTTATGTGTTATTTGAACTAATTTAAACATATACTTCATGATCACTAAAATTTCAGCTAAATGGTATCAACACTCAAGGAGAAAATATAGCTGACAATGGAGGAATAAAGGAGTCATATAAAGCCTACAACAAATGGGTGGAAAGAAACGAGATGGAACCGAAACTTCCAGGTTTGCAGTACACTCCCAATCAGCTTTTTTGGATCTCTGCTGCCAACTCGTGGTGTTCCAAATACAGACCAGAATCATTAAAATTAAGAATTTTGACTGGATATCACTCTCCTAGCCAATTCAGGGTTTTGGGACCAATGGGCAATTCTGAATATTTTAATAAAGATTTTAATTGTCCAATGGGGTCAAACATGAATAGAGCTAATAAATGTGTAGTGTGGTGAATAAAACTTTTATTTTTAGAGTATGACGAAAAGTAAAGCTCTCTGGATTCATTTTTTTTATTTTTATGCCTACCTCTTAAAATTTTCTTTTTTCTAATTATAAATTGTCAATAGTTTTTAATAAACAATATTTGTTATTGACTCTTTCCTTTTTTTTGTTTTACACTCTTGGGTAATTGATACAAAGATGAAAAACTGTACAAGTTAAAAGTAATCCTTTAATAATATTAATAAAAATAATAATAATAATGAATGGATGTTATTCTTCCCAACGGCGATGTGTTATCCGTGTATTGGAAGATGATAAAACATAATTATTGTTTAAAACCATAAATAAATTGTATTTTTTTTTAAAAATACTTTTGTAATGGCTCTCCTAATACTTTTTCCATCTCTTGTACAGCTTTTTGGCAGGCTTTTTCTACTTCTTCCTCTTCATCTTCGAGTAATTCAGCCAAAAACGGAATAGTTTCAGCTAAAAGAGGGAGAAAATCTTCTCCCAACCTCCTCACAAACTCAGTAAGGTAATGCAACGTTGCTAATCGAATCTTTGGTGAATTATTTCTCATTTTTAACAAAATCTGATAGTTCATTTGCTTCCACAACGCATCGTCTGCCGTAGCTGTCGAAAAATGTACTAAACAAGGTATTATGAGTACCTCATTACGTTTCATTAGTTCATCAAGACCGCCCAAAGAATTTTCTAATTGATCTACCAACGGCTGCATCAAAATGTCAAATCTATCTCTGTTAACGAACTTTTGACTGTCATACAAGAACACGGCATCTAAAGTTTTCAGAACATTTTCTAATAATAAAATATTCTTACAATCATTGTCGAAATATAACTCGTCATTTTTAACTGTATTGCAAGCATCTAAAATTTGCGTAGAGTTATTAATAAAATGTCCAGCAAAGAGAACAAATAATCCTTTAAGCGACTGAGCTATTTTACTAGAAAGACTGTAAAAGGTTATAATACGATCGCTCTTCACCTCACTTCTTATCGCCCAATCGTATAATTTATAATATAAGGGCCTAAAAGTGTGTTCTGATAATTTGAGAACTAGTACTGTAAAGGTCCCTATTATATTATTTTCTACCATATTTGCTTCTTCTAAGGAGCACTCAACATCAGTTCGAAATTTAAGAATATCGAGGAAGAAATTTGTCAGTTCATTAAAGTTAGAATTTATGTCTGAACCAGAAGCATTAGAAATACTTTCAGCTAAAATATCCATTAAAGAACAGCAGGCGTTATAGTCAGTTTTTCTTATTAAATTATTATAACAGCTCTCTACAGATGGTAAAACCACTCTGAGAGGTATTGTTGATCCAATTTTCTCTTTTATATTACCTAGTTTCACCATAAATGGTTGTACTTGCTAAAAATAAAATAAAATAGTTACAATTTACTCAAAATTTTTATTTATGTGACCAAAAGTGGTATCGTTCAGCCACAATGAGAGAAAGGACCAGGCACCTTTCTTATGGGAAAATGGCTTTCCGTCAAATTTTATGAAAAGTTCATATGATGCTCTGACAAAAAGTGTCCATTGACCCAAACCGATCCTATGGCGTTTTCGAGGTACAGGGTGTTAAACATTGGAAATGCCACTTTTTTGTAACCAGATTTCTCTGTTTTCATAATAGAGTGGTGGTAGAGTGACGGGTCATACATTTGTTTAAGATAATACAAAATTTTTATAAAGCATCGTTTATACGGGGCGATTCGTTAATGCTAAAATACATTATATGCCGTCTGTAACTACATTTATGAGTCACCCGGTATAAAATATGGTTCATCACCAAGAAGTAATTACTTAAACTATATTTCCATGATGCAATGACATTTGCTTGTATTTTTAAAGATGTTATAAAAAAAATGATTTGTTCAAAAAAACCATATTACTGATTTTCGAACCACCCTGTAAATAACCAAATTGTATAGTAATTGTTTATAAAATATTGCTGCCAAATAATCTATAATTCATGTTTTCTACAACAAATGCGAATAAAACAGGTCTGTTATGAGAAATCTGGTTACAAAAAGTGGCATTTCCGATGTTTACCTCGAAAACTAGATAGGATCGGTTTGGGCCAATGGACACTTTTTGTCAGAGCATCCAGTTCTACATCATACCAACTTTTCAGAAAATTTGACGGAAAGCCATTTTCACATAAGAAATGTGCCTGGTCATTTGTCAAGATGTTGAATTTCTGGTTAGTATAAACAACATACAGAGATGTACAAATATATAAATATATTTGTTAAAATCAATAATGTAAATTTCGATTTAACAGTGTTATTCCTAGATCTCACACTTTCATAGAAAAAAAAGTATTAAATTATGTGTATTTAGAGACACTAAAGCGACCATTCGTCCCGAATTAAGCAAGTCTTTGTTTTTGGTCGAATTTCATATTTTACCAAAATTCAAATGAAAATTTATCCAGTGAACTATTTTTATGAATATTTTCTTGTTATTTACCAAGTATAAAAGACAGTTTTCCCTCCTTCAATGTAATTATGAAAAAAAAAATTATTTAATAATTCCATTTAAAGTTTTGCTCAAAATATGTTAAAGCTTTGGTTTAGGATTATTTGCTTGTAGTCGAATATCTGTTACTTGGGTTAAGAAAATATGTATACAGGGGGGTGGTCCTTAAGTAATTGTACATAGAAGTATGGTAGATTCCTCACTTTAAAATAATACGATTTGAACCAACTTGCTCTAATAAAATATTGCTAATAAGGAATATACAGCGTGTAAAAGGTTAAATTTTAAGATTTATTTTTTTGCAATAACTTTAGCGTTTTTGGATTTGTATACATAAAAATTTGCAACTGTGGGTTTTTGGACACGAGAAATCATAATCTGGTACCTACTTCGACGTAATTTGTAGAGGGCGCTAGTAAATGTGCGATAAACTTTTTTGCTCTTTAAGTTGGCGCTATTTTTGTAAAAGAATATTAAATCCACGTTTTTTTAGTAGAAAAAAGCGTACTCGTTATTAACCTTAAAACTTAACGGTTTACGAGATAATAGCATTTTAGGGATCATCTGCATGATTACACTGGTCGGCAAAAAAAATATTTTTCTGGCTCTGACACCATTCTTGCTGATTCTTATGAAAAATGACCTCCTGAATCCGAATATTACCTCAGTTTTCCCATATCACCCACCGTTTTTTTTTATTCCTCCATATTATGAAAAATAATTTGATAAAAATAGGTGGGGGACCACCCCCCGAAAACGGTGGGTGATGGGGGAAAATTAAGGTCATATTCGGATTTAGGAGGTCATTTTACTTACTGCCAAGGACAGAAAAAATTTTTTTTTCCGACCAGTGTAATCATTAAGCTGATCCCTAGATTATATCGTAAACCAGCAAGTTTTAGGGTTAATAACAAGTATGCTTTTTTCTACTAAAATACCATGGATTTAATATTCTTTTAGAAAAATAGCGCTAACTTCAAGAGCAAAAAAGTCAAAGTAGGTACCATATTATGATTTCTCGTTCCCAAAAACCGCCAGTTCCAAATTTTTATGTATTCATATCCAAAAACGCTAAAGTTATTGCAAAAAATAAATCTTAAAATTTAACCTTTAACGCCCTGTATATTCCTTATTAGCAACATTTTAGTAGAACAAGTTGGTTCAAATCGTAATATTTTAAAGTGAGGAATCTACCATACTTCTATGAACAATTAATTACGGACCACCTTGTATATGAATCTGTAAATATCAAAATTCTGACAACTTTTCCTAAACAAGGGTCATATTTGAAATATCTCAAATAGTGCATTTTTAACACAGTTACAAGTCTTAATTTTAACAATTGTACCTACCTCATGTTCTTTTTCATTGACGGTCCACTTTGACATCAATGTTGATAATTGGGTTAACAATTTTTCTAAGTAAGGACTCAAAAACAAAGGCATACTATCCAAAATCTTCTCTATGGTGGTTACTAGACTTCTCAACAATACACTAGAAGCATCCCCACGGTTTTGTTTCTTTAAAATCTTTATAAGAGCCGGCATAAACTCAGGTAGACTAGAAATTGCATGTCTCTTGAGATTAGTGCATAATTCAGCCAAACACAGTACCACAGAAGCTAATACATTATTATGTGCTTTACCAGAGTTTAAAATTCCTGTAACAAATTCTAAAATCTGGACAAACTTCTCAGGTTCTTGCCACGCTAAAGATTTGATCAACAATTTAAGCGACAAGAGAGCTGTTTGTATAATGGTTTCCTGTTCAGAGTCAACTTCTTCTTTTACACCCTCTATAATTGTAACAATTGGTGGTATTAATGAATAAATTCCGTTATTATCACAATCATCAAAGTATTGGCAATTATATTGCAATTTATTGTTTAATAACTCCAATGTTCTTCTTCTCACCGTACTTAATGTATGAACCATAAGACCTTTAGTCACTAATAGGAACATTTGTGATGTTACTAGCGCATTAACGCTATCCAAAATGTCATAACTTAAATGTAGCATAACTTTCCAGTACTGAGATTGAGGTGTGTTGGCACATTTTTCTGCTACTTTGGATATTCTTTGAATATACTGAAGAATGCTTACTATTAAGTCTTTAAATAACGGTTCTAATGTCATTTCTTCGTCATCGTTTAAGGCTGCCACTGCATTTACAAACTCTGGGGAGCCTAGTAAATTGCCTGTGAATTTTACAAGGATGTATTTATAATGACGGAAGTCTTTTGGAGTGTGTGTTGAAATATTGAATATTGTGCTTTCTGAATCTGAAAAAAAAAGAAATGACAACGTTGCTTACACCAATTGAGTTCAAAAACTGCAAAATAATATTATCGAATTTCTTTTATTTTCAAACTGCAGAAAATTCCTTGCAGATATGAAACTCTTTCTTCTCATTGGTCGATAAAAGATAAATATGAGAAGTGACAAAAATATTTCCCCAAGCGTTTTTCCTGGGATACCTATTTTTTTCTTGTTAAACAACCTCCCAGTCTGTTCTTGAATAATAATCATTATTGGTTGAGTTTATGTATCAGTTTCATAGCTAACAGAGACAATGGATTGAAGAATTTTATGAAATTTATTGATATAGCATATGGCATGCCATGGATTAATTTATGAGATTCAAGATAATTGAGAAATTAGATTATGACTGAAACATTTTTCCAGAACTGCTTACGGAGAGCAGAGCTACGGGTCTGCAGTTCGATAGATATATTAGAAAGTATATTTCGAATGGATTTTATATGAAGGTGGAATTTTTTTGAACCATAAAAATACCAAAAAAGGACCATGGGAGTGACAAAACTGCACAAAGGATGTGAAATAAAATGACACAAGCTCCCAAGAACACGGACATTAAAAATGTCCTACACTGCACCAGCGTCTGGACTTCAACAACTACTCCTTGGGCTATATGCCCGCCCCACCAGGTATTAAATTATGAAAGTCCAGAAGTGGTTTGGTGCCCGACCAAGTCGGGGCTTTAACCCAAAAACTTCGATTTTGTTATTAAAGGAGCTTGCCATTCTTAGACCGGTTTCGGCATTATTGTGCCTCATCAGTAAGAAGCCAGGCTAGCTCGACATCCTGTCACTAAAGGATGTCTAAAAATGAATTCGACTCGCCTCGTTCTTGATAAAAGTGGTTGCGTTAGAGCAAGTGTATCACGAACGAGGAAAGCCCAACGCCATCTTCACAACAAAATCAAAGCTTGCAAAACTATAGAAAACTATACGAAGGTGAATTTTTTTTTAAACATGGATTTTGATAAAAACAATTTGGAATATATTTTAGCTTTTCCTTTAGCAGTTATAATTCTTCCACAATTGGTAATAATGTGGGAAAAGAGCAAGTAGTGAAATTTTTGTTGATGCGACATGCACTAGTTCTGAACAAAAAATTCCCGGATCTTTCCAAGAAAATATATGATAATTTTATTGCAGGATTCCCACAATGGAAGCGAGAAAATCACCATGCACAAACTTTTTTCAGGACAAGAATCCACCTTTTATAGTAATATATAAATGAAAATAATGAAACTTAATGCCTTGCAAGGAATCCCTAAAAAGAATTCGAATTTGTGAGTTACATATAACCAGTGTGAATATTTGTGGATGTGATAAATTACACCAAGATATCTTTGAATTCACAAATGAAATGTAAAGGGAAGAAAAAACCCATTGATGTATTTTTTTATGCATCAGACAAGAAAAAAGTCGAGAAATTATTTTCAGATTAATCAGGAATGATGGAATCTATTTTTGAAGAAGTTGATTCTGAAATAAATTTATTTTTTTCTCCACAAATAAATTCATTTTTTACCATTTAAATATACCAAAAAATTAAATCATTTGGTTTTCCATATACACTGGTTGAATTCCCTGACTTCTGCTGAAAAATGCAAAATTCCCTGATTTTGTCAAAACTTTTTTAATTCCCTGACTTGTCCCTGCTTTCCAGGTCTGTGCAAACCTTGTATTGTGTTGTATCTAAAAAAATGCTAGTACTTACCATCAACTTCCATATTTTCTTCATTTTCATCTGGTAATCCTTGTAAATATTTCATTAATTTTATACTGTTATAAATAACAATTTCCGGCGGAAACTGTTTACAAAAATCTGAGGCTATATCGAGTCTCTTTTGAACACCATCTTTCCTCTGTTTATCAAATACGGGAAGTGTCACTTGAGCTTCAAAAATAAGAAGAAGGAAGAGAAAGAGGTTTTCTTTTACATTAGTTTTTTCTAAAAGGTGTTTTAATAAAGGCATTCTTCTATGTTCTGGAACATCTAATAGAGCGTCGACAAAAACTCTAAGAACTTTAGTTATGTTGCATGTTTGTTGTCCTAAAAAATATCATTTTTTATCGATTTTTTTGAAAATGAGCCAAATTCACTGCAGTACAACAAAATACATCGTTGAAAAATATGCAATGCTATGAATTCATCGCTTTCTTTTATAAAGTACTATAAATAAAATATTTAAAAAAAAAGGGACTACTAACCTTCTGTGTCTTCAGATACAATAATCGGTATAATAGTATCAATTATCTTAAAAATAATTTGAAAACTGTACGAGTCATCATGTCTTAAAACCGATGATCCCATAAAGGTGAAAATTGCCATCATATGGTGCAAAACTTGTGTAGGAACCAAATTCGCTACATGGGCTAGTACCAGTAAAGCGTGATAATGCGTCTGAGGGTTTTGAGAAGCCCTAAAATGTTACAATAAAAATTATGGTGTAAAAAATGGTCAGAATTTTTTGTAAGTTTAGCTTACCTTATGCACTGAACTATGAGCTCAATATTAAAAACACTATCAGGAATTTTTTCTTCGGTCTTTTTGCAGCAATGGAGAATAAGCGAAAGCAAAAGTTGCTTTGGGTATTCAACAGATGACTGTTCATCAAAATCTAGACAACGTTTCAAGATATCAAAAAGTATGGGAAGTAAAGTGCCCGGGTTTCTAATTTTCTTTTTATCTTGAATAAATTCCAACACTGTTACACCTAAAATAAAAAGTTTTCTTTGATTTAAATTTTATTTAGATTCTAGAATAGGTCACTTCAACTGTTAGTTTCTCTAATAAACTGAATGAACAATTCGAGAATAGCGAGAAAATGAGTTAAATCGAAATTTTCACACAGAAACCTTAACAAAATATATTAGTCCGGCAATGAGAGGATATTTTTCAACAAATCCAAAATATTAAACTCTTATATATATATATATATATATAACCGACGACGTTGCCCCCAAATCTCTGGGCTGGAGCTGCCCTTGTAAGAAACGATTGGCAATGTCAAAATTACCGAAAAAAAATGTTTGGGACATTTTTGAGAGAAAAAGTAAGTTTTTTAGGGTACAAATGGACCAAGAATCTACAAAAAAAAAATCAAAAAAATTAAAATTTGGTTTAAGCAGAATTAATTTTGTATAAGAAACGATTGGTAATGTCAAAATTACCGAAAAAAATGTTTGGGCCATTTTTTAGAGAAAAAGTGAGTTTTTTAGGGTATAAATGGACCTAGAATCCGCAAAAAAAATTCAAAAAAATTAAAATTTGGTTTACGCAGAATCAATTGTGTATAAGAAACGATTGGCAATGTCAAAATTACCGAAAAAAATGTTTGGGCCATTTTTTAGAGAAAAGCGAGTTTTTTAGGGTATAAATGGACCTAGAATCTACAAAAATTCAAAAAAATTAAAATTTGGTTTACTCAGAATGAATTTTGTCTAAGAAACCAACGGCGGCTCCAGTTGCCCATTCAAATTTAATAAAAATAATATTGATAAAAAAAGTCTACTCGCGTCTTACCTTTCTTCCACTCCAAGGTATCCAAAATATCAACAGTAGGAACAACACCTATTCTTCTTTTTTTCTTGGTAGCATCTATTTTAGGACTCTGTACTTCTCTCATCATGATTAAGTGCTCCTTTATCCATTCAGAATCTAAATCTATATGCTTGAAAATTTTAAGGGCAGCTGGAAGCACGTTAGAATTTTGCGCTGTAACACACGTTTCAATGATGGTATCCAAGAGTTTTTTGATAACCTCTACATCTTCAACGGCAATGAATATTTCTCTATCCAAACTGTTTAAAATGAGGGGAGATGGAGATATTTTGTCGTCTACATCGTTGTATATTACAGTTTTGTCATTTTTTATAAAAGTTTCTATAAATTTCCATGTATATGTTTCAAAATTAAGTTGGTTAATAACTTTACAGTTTATTTTAGCGACACTATATAGTATAATTTTAGCGGCAAATGATTTTACTTCTAATTCATTCTTTTGTAATATGCTTAAAGCTAATTTTGACGTCTCTTCAAGTATACCAAAAGTATTCACACAAGATAAAACTTTTAAAATTCCAGACTTAAGATAAGCGGGGCTCTCTTCTTCGCAGCAAACTTTCAAAATTTGATTTCGTATTAAATTCAAATCCCTAGCATTCTTTTTATTCTTAGTATTTGTTGGATCTATTATGGAAAACAGTACTAAAGGTACTTGTTCCTGATCCAAAAGTATTTCTTCTTTATACTTGATTATACTGCTTAATAAGTAATAAAATGAATTACCCTTTCGAGTCGATACATTGACCAACATAACAAAAATATCAACTATAATTTGACGTATAGTTTCATCGGGATTCGATAGTAATACCAATAGAAACATCGATAAAGATTTCTCTATATAAATCATACATTTGGCATCCTCATTTTCTAATAAAGTATTTTTAACATGAGTCAAAGCTTTTAATTTAAAATTACAATCCAAAATACTGCTTTCACAAAGGCATAAATTTAGTAAAAATTCTACCTCCTCTTCTTTACTTTGGAAAAATCGTTTTAAAAACTTCTTAAAATACTCAATATTATTATCTAGTAATATATTAGTGACACTTAGAAAATATCTATTTTCTGTGTTTTCTATCGAGAAATCTCTGAATTTTAAATCAATTAGAGGATTTTTAATTTTATATGTAAGTTTTATTAAACATTTTAAAAATCCTTGTACGGGAAACTTGTCCATAATAGCTTCTTTTAGATAATTAGATATTGATTTCTCTGCGTTATATTTTTCCCCAACTTGGTTATAAAACATAAGTAAGAAGTCATGAACCATACTACCAACCTCCAAAGTAGAATTTTCAGGTATAATTGTACTTAAGATCAAAAAAGAAACATATTTATGATAATTATCCCAACATTCATTTGGAATTTGTTTCAAAACCTCAATAAACGATTTTACATTTTGAAAATCTGTATTTCTAGATAAAATTTTCAAAATTAATTTATTAAAAGATTCTGCATCATTGGTACTTTTTAATTTGTTAATATTCGGTTTAAATAAGTCGTGATTTGAAATGAAAGGTGTTTCTAAAAGTTTTTTTGCATTAGGAAAGTCTTCAGATGACAATGGAAGTAACAATGGAAATATTATTAAAAATACTTCCCAATCATTTGGAGGATATAATGTGAATAACATATTAGTAATATCTTTATAAATTATCCGCCAAGTTCGTTTATCTTTCAGATATTTAATAACTAAATGAGCTAATAGTTTTTTTAAAGAATTTTGCTCAATTTTAAATGTCTTATTTATTATTTTTAGTGTATCTTTGACAACATTGACATCATGATTTCTTAATCTGTCAATAAAACATGCATTTATCATTTCTTTTTCAGTATCTTTAAGATTGTCATAGTCATCTAACAGGAATTTTATGGCTTCGCCTCTTATCGATGGGCTAGGGTGGTACAGTTTAGCGAAAATGTCAAATTTTCCTTTGAAAGTCATCGAGTTTTTTAGTAGTTTGGTTAAACATTTTCTGCGTTTTGATTTTTTGTCCGTGGAATTTGAAAGTATTGCATAAACTGCTTTATCAAAAAGAGTAGGATATTGATTTTCTATTGTTTGAATTGTTTCTATTAACCACTCTTTGGCTTCCATGGAAATATCCATTTTTGGATGAACTGCATCCAAAATGCAACTGAAATGAAAAATTTATATTAAGTACTTAGATAAAGATATTCTAAGCACATATAAATGGAAAATTGTTTTTTTATTAATAATAAAATGCCTGTATTTAAACAAATGTATAAAAATTTGCATCAATGAGGCGAAGATTAGCTAAAAAGCTACTCTAACTCTTAACCTTCTCGACTAATATGATTACAGTAACAAAAAAGGAAAATATAATTTCTAAACATACAGAATGAAAAATAGACACATTATTATTGCTGTGCAAGTAGGATTGGAAAAAAGTGGTATGTTCATTTAAATGGGAATTTTTTTGGTTTAAAACAGTATTATTAAATAACTGTAAAATCACTAAGTACATACAAAAATATATGTTGTACTTAAGCAAAACTTACTGATGAATGAGAATGCATAAATGATACTCTGCACCATTCACGTTTGCAACTATAAAAGATAGAGCCCCAAGAAAATATAAACAGAACATAAAGTGTGCTTAATGTAAATTGTAACACTTACATACCATTCTAAAATAAACCATAACCTTAACAGAAACATTGGGTTACCTCGTTTGTATATATTATGTAATTAAATATATAAATTTTAAAATCAAATAGCTTAAATAATTAATTTTACTGTTACAATAAATTTTTAATACTTACTGTAAAACCGTTGATACAAATTCATCCTTCATTCTTAAATAATCCAAACAAGCTTTCACCATATCTCTAGCAAGTTTGAAATCATTGTTGATACCCTCAAAAGAGAAACTTTTAATTAAACTTTCTAAAAATGGGTAAATATAACTTCCAGAATTTTGCAAATCAGCTAAAACTTTAGGCAACCACTCCTTTTCTGATAAACTGGCTATGGCAACAGGAGTAAAACTTTTGTATTGTTTTTGTGATTGGTAAATAACAATAAGTAGAAGACAAGCCTCAGTTTTTAAACCTGGTACTGTAACTTCAGATATTTTTTCCACAAACATATCCAAGAGTTTGTTAGATAAGTTGGTTTTAGAAACCAATCTTGCAGTTATTACATAAGAAGCAGCACAAAAATCTGCTACTGGAGAATTTAAACCTTTTAACAATAGTTGCAACATTTGTGATACCTGATCTTCTGTAATTTCATCATTATATTCTAAAGCTCCAGTAAATACTGTGCAATAAAAGTTAAATGCTACAGTTAATAAATAGTGTTCACCATGAGTTTTTAACAACTCTTTTATGTATTTAGATACAAATTTCAAAAAGTTATTGTTAGATGCAGAGTGGTTCAGAAGACTTTGTTTAGGTAAATGAGTACCTTGTAATTGCACTTCTTTTAAAAAATAAAAACTATCTCCCTTTTCTTTAAACTTTAGCAACTGAATTATTCTTATGAAAATATTGGACTCATGAAAGGGTAAGCACAACATAATTAATTCTTCTCTGTTATACTCATGTATATAAAACCTATTTATTAACCATTCTAAAGCTTTGTGGGAACAGTTCAACATGAAGTAAGGAGATAGTAATATAATAAACTTTTTTAAATTCTTATTTAGCTTTTTATTAGCCTCGATGTCCTGAACTGATCGTTCAAATTCCTTTGAATTAAGATGAAACAGAGTGTTTTTAAATTCTGAAAACATTTGATTTTTTTGGATCAACTCTTCTAGTCCCTCTAATCCTATTTGATAAAAAGTTTCTCTAGAAAATTTCGCAGCTTCTTTTGGATCAAATAGTAGAGACGGGCGTTTTTTATCATGTTTTAAAGCAGTAGTTTGAGGAATAGCAAGACGCTGAAGTTGTTCTGCTAAAGAAGTAGCCATAACTTTTACCTAAAAGCATAAATACTATTTGCAATGTATAAAAAAAATTAGTTGTGCTACCTAATTACCTATCTTTTACTCTCTAAATTATTCAAAATAATCAACATACAATTTACTGTAACATAACCTTACTCACGCACATTTTAGGATTTTAGAAAGTAAAAACCATCATAGACATATAAAAGAAGACAGAGGTGATCGCGTTCCGAAGTTAAGACCTAGAGAGGAGATTTCTGTCAAAATTGAACGCAGTAAACAGGTAATGTTGCCAAATGACACTGTTCTTTATTTTTATGTTTTATGATGTTTAGTTCAAATATTTCTATTTTCTAAACCCTATTGGGTAAAAGGCTAATAACAATAACATAACCTTAGTGATAAAATTAAAAGTTTAAGAGAAAAATACTAAAACAAAAGGTAATATTTCTTAAATATTTAAAGTTTCTATACTACTAAACAAGAGTGAATGTGAATGTGTTAATATATTTTTTCTTGAAACTTGGTAAGTATACAATTTAAACATAAGTTTGAATTGCAGTGAAATTGGAATTATTGGAAATTTGAAATTTGGAAATACAAAAACATACATAAAAAAATAAATTTTTATTACCCAAAACATAAAATAGTGTCTTCACCAATATAACCATATTACCAAGATAAAATTATACTCCACCAATAGAAACATGAACAACAAACAAAAAATAAAGGTTGCTCTCTTAATATATGCAAAAATTGATTCTTTAATACAGAATATATACCATAGTTAGGAACTTAAAAAAAATATACTTATAACAGATTAAAATATAATCCCAAAAAACAAAGATAACATATACTTTCTGATTTTTCGCAATTCAGTTGGTTAATAAATAAAACAAATTTTAATATATACAAATAATATATTTGATTTGTATAGATGATAATAACTGAAAATTTATCTAATAAAATCAAAGTAATATATGAAATAAATATGTACCTAATATCAATTTAATTCAGTGGGAATCTTCAATATACCAACTTACACAAACTTAAGTCTTTCAGTAAAAAAAAACAATGTATTTGATGTCATTATGCAACAAAAAAATTGTTGTTACTGTTGGCTGTTACATAACATTTTCGCAAATTTATGTTTGTATTCATATGTAAAAGTCTATGTCTTTGTCTTTATAAACATTCACATACTCATAGTGGATAATAACATCATATCTCATTTGAAAGAGGCATCAGTCATTGTCCATGGCTCTGCTTCATGTAATAATCTAGAAAAGATACTCTTAATTCAGCAAATGTCTTTCTTTGACTTTTGTCATTAACTCATCTATACTTTTAAAAGTTGTTTGTGTGCGATACCTTGAAAAAGTGCCCTCCATACAGGTTACGCCATCTTTAAGAACCCTGCACAACGTAGCACTAACAGGAATAAAATCGATTGGAATAGTAATACGGTGTTCGGTGAACTGAGAAGGCTGTATACATCTCGGATGTTGGGAAAATCATAACCCATAGTAGAGGACTAATCGGATATATGTAACACATCAAATATTGACGAAATTTTTCCAATAAACTCCTAATAAAATAAAAGTACTTAACACAATTGTTAAATACGAAATTCTTACCATTTTTTGGGAAAGTCAGACTCTGGAAAAATTAAATTACTTAATTGTTTCCTAATTGAAAGAATGTCACCCAAATATTTACAGTTCAAGAGAGTTAAAAAAAACTTGTTTTGCTGTATATGAATTTATTTTGCAATAAGTAATGATTTTTTTACATATGGCAGTGAATTAACAACTAATGATCTAGTGACAATCCTATATCAATTTCTTTTTAATTAGAAGTGATAAAGCTAACTACAACTATTTTATTTTTAACAATTTTTTTGTACAAAAACATATATCACACTGCTTAATCCTACAAAAATTATCGCAAAAACGAAACCTATAATCATGCAACTGAAACAACAAAAGTATTTTGTGTATTTTAAATTTAAAAAAATCTAAAACAATTTACTAAAATAATTAACTTTTATAAAGAACTTTGAAAAGAATTTCGAGTCGTTTTAATCAACCCGTTTTTTGTTAAATCAAGCAAATTTTCTGTAGATCTTAACAAACAATATAAGGGAAAATTAAAAAAATTAAATAAAAAATATCACAAAATTGTTTAAGGGTATCTATCAAAACAATAATCCGACGAGCTTAAATTTTAATATCCCCCAAATTCAGAGAATTCCTATGAAAAAAAAAACAAATAAAGGTGTTTTTGGGTTTTCCGATTATAGGCTCTCTCATGTGCAGATGTTTATGGATACATAAATGTTTCTATATTTATTTTGTTATCGTAATATTTACTTGTCGTTACAGGAAAAACTGCCGTAGGGCATAAGATTATGTGAAGCTAACTAAATTATATAAAGTCAGGGTAAAATTTATAATCCTAATTTTTAGCACCTGCTCTTATAACCAAGTAGATTTTTGAAACTAAAATAACATTTTATGATCTCATTGGGCCCTATACCTTTAAATTTATTTTGAAAACACCCTGTAGACGTATTTTTCGACAAAAATTCTAAAAATTATTGGAATAACAATTAACTGTTTTATTTTTTTTATCCTTAACACTGACCTGGTTCTAAAATAGATGCTAAAAAAATTAGTATATCCCCCTACAACGAAATTTTATGATAAAATTTCACATTTTAGTATTTCTTTGGCATTATACCCATTAATTAGTTCGAATTTAACTTTTTTAGCATCTTAGTCTTTTTATTCTAGTCTTCAATATACATATTGCCTAATTTGTTTATTTTTTTTGCGTTTTTTATTCGTGTTTGAAACCATTAGCAGTTGGTTCCATAAGTTCTTCTTCCCTCTTTTGAAGTTGGAAATATACTACCAGTCTTCCGCTAAGCATAAATAGAAAAACTAAAGCAGGCGCAGTTCTTTCAAGTTTATCAGCCACCATGTAGTGAGAGTACACGGCCATCAGAGTAAGGACTAGAAGAACCATGTTGGATAAGTTTTTTATTTTATCTGAAATAAAAACGAAACAATATATAAGTAGCTCTAAAAAAGTGTCGAAAAAAGCTTTTTTAACTCGAAACATATATTTTGCGCATGCAAATTTTCCTTTAACCCACCCGGTACCACACATTAAGAATAACTATTCCAAAAAATCTCAAACTTCACAAGTTGTATCCCTAACCTCTGTGGGCGATCCCTGATTTTTTAAGAGTCATAGAATTTGCAAACTACTTAGTAGAAAACTACATATCGGACAATTGCCCCTACTGCCCCCCCAATTCCGGCAATGAGAGGATATTTCTTATATCTGCGTAAACCCAATTTTAATTTTTTTGTAGATTCTAGATCCATTTATATCCTAAAAAACTCACTTCCCACTCACTTTCGATAATTTTGACATTGCCAATCGTTTCTTATACAAAATTAATTCTGCGTAAACTAAATTTTAATTTTTGATTTTTTTTTTGGAGATTCTAGTCCATTTATTCCCAAAAACTCACTTTGTCCCTAAAAAATGGCCCAAACATTTTTTTTCGGTAATTTTGACATTGCCAATCGTTTCTTAGACAAAGTTCATTCTACGTAAAACAAATTTAAATTTTTTTGATTTTCTTTTGAGATTCTGGGTCCATTTATAACAACAAACCCAAAATATTAAACCCTAACAGCCGACGACGATGCCCCACCCCCCAAATCTCTGGGCTGGACCCGCCCGTGGTCCAATGTTCCCATTGAGACAAGAATATGGGACAAATTCCCTTCTCTTTTAAAGTGTATTTAAAATTCAGTGCACACAGTTACCGAATTAGTTAATCTAGTTTAGCAATAATTTAAGTAAAAATAAAAAAGATTTAATGGCTTTAAAAGAATTCTAAATGGAAATCTTAATAAGTGCTCGAAACATGCTAAAAAAATTTAATGTTTGGGTCTAGCATTATTTGCTTGTCAGTTGAATATGCGTATGTGAGATTGCAGTATCATGTTAAAATATTCCATTAATTTGGGTTCTATCAAAAATTTTTAGTGTTTGTTATTGATATATTTAATCAATTTCAAACAAAACGTACCTTTAGTTCTAAAAGTTTCCAAAGTGTATAAATCGTTTGACAGTGATTAATTTACGAGTCTATTATCCGATGAAAATGATGAAATTTTTATACGTAAAAATAAATAGTATATTCAAAAACACCGTCAACATTTTATAAAATGAATAAAAATAATGCTGAACAAATGATGTGAAATAAAATCACACAAGCTCCCAAGAAAGAAGACATTAAAAATGTCATACACTGCACCAACGTCTGGACTTCAACAACTACTCCTGGACTTACGTAATTCAATACCTGTTGGGGCATATAGCCAAGGAGTAGTTGTTGAAGTCCAGACGTTGGTGCAGTGTATGCCATTTTTAATGTCTTTTTCTTGGGAGATTGTGTGATTTTATTTCACATCATTTGTGCAGTTTTATTACTCCCAAGGTAACATTTTTGAAATTTTTTTGATTCAAAAAATTTCATTCCTTCCTGCTAATAAAAATAATGTAAACTACGTCCTTCTGAAAATATGGAAAGGTCTGTTTATTATATCATAAATATTGATGAAAATTTCCTAAATAGGAAAAATTACTATTTTAAAACATTTTTTTTAAATTTATTTGCTCGCGGCATGGATTGCTTGATTTTTCACTAGCACATCAGGTGTTCTGTTATGTTTCCACCTTCAGAGTTTGGGTTGAGCGTAATATTTTTCATGCTCCATATAAACTTTTTTTATTTTTTAAACTGGATATATTAATCAAGGCTCAATTTCATTTTTCTAACCCAAGCAATTTAGTTTGAGCATAGAATATTTTGGTTGCTCCCCAATAAACTTTAACACCCTATTTCTAGGTCCACAAAATTTTGAAAAACGTTGAAATACGTATTCATGTTCATCTTTTTTTTTATATTTACTAAAGGTTACATTTAAAGCTAGCTGGCTTGAACGTACAATATTTGTTTCGCTCCATATAAATTTTAACACCCTATATTTTAGTCCACAGGTACCTGCATTTTTTAAAACCGGCGACATAAATTTCTTGAGGTTAACTTATTTCCTAAAATGATTCCTTTTATACAAATTAATAATAAAACAATCAGCCGTATACGACTACAAATTAGTCTGCTTTCGTATTATTTTTAGCAAGCTAACATTGACAAAATGTAGGTTGCGGTCAAAAATTTTGTAATGGCACACCAAAAATAAACACACGTCTTACGAATTCTACAAATAAAAGCTGATTTAATTTCGAGTTATTTTGATATAAATTTAACTCATCCACCACACTGCGTGTACGTCCTTTACTTGAAAAAATCGTATTTATGTGTGTATGTGTTTTATGTTTTAGAGCTTCGGGATTCTTAGTTAATAAAATAAACACTGACGTAGTATAGAATCACGTGAATTTAAGATAATTTTTTATAATTTTTTTATTTATCTACTTAATACGTTATTGCACCAACTATTTTAGCATTCTCTGGAGAATATTAAAATGTGTACCTTAAATCCCACCCCTGTGCATTCTTCAGTCACCCACATAGTAACCTTAAAAAGAATGAGGGACGAGTAACACGTCGTTTAAAAGGTCTTTCATTTGTTACACGTCCATGTTTTTTTAAATATATATTATCGTTATCGAGAAATTACTTCAATTTTTATATTAACCATAAACTAAAACCGATTTTAATGATATCTAGGGTAGTCAATAGCACATTTTGTCGAAAAGTTTTAATTATTTTTTTTTCAATTATTTATATATTTAATAAAAGACCGGACTGCTGCTTTGGATAATTGAGTTTTTTTATTGGTGACTATGCACCTAACCTTATTATGCTAATGAAAATTTGTAACCAAAGTGATTAAGTGATATATATTTGGGATGTTTGAGTCTTTGAGAAAATATTCAATACAACGAATAATTTTGGTTTGTATAACGTGTGTTTTCTTCTTGTTGAAAAGCAATCAAAAGGTTTACTTGCATATCCGGACTCTAGTTGTTGAATCAATATCAACTATTCAGAACTCTAGGGCCCCCGTGCCCCCCTCAGATCCGCCAGTACTGATGATTGTTTCCTGCCGAAACTAGCAAATAATAGGGTAAATAAATGTACGTGTGAAGTTAAGGGCTTCACTTTCTTTTCCTATTCACGTATCTCATAAAAGAAATCAAAACAGATTAAAAATTTATATACATACATGCACAAAACAAAGTCGGTTGGTGGTACTTACGATTTGGCCAAAAAGCCATGGCACTACCGCAAACAATTTCTAAACCCCCAACGGTTCTTCTGTACCATTTTGAGGGAATTTTAAAATCTAGCATTTCTGATAAAGGAAAAACCTTGGCGTATTTTACATACTCTTTCCTCTGAAAAAAAATTTAATTGATATGTAAATATGTAATAATTGTTACAAAATAACTTTAACTGATTTTTTTGCTGAACAGTTGGTAAACGGTAAACAAATTTTAAAAACAAGAAATTCGGCTCCAAGTATAAATAGAGGTCAATAATTCGATTTCTAAACCGAAATAGCCGAAAAAAAGGAAAATTGTAAGAAATAAACATAAATATAATATTGTTTAACCTTTTAATTTTAAATTTGGAGTAAAAAAAAACCACTTCAAGCTTGAAAAAACGTCTCTTATGCTAGCAGAACAAACTCAGTAAAATTAAAAATCAATGCAAGGACAATTAAAGGATCATTAAAGGCTAATTAATTGCCCTAATTTTAAATTTTTTGCTCTGCGAACTTAAGTGAGCAGAACATGACCGAAAAAGTGGTTGAAACAATAAAAATTACAATTTTCTTTGCACAGTTATTAACGGCTCATTAAAGGCTAATTAAATGCCATAATTTAAAATTTTCTGCTCTGCAAATTTTCGCTCATTTAAGATAAAAGTAGTAACAGAACAGTAATTATTGCGAAAATTCGCAGAGCAGAAAATTTTAAATTAGGGCATTTAATTAGCCTTTAATGAGCCTTTAATAACTGTGCAAAGAAAATTGCAAATTTTTATTGTTTCAATCACTTTTTCGGTCATGTTCTGCTCACTTAAGTTTAAGATAGCAGAACAGTCATTATTGCGAAAATTCGCAGAACAAAAGATTTGTAATTACCTTTTTTTTATCAGCCACTAATAAGTTTTCAACAAATATACTACCGAAACACTGATTTACATTGTTAAAATCGTTTTTCCGACATGCTTCGCAAATCTTACCACTATGTCGTGACTTTTTCCATTTTCGCAAAGAAATAAATCAAGCCTGAAATTCGCGATTAGTATATTCCTAGAGCCTTTAATGAGCCATTAATTACTGAGCAAAGAAAATTGCAATTTTTGTTATTTCAACCACTTTTTCGGCCATGTTCTACTCGCTTAAGTTTAAGCTAGCAGAACAATCATTATTGCGAATATTCCTGAGTAAGAAATTTTAAATTAGGGCAGTTAATTAGCCTTTAATGAGCCTTTAATTGTCCATGTATTGATTTTTAATTCTGCTGACTTTGTTCTGCTAGCTTAAGAGACGTCTTGAATAAATAAAAGATATAAAGTTTTACAATAGTTAGATTTTCTGGACCAAAATCGCCATGTTCATATAAATAATAATATAAATAACATCTGCTGGCACAACATGTAGATTTTTGCAAACCATATTACATGACGCGAAATTGTCTATGGGCAGTGGCGAATCAAAAATTTAATTTTTTTCATATTAATAATTTTTCACCTCCAAAACGTACTCTCGGTAGATCGAATTTAAATGTGATTTGGATGAGCATCATCAAGAAAAATCAATTTCTACAGTTAAACACGTATGCAACTTGGTATGAGTGCTATAAAAATCTTACACGAGTTACTACGACTGCAAAGGTTTGTTGTCGATGAAACCCTCGTAATTAAACTCTTGCAAAAACAAACGCGTGCCCAGAAACAGTACATAAAGTACTTCAATGATGATGATGATGTCCTGATACCTGATAACCAGACAGATATAGTAAAACTACTACGACTCTACTAAATTTGTTAAAGCAAAATCTAAAAATATGTGAATTGTTACAAAGTTTTGGTGTCACAAGATGAATGTAAATTTGTACAAATACATTGAGTTAAAAGGTAAATATTTTGAAAAAAAAACAGTTTCGTTAATTTTATTTTACTCAGTTTGCAGAATTATCGGTGTGACCCTCTAATTTCGAAACAACAATTTGGTTAAATTATTAAATATTAAAAAACAAAAACTTTGAAATCAGATTATCTTTAACTTTTTGTTATTAGTAGCAAAATATAAATAAAAACTAATTTTAAAATTCCCTAATTTGGAAGATTAAGATACGCCACTGTCACGCTCACAATAATTTAATTTCTCATTACATTTAAAAATATTTCCAACAAACCTAGGCAGGCATGAAGCCAAATTTTGCAAAATACACGCTTATATGAATTTAACTTATTGTGTAATATTTTTTTAATGCTTACCAGATCTTTATGTAAATCCTTAGACAAAACACTAGATATTTTTATAAATCCCACAAAAATGAAAAACAGTCCTAACAAAATAGATAGTGATTTTAGCACTATGGAACCCATTTTTTGGTTTTGATTACTCATTTTTATTAGTAAGATTTCTTTTACACTAATTTACGCTAGCACATTTTTTAAAAGTGTTTGAATAGTTCTGATTGGTTTTTACGTAAATAATGCTAGTCAGTTTTTTCTAAATTGCGACTTCTCCATTTGGAACATCGCGACGCTTTGAGAAATCAATATACTTGCGTTTCGCGCGCTTCAGGAAAACAGGGGCGGCCTTGTTTAGATTCTCTCCATCTGCAAAATTTCTTTACAAAGTTATTACCGACTACCTAGAAAAGGATAAAACTGTGACAGGAAAATATTATTCTACACTATTAACTAAGCTTCAGAAAAAAAAACAGTAAAAAATAGGCCCCGAAAAAATTAATAAAAGTGTGCTTTTTATATAAGATTACGCTGTAGATATTTATGAAGTTTTAAGGTTTTTTATTGATTGAGCACCCATGATTATCATTTATTTTCGGAACTAGTTTCCATCATATAAAGTGAAGGTAAACAATTTTTAAAAATCTTAGAAAATCTTTATGAGTGTTATAGTAAATGCATAGAGTTAAATGTTGATTAAGTTGAATAAATAAAAAACTATTTTTGTTTGTTTGCATGCAAAAGCGGTGCAAAGATTGTAAAAATAAATTGTTACTACAATTTTTTTTCTATTCTTTAGATCTGTTAGATTCACTTTAATATTTTTATAATTGATTGAAAAAGGTCAAATTATTTTATTCATTAAATTTTGGTACAATATTTTTAAAATATTTAATTCAACGCAAAATTATAACTCGATAAGAAAATAAATTTAAAATAAACTGAGACTGGCACTGCAACTGTATCAATGCCAAAAATAATTTATAAACCTTTGTTTTCGGTATATGCATTTAAGAAATGTTGTTTTGACTGGTGTATAAAATAATGTTTATTGAAGAGATACATAAATTTTAAAGCCTTTATTACAGTCAAATAATAATAGTATCTAAAAAAATAGGCAACCATTCTAACGGAAAACGGAACATAGGCAACGTGGACTGCATGATATAGTATTTGTAAATGGCCTAGTCCCGAGGGATAAACCGCGAGTTAAATTTTTGTAAACTAATGGCTAGTAATGGCTCCTCACTTATATTGGCTAGTAATGGCTACTAATGGACGAGGTCTGTACACTAAAATGGACCTCGCGGTTTACCCCTCGCCTAGTCCCTAGTCCAAAGAGTACTCTGTATAAGCCAAATTCTCTTTTTATATCAAACGAATAGGAGTAAAGAAAAAATTGTCAAAAAAAGTACACCACAATTTAATTGTAAATCTTAATGTTTATTTTAATAGTTGAAAATTCGAAAAATGAGCAAAAGGTTTACTAAGACTAAAATTTTCTTTACCATCTGCCAAAAAAATTTATAGAAATGCAAAAAAGTAGAACCCTTTATTTGTACCATTGTAAAATGTTTTTTTAAAGTTTTGTTCAATTGTTCATTAAATCTAACGTACTCGTATGTTTCACGAAATCCATTCTCAAATTATTGATGGTATAGCACAGTTGCGTAACATGTAGCTATTGACCTTACGCGTATGTCAAAATTGATTTTTGAATTCGAAGATCCAACTGAAGAAGCCGAAATGCAGAAACCGGTCTTGGAATGGCGGATAGGATAGATTTGAGTTTGAAACTTGTTTCCATCCCTTTTTAGCTTCGAAGGGATACGAAAAACAGAGTAACACCATGCCCAGTAGCAGTCTAAAACTTTGTAACCCCCCAATGCAAATTAGAAACTCTTTTTTCTGCTTCTTTTATCAGATTTGCTGATGGTTGAATTACATAGGAGGGCATTTTAAAGATGCAAGTAGTAGAAGCAGCATCTTTAAAACATTGTTAAAATTACCGAAAAAAAATTCAAAAAAACTTAAATTTGGTTATTTTCAAAATTACCGAAAAAAATGTTTGGGCCATTTTTGAGGGAAAAAGTGAGTTTTTTAGGATATAAGTGGACCTAGAATCTACAAAAAAATTCAAAAAAATTAAAATTTGGTTTATGCAGAATGAATTTTGTCTAAGAAACGATTGGCAATGTCAAAATTACCGATAAAAATGTTTGGGCCATTTTTGGGGAGAAAAGTGAGTTTTTTAGGATATAAATGGACCTAGAATCTACAAAAAAATTCAAAAAAATTAAAATTTGGTTTACGCAGAATGAATTTTGTCTAAGAAACGATTGACAATGTCAAAATTACCGAAAAAAAATGTTTGGGCCATTTTTGAGGGGAAAAGTGAGTTTTTTAGGATATAAGTGGACCTAGAATCTACAAAAAAAATTCTAAAAAATTAAAATTTGGTTTACGCGTATATGAGAAATATCCTCTCATTGCCTGTCTTTTGGGCACTTGCCCCCACCCCCTTGGAGCCGCTGTTGATTCGACTACAAGCGAATAATGCCAGACCAAAGCATTTAATGAGGAAAAAAGTCTAGTTTTAGCATATTTTCAGCATTCTTTGAAGCTTTTTTGAAATATAGTCCTATTTTTACATTAATTTATTAAATGGAAATAAAATCCAAAAAGTTTTACTGAATATTGCTATCCCAAAATTTATGTGGAATAAATGAAAATTTCAAAAAATCATTGTTTATTTAAGATGTTTCATTCAGTTTTACATTTCTGAAATAGTGGAGAAATAAGGTTATGTTATGTAAAACTATTTATTTCATCTTTCTTACCTTAAACAGATGTTCAAAATGTTTTTTTGGTATTTTGTCTCTTTTTGTATATTTTTACAGTGTATGTAGTGTAATCGTAACTTTTTTGCCGTATGAGTATGTACGTTCATGCAGCGGTTTTTTTCAGATTTGCAAATCGCAAAAAATTGCGTTTATTGGGATGAGTATGGAGGAGCCTTAAGGATAAAAAAAATAACTTTTTTAATGATATATTTATTGAATTAATCTTCATATTCGAAAATAAGAAGTAATTATCTGAAAAACGTATATTAGCCATCTCTAACTTTAAATTCAGATTATGTTCAATTTATTAAAAACAAATGATAATTCTGTTCTATAATCTATAAAATAATAAATCTACCTTTATTACATCTTTATTTACAACTAAAATACGAGTTTCTCTAAATACACACTTATTGCTCATAGATTGACATCGAAAGCAATTTATATGGTCAATTATACATGCTATACAGGGCGATCCAAAAGTAACAGATTTTTTTTTCAACTTTGCAATGTATTTGGAATGTATCCAAAAAGGAATATCTAAAAAATCAATGCGAAATAACCGTTTATTATTTTAAAAGTAAAAATTTAGAACTTTTGAATCACCACATATCGATAAAATGACTAAAATCTATACATTTTTTTAAAATTTGATCAATTGGAATGCGTGTATAATATTGTAAACATTTACATTAAAACAATTGGTCCTTAAGTGCCACTATTGCTTTGAAAAAATTCAAAATACCGTAGTCTTAAATCTAAAAGGAATAATTTATATATAAATTGACAAAAAAATAGGGACCCTATGTTATATAGTACAATATATGTAGACATTTTTAACAAAAAAATTATAGGATATACTTCACATTAATCACTCGTTAAGCCACTAAGTTTATGAAAATCTACAGAGTACCCAAACGAAGCCCAAGAATAAAACAGTTGGTTTGTACATGAATTAAAATTAATAAACATCGGAACTTTAACCTCTGTTATAACACTAAATTCCGTCATAATTAACAAATTAATTCAAAATAAAAATTATTTTTTTGTCAACTGACGCTAATTTACAAATCAGAATTTTGTGACAGATTTACCCGGCAATTGAAGTTGACAAATTTTAACAATCGCCGTTGAGATAAAATGTATCTTTCACATCATTTGAATACTCTGTAATAAAATAATCAAAAGTTTTTGGTCGTTGTAATTAGCTATAGCTGCAAATTTGGACGGTATAATGTTGGTAGTTGCAAACGGTAGATATGCATAAAAGTTTTTTATTTTTAATTCCATAACTTTTAAAATTCATACGATAATTCTATAGTTAAATCGCTTCTTTTATTATTTTTAAATATCCCCTAATATAAATTTATGTAAAACATTTATTTTTATATAAGATAGAAGTAATTAAGTGCTTTATTCCCGATTCTTTTTTAGTGCAATTCAAGTTCATAATCCAATTATTTCTTAAAAAGTTGTTAAATGTATTTAAGTCTTTTTAAATAAATTGACCAATTCTAAATACCACGGTCAAAATCAGAATGATTTTTATTTCTTTTAGACGGTACTTCTACTATCACTTTTGTTTCTTTTTATATACTTTTTAAGTAGTAAGTAGAACAAATGTCTCAATACTTTTTCCTTTTTGCCAACTAAATTAAAAATCTTTAACAGTTGATGTTTGACAAATAAATAACTGTGACAGTTGACATTTGGCACAGAATAATCATGTCAACATTGAGGTATTTGACAGATTATTGTTATCAAACATTTTTTTTACTTCGCTTATAATAATATTAATGTACCAAATTAGGAGATCCTAAACTGTCAATGTCCCTCTGTGCTCTACTAATTTTGCTCTTGTCCTTGGGCGTTTCATTTTCACCGGTCTCCATGGCGAACATTTTCATTTTTTCTTTAAAAGACAGTTTTTCGGGAACGGCCGCATTGAGATTCTGATCTTTGCGTTGGGCTTGTTCGGCCAACCTGCGCGCTCTCGGGTCTCTGTACACTTCTTGAGCTCCAATTACCCCTGGGGTAGCGGTCGAAGTACCCGGCGAGGCGTCCGTAGGGGTCGTGGGAGATGCCAACATGGATTCAGCTTGGCGAATGAAGCTCTACAATTTATTAAAAACAAAAAATGATATTCAAGCAAGCAAAAATGATTTGTAAAACAAAATTCATAAATAAAATTATCAAGTACTACTGTCTTACGTTTTTACAATGGTTAGCATAAATTTCAATTAACTTCATATATTTTGTTCAATTGTTAAAATTAATGTTCCCTAACAAAGGCTAATTCACTGCCCCATTCATTTTTTAGTTTAGGTCAGTTATATACAAAGAAAGACAATATATGTGTAAAATAAATATTTCATTTTAGTCGAGGCAATGAAGCACTAAAAAGGCCAAAAGTTCAGAATCTTTCGGACTAAGACGGAGATCGAAATGCGGTTTTTGGCATTCGCTTCCAAAAATTTTTTTGTAAAAAATGTACCTACTTTGTATCTTATACAAACCGGAAATTGCATTGCTGCAGTCAAAAATGCATTCAAAAAATGCATTTTTTGAGACAGCTTTTGGAAGATTTAATAACTTAGTAAATAAGAGTCAGAACTGGCCCAAATCACCTGGTGCACCGGAACCTCAGCCTGAACGTCGTCTCCGAGGGTTTTCCAGACAGGATCGCAAAAAACTAACCGAAAATCGTCTCATAATTTCACACATCCATTGATGTGTAACTCTCGCCTGGGGCCCTCGAAAAAGTTATGCAATCCTGTAAAATTCGAGTCTACCTACAGGGCTTGAATTGTGCGAGGAGAATAATCTCCGGCTAGATCTCCGAACTTTGCCGAGCTTTTCTCCCAACGCTCGAAACGCTTTTAGTGTAAGTATACATAGAACTTTCTCCTAAGTCCAGGCCCCGCCCACCAGGTGCAGCAGGTGTTGGGGGGTCGTTTTCGAGGTGAATTCGGATTCAGCGCCCCAAAAAAACCCCCATAACGATTTTGGGTTCGTCTTCTTCGATTGTCTGAGGAAAAACCTCGGAAACGACGTTCAGACCGAGGTTCCGGTGCACTAGGTATTGGGAGGGTCGTTTTCCACGTGAAATTCGGATTCAGCGCCACCCAAATTGATGTACACCCCTTAGGGTTGGGCCGTTTCAGGTGATTATTTTTTAAAATGTTTGTCATAAAATTCCTTATCGATCCCTCTTTCTCGATTTATGCTTCGGGGTCTCCATTTTCGCGGAATTTGACTCTAAAAATGGGGTTGCATGAAAAAAACTAGATTTTTCGCACAAAAATGACCCTACGGAACACGAGATTGAGATTTTGCCGGACTTTTTTGTGGGGAAATGCTCGTCTTGGAAAACCCTACAAGACTGTTCACTTAGAATTCGGGGAGAAATTTTCCGTTGCCCTTAAAATTGCCACAATCATCCAAAAATTTTCACATATCAGAAATCGTTCTACTGAAAACTGGGAAAGTATCGGAAAAAATTCTCATCTGACAAAAATTATTTGTACACATTCGGGGAATCCAGAACTTTTAATGGGGAAAATCTCTGATGTGGCCATTTTTTTGAATGTCCAAAAATGTGCACAAAAGTTCTGGAAAAATTTTTGCGGATTCCCCGAATGTGTACAAATAATTTTTTTTCAGTAGAACGATTTCTGATATGTGAAAATTTTTGGATGATTGTGGTACTTTTAAGGGCAACGGAAAATTTGTCCCCGAATTCTAAGTGAACAGTCTTGTAGGGTTTTCCAAGACGAGCATTTCCCCACAAAAAAGTCCGGCAAAATCTTAATCTCGTGTTCCGTAGGGTCATTTTTGTGCGAAAAATCTAGTTTTTTTGGAGTCAAATCAAAAAAATCGAGAAAGAGGGATCGATAGGGAATTTTATGACGAACATTTAAAAAAAATTACCTCAAACGGCCCAACCCTAAGGGGCGTACATCAATTGACGATTTTTGGTTCGTCTTTTTCGATTGTGTTCCAGGTGTTCAGGGGGTCGTTTTCGACGTGAAATTTGGATTCAGCGCCCCCACAATGATTTTTGGGTTGTTTTTGGCAATCTTGTCAGTAAAACTCTCGGAGATGACGTCCACGTCCAGGTTCCGGCGCACCAGGTATCCGGGGGGTGTTCGCCAATGCCATATTTGAATTCAACGACCCAAGTTTCTCTCCTTCCCCGCGTGAATTTTGCTGCATTTTTGGTTGCAGCAATGCAATTTCCGGTTTGTATAAGATACAAAGTAGGTACATTTTTTACAAAAAAATTTTGGAAACGAATGCAACAAACCGCATTCCGATCCGTCTTAGTCTGAAAGATTCCGAACTTTTTGCTTCATTGCTTCGACTATTTCATAAATATGTTGTTTTATTTATATTCAATGCATTCGTCGAATTACGAGGA
Organism: Crepidodera aurea; assembly: GCA_949320105.2. Lineage (NCBI taxonomy): Eukaryota > Metazoa > Arthropoda > Insecta > Coleoptera > Chrysomelidae > Crepidodera > Crepidodera aurea. The sequence goes on along the minus strand of OX439472.1, from coordinate 65,724,021 downwards.
TGTAATATTTGTTAATATGTTAACCTATTTATCAAAAAAAATGAACTACGTGATCAACTATAGGAAAATACTTACATTCGGATCTTCCCTTATGGACTCTTCGAGCTGCAAACTAGTCGGTGGTTGTACAGATGTGGTAGATGCAGAGGAGTCGTTGAAAGACACCCTTTTAGTAGACTCTTTTGTTCTCATTGACATTACAGCGAAGCTCGAACCTCTTTCGGGGGGCGGCGGTGCGGCGGCGACTATCTCCGGTGGTGAAGGTTGGCTTTGTTGCTGCGCAAGCACGATATTGGTGGTGGCGTTAGGTTTGAGTATTGAAGTAGGGGGTATCTGAGGGGGCTCGGGTTTGCTTAAAACTGTCGCTGGTGTTGTAGTATTGATTAAAGCTTGATTAGGAGATTCTTGAGGAGTGGGGCTTTCCTGAAACAAAAATTATTAAATAACTTTTACAAAAACAAAATTTATAGAAATACACAAATTTGCTAATTGAATTAATAAAAGTGAGTGAAGAAGAAATGTGAGATCTTGTCGCCTTGCTGAACATATAATAGATAAATATCAGGTAATTGACTATAATAACGCCAAAATTCTCGATAATGAACGAAATCTCAATAAGCGTATCTTTCTTGAAATGGTTCATATAAATAATCAAAAATCAATGAATAAAACAACAGATATTAATGACCTCAGTACAATATACACATATGTATTAAAAAAACAAGAAAATTTCTCAAATCGTCCTCCTTAAAGTGATTTTTTATATACATACTTATACATTTTATAAACTCACTCTGTATGTTTCAATTGTATACTGATTTTTTAAAAATTGTCATTTTAAATTTTAACACTGATGTTTCTTTTTGTATTTTATCTGAATTTAATGTTATTTGTCTTGATAAAGAAAATAAACATTTTCACTATTAACTGCTTCCTACTAATTCTATCTACATAAATTACTATTGAACAGTAACGAAAATATCCACTTATAAAAAGAGACATAGTTTTCCTGAGTTATGAATTAAATTATATGTTGCTGTAAGTTATGTTAATGATAATGGTAAGTAAAATACGTAAACCATTAACATATTCAATTAAGGAATATTAACAAAAATAGTTCTAGTCAATTCGACTACGCCCACGAAAAGAAAACTATATATCGTTTATGAGAGTTGGTTTAGATTAAAATTGAACGTTGACATATATTTTTTAAATTTGCAACATTTATTACTGAAAGATTTGTATTTTTCTGTGCAAGGTCATTAACTACACGGAGAACTATCAAAATAGTTTCTATTTTCGAGAGATAAAATATGACAAATAAAATAGATATTAAATATGTGCATGTACAATAGTTAAAAAGAAAATCTTTAAAAATTTTCATGTGATTATTTTTATTGCTAATCTTATCGAATTAATCAGATAATTGGTATAAATAACATCAATGCATTGTCTGTATAACAAATCATTTTGTAACAAAAACTTGCAATTTCTTAAAATATTAATTATGGGAGTGATATGGTCATGGTTTCAGAAAAAAAGTGAGAAAAATATTAAAGAAGATTTATGTGATATTCACCTGTGGATGGATGAAGTTGAACGTTGTAGAAATGAAATTGAAATAGACGGGCCTGTTGTTCCTCATTATGGACAATTCCAACAATCAAATTTTCAAAATAAAAAAATACAACAAAATCAAAATATCTTAAAAGAATTATCATTTGAATTTGGATTAGCGAAAATTCCTCAAAACAAAGTATATACTATAAAAGACCTCGAGCCTAATTCACAAGATTATACAAATGTACATAGACTTTTTTCCAGTAAAAATAAAAAATGTTTTCGTGTACGAAAAATAGAAAAATTATACAATCCTTACTTGATTGTACAATATAATATGAAAAAGAAACATGCTCACAAAAATAAAAATGTTCCAGTGAAGGAAAAAAAAATGTTTCATGGAATTCAGAGGAACAATCTAGACAGTATTTGTAAATTCAATTTAAACTGGAGATTTCACGGTATGTTTTATTAATATCCAAACTTATTAACTACATTCAAAGAACTATCCATTAACACAAGTTTTTTCTTTTGTTTCTTATATAACTACAATAGTAAGACATTCAACTCATTATTCTCCTTAAGAACCATTTTAAACCTTTCGCTTTTTTTTAACGACATTAAACCTTGAAAGACATCCTGTTTATTTTTATTATTTTGCAGGTTCAAATGTGGGTGACAAATTCGGACAAGGAGTAAGTTTTTCGCCCTTTGCATATTATGCGACATACTACAGCGATTCTGATGGTAATAAATTAATGATTCTTGCGAACGTATTAATAGGAAAATGTTGTATAGGAAATAAAAATACGATAATACCAGAGCATCCACATGATACGACTACGAATGAACATCAACAAGTATATGTAAAATATGAGGATAATGAATTTTATCCTGCCTATATCATTCATTATGAAGGAAAAGACGAAGAACAGGAAAGAAGAAGAAACGAAAAAGAAGAAAATAGAGAGAAAAGACTTATCGAACCACCTAAGCTTACTTTAAATGATTTTTTGATTTAAAAAGAAATAGTACTTTTCACAAGGCCCATATTACCTTTGTTCGATCATTTTAGATTATCAAAATAGACGATTAACTTATAGGACTATATAAATACATTTACTCATACTTTCCAGAAAATTACACTAAAATTTTTATCTAAAAATGAATGAATGAATGAAAATGTTGTTTATTGTAATTTCTTACAAAAGGCTATCGACCGAGGTCCTTCTGCCCTTATCTAAAAATCATAATAAAATTATTCGAAAATGTTCAGTTCTGAACATTTCAGAAAACAGTATGTCCTCTTTTTGCCAATTTGGCTCTATTGAGTTGAAAATATCAATAAACATGTTTGGATTTTTTATGTGCGAAATTATCACAACCAATTATCTCTTATCTTTATTAATCTATTGAAAGCTATTGTAAATGCCACACATAAAATACAAAATATATTATATTAGTATATAAGTGTCTAATTAGTCATAGAGTATATAACGGTTATTAATCAAATGAAAAGTTATATAATTATTTTATAGAAAACGGTAAGTAAACAAAATAAATAAATTAAATAAAACTTTTTCCTATGATGAATTTTTAAACTAAGAGTTCATAATCACTTGTTTATATTTCCGAAAAACATTTAAAAAAATATATGTAAATATTCCTTTAATAAATAATAATACAACCACTTTTTATATTAAAAAGCATTTCATTTTTGACGATTCGTCTTATGAACGGTAAGTAAAAAGTGGTTTTATTATCCATGAAGAAGAAAAAAATATTCCTTTGCTAAGGGGGATTCACCGATTTTATTTTTCTAGTCTATAAATATAAAAGTGGCGGAGTATACTACTCTTACCTAATCTATATATTTTATTATCTCATTGTTATCAAGTGATCAAAGCCCATCATCCAAAATTGTGATAGTAGCATTATTCCCTCCATTGACGTAAAAATAGGGGTAAAAGTTGCCACCAATCCTAATAGCACGTCACTTGATAATTTTTTAAAATTTAGGTTTGTCATAATGTTACTTTCTCAAATTGTTCTTGTCATAATGTTACTTTCTCAAATTGTTCAGAAAAATTGAAAAAATATTTAAAGCAGTTTTTGATTTATGGCAAATTTTTTTATTTAAAAATTTCAACACCGTGTATGTCAGTAACTTTATAAAATCAATTCATAAGAGATCATTCAATTATTTTAATAAAATCTAAACTTTCTAGAAAAGATGGGAAACTGTTCATCTTGTTGCTGCACTTGTTGTAAATACAAACATTTTGATAAAGAACATGAACAAAATAATTTTGATCCAATTTCGGTAATAACCGTACAACCTACAATACAATCCAATATCCAAATAAACAGTGGAATTTTAGATATAAACGAATTACCACAGCCCCTAATTACAACAAAAACTCTTACTTTAAGAAGAACATCTTCAATATATTCAAACAAAGCTAAAAATGCAGAAGATTTAATTAATTTAAATTTTTTTGAAACTGAAAGTAATAGTAATCTGAAAATGAGTTTAAGCAAAAGATACAAAAAACTATTAGAAAAATTAAATAGCTTAAAAGTTTTGGATGAACCACAACCTCAAAAAACGACACGAAAATCAAAACTATTAATGCAACTGCTGTATAAAACATTATTAGAAGAAAATAAATCTGCAAATTTCATGAATATGGAAATTATTCAAAGTTCCCTATTACCTAACAAAAGTTTATGCATTAAATCAACTAGATAAAAATTCATCAGAATATGAACAAATTTCTTTCTTATTTACATCTACTAACAAGTGGTATTTTAAGGTACAGAAAATAGAAAGAATATTTAACCCTTATTTGTTACTGCAATATAGACTAAAATATTTGGAATATGTGACCAGAAAGAAAATTTTGAGAGAAAGAATGATGTTTCATGGCACTTCAAAAAACAACATAGACAGCATATGTAAACATAATTTTGACTGGAGACTCAATGGTATATTTATGTTTTAATTCCTTTTAATATAAAGATAAGAATGTCAGAACTGCATACTACATAAGGCGTGAGCTTATCGATAGGGAACCAAACGTTAAATTTTATTTTTCTAAATGTAAGGCAACATTTATCAAGATATATTAAATCATACGAGAAAAAAATTATTAAACATTAACTCCACAACGAAGGTGGAATTTTTTTAACCAAAAATTCCAAAAAAGGGCCATGGGCGTAACAAAACCGCCTAAGGATGTGAAATAAAATCACACTTGTTCCCAAGAACAATGACATTAGAAATGTCCTACACTGCACCATGTAGATTTCTATAGTTTTGCAAGCTTTGATTTTGTTATTAAAGTGAAGATGGCGTTGCTCTCCTCGTTCGTGATATACGTGCTCTAACGCAAACACTTTTATCAAGAACGAGGCGAGTCGAATTCATTTTCAGACATCCTTTAACGATAGGACGCTGGTGCAGTGCAGGACATTTTTAATGTCCTTGTTCTTGGGAACAAGTATGATTTTATTTCACATCCTTAGGCGGAAACATTAACTTCTTAATTTTTCCAACATTATTTCATAGGTAATCTTTCGGTTAGATCCTTTTAAACAATTCAAACAAATTTTTTTGTATTTTTAAAATACAACTTTGTATGTTTCAGGTAGAGAACTTGGAACAAAAAACGGCAAAGGCGTAAATTTTGCCTCGAACGCATATTTCGCCACTCACTATGGAGACAAAGAGTACAACAAAGTTATGATAGTGGCCAAAGTTTTGATAGGAAAATCTTGTAAGGGATCAGTGCGGATGCCTGTTCCTCCCAATGGCATTGATACTACAATAGACGGCAGGGAGAAGCCATATGTATTTGTTAAATACGATGACAATACTTTTTATCCTTTTTATATAATTTACTATGGAGGAATCGAACACAAGAAAAACGAAGGAAAGAGAAGGGTGCCTTACATATAAAACAATATTATTGCAAAATGTTAATTTTGTTAAATTAAAATATATTGTTATGGTGTAAAAAATGAGACAAACTCATGGGAAGTGTATTTTAAAATGAATTAAAAAAAAATTATGTAAAAAGGACTTTAAAAAAAGGTGATGGTTGTGATGACATGTTTGTTTAATGTTTATGTTGATGAGATAAAAAAATGTCAGTGGTTAAAAATTTAAATAAAAATTATTAAAAAGTAAGAAATACCGAAGAATTTCATTATCATAACAATTGGCGCACAACGTGGGGCTGATTAAAATAAAGGGGCAATTAAATAAAAGGGTATTATAAATAATTTTTAAACTAAACCAAATTGGATCTTAGAAATGGGAAAAGAATAGGTTTAGAAGCACAGGAAGAGGAAGACATACCATTGTCAGAAGAGAAAGGACAAGGAGACAAGGAAATGCAAATAAATATTATTGGAGATAAAATAATAGATGCACAAGAAGAAATAGAAAATATAGATCAAAAAGAAGAATATAATGGTAATGAAAATAATGAAGACGAAAGACAGTCAATACCTGTTGAAGTAGAAGGCCAACCGAATATAAGAATCTATGGAGAAAATGTTTATTTTTATGCAGAAAATGAATAAAAATACAGAAGATTTGGGAAGAAAGATGGAAGACAAAATGAATAAGATGGAAGACAAATTGGGAAAAATGATGAAAGAGGAAATAAAACAAGTAGCGAATGTTTTAAAAAAAAAAGAGTCAACTGTCTACACTAAAATTAAAATAAAAGAGAAGAAAAAGGAAATAAGAGTGGAGATGATAGCTAGAATAGAAGAAGTAGAGGTGTTACAAGAGATAAAATTAAAAGAAACTGAGAACAAGTTAAAGAAAGATATACAAGATAACAAAAATTATTTAAAAAGGACTTAAAAAATAGGTGGTTGTCATGACATGTTTGTTTGATGTTTATGTTGATGTGATAAAAAAATGTCAATGTTAAAAATTTAAATAAAGATTATTAAAAAGTAAGAAATATCGAAGAATTTTATTACCATAACAATATATTATACTTTCTCATACCTTTTCTGTATCCTCATCACCTTCTTCTGCAGCCTCCATAGCCCTTCTTTGGAACTCTCTTTCCAATTGCAGCACTCTCAACTGTTCTTCCTGCTGAGGTGTTCTATAGGGCAACGACATAAGTTCCCTGATCTGTTGTTCCTGCCATTGTCTAGCCGCTTCTCTTCTGACCTCCTGCTGTCTTTCCTGTTCTTCTCTGGCCCAAGGATCACGCGGTGGTTTGTTCATCACGGGACCACTGGTGGGATAGAATGACATTTTTGGTGGGTCTTGGCTGCTCGCTAGGTAAAGAGGGTGGGTGCTGGTTGGTGGGAGCTCGGGTGGATGTGGTTCGTCCTGAAAGTAATCATCCTATAAGTCCAATTTACGTTTAAGGCATTTTTTAGGTTCAAGACTCTTTTTAATTTTTCCCTGTCCGTTCTTTTGAATAATTTAACAATATTTATGTAAAGTATTTTTGTTATATTGAGAAAAACGTAAAAAAAAATAAATAAACCGCGCCTGCCATATTTTTTTTGTAATAAATAAACCGTAAGATATTTTCGTAATATTTCGAAAAATCTTAATCAACTTTTAAACATAAATCATTGCGAATCAGTTTTTGAATTTATTTATTGATCAGATTTATTTTTGTTCACATATATAGTTTTTCAATCACATAGTAAACTAAAATAAAAATGTAACATATATCAAATAAAATAAATTTCGACAAGCAAATTTAAAAACATTTTTTCATTATATGATTTAAATCTTAAATTATAATTAATAATAATTATAGAAAAAAACAAAATAAACAAAACCATAATCACTTTAAATCATAGTCATACTAAAAAATCGCTGTCACGTTCGTTTTTGCTATACTTCCTCAGCTTTCTTTTAGTTTCTGGCCTTTTATGAAAGTTGTTCTCCGAACTTTCACGTTTTCTGTTTGTTATTTGTTAATCTCTCTTTTAGTTTCCTCTTCGGAGGATTCCTGATAACGAAGACACAAATTACAGATCTAGTGAAATCAGTTCTTTTCAATTTGGTTTTCTATTCCAGAGATATTAAAGAGCATGATGGGGTTATTTGCGACTACTTGAAAATCAGAAAAGCTTTATTTATTCACGTAGGTCTACAGCAAGATCAAAACAAGAAAATTTAAATATCGAAAAATTTACATATTGGAACAAAAGATAGAAATAAATTTATTTTAAAATACTACAAATTTAGCAAATAAACTTTTATAACAATCCAGAGCTTTTGTGGTGGTAGAGGGAAATATAATTAAGTCGGTAAGTTTCATGACATGTTGACAGCATTAGATGTTATGTTAGTATGCAAACCAACGAAATCATTAATTTAGACACACTTTTTTTTAAAAATGTAGAAGGTTATTTTTAAGCTATTAATTGACCATATTTTCGTGCGTCTTGAAATAAGCTAAAATTAATCAATAAAGGTACACCAAAATTACGATATACGTCAATTCTTCATTTGAAAATAGATATCAATTTTGGATTAATCTCGAGATACACGAAAATATAGATTTTTTTCTACTCCACTGTAAACCTTGTAATCTTATCAACTTTTTGACACATACCAATCTTTCATCATGTCCAAGGACATCGAATGTCAGTCAGATCAACCACTGTAAAATTTAACAATTCGTCCCTTTAGAATAATGCAGAATTAATATGAAAAGATTTATAACATTGCACACAAAATCTTATATTAGATTAGAATAGGACTGAGCTCTTCCACCTAGACTTTTGCAGATCTATTGTGGCGATGATCCTTTACCACCTCATGATTAGAAAGTTTAAGATAAAAATCCATATATCCATGTAAGAAAATGATTTTAAAGCCGTATTAAACTTTTACGAGTAAATACTTATTCATTAAAATAACAACGCCATCTTCACTTTATTAACAGAATCAAAATTGAAAAAAAAACAAGCAAACTGGGAGCATGAAAACGATCAATTACAGATTTCTGCTTTGTCCCAAAAATTTTCGAATTATATCGGAATGGTTTGCACCGCATTTTAACCTTAAACAACTGCTCCTTGGACTACTTGCCTCCACAGGCATTGAATTACATTACAATTAAATATATATATACCACAGACCGTGTGACTTTGGTACATATAAGGTGATTTTTTGTTGTAATCCTAAATTTTTTCCGCATATAACTCTGCACTGAAGGCGATTGTGTTTTTTGGACGGTCCTTTGTAGTTGTTGGTTTCAATTTGTCATCGTAAGTAAAAAAACGTTTTTTTAACAATATTAAGTCCATGATGAAAAGAAATGACTTATAGGCCTAATTAAAAAACGAAACAAAAATTTGCTTACTTTTCTTGTCGGCTTTGGAGCAACCGGTGGAATCTTATAAGTTGGGGACAAAGGAGTCGGCTGAGTATAAGACCCTTGCTGCTGCCCATACTGAGGGCTAATACTCATATTTTGCATGCTATGAGCATTCTGCGAAACCATTTGATTATAGTACTGCTGCTGTTGTTGCAATGGAACTTGTTGTTGCAATGGAACTTGTTGGTAGTAAGCGTTCTGTTGAGGTTGTTGCCCGTACTGCTGCACGCGATTTTGTCGTCTTCTGACTTCTTCGGACATCTCGACTAATTTCGCCGCGCCTCTTAGATGCCGATCTTCGTTGCTCAGTCGGTGATGAGGTAGATGTTCAGGGTTCTGCCTGAGCTGTGGCAGATCCAAAGGTTTACCGTCGCGGATGTTTCCGCTGCTCGCGTACCTAAGATTTTTATAAATGCTTTAATTTTAATGCTATGACTTAATAAGCTAAAATTATTCTTTGATAGATGTCGGCTTGGCGATTACGATTAAAGCATGAGTAGGATAACATTGTCACTATCAGACCCGAGCTCATGAACCTAAACTGCCTTCTCATATTCCAGAACATCTAACCTGCCATCCCAAAATTTAAAAAAGACCCAGCCTCTAACCGGATAATTTTGACTCCTAACCTTTACCTTGGTCCTCTAGAACCACCAAGAAGAAGCTGCAACCCCCAAAAAAGGACCTAAAAGAAGCCACTAAAAATCGTGAAAAATGATCAAACGCCCCGCGGTCGTGATTAAAGTCATAAAAACCCCAACACATCTTCAAATTAAAGGTATAAAAATTCCCCAAAATTCACAATTTTAAGTTACTACATTCCTGGTGCATACTTGGTACCTCGTACATAGGAAAGTTGCAACCAATTAATTTTGCAGTGGCTTCTTTTAGGTCCTTTTTTGGGATGGATCATTTTTTGGAGGTTGTAGCTTCTTCTTGGTGGTCCTAGAGGCCCAAGGTAAAGGTTAGGAGTCAAAATTCTCCGATTAGAGGCTTCTTCTGGGTCTTTTTGATGATAGGTTAGATGTTCTGGAGTATGGGAAGGCAGTTTAGGTTTATGAGCTCGGATCTGACAGTGACCTTGTTATCCTACTAGCATGTTGTTTTCTGTCACCTGTACGTAAGGTTGAAAAAATTTATACAAAGGCTGGTCGGTATAGTTCGTGTAATACATATAGTTAGCCCCAATTTAACAGCGCCTTTGTTGCTACCAAAAAACTTCAACCTCGCCGGCCCTCGCCAACATAAGCGGCATCCTTTGAGACAGTCAATGTGGACTGTCGACGAGTCATTGTTTGAATATTGAAACGAAGCGCTGTCATTAGACAATGCGGCTTACTCAATCTGTGGGTAATAGCGAATAGGATGCAAAGACAAGTTAAACTATGATTTGGCCGGGTGGCCGAGCCATTAGTCGCTTTGATTACATTTTAGCGAATGCATGTTTCTATTTTATCAACTCGAGAAATATTTTCTGGCTCCCGAGCTATATATTAAAGTAGAACACTCGACATCGACTTTAAAGCACTTCTCAGATGGCCGCACTAAAGAGATTACACGAACTATACCAACGGGCGTCTACACAACTTCTTCTCTCAACAGTACACAGGTAAAAAATGGCAACATACTAAATTAATGATTTATTTGGACATGCTAATTAAGAATTTAATTTCTGACTGAAAATTTACCTGGTCATATCAGATTGGTGTTGCTGTAAAGCATGTTGCTTCAGAAGATCTTCACTTTTAGATGTTCGCATCTCGTTATGACGAGACATATCGTTGTTTTGAACTGTCTCTGAGATGCGAATGTTGCCTTGACTTGGATATCTATTTAAAAAAAAGTAGCATTAAAGTTCTCAAGTTACAGCATAAAGTAAAAAACTGAAAAATGGGGAATAAGCTAATCGAAGGTTAGTTTTTCCGTATCGTTGAACTGAGTTAGATTTTTTAATTATTTAATATTTTTCAAAATCTTCTTTTCTTACTAACATTTGATATTAATTTAAACATTAAAAATGTACTTACTTCATAATTTCATCATGTCTGGAATTCTGAGACTGCCTAAAAACATCCTCCCTTAGCAACCCTCCTCCATTGTTGTATCTGATTTCTTGTCCCCTCTCCTCTTGTCTCATGCCAGCATTGACGTGCAGCGGTTGTTGAATATTATTCGGATATCCTTGGATAGAACTATGAGTAGGACTAGGATAAGACTGATTTTGTCCCCCATAAGAATTGTTGTAAGGTACCTTATTGCCCTCTTCAGGGCTAGGATAACTGTTCTTTGGGTATGATTGGTAATAATTCTGGGCATACTGAACATTGGGGTATGATCCTGTACGGTTGGTCTCTTCGTTTTGGAGTCTGTATATTGTTTGAGGGTTTTTAAGGTTAGGTATCGATTGATGGAGGTTGCTCGGGCGAGAATTTATCGTCGATGGTTGGGGGTAGTATGCTGAAGAAGGTCGTTGGGAGTTAGCTATTGAGGAGTGGAGGGAATTTTGAGAGCTTCGGAGTGCCGAGGTTCTAAAAAATTTCAAATGTATATTAAATTTAGTTAGCCTTTAGAATAAAAAAAAACTTTCTTACCTGTCACCCAACTGTTGCGGACTGGGAATTTTATTTCTATAAATACTCAAATTCTGATAAAATCCGCCATCTTGTTGGTGCAAATTGTGCGTTGATCTACTCCTCAAAGCTTGATTAACCCCAACAGATCCTCCATTCATCATCGCCTGTCCATTGTTAGCATTACCGATATTGTTAAGATGATTGTTGATACTGTTGTTCGAAGACGTACGGCTGTAGATGTCGCCAACGGCAATATTTGGTCTTGAGGATTGTTGGTCAACAGCTCCGGGCGAATGGATTTGGTGAAGGGCGGGAACGGATTTGGAAGAGGGAATTGAACGTTCTGAGTCTACCCTAGACGGTAGGTCGCGTTCCGACATCCGTCTTGGTCCTATTAAATATTAGTTTATTTCAAAAATATTAATTTATAGATATTGTTTCGATCACACGGAGCAATCCAGAATCTAGGTAGCATTTGGCAAGTCGGAAAATCAACAACAATAAAAAGAAATAATAATACTCTCTATGATTTACCCATTTTGAGTGAATCACAGAAATCATTGAATTAAAATAATAGTGAACATAAAAATAGTTCTGAAATAAAAGTGATTTTCACATTTATTTTTCCAATATAAAGACTTGCCCAATGAAAAATACAATAATTATGGTTTGCAACGTCGCATTGAAGCAATTTTCCAAAAGGTGGATTTTATGGTTTATCAAAACGTATTTGACTGTTAAGGGAATTGTAAATGTAACAACTTTAATATTTTTATGATTCAACTCATAAAATCCTTAAAAAAAATATAATTTTAAATATACAAAAGCTTAAATAAAAATATATAAAGCAATTTATCGTATGGCATTCATTCAAATAAGTAAAACAAAAAAATTATTAAATAAAATTTATACAAAAAAAGCACAAAGTCGCATTAAATTATAAATATAAAATAAACATATAATACAGCTGCAAAAAATTATTTAAAAACTTTTCATTGGGTCTAGAATAGTATTTTGTTTTGCAAAAAATAAAAAGAAAATTATTTTGCTTTGGGCTGTGTTTCTTGGACAAAACTGAAGAATGCGCGCGAACAATAATTCTTCTATTAAATAAGCGCTACTTAGGACAGATGCTCACGAGCGCTTTTTGCGGTCGCGTCGTCGTCGCGTTTAACGCAACTGCAAACGTTATTTTCAATTCACACACAGCGCTTGTTGCCGTCTGATTTGTTTCAAGTCAGTATCAATTCGACCTGAAATTAGACAAGATGGATCTAAATACAGAATAATTCTGTGTCGAATTGCTCGTTGCCCATAACTCAAACGCTGTTTTACGACGTTCCGTGTGAACCTCTCCATATAAACTAATGTATCTTAACAACGTCGGCGTTTAATTGAGGCCTGGCGTCTAGAAGATACCGAGAGGTACCATTTTTGCAGTTGCGTCAACGTCTGGCGGCAACGCAACGTCGACGTTGCGTCGTGTGAATGCTTTCATTGTGATTAATATACTCTAACGACGTCCGGCGTTTGTGGTCGCGTTAACGCGACCGTAAAAAGCGCTCGTGCGCCTTTTACAAGGAAAGATTTGCAAAAAAAAATATTATTCTAGATTCAAGAGCGTCTCTACTGATAGAAAATGAAAGGTGCCCAACAGATTAATCGTAATCTTACGACTAACAGCGGCGTCAACTGCTTTTAAATCACCTAACCTAGCAGCAATGGCGCTCTCTATCTCGTCCTGCTCAAAACTAGCGCAACTCTGCGTCTTCCTAGCAACCTTTGGTGATTCGTTACAATTCTTCGAAACGGGACAAGTTTTTTTGGCGTATCGGCAACATTTCCTGACAGTCTTTCGGGTTTTTATGTCAGAACAGGACTTCCAGGTTTTTGGTAAACACTTTTTTTTTACCACTATCATTTTAGGAGATATGATGTTTTCGTTGTTTTTTTGGATCGACTTTCTAGTGCTGTTACGTCTGGTAACTATATAAGAATCTGGGAATTTTTTGTGTCGCTTTTTTTGTAAATCGTTTAACCTCTCTAAGCTATCACAACGTACCAAGTGACTATTAAAAGGTTTCGTGTCTATAATTTCACTATGTCTACGATCGTATTTAGGTTTTCTTTGAAGGTTGGTTATATTGTTCAGGCACTCTACTTGGTCCGGAGGGTCCTTTGTTTGTTTGAGGATACCTTTCGGTTTCGATTTGGTATCTTGTGTCTTGTAGTCTTTGTCTTTGGTCCCGACGTTAAATATACAATTCCTATACTCACAATTATGGTAAAATTGGTCCAGATTTGTTTGTTTGCTAAGTTGATGATCGGAGAAAAATTTTGTTATTACTATTACACTATTTTCTTTACTTTTAGGAGATAAATCAGGTTCGGAATTAAACTTAACTTTCTCCCTTTTAACTACTCTTTTTTGTACATTATCACGTGTAAGGTTAATATTAAATTCGGTTTTTGAATCGGAACCGTTTAAGCTCCAATCATACAACAATTTCAGTACCTCAATTCTTTCGTATTCTGTTAACTTATCATTCAGTCTTTCTTCACTAACACTTTTGCTTCTATTTGTTACATATTTACGTTTATTTAATGTAGGAACGCTTATAGCTTTATCTTCAAACTTTTTTGCTAAGTCTGTCACATTTCTGTGTCGTATTTCGTAAGGTGATCTCCAAGTTTTGTGCTTGGCGGGAGAATCTATTTGACTCAAATCCAAGTTAGATTCGTGTACGCCACTATTTATACTCGAAGTAGAACTTGACAAGTCTTGTAATGACGAACTTATGAGTCGTTGTTGCCGAAATTTCCTAGCTCCTATACTCAGAAACTTGTCAGTGTCACTGATGTCGTCAATGTCATAGCAACTGTCATTTACTTCTATGGAAAAGCTTTTTTGTTGAGCAAAATTGTCTTTTAGGGTTTTTGGTTCCGGTTTGATACAAAATTCTTCTATTTTTTCTTCTTTAAGTTGATTACCTGTTTCATCGTAAGTTAAGGTAACGTTTTTCGGACACGGTTCCGAGAAATCGGTAACTTGTAGATTAAAAACTGGTTCGTCCGACTCTATCTCAATTCGGGGTATGGTAAACTTCCTTTTCTCAGATTTAAACAGACTATCGTCGGAGTTGAAGAAGATGTTGTTTTTCGGTTTTGTAGCGGGCGGTGTAAAAATTCGTTGGTGACTTTGTGGACTGTAAAGCGATTCCGTCGAATCGTACGTGTCGTAGTAGTAATTGTAGTTTTCCAATGCTGCATGCACAAAAAAATACAACTCTGTGCATTGTATTTTAGGACATAAATTAATCATAATGAAGAGAGTGAATGTATGTATAAATAAAACTGACAGTTATTATTGATATTAAATTTGTATTGATCTAGCCTACGATTTTTAGCAAATGTTTCTTTTATTGTAAACTAACTATACGTTTATATTTATAATACTTCCCACACTGTCTAATGTGAATATGGACACATCTGCATATTCTTGCTTTGGAAACAAACATTAAATTAATTAAAGCTTTTACTAAATTATTTTTATTATATTAATATTATTTATTATGTACTTATTTAAATTATTTAGTAATGGGACATACAGATGATAAATTGTTTTCCATTGCTACTAATCCTTCACCTGGCATGCTCATCCTGAGTAACATACCTGGACTCGTGGAGTACGTACGAACCTTAGTGATAAAAATCTTTGTAAAAATTGAAATATTGATTATTTTGTCACAAAAAATTCAGAGATCATCTTTAGATATCACTTCAAACTGTAGAATAGTCCGAGTTGAAAAAAATTAAGATCAGCGTTCATAAAAAATCCGGAAAACTTGAAAAAAATGCGTTTTTTACAAAAAAATCATAACTTTTTTGTTTTTCGAGAAAAGGGGCTGAAATTTTAGCTGTGTCTTCTTCTGTTACATCACTATAAAAGAATAATAATTGTTTTCATGGGTCTTTAAAAAAAGGTATTTATTTTGAGAAATTACGGTACGGGTTTTACGAAAAAAATGAATTTCGAAATGTAGTAAAAAAGTCGTTGTTTTTTATTTTTTAAACAACTGTATTACAAAATAATCATTGAAAGAAGTAAAGTTAATGAAAAAAAAGCTTTGTAGCTTATAAAAAAAAATTAAATTAATGACCGGTACAATCGGGGCACATCAAAATCCTATGGTCTACGCATATAGGGCGTTTGCAGGATGCACATCCTTTATCTGTCTTCTTGTCTTTCTTCCGATCACATAAGGAGCATCTTTGCTTAATCACTTGATTCTCAAGAAAGAAAGAGAGAGAGAGGGAGAGCGACAAAGACAGTCGGAGGGGGGAAGGGGAACACGAAAATTAAAAAAACAAAAAATGCTCCAGTTTACGAAAAAACGACGTTGATGGCACAATGGGGTACGTACATACCCCAAACTGCTTATGATAACTGCTGCAGACAAACTAACGGTCGTAGCACTATCCCACTGGCCTAGGTATAAAAGTATATCCCTTGACTAGCGATAGATGTCATTACAAGTTTCGATTTAGATTTAGATATCGAAAATCGACGAGAAAGAGCATGGGATATGTACGTACCCCACGAGGCCAGGTGAAGGTTAAGGGACACCCATTGGATTCTAAAAATGATTTATTTGCCATTAAATACATTTAACTCAGATACAAATGGTATGTCTATTTTTTTTAACTTTTAATAAAACGTGGTAACACTAACTGAGTTTGAACTGTAAGTCCGAAGACATAAAAAAATTCAAATATAACACAAAATAGAGTATGGAATAAAAAACACATACGATGAGACGCTAATTTCAAACTTTCGCTTACCTCTATGCGGTGTAGGACTAGGCTGCTGCAACAACGTTGCCAATCCATGATAGACAGCTCCAGCTTTAGCTACCTCTAACGTTACAATGCTAGTAGTCCTTTGCAAGAATTCCGCAGCCTTTTCTTGCGTTATTCCCAACAAAGATTGACCGTCTACGGAAAGAAGTTGGTCTCCAGCTGCCAAACGTCCGTCCCTGTCCGCAGCGCCACCTGGTACCACGGATTTAATGTAGATACCCAGTCGCTCTTGACCGGCTCCCTTTGCCGCCACTATAGAAAGCCCCATTCCACCGCCTGCTTTATGTAACCTTATTACTTGAACCTAGAAATACAACACTCATATAAAGAACAATTTAAAAAAATTATGTCGGTCAAACTAAAAGACCGATATAAATTAGATTGCTACTCTGTTTTATAATCCTCACAACCTAATTATAATGAACACTAGAGAATCGCAGAAGAAATAAGTAAACTTAAGGTTAAACCACTACAATCAAGAACCCACGATCTTGCAAAAAAATTGATAGGAAGAGAGTATAATAGAGAAATATTAGCAAAATTCTGCCGTAACAGAGGAAACCAGCCAACTAGAATCAAGTTACCAGAAGAAACCTTATGAGAAATGATTCAACATTTAGATTAGCAACTGCACTAACACATGTAATTTTTTATTTTCATATTATTTAAAAATTTTACAATGTGTTAAATATTAATATAATTATAATGTACAATTTAAATGGGCAGAAGGACCCAGGTCGACATCCCTTTATAAGTTTGCTTACAATAAACTTCTTTAATAATAATATAATCCTCACCTCTGGTTGCGTGGTACTCATGGCAGATGGAGGTCTAGGTGCTGACATATAAACGGTCCAATGGCCCGAACTGGTTGGTTGGGCAGCAAGTCGGCACAATCCAGAAGCTTGTAGGGGGTGAAGGAAATCCGCTAGACCTGGTGGAACTCCTTGGACAACGTCGCAACTGAAACCATCGTCAGGGAGTAGGAGTTGTAAGGTTGGAGCTGGATCTTCGTATAATGTGACTTCACGTCCTTCTGCTCTGGCTAATTCGTCCGCTACGCTTTCTGCAGCCTTGGCTGCTTGTTCTAGTAGAGACGGAGATGCAATTTTTTCACCAGGTTCCCCTACGTAAGAATTACAAAAGGTATAATATCATAAAAGTGCAGTACAAATGCATTTTAGAATGTATACATAAATTCATTATTTCTGCCCATTTTAAGCGTTGACTAAAAACCTAAATTCTTGGGAATCACAGTTAAAACATTTTATAAAAATTTTCGTTACTAAATAATCAAAATTTGAGAAAAGACAAAAAAAAATTTTTTTTGGAACAATCTTTCAATGTTTTTTAAATTAGATTTTAATGTAGAATCCATAAATTAAAAAAAATACAGTGTGTTCTTTTAAATAAAATAACGAAGACCATCAGAACAAGAACAAATAACGTAAAAGAAAGTTGATCTTAGATATTTTACTGCATAATGGCGTATTCGAGTATTTTGAATAAACATTTCACTAGACATAAATAATGAATTTATGATTTCCTCTACATATTCTGAAATGTGTTCGTACTATTAAGTACAAAGTATAACTGCAGTTGTGATATACCATGTATATCCATCACCCAGTATATTGTATAAGAGTCTTTAAGTAAGGTTACCGTCGGTCGTGTTATTGTTATCAGCCGACGTGTTGCAACAAGGTCGTTCACTCAACCATTACGTGAGTGAACTCTCAGAAGGTATTCCAGGATAAGGCCAATATATAGTGTATTATTAGATAGATTAAGTTAGATTGAATTAATCATTAGGGAGTTATATCTCTAACATCCTAGATGTAAGAATATATGTTATATCCAGTAATTGTAGTATTTATTGTTACGGGTTAATCCCGAATATAGTTAATGTTGTTGTTAAGGTAGAGTTTGATTCCTCTCCCTCACTAAACTACCCTAAGACATTTACACACAGTACACAGCTATGATATTAAGAGATATTACTGTAAATATAATGTTCATACCTTTATACTGCATTAATAATGCTCCAAGTTGCATCGAGTTTAACTTAAAACAAGCAGCAGATAGATTAGCCAAATCTTCAGGAGCATATTTCGGTGCCTGTAATAGATGTGCACACTGTACAATTTTTGCAAGGTGACATTCAGCTGCCAATTCCAATCCTTGCGACTCTGTCCACGCTTGAAGGTTTCTTAAACGGTTGAACAATTTTTGTCCAAAGTTTTTCGTACACAAGTTGCTGTTGCTGATAACATTGGATAGAGCCTGAAACAGTTAAGTTAAATTAACTTAAGTAAAATTGCTACTACAAATACAAAATTTACCTTTGCCGATACCCAATGGAACAATTGTGAAAACAGTTGTATCGTCAAAGCAGCGTTAACTCTACACTTTCTCAACAGGTTCATAGCGCCACTCAAGACACTGATAATCTCCCTGGGATGGTCGTCTCCAGTAACAGACATCAAATACGTCAAAGCAGAATTCAACTCGTCCGTCAAACATGCAACTAGGTTTTTGAATGCCAATTGGACGGCATCCGCCAGAGTGTCTTGAGCTTGAAGCGAAAACGCGCTGACATGGCGATCTGATTTTAAAAAGTGAAGAAGTTCACTGGCGTTGGCGAGCCAAAAGGCTTGCGACGTGCTTTCTGTACTCCTGTCTTGGACTGTATGCCTGAAAATAATTAATTACAACATTCTAATGAAAGGATTCGAGATCAATCTTACCTTATCAACATGGCAGCGTGTTGTAATAAGAGCGTTAGCTTATGCGCTCGTTCTGTAGGTGTCAATTCCGGCCGGTAGTGCGTCGATGCTCTATACCTCGCGCAAAGATAAAGGGTGTAAGCGGGAGCTAACCTGAACGT
Source organism: Crepidodera aurea (assembly GCA_949320105.2). NCBI lineage: Eukaryota > Metazoa > Arthropoda > Insecta > Coleoptera > Chrysomelidae > Crepidodera > Crepidodera aurea. The sequence continues at coordinate 65,704,762 of OX439472.1, read as the reverse complement.
AGGTGTTGTGACGTCTAAATGGGTTATGACTCTAGCGAGAAACTGCTCTTGGGGTTCCTCGGGAAACTCTAGCACGGCAGGCAGGATGGGGTCTTGACCTCGGGGGTATCTGTCTATTCCGCTTAACCTTAAAATAATATGTAAACATTAGATAATATTTAAAAAAAAACAAGTCGCAATAACTATAAAATTGTGGGTAATTATACTTAGCTTATGTATTTTGTTAACCTATCATTTTTTTAATTGGGATTATTCAATACAATTAAATTAAATTAAAGTATCGTAAAAAAAGTTTCCGTAACATAGAGGGAATCCTTCGAATATAACTAAAGAAATTCCGCAAAGCTGTTGGATATAAAAGTATTTTTAATTATTTATAATATACCTAAATGATATTTATTATGTTCCTGGGGCACATTAACTTAATCTGTTTGCAGATGATACATTGCTTTATACATCTAGTGATGACCTGAATAATGCTGTAGATTCTCGCAGAGGTTCTATAATAGTACATTGAGCAACGCATTTCATATATTCTGTTATGACACGAGTCCAGGTTTAAAAAACGAATCGCGCAGCGATGAGTTTTTTAAAGGACGAGTGTCATAACAGCCATATGAAATAAGTTGCATATAATACTTTTTATATTTTGCCATTTTTTTAATAAATGTATACTTTGCATTTTATAGAGAAGTTTTTCTTTAAAAAAATGAGTTGGTAGCACTGTTGTAGAATTTTTAAAATTTGACAGATTTGAAATTTAATTTCAATAGACAAATGTCAATTCATGTCATTTGTTGATTCATATTACCAACCGTATAACACAAAAATTTGCGTACTCTAATGAAACATTAGAGTTCTCAAATGCGTATCATAATATAGAATATTATAGATGCAAAATATAAAAAGAATATTTAAAAATATTTACATAAAAATATGAGAGTATGAGAATCATTTTGAGATGCTGTCGTTATACTTCCATTCATCACATGTTAAATATGATGCAGTGGTTTTTGCAATGGTTTTTATATTTAAAATAACCAAAGGTCTACAACCAACATATTTTGATGAATTTTTTGTTTTCAATAATCAAATACATGAACACGAGACAAGATCAAATGCTTATTTTCATATATATATAGAACTCATACTGGTGGTGGTATGAAAAACTTATTCTTTAAGGGACTACAGGACTAACAATTTACCAAATGCTATTAAAGAGGCAAAGACTGTGAAAGAATTTAAAAGTGGATTGTTGGAATATTTAGAGCGTTAGTTGTATATGTGTATTTCATTATATCAATGTCTATTGTTTTAAATAATTGTTTTATATTTGTGTATCTTTAGTAGCATTTTTATCTATTTTATCTTTTTACATTTATGACTATTTTTTTATTCTGAATTGTTATTATCATTATTATATCTATTGTACGATTAGGATATCCTATAATAAAGATTACTTATGTGAATACATCCGGTGAAGAGGCGAACTCCGGGGTGCCGCAAGGGCCCAACTTAGGTCTATTGCTAATTTTTAATTTTATCAATGACATTTATAAGTGCGACAATTTCTCTGAATTTTTACATTTGGTTAATGATTTTAAAATTTACAAGGAGATCAAAAATGTGAGAGACTGTGTGGCACTTCAGAAAGATGTCAATGCAGTAGAACTTTGGAGTACCAATAATAAATTAATCTTCAATGTAAAAAAATGTTGTATAATGTCCATAAGTCGCAAAAAACAAATATAATTTAATTATCAATTAGGACATTATACTTTAAAAAGATGTGTAGAAGTGAAAGATTTATGTATTACATATAACCATTAATTCTCATTTACTTCGCATTGTCGTACCATTACTAAGAACGCGAATAAGTATCATAAACTTTTCATTTTTTCAATACAAAAACAATTAAAATTATGTTTAATATATTTTATCGCAACTAGAATTTGCATGTGTTACTGGGGAATTTCCACAAATTTACGTACCTAGAAGAATTGGAAAAAATTCAAAAAAGATATTTAAATTACAGAAAATATCACCGATGGCCTTTAAATTTTATTAACAAACAGCAAAATTGCAAAAACGATTTTCTTTTAGAAAAAGCCCTGTTTTTCAATTTAAATTTGTTTAGGTATAATTAATTGTAAAAGAAAAAATGTGAAATGTCATATTAATGGTTGCAGGAGACCCTCAGTACCAGATAATGATAAAATTCACCCCTATAAATGAAAATAATGAGCTCAGATGAAAAAAAAAAAAGATGTTACATATATACCACCATCCCTCAAGGGGATAAAAGGGTTGTCAATTGGCGATGCAGATAATACTGCTTATTTTATATAAAACTTTACTAAGACCTATTCTAGTAAATAAGAGGATTCTTTAACTATTTTTATATGCTTTATTATTCATCTGAAAATTGTAAGGAATATTGTCACGAATCCCATATATAATTAAAATATTCATTTCCGAAAAACTAGGTAACAAAGTCAAAAACACTTAAGAATTTTTTTTACCAAAATTATTTTAGTTTAAACTTATTTACACAATAGAAAACTTAAAATATAAACATTTAATCAGGATTGTACATTATGTATGTCTTTGTAGTGCAGAAAGACGAAAGTCGATGTTAGATTGCCTAATTAAGAGGCTATTACTGAGATAAATGTAGGAAAATTTATCGAAACTATGAACTCTGCAATGTCAGCGATATTTTCCTAAAAACTCTTTGCGACGGAAAAAATTAGGGAGTTGGCCGTTGGCTGGGTGGCCAAAAATGTCTCCGAAGAGACAAGCGATCGATCAAAGTAAAAAGTAGCGTTAAAAGTTTAAGTTTTAAAGAGTAACGATAAAGAAGAAAGAATCTCCGGGAGATTACAGTCCGGCAATTGGGCAAAAGCCAAGATAAGTCATCTAAAGAAGAATAGTCAATAAGGGAATAGTGACAGGCCCCTAGTTCGATATGCTTAAGTAAGCGTTCTTTGTTAATCTTTATCTAATCTATGTATATTTGAAGGGTGACCCAAATAAAAGTGTATTTATTTTTTACATCTCTTGTTTTATTTCTTAGAGTGAGTGGTGGTATTAAGACATAATAACTGCTAAGTATTCGGGGAGAGACCTCCCCAACTTTGTAAAGACCGAAAGGGCGTTTCAGCCTGAATACATAGCAGCAACACGTAGGCCATAACCGGACCTCGTGACAATATCTTTAGTTATCTCTGAAAGATTCTTTCTACTTTGCCAAAACTTTGTAGAATATTTTTTTAAGCAGGAATGACAAGTGGATTAGATTTATTGTTTTTTACTTACCTATTTTCAGATGACGATCCCAACGATCTGTTATCGTCCCTCGCCCCGCTAGCCGTGGATACTGTTTCGACATTACCATCAAGATCGAATGTGGTTTCGATATTTTCTCGAGATTGAGATTGTTCAGTTGGACTTAAAGCGCGTGGAGAGCGACTGTGTGATGCAAAAGAAGCAAAAATAAAACAGGAAAAAATGCAAATAAAAAATGAGACTGAATAGATTTTAGCAACAAAAAAAATAGTTGTGTTGATTAACGATTTAAGCTGCAAAATTTAGTTTTCTACAAACAAATGAGTAATGGCAGTTTCAATTTGACTGCGATTTAAATGCATTTCGACCTACCTATCATACATTCTTCCTCCGACGTTATCAAGGCCACCAGCGCTCCCAAAGGCCGGCCTAGTCCTGTCCTCATGTGCCGGATCCAAAAACCTGTAAGTGTTGCTGTGTCCGAACTTGACGAGGCTGCCGTGCTGCAACACCGTCGTCTGGTGGATGCGCTGACCGTTAACGTATGTGTGCGCGTCGGCGTGACAAGGTGTAAGCGATGTCACTCCGTCAGCGGCATTTATCGTGATGACGCAGTGGCGGGGTTGGATATGGGGGCCGTAGAGCTGGAGAGTTATGCCGTTGGCTGAACCCACCTGAAAAAAAAAACAAATATAGTAAGAACAGGAGATATAGTATCCTTAATTTATCAGCTTTAAAACGCGGCTCCTTTGATGCTACCAAAACTTGACCCTTTAAGCGTAAAGGATCGTTCAGACTTTACAAGTTACTTGAATTCAAGTACAAATTGGTGCAACTTGGAACAAATTGAAAGGTGTGAACATCATTTCACTTGAATTCAAGTAACTTGAAAGGTGCTTTCAAGTTTCAAGTAGAAGTAGAGACCAAGTTAACTTTAGCTTTCAAGTTGGGGACTTGAAGGTCGAGTTGAATCATAGTTGAAAGGATCGTTCAGACTTTACAAGTTACTTGAATTCAAGTAACTTGAAAGGAGTGACCTGAATTCAAGTGAACGTTCATACTATTTCAATATTTCATCAAGTCATTTCAAGTTGAAATTTTTACTTGAATGATTTGTCTAAAGTTTACAATACCTCACAATTAGAACCCTCCGTGGGTGGTTGACTAATTTGCCGAAGTGCAGAGCCACTTTCACTACTTCTAGTGACTTCAAGTGCAATTGAATATTAGATCACACTATTCAACTGTGATTCAAGCCCCCAACTTGAAAGCAAAAGTTAACTTGGTCTCTACTTCTACTTGAAACTTGAAAGCACCCTTCAAGTTACTTGAATTCAAGTAAAATGATGTTCACACCTTTCAATTTGTTTCAAGTTGCACCAATTCTTGCACTTGAATTCAAGTAACTTGTAAAGTCTGAACGCCGCTTAAGCGGCATCCTTTGTGTCTGAGTTGGATGTTAAAATGATTTGATTGTTAACAAAAAATGTATATAATCGAAGGGGTACGTTAAACAAATTTGACATTCGCGCTGCTAACTTTTGCTGAGGTGAAACAGACTCAAGCCTCCAACAAATTTTATTTGGGTATTTAATTACTAGAGCTGCCTTTTAATGAATATTACTTATTTTTACCTTTTAATGATAAATCAGGAATTTAAGTAAGTTTTAATTTTATTAAACGAAATAAATTTTGTTAACCTGTTGAATACAACTAATTTTCTTTACGCATTAGTACGTGAAAAACTCTATTTTGTACTTATGTTTTTATTAACAATTTTTGTAGTAGAAAAAATATTTTTTCTACAACTGCTATGAAAAGTAGCGCATTTCTCATAGCTTACTTAATTTCAAAACCATGTATTGCTCATACCGTGCGGGAATACTTTTCTTCACTTTTCTTCACTCGCCCTTCAGGCTCGTGCCACAAACTTTCACACTCGTGAGAAAAGTTGAACTTTCCCCACTTGTTGCACAATATACTATTTCGTGTCTGTTGTCATTGTCGCACTCGCTTAACAGCTATTGCGACAAATTAGGTAAAGCACTTAATTATTTTACTATTTTTAATTTTAAACATGCTTAAACCAAAACTTATCGTCAAATTAAAAATTAAGAATAACCATTTTATGTTAATAATGATCATATAGTTACAACATTTACCGACATCGTAATCTTACATTTCCTGATGATGTTCCAAAAAGGACGAAACTACGACGAAGAAGAAGAAGAAAAATTTTGTTCTATAAATTCTTTATCTGTTTTACAAGGAGCCTACGACGGTTTTTTTTTACTGATTGAAACTTACCAATACAGATATATATGAAACAAAAAGAAATATTTGAACGTTATTTCATTGGTTGTTCGTTAAAAACTTTCTGTCGTTAATTTTTGTAGGTTTTGATTTTTGTTTACTTTTAGGGAATCTTGCAAACAATATAATGATCAGTTTGCCTCTATCACTATTAAATACGTAATTTACTTCACAGAGATACACAAACACTCAAACATCCGTCATGGAAACAAAACAACAAAAACAAGAAATTAATCCCATGTGCCATGATCGTACAACGCCCGCTCTGTTTTAGATGCGATATTGTTCGAAAAATTAAAACGAATAAATGAAGCAGGAGCTAACGAAACAGTGGAATAACAGAGTTTAAGTCCATTATACACGAAGCGTTTTCAACTACGGTTTCTTTTGTATCATCTTTTTCTAGTCATGATTGGAACCACGGTGTTACTATTTCTATATTTTTTTCTGAATCGTGATAATAGATCCAGGCTTCGTCGATGAAAAAAAAATGAATGGTATGTATAAAAAATATAAACAGCTTTTATTTTAAAAGTGATGTACTAAAAAGAAAAAAATAAACGTAAATCTACATAAAGGGGAGGACTAAAAAATCAATAAAAACTTTGTTTTTGTTGAATGCAGTTTAGCTAAAAATCTTTTTTTTTCGGTTCGACATTATTTGTTCTCAAAACTGTAAAATGCTAAAGGGTGGTACAAGTGCTCATATATTTTAAAGTACTCTGTATAACAAAGAAAAGCCCTATATAATGAAATGGGTAAGATCGAGAGGAACCTAAAATGTAAAAATATAAATAAAATAAATTTGGTTCACCTTGTCATTATGGATGACCTTGTTTTTTTTGAAAATTATTTTTCAAATTTTTATTTTATTAACATTTTTCATATCTCTTAAGGATAGATACACTGTGACTAATTTTATTATAAAAGAGTCTGGTATCGGTAAAAGTTTAGCAATAAATCTGTGATTGTTTTAGCTTCCTAAAAAAGGTAAAACTTACTTATATAGGAACTATACAAGCCTTTCTTGTCCCACTGTAGCTTTTAGCCATCTTTTACATAATTAACGAAACTTTGTAATGGTCTGGAAAAATCATATATTCGTGGTTGCAATAGAAAATTTTTTGGTTGATTTGTACCTAGCTTTTTGATTTGTGGTTTGTACGGGCAATAAAGATTTTACTGCTGAAGAATGTAAATTAAGAATCCGCTATTAGACAACTGTATTAATAAAGCGAGAAAAGTGCACTAAAAATCGCTCAGTGTGTAAACAGCTTTAGCATCAGCATTGTAAGGGTAATTAGAACAGTTTATTTTAGTAATTGAATAATCAATGGGGGATAAATTGTAGGCGGTGGAAAGGGAAAGAGAGTTATTTCTTTTAATAAGGTTTCGAGCATTTGTAGATGGCATCTGTAGATGGGCTACACGCTACACAAAAGGTGCCAACACCTGTTATATTTTGAAATTGAAAAAACCCACTTACCAATCACAAATACTACAAGACAAGATCTAATCAATCACGTGCCGATTTCTGCAAGATTCAATCGCTGGCTCATAACAAACTGGTCACGGTGTTTACAGAGAATAAACCGCGGAGTTTACATTTCACCAGTTTTTCTATGGATATTTTTCCACGTTCGAGGGGCAAATATTTTATATGGGATTTGTGCAGAAGTTCAACCAATCGATACATCTCCTTTGCATCCATATTTATATCTCAGGATATTGTCAAATATAAAGGTACTTGTAGCAGGGATTGTCGAAGGATGACAGTAAAAAACAATTTTAATTATCAGCCAACGTTTCGTTTATTGAGCATAAACTTCCTCAAGGCCTACAAATGATGTTAAAACTAAAGTAATTGTCGAACAAACTAAGTTACAAAAAAGTTAAAAAGGAACGATAATAGATAACAGATGAGATTACATACCTCAATTAACATCAAAAAACATAAATGAGCATAAAATATCTCCCATACATGGTTCTTTTGACACATGTATCAAGTACAGCTAGCTATAATCATTCACAATTTATTAAAATCCAATTTATAATATTATATGTATGGAAGATATTTTATGCTCATTTATGTTTTTTGATGTTAATTGAGGTATGTAATCTTATCTGTTAACTTTCCTTTTACCTTTTTTGTAACTTAGTTTGTTCGACAATTACTTTAGTTTTAACATCGTTGGCTGATAATTATAATTGTTTTTTACCAGTTAAAGGACTCAAATTGAATATCTGAGGACTGTATTTTAGGTTTTAGAACATGCAGAACTTTTTTTCTTAAAATTAATAATAACATTTTTTTCCATATGGTTCCAACTTAGTGAGAGATACTGTATATAGTTTAAATTAACATTTTGAACTAGATTTCACCTTGATATTTATTGTCTTTTTGAAAAATACCAATTTTTAATCAAAATTTTTCTTAGATTAAATCAAATATCAGGAAAACTACTAAAATATTGATTTGAATATATTCCACGAAACAAAAAAATTATTCCTCTTAAACAGATTATTTTCTACAATTCCATAAAAAAAAACGTTGTCCATCAACTAATAATATATTCATGAGCATAAACAATTATAGTAAATGTTGTTTTTCGTTTTTTGTTCGTTCAACACACCCATAAGCGATATATCAGATTGCAATGAAAACGACACTGAAATTTCATTGAAATCAATAGCATGTGGTTTGTGTCAACCTCTGGGGAAATCTGGAATTTCATTTGGCAGATGGAAAAAGGCGAAAATGCGAAACGCGTCGTTTTGCGTACATTTACCGACGACAAGGAAAAACGAGATAAATTCTATGAAAATTTGTGCCAGACTTAAGAAAATTAATAGTTAATAAAGAGACCTACGGGTAAAGGAGACTTACATATAAAGATTCATAAATTTTTCTAAAAATAATTAAACCTGTAAAATTACATCTTTTGCAAAAATAGGGGAATTTAAAAACTTTTAGGTTAGGGATGATCAATCTATCATGATTTCAAGACAAATCCGGTTGAAACTTTTAAGATACAAACCCTATAATAAACTGAAAAAACTGATAAAAACATTAATGAATTTGCCGCTTTGAACTTAAACGCTGACCATAGGCGGAGATATTTTCTTTTACTTGAAATATAACTTTGCGTATTTTTAACAGGTAGTGTAACAAATATTATACACGGTACGCTTCTGTTCATATGTCATATATAACTCCAGACTTAATGGACCTTCGAAGTTTTTCTAATTCTAATTCTAATTAAGTTATTAATTAAGCTATTTTTATTTGAAAATAAAGCGTTAAAAGTAGGCTGTAACACGGTTTCAAAAGGGGTATTGTTTTTGAGTGTGAATTTATAGAAAAACGTTAAAATACGCACATGTCAACACAGAGAAATTCCCATCTGAGCCACCGCGATGTGAAAAATCGATGTAAGACGATAAATGGAATCAAGCCACTCCAAGTGAAGCGGTTTGTGCTTCAAATGAAGTAAAAAAGCCCTTTAAAAGGCTCTTAAAGCTCAATAGACAACAGCACCATTGATTTCAGTTTAAGAATGTGTGTACTTTTCTGTGTCGAACATGTGGTTTAACGACTTGTTATTCACTTTCTTGATAGAAGTTTATTATTTCGCCTCCAAAGCGATTTATAACATGTATTATAATTCATTTCTGTAGCTCTTAGTGGTTTGCTCCTTTTAACAATCTTCCTCTTCTCCTAATAAAATATTTTTAATTTTTGACATTTAGATTTTTAGTACTCGAGTAATTTTCCAAAAAAATGTTTTATATAAAAAAATACGGGTGTCACGATTCGTTTAAAGTGTTAACGCTCTTATATTTATATGTACCTATATCAAAACTTTCCGAATATACAAGGCTGCAAGAGGTAGCCATTTTTAGTTGTATTTGTAATTTTCCCATTAAAGACTTTAATGAATTAACTTAATATAAAGAACTTACTTCCATAACATCGTTGGTCAACCGTATGGTTCTTGCGGTGTCACCGGGATGTGGAGCCGAACCATCAGGTCCCAGCTCGACCAAAAGGGGGGCGGCAACTTCTCGCACATCCCTCGTACTGGTCGTTTGACCGATGGCTCCTGGTTTCTTTTTTCGTTTTCTTGGTGCACAGTCTGCTGGTCTTCGTCGAACATGGAACATTATGGAGCCTAGAAAAAAATATATTGATAAATTGTTATTCTTGAGAAACTTTTTGACTGTTTTTTATTTTTTTTCTGTTTGTAAAATTGATGTAAAACTGTAAAGGTTTCCTTCTTGAGGTAGTTTCTGTACTTGATTGGTAGGGTAATTAATAAAAAATTTAATTTGGTTATTAGGTATGTTTTATCTAAAACAATTTCGGCACTATGCTCTTGACAATAGGATCATCGTCTACTAAAAAAAAAACTAAAACCTTTTGAATTCAATTACGTTCATTCCTATTATCACTTTTAAAGGATCTTAAATAAATGAACTAGACAGAGACATTTATTTTTAATTCAATATGAATATAGTTTTATTTTTTAACGTTTATTCTTCTTCATGTCTAAATGCTTTATGATATGCATGGCTTCTCAAGAGAGTACAAAATTTTGTAGTTCGTGTATTATAATAATAATAATAATAATAATAATAATAATAATAATAATAATAATAATAATAATAATAATAAATCTAAGTTGGATACATAATAACGAAATATTAAAATTAGTTTTTGTAACAGTCGAACCAATTTGTCATATTTATATGTATAATCATAACAAACATACAGACTGGTTTATTTTGTTATTGATTTTTTGTTTTATAGATTAAAATGATCAAAAAACACTATCACACATACATACCTATCCTCTCAAATACATCTCTCACCCCCATGGTTACGAAAGAAAGAAAGAAAACACACAAACGCCTAAAATTCGTGTCGAATAACCGATCAAAAATCGAGTCTACGACACATTTGTAAATTCTTGGCAAACGAAAAATCGCCAATATAAATAAGCCGAACGAAACCGACGGCAAAATTCGCATAACAAACAAAACAGATTTAAATCGCATAACAACTTGGCAAAAATCGTATAAAGGATGTCCTAGAAAAATATACTGCTTTTAAGAAAAATAGTCGAAAATCAAATATTTGATTTAGAAATAGTATTCATTACCAAATATCATATGTGGCGTCATGGCAACCGCTTTCGGTTTTGTTCAGGAATATATAAATAGTCAATATTTAGGATATAGAAAGTCACAAATCATCCATGTTATAAAAAATCTAAAATAAGTTGACGTTTGTTATTGATGGTATTTTGTGAATGTAGGTGCGGAAATATCACATAAAAGTATGGCCAACAGGTTTTTGATGCCATCTCAATTTTTCGAAAATATCCCTTATTCATTTTAGAAATTTTCAAATTTCGGCAGTTTCCATTACACCATTTTATAGGGTCCAAAAGGACGGTGCCGACCTCCAAAATAACTTTTTCTTAAATAATCAGTTTACCGGGATTTCCCAGGAATAAAATGTAGTAGATAAACGTACTAATTCGACCAATATCGCAAACTTTAAATTTGATTTTTTTATTAATCTGTATATAACCCTTAATATAAAAGTTATATATTCATTAGTAATACTATAAGTACTTCAAAATAATCAGGTTATACATCGATAACTTGTTGCATAATTACAAAGAGTGTCAGTTTGACAGAACAATCCTTCGCGGTGGGATTATTTAAACTTGTAATTATGCAGGAAGTTTGAGATGTATAACCGTATTTATTTTGAAGTACGTATAGTATTTGTTACGATTATTTCTTGAGTAAATTAAGTAAATATAAACAATTTATTCATTTAAATACAAATTGGTACAATGAAAATTACAATTATTATATACTACGTATTTGAACCTGTCCCGTTTTTAAAATCGACTCATATTTGAACAATTATTGATAAACGTCAAAATTTGATGGTCTTATTAGTTTGTGTATTGTATATTGATGTCGATGTGGTTACTACGGAAATGAAATTATTGTAAAAGTTTCGATTGGTGGAGCTACTCTATGTATAATCAGGTATTATCGAAATTATACGAGGTAACTTAACTAAATTGAACGTCCTGATTGGTTAAAAATTACACGAAAAAAATAATCAAAGGTAATACCACAAGTCCTCCAAATTTTATCGATTAAATTTTTGGTTTTCACGAAAACGGCTTTATTTGGAAAAACCACGAAAACAAACTGATTGATAAAATCACAAGTCCGCAGGACGAGTGATTTTATCTTAAATCAGTTTGTTTGAGTGGTTTTGCCTAAAATAAAGGCGTTTGAGTATGAAGATCAAAAATTTAATCTATAAAATTTCAGAGGACGAGTCGTATTTGAAAGGATTATTTTTTGAATCATTTTGTATTAAAAACAGAGAACATAGTCATTTATGCAAAAGACACTTTACACACAAATATTGAAAATTTTCTTTACCAATTTAAATTGAAACCTGAGCTGTTATAGTTTTACATACAAGGCCACCAAGGCGAAACGGCGCCGTAAAAAAAAGCGAAGAAGAAGAATGAAATGAAGTCTTTCTTAATTTAATTAATTTTAAGTTTAGTGTTAAAGTGAGGTATGTAAAAATGTTAAAGGCGTTTTGAAATAACAAAAACAGGTTAGTTTACAAATACATTTTGAAATTTGGTTATTAACATAGATTTGCAATACATTTTAGTATAATAATAATTGATAAATGTTTACATTTGACATCTCAAATAGGTAAACACAGGTTAATCAAAAAACAAAAACGACGAAGCGGTTTTATCAGTATAAAACACAATGATTGGTTAGGATCCTGAGTTGTTATTGGCTGAAACCACAAAATCTGACTGTTTTGACAGATGAAAAAAATAATCATATAGATTTCGACATTAAAAATTATCGAGATATTACGTGCCACCCGTTGTCAAAAATTTTTTTTTGTTTTTGTTTAACTGTCAAAAAAACTTGACATTTCTGCATCTCTATTGATGCGTAAATATTTACTTTTTTCACTGCCAAAATAATACACAAAATAAACATGAAATATTACTTTATGAAGGATTTATTTTTAACAGAGTCAATTATTAATTGATTATTCATCATAAAACAATTTCAATTATTGGAATAATAATTGATAGTAAAGTTTGAACAATTACTTCCAACATAAATTCCCGAAGCTGTTCCATGTTGCTGCTCATCAGAAACGTTAGATATTTCTTGAAGAGTTGATTCCACAATTTTATCAGATATTTTAAATTTGTTTGGAAGAAGATGGACAATTCAATATTTTGTTAGAAATCTCAATTTTGTTATTCAAACCATCTTCTATATATGCTTCTGCTACGGAGGTAGATTTCCAGCCACCGTGACGTTTTATGGATGTAATGTTGCCCCCTGCATTGGCCAGAAGAGTTACAGAGCTTCTCCTGAAACAGTGACCTGTGTAGCTCTTATACATGTCTTTTCCAAGCCATTTTGCAATCAAGCTGGGAATTTCTCCTATTTTATTTATCCCCACATGTTGGTTAATACATTTTCCTCTCAAATATTTCAAAAATAATCTGTTACTTTTTGTATGAGGTGCTTTATACTTGCGGTATATCTCAATATAATCAGAATTTGAAATAGTAAAAGTTCTTGCGCAGTAGGTCTTCGTATCAGGTATTTTAACAATCAATATAGATCCAGCATCTTCAATGGCATCAATAGTTATATGTAATAACTCTTCACATTTTCACGAAATTGGTCATATGTTTTCTCATAAACTAACTTGGATTTGGCCGGTAACATATTAGATACTATTGCATTTGCTTTCTCAGATATATCTGATGGGCTATCACTACCACTATCATAATCAACATCCATCTTCTTGAAAATAACTTGAAACTGAAGCAACTACGAGCAAACACAGTCAAACACGCGGCGTACCAACAAACCGTTTCTATAGTAACGACACAGAAAGACCGCTAGATGCTGTGAAATTGTGACGATAACTTATCGAGATAAAAAAACCACGTCGAGATGACGTATTGGAAGTATATATTTTTAATATATTTCAGACGATGTAAATTCACATTCACAGTTGTACAAAAAATGTTGTTTCGTGTACAAAATTCGTGTTTTCGTGGCACATGAGAGTGATAATTTTTCTCTCGAATTAATTAATTAAAAAAACGCACTTAATACAAAAATAACTATTTTAACGCCATCTTAAAATGTAGTTTTTTAGCACCTGCTTAAGGAAGTGCTATAAAACTGCTTCCACAGTATAGTTGTAGAAACATCGATTTTAAATTTTAAAAATGAATAATTGAGATTTAATATCTCGTCACTGTAGAAAAGTAGAAGAAGAAATAACAAAGTGAAGACGAAATATCAAAGTTTAGAGTGGCGACTCAAAATTATTTTTGTACAATAATTATTTAACCATTTTTTTTAGGTTAGTGGTTAAACGTACTGATCAATTTCGTAGGGCAAAACCGAAATTTTGATATTAAAATTTTAATTCGAAAACAGACATTACATTACCGGGACAACCTGTTGAAAAATACAATGGAACAAGGTTGAATTGAAGTAATTAATGAATTAAAGTAACAAGACAATTCTATTTAATTGACTTTTTAATTAAATTTAAATTATTCGCTGGGGGAATATTACGACCATCTATTTTTCTAATTATAAACAAGAATATTTAGAATTTTATGTCTCATCTAAACGAACAAAACTTCGCATAGGTAAATTAACAATAAAAATAAAGTTTTACTTGACTAGTGATATAATCATTCGAGTTGGCCGTACATCCCATTTTGAAAGTAATTGATTTTAAAATGGCCACAATATTCGTTGTTTCGAATGTCCATTCAGCAGTAGGGATGAATGTATTTTTTTTAAACATTGCAGCAAATTTAACAGCGATATGTTATTGAATCGTTGAACAAACGAAGTAATTTCTCAAATAATAAAATGTTAAATTGCAACTGCGACAAAACTGACCTACTTTTACTCACTTTTCTTACCTATATACCAGCTATTGATTGAATTGAACATAATGGTATTATAGTAATTGAGAAAGAACGAAACTAACCGATCGCCTTGCATCCTATTTTATAATTTTATTATAAATCGAATTCAAATACATATGAAAATGAATATTGGAGATTGTATATTTTTATTCTAAATGTTTTCACATAACATTATGAGATTCTTGTGGTCAATTTGTAATTTTTTTATGTGATACGTCTGTTTTCAAATTTCAGTTCATCTCAAAAAGAAATTACAAATTAAGTACAAAAATTCGCATATTTTTATTTATAAAAAATAAACAATACTTCGTCAAAAAACCTAAAAATTGTAGTAAGTGAGTTTGACTACAGAAAAATATCATAATCTCAAAAACGTTTCGAGTGAAAGTATTTTCAGAAATATATACAAAACTTCTGTGAGCAGAATGATAAAAACGTGTTTATTTTTCAACATGTTTTCGTTTATTTTTGAGGAAAATTTTGAAAATGTCGGGTGTGTTATTAATAAATTAATAAAGATTATAAACTAATAGTAAGAATTCGAGTTTTGAATTTAATGAATTTTCATTTAAACTTATTTTGATAATGTTTTAATACTAATTACAAACTCTTCGTTTTCTTAATTAAAGGAAGTTCGTGAAAGTTCTAAAAGCGGAACTAACAAATTTATAGTAAAGCGCTGTAATTTAAGTATTTATTTAAAGAAAGACAAATTACCAACTTTTAACTTCGTTTCTTCCGCCTTTTCATTTTAAAATTTAAAGTTTTACGAATTTATTTTCTTTGATTGTTTCAACTTAATTTCTTAACTAAACATGGTTTTGTTCTCAAATGATCTTACAATTTATAATTGTTCACTATGGCCATAGAACCTACAAGTAAACGGAATTTTAGTGAAACTTATTGATTACTTAAATTCAACAATGTCTCATTGCATTTCTATTTAAGTTACCTATCTTGATTTAAAATTAACTTACAGAGAAACAAATTCTTTAGACCAACTAAAATGTAAATTTAAGATTTATTTTCTTAAAAATATTAAAAGTGAAGTAGCTAAAAAAAACTTACGCATATTACATTCTTGCTTACGAATATCATGTTGACAAATAACACCGAAACAAACCACCATTTTTATTAGTCACAAAACGTTCTCGGATGAAAACAGTACTCCTCTCTTGTAACCCAAGAGGAAACTAATGATATATTTATATTATTATTCCCCATTCCCCATGCTCTTGGAACATTATGGACATAAAAGAATGTTCGAAGATTCGGGTAGGCAGCAACTACACCCATCTAATCACTCGATAGACTTTTACAAGGGAGAATTTCAGTAGGTCAGATTTTTGGGATTTTTAATATACCAACACTTATTCTTTATTTATTTACTACCCAAAATAATAACATCTCAGTGTGTCTTGATTTATGAGATTGAGAAATGATAGGAATAATAATAATAATTTTTTTACAAGCATAAAACACAATATTATTATTATTTGATATTGTGATATTGTGTTTTATGCTTCAACCACTTTCGACTCAATTTTTGTCCATTTTATTGTTCTTTGATTATCTTCTGACATTCCTACCAATACAATTTCAATTTGATCAGGTATAACATAATTTTCTTTCATTAATGCCAAGATGTTCTTTTTATTATAAGGATTTGATATAAATTTCTTCCAATGAGGTATGTCAAGTTCGTCTCGTATTTCGCATGTTTCAAAATGACAATTTTTCAATCTTCTATATCTTTCTGTTTGCTTTAAGCTTTGTTCAAAATCGTAACGACCACCAATGCGTAGATATTATTGTATTATTGTACCACAGATCTAAGGCTTTAACTCTAATAGTAAAGACACGTATTTTAAAAATAATTCTCGAAATTTTCTGCTATTAAAATTTTGATACCGCTGAATAAGTGCCATCATATTTTTATATAAGCTGTGTTAAAAGTGTCGCTTTCTTCTATTGGTATGCAGGAAAGCTCAACAGGTACATCTTTAATTTCTCTTAACACAGCCTCATTCAGATTTATTTCCTTTTCTTAAAATAATATTTTTAAAAATTACTTAACTGTGGTAACAAGTGCAAATTGCCTGAAAGCAAATGTAAGATGCAATATAAGTTTCCAGTGTGAGGGAAAATGCATTGCAAAATAAATATTTTAATTAAATAATAATAATATTGTGTTTTATGCTTGTAAAAAAATATTATTATTCCTATCATTTCTCAATCTCATAAATCCCACTATACCCCCCATAGTGTCATATTGATATTGTAATGCGTGTCATCTTTGTAGCGCGTATGAAGAAGACTATGGTGTTTACTCTTTTTGACACACTGATCGCTTTATTCGCAACCACAGTGATAAAGCCAAGAGATGCAACGCGCCGATCCAATTTCGTTCGGTTTTAAAAAAGTACACAACCCAAACTAAACGTCGTATGAAAAAAAAGTTAAGTAAAAAAGTTTCCTTGCTGTATTGGTAACATTTTTCACTCTTATAGTAGTTAACTGTCTCTAAAGATAAAAAAGTTTTCTCGACTCACCATATTACTCTGCAAAATGACGATATTTTGTGTCATCTTTATAACGCTTCCTAGAAGGCCTCAGATTCCCAACTATTGACAAGTTGCAACAAAATAAATCTACTTCATTTACCGAATTACAGGTTAGACATCATGAGATATAACAGAGAATTCTTTAAAATATTGGTACGAGGAGTTTCGAGATAAAAGGTATTGTTGTTTCTTGACGATAATCGGGGAATACAAAAGTTTAATTTCTCCAGTAAGTTAGAGCAATCTGTTAGATTATTAATTAATTTAAATAAGAGTAGAAAGCTGTAATATCTACGACGTGTTTCAAGACTAATGAATCTACGTTTGAGAAGTAAGTCTGCATGCGATATGCCGATTGGAAGATAAATTCCGTCAGTTTTTAAAGTAAACAATTTCAAAAAACGACGTTGAAGATTTTCCAATTGGTCAATATGAACCTGATAATAGGGACTCCAGACAACCGAGGCATATTCTAGTTTTGATCGGATAAATGCATATTGATTCATTTACAAAACAAAACTCGTCCCAAACATACTTCTTTTGCTTTAAGATTGTTTTTTGTTTTTTATTTGTTTTAATTTGTATTGTTACAACTCGCTATCATTAGCTCGCTCATTTGTTTACACGGGTTTATTGTTATTTTTAGTCTTTGATTTTATTTTTGTGAAAAATTGAACAAAGTTTTGTGAAGGCTGCTTCAAATATTTCATGAATATAATACGGAAAATATGGACTAAATATAATGGTAGAAAGTGCTTGACTGATTCTTATTATATATAATAATAATAATAATCTTTATTCAATAAATATAAATACAAATGAATAAAGCTGATGAGCGATAAGTGCTAGTGCACTTGTTTCGCAGAAGAAAATATAACTGAATAATAAGTATAATAATAATAAAAAGAAACAATTGTAACCTATATAAATATAAGTATTAAATTAAAGCATAAAGTACCTAGACACTTGTTTCGGTTAAAAAAAACACATAACTGTTTTTTGAAGCCACAAATACTGGTAATAGTTTTGATAGTTTCTGGTATAGTGATGTTTCTGACGAGTATTATACTGATGAGATGGAAGTGGAACTTGTTGTTTATGAGGGTGAAATCTAACACAAGGATACAAGTAGTATCGTTGTCTTATGTCCATTATTTTTATTTCAGCATATAATTCATCTGACGGATACCTCGAATTTTTAGATAAAATTAATTTTAAAAACCTTCTTTGGATTACTTCTAGACCATGAAGGTGAGTTTTGAGAGCTGCACCCCACGCAACGATCGCATAACGATGGTGACTTTCTATTTCTAACAAAGCGAAGTATAACATTTTTAAATAACTTTCAGGTAAAGATTCTTTTAATTTTCTAAATTTAAATAATATACAATAATTACACCTAAATATTTGATTTTTTTTCAGGTAATACGGAAAGCGAGTTGGTGATATTGAGACAATCGAAAGGACCACCAGAGGAATAACAGCTGGAGGGCAAGTAATTGGTTTTGCTTATATTAATAGTTAACCGTTTATAATCAATCCATTTTTATATTTCTAAAAAGTCTATCTTCGCTTTCTGTTTTAGGTCTTCCCAATTATCTGCCCTATAGAATATAGCAGTATCATCTTCGAGGTCATAACATTAAAAAAATAAAGATTAATCCTTGAGATCAGTGCAGTTGAAATTATCACAAGTAAAGTAATGGGATTTAGTCAAAAATTTAGAGTGGCGGAGGCGATTAGAATAAAATACCCTAATCTATTTCCGGTCAAAGATTCATTTGCAGCCCAATATTTAACAATAGGCTGTTTACGAAAACGAATTCGGAATGCTTTACAACCATGGGCTATGGTACAAGAAGTGCTTACCTAGGAATTTACTAATGTACGTGCGATATTACTTTAGACAGGTTGTTATAGTGAAAGTAATGTCAAAATAATTTCTCATAACTAAGGACAAGTCGCAATTAAAAAAAATGTTGGAATTAAAGATGTTTAAAAAATCAGAGGTAATTAATAGGTGAGTTAGAATGGCAATTATACAAACTAATTTTCAACTTTCTTGAAAAAAAATTATACGACTTTGGGAACCACTCTCATTTGACTTATCCTGAAATTTTCGTCTAATGAGGTTTATATGTTGACCCAGAAAAAAATCTTATTAACCTTAAAAAAATAAAAAGTTAGCGAGAATATCGTATAACTAATTCACCACCGACGACAAACCTTTTTGTTGATGACTGTTTCAATTTTATTTATGCAGATATTTCTAGGTCAGGTATAATAGTTTTCCATTAAGATTTTTTACCAGAAAATAGTGCATAACTTTCTTCATTAAAATCAAACGATTTTGAGAGCATTTTCATTCGATTTCCCATAAAATTTTACGTCTATTTAAATCATGGGCGGATCCAGCCGATTTTCAAGGGGGGCTGTCTTTCACCCGGGAGGGATGTGGAATATCCCCTGCTCAGCCGAGGGTCAGCTACAAGTCTATCCTCTCTCATGGTTGTTCTAATCCAGTCCTTCAACCTTCGTAGGGTTGAAAAGGACCTCTCCGCTTCTTATACTCGACATAAAGGGGGGCTGCAGACCCACATACCCCTCCCCCCCCCGGATCCGCTCATGATTCAAACAAATGTATTGATCCAAAATAATTTTTGGAGAACTATAGAAAAATTCTTTAAAAAATGTTTACTATACAGGGAAAATTTTCATAAAAAAAACTTATTGATTGTGAACAAAGTTAACACAATTAATTTTATCTAACTTTTTTGGAAATTTCTAAAGTTTGCTCTTGGACATATATTAGTTTTTTAGCCTATACTTGTTCTTAAATGGCCTGTACATTAAACAAAATACTTACAAACTCTCTAAATGAGAAAAGTTTAGTCTTACATCTGATTTTCGAAAAACGTCGCGTTCGGTCGTAATGCTTTCCTTTACTATTGGTAATTGGATTTTGTCATCTACACGACAACATAGAAACTTTTTCATTCCCTTGTTCAACTCAGTTCTAACAAAATAATTAAGGTCCATTGAAGCTTTTGTGCACTTCTTTGACTTTTTTTATAATCCATCGCATGGAATGGCACAAAAAGATACTTAAATGATTAATTTTTAAAACAGAATTTGAGTTATTTTCATTACAATCAATATACTTTGATTGTTTATTACGTATTTCCCCATTTTTAGATGATTCTAAATATTCTCGCACTTTTTGTCATAAAATATCTTTTCTCCACGGCCACTACTGAATGTAGTTATTCTGAAACCACTTATAATAACAAAAGAAACATTCTAGCTCTTAAGATTCTGAAACACTTGTCTCTTATGTATTTTATACGTATTTCATTCTTACTCTAGAGACAGAATGTTCATTCCGTAATTGTTTAAAAAAATAAGGTTGCCATGAATGTCATATTAACTGTCAGTATTCATTAACGCGCCGTCCATATGGGCGAGGTTGTGCAGCGCACGACGACGCCTTGCTTAATAAATTTTAAAAAACATTTTTTTAAATTTTATTAAACCAACTTTACATAAAACGAAAAAACTAACTGATAAAAAAAATAACTACCAATACTTGCCGGTGGTGAAAAAATACTCTAGCACCGGTGGCGAAATGTTATACTACATCTTTGAAGCAAAATCAAATTAAAGAAAATGCATTTATAGCTGTTTAAAGGATTAAAAATAGATAGGAATACTGGATTCTGACCCTATCTTTGGTGGTTCTGGGTCTCAGATTTCGAGATGTGGCACCCAGATGGCCAAAATGAAATCATGAAACAACCGAAAGTGGAATCTTCCGATTGTGCCCCATATTTTCATATTTAAAACAAGCACGGCAAATTCAAACTCGGAGTGAACTTTGTCAAGACGCCTATCAGTATTTCGCACGACGTCAGTCAGTATTAGTTGACGTGGTATTAATATTGGTTTGTAAAAACTTTTAATTTATTAAAAAGGAGTAGAAAATCAAACGGTTCATATGTGGAATTTGAAAATACTCCTCTAGAAATAAAAAAATATGCCGATAGCATAACTCAAAATTGAAAATCCAAGCTTGAATATAAAAATACTACACAATGTTGGGAGATTGAGCATTTTATTATATTCAATTCTAACTTTCTGTGGCCGTGGAGAAAGTACAGTCTGTTATTCTGTTGGAATGAAAATTCTCATTCCAACCTTGTTACAGAATATACTATTCATTTATGTGACTTTTAGTAGTTCTTCGATCTGACTTTATTGAATGGTTCGTTTAGACACTTCGTTTTCTAGCATTTCTACAAACTCATCATCTACACCGTTTTACGTTCTTCTGATGTATTTGTTCTACGTGTTCTGCATGCCACATGTCCATGACCCATTTTCATAATAAATTTCTATTAGATTAATATGCGTACCAGTACACGTTTAAATATATACAGCTTCAAGTTTAAAATACGTAAATTTTAACTATAACAACTATTTATATAATAAAAGTCAATAAAATTCATATTGTTTCTGTAAATTTATTGTGGTAAACTACTACTTCTACTAATTAGTCGGTAATGTACAACTTTATAGTTAACTAGATAACTAGTTAGGTACGATATAATTTTGGTATGGTTTTGAGATTTACCGTGACATGAAACGTCTGATAGAAATCGTGTCGCGCAAGGACTAATTTTAAGAATTTCTACCAGTAGACAATGAATAGAAACTATAAAAAATTAAGATTAATACGAAACAACGGATATAATTTTAACTATTTTCAATTACAGAACAAAATTTATCGTGCTTTATACAAGGATCATTTAAAAAGTTATAAATATATTGTAATATTATTTTTGATTTGTTATTTATAATTTTTTAATTTATCTCAGGGATTTTATAGTGGTGGGTTCATTAATTTTGTTATGCCTCTCATAAACAATATCATAAAAATGCTTACTATTTCTCAAAAATTGTTAATACTTATGAAATAAATTTCTGAAAGTTATGCAACACATTTAACGTTTATTTAATTGTAAAGTTTACATAACTTATTTAAAGATGAATTCAATTAATGCGATGCTCATTCATACTGGTGATAAAACTATAATAAGATTAATTAATTTTTGCTACCAATCAAAAACTAATAAACTTTTACTAAAAAGTAGAAAAAAAATTTATTTGACTATTGGTCACTCTGAGTTAATTCCAATTTGTCATTTGTCAATTTAATAGTTCTGAATTGTTCAATGTGTCTTATAGTAAAAATGTTTATACTTTAGTTATGTTTAAGTCGAAAAAGGTAAATCCCGAATTATTGGATACCTTCAGAGTTCATCAATACTTTGTTTTGTTTTCTTTCTTCTTATTAGTCTGGAATTTCGGAAATGCTTCCTACATTCAGTATTAAACAGCCTTTATTTTTCTTCTAAGTACTGTTTAACACTTTTAAACTACTCATCGGCGTATGGGGTTTTTAAAGTTCTTGGACACTTTCTTCTTTCACATTAACTGGTAAGTTATATTTTATTATTTATAACTTGATGGTCACTCTACATACTTAATTACTAATTACACAATTTATTTTTAAACTTTTCAGGTATTTAACTCAATAAATTTTAATTTAAAATTCAATTCATTCAACAATAAGCATTTTCTTCTCTGATCTTTTTTTTTCACTTAAAATCGATCTGCTTTTTTTATTAACAAACTTTTTTCTTTCAGTTACATCCCAGGTCGTTTGCCAAATTGATAACCAATAAAATTCATGAAAAAAATTTTGATATAAAGTAAGTTTATCTTGTCTTATGATTTTTAAATTATTTAAATGTTATTTTCATTTAATGTATATCGTTACAATTTTTTTCCCTGTTGTGAATATTGATTTATTATTGATTGTCCCTAAAAAATTTTTATGTTTGTAAGTGTTTTTTTTCAGGTTTTGCTTAGTTATTTTATATCAATATATAAGTAAAGCACAGAGTACAAATTATTGTAAGAATTTTTGTGTTTATCTGAACTTGATTCAAAATAATTAAAATTATACGATTGAACGAATATAGTTTGTGATTTATGTTTTGCTTTAATAAAGATGCAAAACGTTACAATATATTATTCAATATTAGCTATTAAGATTGAATGTACAGAGTAAAGACTACCTAATTGAGTGGTATAACAAAACAGGCAGAGATGACTAGGTTAATTGCTCAATTAGGTGTCTTACGTTTCTACATTATTTATATTTTATATATGTACTTAAAAACATCATAATTCTTTGTATTTCTTTGTTAAAAAACATCATTATCATTCTTTGTATTTCTTTGTTGTATAATATTGTACTATATACAGCGAGTACAAAAATGTAATAGAAATCTAATTTTCTGTGATTATCTGTAATTTAATTATTATTATTATTGTATACTAAATGCATATTATGTTATCGAAATGCTCCATATATGCAAATTTAAGTACTTTAGGTATCTGGTAATTATTCCTAGATAACACATGTCTCCCATTTATCAAAGGATACGGTTAATAATTCAAATTCAATAATGGAGTTGTCGAATCCGTTGCACTCACACTCCATTTTGCGTGATAAATCATCTTTAGAACTATTATGTAATTAACTCGCCATTACTCCAAAAGGTGGGTATTTTCTGTATGAATTATTATTTCCATGAAATCAATAAACTGGGACAAAAAGGTGGTTATTGTCTGAATGAATGCATCGATGTTATTTTCTTTGTCACGAGATCGTCATAATAACAGAGGGTGGCAACAATTTCATATTTGATAACTAGATTTTCTAGAGAATGTTTGACAAAGAAATTTTAAACGGCATATCTTAACGTACAATTATACCTTGTACGGAAGGAAATGTATTTTGTAGATACCGATTTTGAACATTTGAATATTAAGATTGTTCCACAGACGAATTAATACAATAACAGGTTAGCGTTTTTGAGACTTGTTGCCTTTTAAATAAATAATTATTTATTTCAGACTTGTACAAGTATAGAAATGTAGAGTTTGTTTGCATTTCTTGTTGTGTAATGATTGACATCACCGCATGTCATGAAATGATTCAAATTATTATGAATAAAGCAAACAGAAGTTAAAATATAGACATCATATGGACGCTGTTATGCATAAACGATCCAATCCACAAATATCTAAAATATAAGATAACTCGTCCAAACTATCAAAAAAATAACTATTTTTATTTTGCAAAAAATACCCAATCTATTTTATCATTAGTTTTATTAAAAATATACTGCTTATCCAATCCACTTTCCAAATTCAAATATAATGAAATCCGCAAAACTGATCCAAAATACTAGGATTGATTTTGCAGTATTTCACATTTTTGTAAATGACTATTGTTTAATTACGTTTAATACATCAAAAATTAATTTATCTTATAGAAAATTAATATCCGATAATTTTACGCTCCTCATTTTTTTATATAACATTTTGCAAAACCATTAATATCTCAGATTCAATATCTTGTGGATTGGATGCTTTATGCTTAACAGTGTCCATATAATGTTGAATGAATCTGTTAGTCTGAGACCAAATATGCTTCTTACGATACGTTTTTGGCTATTGAATACCCTTTCAGTACCAGGGCTATTACCCCAGCAAAGTATACCATACATAAGTTGAGAATGTACACATCCATAGTAATACGACATTATAGCTTCAATATTTGTCACTTTTTTCAGTTGAAATATAGCGAATATTTTTGATGACAATGATTTGATTAACTGTTGAGTGTGGGTCTCCCATGAAAGATTTTCATCCACATATAAACCCAGAAATTTTACTGAACTACTTTGCTTTAGTGATTCAGTATTATCTGTACCAGGTCTCACTAGTAGACTGAGGTCAGATTTTGATGTTATTGGTGCAGATAAGATAAAGTTCGTTTTTGTTACATTCAAAATTATTCCACTAATGTCACACCAATTTTTCATTTTGTTGACAGGAGTTTCATGATTTATTGGCAAGATCTTCATAATTATTGCTATTGATAACTTTTGAGGTGTCATCAGCATCTTGTATATTGTGAGAAATGTCATTTATCATGATAATGAAGAATGTTGGACCAAGGGTGCTGCCTTGCGGAACACCACAAGAAACATTCAATCGTTTCTAGAGATTTTTTCCAAATTTTAAATGTGTTAGTTTTGAAAAGGTGAGGTAGTGATGACTAAAATGTCAGATCCGTTTTAGGCCACAATTTTTACCACAACGCCGCCCAAAAATCAACCTACTTCGAAATTCGAACAAGTTTTAATCAAAAACTTCCAAACTAACACCATCTATTACAAGTTAAAACCCGTTAATCCCGAATTTGCCAATTTAAATCTACCCCAATGCGTTCGAAATGCCCACATCAATCAAATAGTTTGCTGTAAAATTTCGTATACCTCGTTACCCTTACACCAAGCGAAAGCTAAAGCTGGGTCAGACGTATTGCTCCACAAACGGTTCAACGCGAATATTCCGCTGTATAGGTAGCAAAATTAATAAACAAGGATCATGCTAAAATATTTAAAATAGGTCAAAACACACAAAATTAAATGTGAGCGCGAATTTAATTTTGTTAACCGTTGAACCATAACAAGAGAATATAAAAAACCTTGGCTGTTTTTATTTTTTTTAAGGTACTCACTTAACTTCATTTAAAACATTCTAGTTTTTATAGTGAAAGTCTTTGAAAAATGTTATTCCCCGATTTCTTTTCTATTTAAAAATCAAGTCTAGATTTCTAAAACACCCTTTAGACCATATTTTCATTTTTCAAGAATTCGTGATTTAACCTAGATCCTCGGAAAATATATCAGAAGTGTTCTATTTTAAAAACGGAAAGCTTGTTTATCTTCAATAACACACGCGGAATCCCCTTTTTAAAAACGGAAAGCTTGTTTATATTCAAGAACACACGCGGAATCCCTTTTTTAAAAGTTTGAAACTTGCTCCCAAAGCTTCTATTTACCGGCTCATATACTGACCCTTATTTTTTCGGTTGCTAAGAAATTTTTATCCCTTTTCTGTGTTCGCAAGCGACGACGATAATTTCATAGCTTAAAGGTAGAAATTAATTTTAAAAATATGTTACGGAAAATTTGGAATCCTTTTTTAAAGTAATTTGTGGCCTTTTTTACCAGAGTACATCGAAGCCAAAAAAGGAGGGGGTATATCAGTATATGTATGTATGATTGAATGACGTATGTACGATCGAATGATGTATATATATGATTGTATGAGGTACGTATATTAGATCAGTGCCGATAATTTTTGAAGCCAAATAAAATAATAGTAGGATGAAACTCATTGGAAAAGGAAGAGAATATGAGAAAAATGATAGGAAAAATAATTTACGGGCGGTCTGAGGTTGGGAAATGGAAGGGGGGAGTTTTTAAGGGCAGAAAACTGTTTATCTCGATTTCCGGCAAAACGATAAGTCCTATGGAAAAAAGTTAAATGGCAAAGTTGTAGGTAATAAAAACATCTACAACTTTTGTATTTACACTTTTTTTCACATAACCTCAAAATTTATGTGAAAAATTCAAATAACCAAGTTTTTGGTTTTTTATTTTTAAAAAAAAAAATTTTTTTCACGAAATTTGGTGAAAACTTACCTTTTTATGTCCCAAACACACTGTAATTTCTTTGTTTTAAAATATTTATTTTTTTAACCTTATTTTGACTTAATATCGAAAAAGCAGTCTAATTTTCAATCGCAAATTCTCACGACAAAATATCTGCTTTTTTAAACAAACTCGGTGGGCTTTTTGTTCGTTGAAATCTTTACTTTTTGATGGTGTAAAAAAAATATACATTACTATGGTAAATGTTCTCAAAAAATGCAAAGAAACGAATAAAATTCGAATCCGAATTTTTTCTTTGTTTAAATCATCATGTACAATTTTGGGCTGTTTATTAAAATTTATACTTTAATTACTCAAAAAAAGTAAGATTCCGTGTTACATTTACGTTTTTCGAGTAATTAAAGTATAAATTTTAATAAATAGTTCAAAATTGTACATGATGATTTAAAAAAAAATTCGGATTCGAATTTTATTCGTTTCTTTGTATATTTTGAGAACATTTACCATAGTAATGTATATTTTTTACACCATCAAAAAGTAGAGATTTCAACGAACAAAAAGCCCACCGAATTTTTTAAAAAAGCAGATATTTTTGACGTGAGACTTTTCGATTGAAAATTAGACTGCTTTTCGATATTAAGTCAAAATAAGGTTAAAAAAATAAATATTTTAAAATAAAAAAATTACAGTGTGTTTGGGATATAAAGAGGTAAGTTTTCACCAAATTTCGTGAAAAAAAATTTTTTTTGTAAAAGATAAAAATAAAAAACCAAAAACTTGGTTATTTGAATTTTTCACATAAATTTTGAGGTTATGTGAAAAAAGTGTAAATATAAAAGTTGTAGATCTTTTTATTACCTACAACTTTACCATAACTTTTTTCCATAGGACTTGTAGTTTTGCCGGAAATCGAGATAAACAGTTTTCTACCCTTAAAAACTCCCCCCTACCACTTCCCGACCCCAGATCGCCCTTAAATTATTTTTCCTTTCATGTTTGTTATATTCTCTTCCTTTTCCAATCTACTATTATTTTATTTCACTTTTTACCATTTTCAAAGGCATCTGCACTGGTCTATATATGATGTACGTACGTACGTATGTCAAGCACTGTTATATTCTCAAAAGACTGGCTGACACATTTGTAATATTTCTTCAGATACATACCCAACATAACCTCGCATTTCGCATTCCTCAGTCTCTTGTAAGACCTGAAGCCCATCATCTTGCTAGCACCGATTTTTCAGCTCCACGAAAATTTACAAAACTCACTAACTTTTAACAATTTTACATGGAGTTTACAGTTAACACTTCGTTCCAGCACACGCACATTTCGAGTGTACGTTTTTCTCTGTTTCTACCAATTTTGGAGGAACAAAAATAGAACTTGTTCATGTTCATGTTCGAATCGTCCATTGTTTTTAAATTATTCACCGTACTAAAATTAAGTGGAAAAATAACTGACAGGGTAACAACTGTTTCTAATGGTTGTTAAGCTATAGGGTGGTCAACGCCAAAAAAAAACTTTACAAAGAATACAAATATATCTGCAAGACTCAAAACAATCTCTTTTAAGACCAAAAGTTATAAATACATCTAAAACATGGTTTTTCTCCAAGTTTGGACTAGTTGCTAATATATAAATACTTGGAATGGAATTCTTATTTTCACCGAATAAATTGTTCGGTATCTGAATTCGATCTGCGTGTGTGTGTCTGTAGCTTTTTTGTGTTTACCAATTTTAAAATTCTGACTTTAGATTTTTATAGAGCATCAAAAAGTAAGCTTAGGGTTTGATGTGCCCCTCCGTACCACTTCGGGAACACCTTCAAAATGGGGTCCAAAATATGAAAATTTTGAAGTTTAAAATGACATTGAATTTAAAGTACGCACACATTAAATGACGATTTTGGTAAAAGTGAGTAGACTGTGGCTGTGTTGATTAGAATTCGAACTCTCAATCTAAAATTTTATTAATACTTTCATTACAATTTGTTCGGTCTATGGCAATGCTTGAAGAGAATTCTCAATAACTGGTTGCGAATGGTCTGACATGAAAAAATGTTTTAACAGTTTCTTTTTAGCTAGATTTATATAATTCTGTTAGTTTGGACAATATTGGGGTGCCATAATCGTAATATCAAAAAAATAGGCAATGACGAGGTTCGTCCCGTAGAAATAATTGTCGAAAATATCAATTGATGTATCAATAATATATTAGAAATACAGGAAGGAAATGAATATATACGAAAGTTGGTGTAATCAATAATGAAGGACACCAATAAAATCACCAATTTCAACAAATACTAACAAAAAAATGTACTTTCTATTACTGGTTTCGCCTCGAATGGACGTTTAAACCAAATACAATATTTAAATGTAGTCTGGTCATTTTCTAAGCGCATGTTTGATAAAACAGGTAATTAAATAATAAAAATAAATTTTATGATACGTTCAATAATTTTTCTAGTACAAAATGAAATTTAACTTTTAATTAAATTGTATTGAAATATTATTTCAGGACTCGTATGTCTATTAGTTTGCAGGATTTTTGACGCCATTTTTTAATAATAATTTAATTTACTGTGCCCTAGTTTAAACTATATTTCCAACTTTAATTTAATTTAATCTAATGTACTTTGACCAGGTTGATAAATTCACTGCATCCATTAATAATTTTTAATTTAGTACTTCTTTTTTTCGAAAAACATGTTTTTCATTTCAGCAGTTGCATGCTTATTATTAAAAAGTAATTAATATTTATGCGGTTTTTTTCAATAAATAAAATATTAGGCATGTATGTTGTCTAATTTAGTTATTGATTTCATTCAAGTTGAGCGATTTATTGGAAACATTTGAACAATTTAGTGATACTGGGAATGATTTACTGATCTGATCGTCAGAAATTAATTTATTTAAATTAAAACCTTATAGCCCAGTTGTCAGAGAGTTTGACTTCGCACAAAATGTGATATCGAAAAAAATATAAGACTTAAAGTTTTTATTTGATATTTAGGTGCCTCACTGGCTTGTAAATACATCCTGAAATTTTCATTACTTAATTTTGAACCTAACCTAAAAAAAAAATTTTTTAAACTAAAAAATCGCAACCAGTAGCGTCCAAACTCTTGATCCGATGCTAAAATTTGGTATGTGGATATCGGATCATCGCGGAATGAATCCGTTTGTTTTTGGTTGAAATCGCCTCACCAGGGGGCGCAGTACCGCTATGTACATTACAAAAAAACAAAAGACCTAAAGTTTTTATTTGGTATTTAGGTGCTTTAAAGGCTTGTAAATACATCCTGAAATTTTCATTCCTTAATTTTAAAACTAAGCAACTAAGCAATTAAAATTTAAAATCCAAATGACATTTGACATATCAAAGAAAAAGTAAACAAAATTCCGACCCTAAAAAATTGTTTTACTTTTTTTTGACATGTGAAATGTCTTTCCTTCTATAATATTTCAAATGTCATTTTTACTTTAAAAAAATTCGAAACGAATTTTTTTTATGGATGCCAAATATCATTTGATTTGGAACACCAAATTAATTTTTTTAATTTTTATTTTATAACAGATTTTTTTTCTTTGAGTACATTTTAGACAAAGGTACTTTAGTTTTTCCGAACGCTTCGCCTGAATATTTGTATTCAACGGCTCGGCGCGCGTAGAGTTTTCGAATGTGCTTTCTTATTTTTAATAATTTTTTATAGTAATACAATTTTTTTTTTAAATACCATAATATAATTTTTAGTAAAATTTACCGCTCTTTCAGGTGGTGCTATTAGTTTTTCGAAATTTTTATTTGTTTTTTCAAGATATAATGAAAAAACCAAATTTTCGATTTTATTTTCGAAGTTGTGAAATTAGCATACACTTTAGAGCCGCAAAGACTTTTCTACGTATTCTACACCCCAAAGTACCTAAGTGCCAAGTTTCATCGATATCACATTTTGTGCGAGCTTTTGGTCAATATCCTTCTCTGGCAACTGGGCTATTAGGCATATGTAAAAATTTTAATATACGAGTACGGAGAAATTTCGAGTGACTAGAACGCCAAATTTAAATTTAATTTTAAGGGTTGTTTTAAATTATTTTTTAAAGCAAGGGTCATGCATGAAATTTAAGTTGATGAAACGTATTGCTTTAGAACAGACCTGCTATCATAATAAATAATACATTTAAATGTCTGATGCATATTTATTAAGAGTACAAATACAATACATGCAAAATAATATTTGCATATGTATTTTTAGATCAAAGTTTAATGCGTTCTACTTACCTAGACGTATTGTATTGTACTGTACTAGTTCAATCAATAACATTGCGTATCAAAAGACTTCATTAATAATGAGGTAGGTCTCGAAACTTCGGAGTATTAATTATTTATGTCACAGATATGACAATAGTTTTAGCTTTCAAAGTAAACATTTCAAAATTAATAAAGTTAGTGGTGGTCACGTTTTCTGTAAAAAATCGTCCAACTCCCTGAAATTTTAATTGTAAATAAGAGATATGAATCCTGATTGTTTAATGTACATGTAATGTAAAAGCATAGCATCAAATTATAATTTTACTAAAATCTAGAAATATAATAAAAAATCTGTTGTGTCGCCACAAGACTTTCTCGGCAGATATAAAATAATAAAAATGAAAAAAATTAATTTGGTGTTAAAATTTTTTAAAGTCCAAATCAAATGATACTTAATACCCCAAAAAAAAATTCGTTTCGAATTTTTTTAAAGTAAAAATGACATTTGAAATATTATAAAAGGAATGACATTTCACACGTCAAAAAAAAAGTAAAACAATTTTTTAGGGTCGCAATTTTGTTTACTTTTTCTTTGATATGTCAAATGTCATTTGGATTTTAAATTTTAAAAAAATTTTCCATTGCTTAGCTTTAAAATTAAGGAATGAAAATTTCAGGTTGTATTTACTCTGCCAATAAGGCACCTAAAATCTGTTTACATAGGAAATAGGACTCCTGCGCCCCCTGGTGAGGCGATTTCAACCAAAAACTAATGGGTTTAATCCCCGATCACCCGAAACCCATATACCAAATTTCAAATCAATCGGATTAAGCGTGCGGACGCTATCGTGGAAGAATATACACACACACAGACAGACGAACAGACTTCCATTTGGAAATCGTTTTAATCGTCTTAGGGGACCTCAAAATGGATATATTCGTTGTAATCTCATTTTTTTTAGCGTGTTCACAATACTTTCCCTTTGCGAGGGGCCGGGAAAGTAAAAATTGTAATTATAAATGTACGTTTGTCCCAAACTTATTTACGGAATTGCTGATATTTAAATCATACATTAAATAAAGTATACCTTATTACATTGCAGTGGATAAACGATAAACTGTATACAAAGCTGTCACTTCAAAATGTAAGAGCAGAAGAAACTCTTTTTTTTTTCATTAATAACGTTCCTCAATGTATAACTGTATTTCACTTTTTTTTTCGAATATTTTGAACCGTGTTTACCATTCGATTACGGAATTATGTGAAGACAGGCCTTGATCTATTTACCAAGTATTGATGCAAATTCTTTAACAACTGACTTTTTAGATTTAATTTAGTTTTGTTAAATATCTGTAAACATCTAGTCATTCAAGACATGTAATTTTTATTAAAAAAGATCAAACATTAATCATAAGTACTTATAAATAAAATAAAAAAATATTAAGTTGTATTAATTTTGCTTTAATTTAAAAATATATATTTTTTAAAATCAGTAAAATTAGGAACGTTATTCTTAAAAAATTAGAAAAAAAAATCATTTTGGACAATAGTTAATGGAGAAAAACCATTTAATTTAAATTTTTACATCGTTTGTTATATTTTAGTTTGGGCTTTTCCCGACGAAATTTTATAAAATCCAATGATTGAAAAATTGCAGACAAAAATTTGGAACCATTTATATAAAGAGGTTTTCTAAAGACTATATTTTTTTTAAGATTGGTGTTAATTTTGTGATAAATATTTATTACTATATAAATACACTAAAAAATCCTTTTTTTAACACTCATAATTTCACGTAATTTTAAAAAGTGGGCGTTCTCCCTGCACATCACGTTTATGTTGTCGCGACGATCCGCTCATAGTCCCGCCGTCGGCGTCACAACGCCGTTCGTCAACTACAACTGCCCCGTCGCGAGTAAAGTAAATACGCTCCATGTCATGCACAATGTATCACTTAAGAGGATAGGGCGTCGCCATAACAAGTGATCATGGGGCACGCGTGTTAACATATATTTTATACTATGAAAACTTCTATAATTGTTTTTTTCTATATCGATTACCACTTTATGACGAATGTATCCTTTCTTCAATTTTTTGTTTTCCCTCTAAAAAAATCAATCAAGATGTTTTTGGTCATTTTAACATTAGCTTAGATTATTTCTATTAAGCACTCGCTAAAATGTGTTTCTGCTACCAGTCTTCATCATGTCTCCTCGTGTTGATGAGTAGACAGGGGCTAAAGCCAGAGGTCAGGAGAAATTAATTAATGGATGTTAATTAAATTTCTTGGAAGTATTGCTTGGCAATTAAATTTTAAACATAATTATAAATTTAAAATATTTATTTAGAAAATCGTCGACGTTCCTTAACCGTGGTTCATTTTTTTGCTAAAGATCAAAAAAATGTGTATGAATTAGGTGATTTAATACCTGCCAAAAAATATTGTCAATACTTTTGTCATTTTGAAAAAAAAAATCCCAGAACTCGTTTTTTAAGCACCTTATATAATATGAACGGTTCTTAAAAAAACATTGAAAATTGCACCTATATCTTTAGAAAAATTGTAATTTTGTAACATATCTATTAACAAATCTTGCCCTGATTATGCCTACAAACTTAAATACGAAACGTAGATATTTTCTATGAAACCGATTGTACCTTTACCTATAGTGGATGAAACCCGTAATATTGGTGTTATTTTTGAGAATGAATTGAGATTTCATACACATGTAATCTAATGCAAAAATGTCACAATTTACGAAAGCTCTTGTGTGAGTCACTGGTTCTTTCACACTTTACTTATTGTGACTACATTTACTATTTTTGCTTAGATGAAGCTGATAGGACAAAGGTATAATATATTCGGATTATCTTTGGTTTAAGAAAAAATGATCATATCATTCATAAAATAAAGAAATTAGATTGGCTTATAATGGAAAACCATGTGAAATATCATTTGACTACGTATGTTCATAAAGTATTATTCACTTTTACACCCGAGATCATAAAAGAAAAATTTGTTGCTCGTAAACACATTACGAATGTAAATCTTCAAGACCGCAACCGTCTCACTATGCCAATCCATAGTTCAGTAATGTTTAATTGCAGTTTTATATATAACGCAGTGTCATTATATAACGCGATACCAAATGAATTTAAAATTTTTAAACACTATACATTTAGGTCTAAACCAAAAAAATTCTTTTTAGGTGGGCAAAACAATACTGCACAAAGGATGTGAGATAAAATCACACAAGCTCCCCAAGAACAAGGACATTAAAAATGTCCTACACTGCACCAGCGTCTGGACTTCAACAACTACTCGTAATTCAATACCTGGTGGGGCATATAGCCCAAGGAGTAGTTGTTGAAGTCCAGACGCTGGTGCAGTGTAGGACATTTTTAATGTCTTTGTTCTTGAAGAGTTTGTGTGATTTTATTTCACATCCTTTGTGCAGTTTTGTCACTCTCTTAGTCTTTTCTGGATTTTTTATGGTTCAAAAAATTCCACCTTCGGGCAAAACAAGGATTAATATAACATATGACACTTTTGCAATTCGGAGCTCTGTTCAAATATTTGATTATATAGTAAAATAAATTTTTTTGAATTTTTTTATATTGTATTCTTACTTTTATATATATTGTTTGTTTGTTAATGTGGTTAAGTATGAGTAGCCCTAGGCTAAACTTCGCCACTTCCAATTTTGTACTATTTTTGCTAAATTGTATTTTGTATTCTTTAAATTGGGGAATAAGGACGTATATTATTATTATTTGAATTTAGATTTTCCCAAATGTGTCTCAGCAAAACAAGAAAATAATTTTAAAAATGAAAAGTTGCTTTCCCTCTTATGCCTACACCCACACCTCAAACATATTTTCCAACACAAGAATGTTCATCGTACAAGTCTTAAACAAGTTAGTTCCATTTAGTAAACACAGAAAGTCCAAGAAATTCTCAGAATGGAGCAACTTCAGTCTCGGAGCAACATCTTAACTTTCCAATTATCCTTCGAGTAGTAGTTCTATTTTGGTGACGACAAACTGAACATTCTGACAAATCCGAGTTTAGCAAGCTCTTAAAGGGTCGATTCATCGCTGATAGAGAGCTAATGTCTGATGTAGGAGGTATAATAGAATGTAAATATCAGATTAGATCCTTCAGAATCTATATAAATAGCCAAGTCTAGGGGCGAAAGGGGTAAAGGAAATCAAAAAGAGAATCAGCAATTTTCCTTTTGTTTATAGTTTATTCAATTTTTAACATTTCAGACCCTGAACCGTCATTTAAAGATAGTAGGTCTTTGAAATGTTGGAACAAAATTTTCAGAAGTCAATCGCAATATCTATAGACTTTTAACTTACTTTTCTTTATAAATAAATGCATTACTATTTTGTTTACCAGCGAATTAGATTTGAAAAGATATCTACGGTTTTTCCATTATTATAAGACGTAAATTCCATTTCTAACTCTAGTGTCTATAAAGACCGAGGTAATCGGTAGTTAATATGTTTGTACCAAGTAAAACGATAACATTTAAAAACAAAATTATACATTAACATGGTGAGAAATGTTTATGAATTAAATAAACCCCTCAAGAAAGAAGATGGAAACGACCGGTATCAAATTATAGCAGTTTTAATAGGTATGTTTTGACTGTATACATTTATAAAAATACCATGAAGCTGTAAATAAATCTTTTATTAACAACTTTAAAGTTCTATACGCCATGCCAGCTCAATTCGATTTCGCGCGACACGAGCGCCGCCTTAACGGCATTTTAGGTAACCAAATAGTGTAAGTGTGAAAGAAGTAGTCTATGCTCAAAGTGGAGTTTTAGTGTAATGAAGAAACAATAAAAGATAAAACTCAAAGTCGTCTCCACAATATATATGTATTTAAACCCCAGAGTATTAGGGATAGGGTGTTCTAAAACCAGCTTTAGGAATCAATTGCCTAAAACTGCATCAAGAATATGTTTTGGAGCATATAGTAATGCTCATCTTCAGTTGAAATAAAACAGGAAGTTAACAAGGCATGGAAAATTTAATTGTTTTAAACTTAATTCAATGACTTCTGCGTAAACCGCCTACTGATAACTCAAGGGGTTGATGATTTATGACTTTACTATATTTCTGGTTAGACCATGCGACTGCCTGGCGCCTTGTATATCTGCTGGTGTTATTGCCAGCAGTTAGCTTGTTAACGTGACCCAGGTCGAATATGATACATAAAATCCGAGGTCAGATGTTTATTATTTAAAAATTTTATTTTCCAGCATCGCTTGAGGGCTTCACCAGCGGCGCCTTGTCATCGTGGTCTTCCCCATTTATGGTCAAAATTTCCCAAGACAAAA
Organism: Crepidodera aurea; assembly: GCA_949320105.2. Classification (NCBI taxonomy): domain Eukaryota; kingdom Metazoa; phylum Arthropoda; class Insecta; order Coleoptera; family Chrysomelidae; genus Crepidodera; species Crepidodera aurea. Next base: position 65,668,336 of record OX439472.1, on the reverse strand, counting down.
TCAACTATAACATCACTGAAAGCCAAGCTTCCTTATTTTCAGTAATAAACAATATAGGGCTCATAATACTGACGCCGTTTTTAGGTACTTTCATTAACAAAGTGGGGAGAAAAAATGGAATACTTTTAACATCATTGCCTTATTTAATATCATGGGTTACTAAAGCGTTTGTAACTGACATTTGGGGATTTTATTTTGCAAGGTTGATAGTAGGAGTGGGAGATGCTTTGATTATGTGTTGCATACCAATGTACATAGGTGAGGTGTCCTCACCGAAAGTTAGAGGTCTGTGGGGTAACGCTTTTTTCATTCTAGTCATTTTTGGATCATTTATCATTAATCTAGTTGGTATATATTGCAGTGTAGAAGTCACTTCTTTAATTTTTTCAACCTTCCAAGTAATATTCCTAATTTTAACTTTATTTATACCAGAATCGCCATATTTTTATATTGCTACAGGTAAAGAGGAAAAAGCCAAACAAACTTTGAAACAATTAATGTGTAAAGAAAATGTCGATAAAGAATTTGCTGATTTAAAATCCGATATTGAGAGGCAATTATCAGAATCTGGTTCGTGGGTAGATTTAATCAAAATTGGAGTTAATTTTAAAGCTCTGAGTATTGCTTTGTTTCTGCGTGTAGCTCAGTTATTTTCTGGAGTTTTTATTTTCGGATCATATGCTCAGTATATTTTCCACAAAGTTGGTAGTGATATTAGCGCTAATACGTCTACGATAATTTACACTTCTCTAAACTTTCTAATCTATACATTTGCAACTTTTGGTTCCCACAAGTTGGGCAGAAGAAAATCTTTAATGCTTTCTTTAAGTGGTACTTGTATTGTGTTTTTGGCTGAAGGTTTATATTTTTTTATTGAAAAAAACCATTCACAAGTAAATTTACAATCTGTACAGTGGTTTCCTTTACTAGGATTGATACTTTTTTTAATGTTTTCTTCGTTCGGAATAGGTCCTTTACCAGCCCTAATGGAGGCAGAACTATTTTCCGCAAGTGTTAAGTCTAAAGGTATATCTTGCGTAGTTATGTTTTTTGGTATAATTAGTTTCGGCGTAAATAATATCTTTTACTATTTAAATAATTACACTGGACTATACGGTCCTTTTTTAATGTTTGCTGTAAGTAGTTTTTTATCTTTAATTGTGACATATTTCGCTGTACCTGAAACAAAAGGCAAATCTTTGGAGGAGATACAACAAGTTTTAAGAAAAGTATAAATAAATATTAAATCTATTTTTGTTGCCTTTCTTTGTTTGTAATTATACCTTTATAACAATCAACAAATTGCTACGACAATCTCGCCAAAAATAATAGATTATAACAATAAAATTTTGACTACTGTACAAATGAACAACATGAAGCAGCTTAGGAATGAAGTGAGTGAATTGAAAGCTAAGGGTGAACAAGCTTTTATAAAATATGTGAAAGGTGTCCCGCAGATATCAAAAAACTAAAACCGATTACTGACTCTGTGAGTACTTTAACAATATATTATCAAAATGCCGGTGGTCTCAGGACGAAGATTAATGATTTGCAACAAAATATTCCTTGCTCTGTTTATATTATTATTATTGTTGAATCTTGGCTTAATTCAGATGAGGAACTGGGGTTATTAGGTTTTAATATTTTTAGATTAGATAGAAACTATAATTTGCGCGGTAAATTACGTGGCAGAGGTATTCTTATAGCAATAAAGAATAAATTAATTGCTGAATATGTTGAAATTCCTCAAACAGCAGTTGAGCAGCTATTTGTACAGGTTAATTGTAAGAATAGCAAACTTATTTTAGGGGGTGTTTACGTTTCTCCAAGTTTTGCTGAGAACTTATATATTGATCATTTAAATACTATTGATTATTTATCTGTAAATTATAAGAATAGTAAACTTTTATTATGTGGTGATTATAATTTGCCTGAGGCATACTGGTACAATGACAATTTGGGATTAAATGTTGATTGTCCAGATAATTCTAAAGCATTACTTTTACTTAATACTTTTAGCCTTCACAATTTATATCAAATCAATAGCATTCCCAATAGTGGAGGGACATTTCTGGATTTAATTTTTCATTGCTCTTGCGATGTTGCAGTATCTGAAGCCATTGATTTATTGGTAAACAATAGCGTATATCATTCTGCAGTTTCTCTTCAATTTATTTATTTAGCGTATGGCACAAGACACATTAAATTTACATCTAAAGAGTTTATATATGCAATTGATCTGGACGTCGCCATCAGGAAATCCTCGGATGTCCCCTCGTAGGCTGTTCTAGGACATTTTTCTGTGATTGATTTTGTTTTCGTTTGTGTCTCTCTTGTGGTCAGGAGAACCTTCTTCAATTAAAATTGGAAACAAGTAATTACCTCCAATATGAAGATTTTTTGGGTTTTTAAAAATGGTAACTATATTGGTTTAAATGATTTTTTAGCAAGTGTCAACTGGGATATAATGTTTAATTCTTGTACGATTGACATGGCTTCTGAGAAATTTTATGATATATTGTATCAGGCCTTATATATTTATATTCCTATCAAAAGATTTAGATCCTCCAGCTTTCCCAATTGGTTTTCTGGCGAACTCATTAAATTAATTAAACAGAAAAAAGATGTACACAAACGTTATAAAACATCTGAAAACTTCATCTATTATCTTCAATTCTCTGAACTTAGGTCTCGCTGTTCACAAGTACATAATGATTGCTTCAAAAGATTTACATCTAAATTTGAGACTAATATAAGATCTGATACCAAAAACTTTTGGAAATATTACAATAATAAAAGGGGCAACTTCTGTTTACCTACTACCATGCATTATGAAGGGAAGCAGGCAAATTGTAATAATGATATTGTTAATTTGTTTTCTTCATTTTTCTCAACTGTCTATTGTCATCAACACCCTAACCAAATTCCAGTTTATACATACAAAAATAATGAAGTTGATGTTACTAATTACCACATTGATATTAAAGAGATCATCGATAATATTATGTCCAAACCTCCTAAACTTTCGTATGGTCCTGATGGCATTCCACTGTTCTTTCTAAAAAATTGTTCTTTCACTCTAGCAAAACCTCTACACCATCTATTCAACTTATCATTATCTACGGGGGTATTCCCTGTGTAAAAATTATCACTAAATCTATTATTAATAGTGAACAACATGGATTTATGCCCGGTAAATCTACAACTACAAATTTGGTACTTTATAAAAACTTTGTAACTGATGCTTTTGAGCAGCGCTCTCAGGTTGATGCAATATATAGTGATTTTACTAAAGCGTTCGATCGGGTTAACCATGCACTCTTGTTAGCTAAACTCAAGTCGATAGGTATAGTTGGCTCAATGCTTTCATGGCTGGATAGCTATCTCAAAGGACGTACACAGTATGTAAGATATGGGGACACTATGGGTATCCTCAGGTGTACTACAAGGGTCACATTTAGGTCCTTTACTATTTAATATATTCATAATCGACGTAGCAGAGGTTATAGTTTACTCACGAAAGTCTATTTTTGCGGATGATTTTAAATTCTATACGGTTATTAAAACTATGGAGGATGCCAGACTGCTCCAATTTGATATAGATAAATAAATCTACTTAATCTAAACCCAAGGAAATGCCATCAAATCACTTTTCATAGAAATTACAATCCTGTTCATTTTAATTATACATTAGATAACCATCAACTTCATAAAGTTGATACTATAAAAGATCTTGGTGTTACATTTGATCCCAAGTTGTCATTTCAATATCATTATTTCTTAATAACTTCCAAGGCATTGAAAATGTTGGGTTTTATCATGAGATCAACCAAACATTTTTCAATCGATTCAATAAAACTATTATATTGTTCACTGGTTAGGTCTAACGTTGAATATAATTGCGTCTTATGGAATCCCTATCGTCAAAGAGATATAGACGTAATTGAAAGCGTTTTATTAAAAATTTTAAAATTTGCTGCATATAAGATGGGTACCCCTGGTGGAAGTAGCAATTATAACAATATTTTATTAAGGCTTAACTTGAATTCTCTTGATCATCGCAGAACAGAATTAGCACTATGCTTTCTTCATAGGCTACTAAATGGTTCAATTTGCTGTCCAGATTTGTTAAGGCTAGTTAATTTCAACATAAACAGAAGAATACGCATATCCGAAATATTTAATATTCCATTTCACTCTACTGATTATGCTCATCTTTATCATCTTTTAAACGCCAGATTAGAAACATACATTTTTAACTCTTCTTTTTCTTTTAGGTTTGTTTCTTTTTTACATTTGATAATACTAAAGCTTATATAATGCCTGTTTGATATTTATATCTCCTCATACATATTGTAACTTTTTTTTTGTAAAATGGTATATCCGTAATTAAATAAATAAAAAAAATGTTCGTTTTTCAAAATATTAACCTTTTAACTCAACATTGGCACTTGTTTTAAAGTGAGATTAATGTGCAGAATTTTTCAAACCGCTTCGTATATTCATGAAGGACTAGTTAGCCCGGAATTTCATGAACAAGTTTTATCATCAAAGTTCCTGTTATCCTTTGACTCCTGCAGCATCCTCCAGACTATTAAATATTCTAAGTGAGCCAGCCATCTAACCGCCAATTATTAACTCACTCGAAATTATAAGATCCTCCTAATAATCGGTAAAGGTATGCAAAATGGTTGGAATGCGAAGTGGATCGGTTAGAATAATTCGGTTGAGGAAAAGAAAAATTCACCAAAGCTACACTCTTGAGAGAGAAATATTTTTAACCTTAGATGCACAAAATGGTGTTTTGTAACAAATGCTACAAGTCAGTCACATTTTCGAAGGCATTTATTAATGTGGCGAGATCGAGATTTAAAAGATACTCTTGTCTTGTCACTGATGTTCGGCGACATCTAGTCGAAATTGAATAAACCTTCAATCAATCGATAGATGATATATTAAATTAAAAACAACTGTTTATTGATCGTTTCGTATGCTCCATAATTAGCTTTCGTTTTGTTTTATTTATTATTTTGGTTATCCTAATAAACGTAATGAATCATAATCACATCGAATGAGGGAACGCTTGACCAATGGCGAAGAGCCTAAAAGCCGACGACGTTGCCCCCCCCCCCCCCCTCAATCATTGGGCTGGAGCTGCCCTTGTAAGAAACGATGTCAAAATTACCGAAAAAAAATGTTTGGGCCATTTTTGAGAGAAAAAGTGATTTTTCTAGAGTATAAATGAACCTAGAATCTACAAAAAAAATTCAAAAAAATTAAAATTTGGTTGACGCAGAATGAATTTTGTATAAGAAACGATTGGCAAAGTCAAAATTACTAAAAAAAAATGTTTTGCCCATTTTTGAGAGAAAAAATAAGTTTTTTAGTGTATAAAAAAATTAAAATTTGGTTTAAGCCGAATGAATTTTTTATAAGAAACAATTGGCAAAGTTAAAATAACCGAAAAACAATGTTTGGGCCATTTTTGAGAGAAAAGGTGAGTTTTTCGGGGTATAAATGGACCTAGAACCTACAAAAAAAAAAATCAAAAAAATTAAAATTTGGTTTACGCAGAATGAATTTTGAATAAGAAACGATTGGCAAAGTCAAAATTACTCAAAAAAAATGTTTTGTCCATTTTTGAGAGAAAAAAATAAGTTTTTTAGGATATAAATGGACCTAGAATCCGCAAAAAAATTCAAAAAAATTAAAATTTAGTTTATGCAGAATCAATTGTGTATAAGAAACGATTGGCAATGTCAAAATTACCGAAAAAAAATGTTTGGGCCATTTCTTAGAGAAAAGTGAGTTTTTAGGGTATAGCATCTACAAAAAAAAATTCAAAAAAATTAAAATTTGGTTTAAGCAGAATAAATTTTTTATAAGAAACAATTGGCAAAGTTAAAATTACCCAAAAAAATGTTTTGTCCATTTTTGAGAGAAAAAATAAGTTTTTTAGGGTATAAATGGACCTAGAATCTACAAAAAAAATTCAAAAAGATTAAAATTTGGTTTAAGCAGAATGAATTTTTTATAACAATTGGCAAAGTCAAAATTACCGAAAAAAAGATGTTTGGGCCATTTTTGAGAGAAAAAGTAAGTTTTTTAGAGTATAAATGGACCTAGAATCCACAAAAAAATTCAAAAAAATTAAAATTTGGTTTAGGCAGAATGAACTTTGTATAGGAAACAATTGGCAAAGTCAAAATTACCCAAAAAAATGTTTGGCCCATTTTTGAGAGAAAAAGTAAGTTTTTTAGAGTATAAATGGACCTAGAATCCACAAAAAAATTCAAAAAAGTTAAAATTTGGTTTACGCAGAATGAACTTTGTATAGGAAACAATTGGCAAAGTTACCCAAAAAAAATCAAAAAAATTAAAATTTGGTTTACGCAGAATGAATTTTGTATAAGAAACGATTGGCAAAGTCAAAATTACCCAAAAAAATGTTTGGCCCATTTTTGAGAGAAAAAGTAAGTTTTTTAGGGTATAAATGGATCTAGAATCTACAAAAAAGGAAAAAAATGCTTTTACTTATCATACTTTATTGTACAGCAAGTGATGGATCAATTAGTAATTGTTTAAAATTGAGTTGTAAGAAAATGAAAGATAATGCCAATTACCATAAAAATGTGGAATCAGCTATATTCGAAGATTGGTTTGAAGATAAAATGATTCTGACAAGTGTAATTATTTTATATAATGCTTGTTTTAAGAAAAGTACGTAAGTATGTTAGCTACACTTCTCTCTTACTACTAAAACGGCTGGAAAGAATAACCCTGTATTGTTTATGCGTCGAGAACAATGAGTCCGAAGTAAAATAGTGGAAGTAGGATAAGGGAGTGAAGGGAAGAGAAGAGCGGCCGAATCGAAATCCGGTCTGTAATGCCAAAGTTCACACTGACACTCGTACACCATTATTTACTTTTTACTTAAATTGTGTCCGGATTTTACCACGAAATGTTAGCGATGCGACTACCGAGTACAAATCGAAAACATTTGCTTAAAAGCAAAATTTTGAAAAAATTAGCTGCAGTTTATCGACAGCAGTGACGGAATCATATGGGGGGGGGAACCTAAACTGAAGTTTCTGTTAGCTACTCATTCCTCTGAAAGTGAATATGTTCAACCCCTGAATCCTTTCCTCCTTTCGTCTCCAACAGTTGATACACAGAGGTGATACTACTATGTAATCCTTATACAATTTTAGGATTTGTTATGTCAAATCTGGCAATAAAATCTTGATACTTTTAAAAAAGGTGCCCGTGACACAAATACATTTTTTGTATAGTTTGTTTGAAAAATAAGGCGAAGTAAATTCTCGTAACAAACTGGTTTTTTTATATAGAATTTACTTCGCCTTGTTTTTCAAGCAAACTATAGTTGCATAATATCTGCGTTCATTAAAGATAAATTAAATAATTCTTACCACCCTAAGCGTATTTAGGTTACGCGCCCTATACCTGGTTTCACTATTCAGAGAAGTACTTACCTGAAACAAAGAATAAAACATTCAAAAACAAAGAATTAAGTATGAAATTGTTTATTTTGTGAAATGTAATGGCGTTTAAATATTTTTATATGTTTCGGTACAGAATAACTACATTTTAGCCCTTACTAATTTTGCTCAAGAAAATTAAATATGAAATAGGTTTTAGGCTATAAAGATGTAGTGTAACATTTAATTCAAGGGTAACTCCCAAAACTAATAAGGCGTCTTTGGAACATATCTTGAAAATTTAATTTCAATAGGTTTGTTCAGAGTTATCACATTGGAAGCGAGAAAATTTTCTCTGACTTTTCCAGATTTTCCGTGACCATACACAAACTTTTTTCAGGACAAGAATCCACCTTTTATAGAGTAATACAAATAAGTAAATGAAAAAACTTGTGTTTATATAAATGAAAATAATGGCATATAATGACACAAAACGAAAAAAAATAATTTGTCAATTACATATAATCAGTGTGCATATTTGTGGATGTGATAAATTGTACCAAGATACCTTTGAATTCACAAATGAAATGTAAAAGGAAAAACCCATTGATGTATTTTTTATGTATCAGGCAAGAAAAAAATACAAAGGGAAACCGAAAGTAGAAGTAAACAGCGAGGAGGCAACAGGGCTGGCTTAATTTGTTTTTTTGAATTCCCTGACTTCTGCCGAAAATGCAAAATTCCCTGACTTTTCAGGTCTTCCAGGTTTTCCAGGTCTGTGGGAACCCTGTACTTACGTTCATTTTTGGCGAATTTTTAAAATCTCATACAAGGCTAATTTCAGTGTATGATATAAATACGGTTTTAAAAGTTTTCCCTATCAGACACAATGCTTCGAAAGACTTGGAGCAGCTTTTGGTGGTAAATTACCTTTTACAAAATACATCGAATTTAAATTTGAACTTTCGGATGAACTTACGGCAAATAATTTATGTTTATGTTAATTATGCAATTATACAGTCGATTTTAGGGATTGGTATGGCAACTATAAACACAATCTTATACGAGAAACTACAAGTGAGGAAGATTTGTTAAAGATGGACCATCCATATTTTTAATGAGGTTCAAAAACAGCAATAACACTTGAATTGGTGCAAAACAACTAAGAGAATACAATAACTTGAAAGCTGTATGGAATTAAAAAATTAATCTGCCAATTGTCTTCGCAATTGATTCAAATCCAATCAAAGTCAAATGTCCAAGAAATGTGTTTTTTGCTCCAAATCTGATCAAGTTGCCAATTAATAATCAAAAACAGTCAATGATAACTGGCATACCACAAGGGGAATGGAATGCTAGTTTTGTAAATATGTTTAGATCACGATCAAGCATTTGGAAAATGTAAACGGCAAAATATAACATTTATTACATTTAGGTTACCATTATTAAATACAAACACCTAGAAAGTAATTATCATAGACTAGGAGTGCTTGCATCACCCTTTAACAAATTGGGGCAAAATTAGAGCTCATTATTCAGAACAAAGCTACTAGCTTTGAAAGCTACATCACTCTTAATTACACAGTTAAGCCTCTACACAATACATCTTCATCATACCAAGATGGAGCTAATAATTTGTTCGTAACAAAGTTATGCGTACAGTGGGGGATTTTTTGAGACATTAAAAGTTTTTCTATCTCTATCTCTATCTAACCCTTACAGAAGATAAATAAATAAATAAATTAGCTAGATAAATAAAAAGTACAGTTATCCAATACAATAACATTTGATTATTAAAATAATTGACTTAAATTCTTAACCTATGTAACATAATTAAATGTACTAAATAAGTGAGCAAAAAAAAGAAAAAAAAATAATTATAATTATTGCGATTTTAGGTTTAGAAATGAAAATAATATAACAGTAGAGACAAACGAGATAAAGAGTACAATAAAAACAATAAACATAGTAATATTGTACAATAAAAACAGGAGCAAACAAGTTAAACATGATTAAATAAGTTAAACAAGTTATTGCGTAGTGAATAGCTTTTCTTTTAACATTTTTTTTAAATACGTATACCCTCCTATTGGCTACAAATTTTTCTGTAAAGCTATATATTGTGTTATAACGCGGTAGATATAGATAATTTTTACAAAGGCTGACATGGATCATAATACAAATAAGAATTTTCACAACTTGTTGTTCTGGTCACGCTATGCATGAAAAATTGAGATTTTCCTTTTTCAAGTAGGTACATAATAAATTACTGCGGCTTTGTATAGTCCATAAATAACTGCGACAGTTTTTTATTTATAGGAAATGGAAACCGTTTAAATTAAAGATTTAAGTTGAGTGTTTGTTTAACCCATTTTTTAATGCATTTGTATTCGAATTCGTTTTGTGTATCCGAAATTAAAAAAGAGAATAAAATTATTCAGAAAGTAAAAAATCAGAATCTATAAATTCAAAAATTTCTGAACAAACAGAGGATGGAACAACTATTTAATTGTAATTCTTTTTCTATTTTAAAGTAATACATATTTGCAACGATAGACAAAATGTGTTCTATCAAACTAAACATTTGAAAATTGTTCACCCTAATAAAATAAAAGATTCTAAAGCATATAAAATCGAAAAAGGAAATTAAAAAATGGTTTGCCAGAATTATTGCAAAAACTGATCGCAATTGACCAAACGAAAATAATAGATCGGCGATCGTCTTGTATACAGTGTCATTTTGATCGCCTTATTTAACAACAAGTAAAGGAGACACAATTCAAATCATTTTTTAATTCCGAGAACATCCTTGTACTGGATACGGTTTACAACATTTTTGAGTCTTCCTATACTTGATTATCTACACGTAATGAATGTATTAGAGGTTAAAATTACCGTTGCTGGTGTGGGCGTATGTCAACAAATGATAGAAAAAAATCGTCCGATCACATTATAAATATAGACATAGAGAATGTTTTATTATCGATTACGATTATCTAGAAAATGGAACACATAAGACTCTCCCAAGGGTTTTACGTAACCGTTTGTGGAACTTTCTAATAACATAGTTAAGGTGGGATAATGGTTTCTGAAATTCATGTTCACGTTTATATATTATTCTAGATAATAACTGCTAATAGAAGGAAACCCTATCAGTATCCTATTTTAACTATGTATGTATATAAAGGTGTATGTTAATCCGGAAAATGATTATTAATTTGAAATTTGGTACGTATATTTAGAATGCTGTTAATAATAAAAATTCCTTTTCATAAAATATTAATATTAAACAAGTGCCGTGAATTCTCATTGTCCTGTGCCAGTTAGGTACTAACGAGTATTCAGGGTTCCCACAATGAAAGCGAGAAAATTTTCACTGACTTTTCCAGGTTTTCCTTGACCACACCAACTTTTTTCAGGACAAGAAACCACCTTTTATAATTTATAAATTAAAATAATGGCATATAATGACACAAAATGAAAAAGAAAACTGATGAAAATCTAATTCCTTGCAAGAAATGCCTAAAAAGAATTCGAATTTCTGAGTTACATATTTGTGGATGTGATAAATTATACCAAGATATCTTTGAATTAACAAATGAAAAAATGTAAAAGGAGAAAAAAACATTGATGTATTTTTTGTGCAGCCCATTTGGTTTTCCATATACACTGGTTGAATTCACCGACCTCTGTTGAAAAATGAAAAATTCCTGACTTTGTCAACATTTTTTGAATTCCCCGACTTTTCCCTGCTTTCCAGGTCTGTGCATGGGCGGATCCAGCCGATTGTCAAGGGGGGGGGGGGGGGGGGCTGTCGTCCACATCAGTTGGAGTTGAGGGTCGGGAGGCTATGGAATATATTAAAAAACGTAACCTAGGGGGGGGGGGGGGCTGCAGCCCCCACAGCCCTCCCCCTGGATCCGCCTATGGGTCTGTGGGATCCCTGGTATTGTCTTTTCCACTCATTGTACTTAATATCGTCCGTTTTAATCGACATTTTAATTTATTAGTTTTATTATGAAATACACTGTTTCAAACGAAACATATAAAACACCATTTAATCACAATATGGAAACACAATGGCAATGTCAAATTTATCTGTCTATGAATATTAACCAGCGTTCACGGTAGAGGGCGTATGGCTTCTTTAAATTTTCCAAATTTGTTTCCTAACTGGCATAGACATGCAAGAGTTACATTGTTTTTTACTTGATGAATGAAAATTAAACATTTTTATATTTAATAACAGTTTGATTACGTGTTGAATATTTGAATAAAGAATTATGAAATAAAAATCAAATATTAAATCGAAGCTAACGATAAATAAATAATAACATAACGGGTGAATTTTATTTAATAATAATGTTTATTCAAATTCAAAAAAATAGATCACAAAAAACATAACTAAAAAAGTAATACATAATCTGAATAAACAAGGTAGAAACCACAAAAGTATCAGATGTTGCTTGTACGTGGTGAAAAGGAAAAGTGATAAGTTCACATAAGTATTGAAATAATTTATAAAAAAAAAGGATTTGCGTTTATAAATAAAATTTCACGTGACCATTTTAAATTACGAAATATATAAAATTGAAATTTTAAATCGCAGAAAAATAATATAGTAATTCAGGTAAAGGTTAAGTATAAAACATTCAATCCAAGTATAAATATATACAAATATAAAAGAAGTAGTAGTTAAAAGTTAAAAATCTAAAATCACTTAACTATAATCTATCTTATTTATATAAAATTAATTTGACACTAGTCTGAGAGCGATAAGTACACAGATGTACTTGTCTCATTATAGGTACATAATGAAAATATAATTATAAAATACATGTACTAATATATAAAAAGAAAGTTAAAATCGATATGGAAGTTATTGAAAATGGACGTGATACATAAATTTAAAAAAAAGATGTATAAGTATATAGGTACATTTCAGAATTGTAAGTGGACAATATAGCAAAGGTACGTATGGTTTTTTTCTTTTAACTACTCAAATAGACTTGAACTTCTACAGTTCAAGTCTTTGACTTTGAAGAAACAATGAAGTAAACTAAGGAAGTTTTCAAACGGATATAGTTCAATTTAAAAGGCATTAACATCGTCTAAATTCAAGGTATACCTCAATTTTCTACGAATTACGTCTAACGCGATCTTGCTGATTGCGTGGTGTGGATACAAAAACGAATTTTCTGTTTTAAATTTTAAACAAAGTTCATTCATTGGCTATATGTAAAATTTAAGTTAAGAGCATAGAGGGATAATTTTATTTTTTACTCTTTATTGAAGGTGTATAGACAAAATAATGATTGCTACCTTTTCTAATTTCAGTTTTGTCATTATTTTTTTACATACGTTCTAAGTACACACACATTTTGAATCTTTTTTCTAAGAAAGTTTATTTACAAAACAAAGTTTGATGACAAACCGACAGGATTCTAAAAATAGCTCCTTGTATATTAGAATGGATTTATTTTTCCAAACGTTGCGTGCCAGATTTACTCGTTTGATTAAAAACACCTGTAACACTGTAAATAGAAATCCTTTCAAGCAAATTATTTAATTAAAACAAGCTCTAAACAGTTGTTGCTACAGTTTTGATATATATGTACAAAATCGGTGATAATCAGAAAATAATTAGAAAAAAAATGAAAAGTACAAAATATAATTAAAATTCTTAAATTCTTAAAATTAAATGGGACGTTACTTTGTTGTTACAAGTTTAATGAAACAAATGTTTAACGCCCCAAACTTTTAAACATTAAACATTCAATTTTGGTTTTTTTGAACAACAGAATAAGAATTATCTAGAATCCCGTGCATCCAACAACTGTTAGTGGAGTGAAATTAGACGAAAATATTCTGAAAATGGATGTAATAGCTAAGTCAAATTTTTTTAATTTTTTCGATTTTATACGTAAAAAGAAGCTTGTAAAAAAATGTTCAATAAATTTGGGCTGGAGCTTCGGTATTTTTCGAATGTGCCGGCTCTAAGAGTCGTGGAAAAAAAATTAAAATGACCGTGATGAATTAGAGTATCGATCCGTATAGTAGGGGTTTTTTAAAAATGTTAACCTCAAAAAACGAATTCGCGCACATTCATTTTTCTCTTCACTGAATTGCCAATAAATAACCAAAGAATAAAAATTAAAAAAAAAGTATTTGTCCAACCAAAATCGGCATGTTTCGAAAAAAAATTGAATTGGCCGCCATTTTTGGAAAAACAATAGTTTTTAATCTTAAAAAGAAGGATTTTGTATGTACTTTGTCTAAGAAAAACCAACATTTTATTTCTTTATTTAAAGTGCCCAATTTAGGGAATAATAAAAAATAAAAATTATATTTTCATTTTTTTCCAATTTTTTTTATCGCGATATTTATGCTTGATTTTCTTTGAAAAACTATTTCTTCCAAAAAATGTTTAAAACAATAAAATAAATATTTCAGGTTCTAAAGTAAGATTTTTGTGAAGGAACGAATAAAAAGTGTGAAAAGTCTCTTTTTCTTTCATTTCTATTAAGCAAGGCGTAGAATTCATTCCTTTACTCACCAACTCTATACCCCCAAGTCACCTTCCCCTACACAATTACATATATTCTGTGAAAAAAGATCCGCATAACAACGACGTGTGATGTTGCAGGAGAGCAAATTATTGATTTTCTACTTTACTGTTATCATTTCAAGGCGAAAAAGGGAAAGAATGCGTCAGCCCCCATCTAATAAGCAAATTACCTGCTTTTTGAACATTTAAATGCAAAAAAACATTTATGCGTTATTAAGAAAAGGAAGAAGGCTTTGAAAGGGAAATAAATCGAATAGAGATGGAGGAATTACCTTACTTCAAGAGGCAATGACCTACCATGGGAAAAGAAAATTGTTTGCAATTCTAACAAAATATTTAAATCCCAAACAATGAACATAACTTAAACTTTTTGTGGATAAATAGAAGAGCAAAATTTATTTAAAAAATAAATTTGGATTTCTTGGCTGGTACATAAATAAGTAAAAACACCGAACTCCAGAAACATAGTTATTTTTTACCGTACATTTTCAATTCCAATAAACTTTCCGTTGATATCCGAACTCCGAACGTTTCATTTGTTATTTTATGATCAAGCCGTTTGTGACGTCGTCCTGGCAAAGCTTTCTAAGGTTTTTATACATCGTTTTGAAAATAGAACTACATTCGCGGTAATTCACCTTGTCCTCTTTCTTTGAATTGGGTGCAACCACAAATACGGTGAAAATGTCACTTGGAATTTTATAGAACGCAAATTAGGACAGGACCTGATTCCAAAAAAAAAATCCAGAATTATTATGTGATGATTAAGGAGTCAGGTAAACATGTCAATTTTGGTAACGCAGATGATCTAGTCATGTCAGGGTTAGATATCCAGATGAAAGAGGCTCTAGACTCGACACAGAGGATCCACGAATTGGACGCTGTATTACATCGTACAGCTTGATTTCAGCATGAGAAAAATATGTGCTAAATAGATACCCAAATGCTGAATTGCTGACCATAATTGACTCATTGAGAAACTTTTTAGATTATTACTATCCTAAAACACTAAATTCTAAGAAATTTCGTGTGCAAAAATTGGTAGAAAGAATAATCAATGACTACTTAGAAAGGGGTAAAACTGTGACGAAAAAAATGTGGAGAAACGGCGTGAAAAAATTATCCAAAATGCATCTCCTCCTGTCCCTAATTGTTCTGTTGAGAAATAATGATGTTAACTTTAAATTTTTGTTTATTGAGAAGTGTAATTTTCTAAATACTCTATTTTAAGATTTCTCAAAAATGTATGACGAATATATTGGCTCTTAAGGGCGGGGTTTTGTACGAAATTTCAAGCCAAATTATGTCAAATAAGATGCTGCCCGGGAGGTGATGGTATCTCGTGATAAATGCTTAAATTAAACAAAATCGTTACAGAAACCTTCCTTTGAAATCTGCTCGTTACAGAAAAAACTTTGGTTCAGCTCACGTTGGCCCTAGACTCCTAGACAATTGCATCATAGGAGTAAGCCGCTTTAGCAATATTTTTTCCCCGAATTTTTCTTGAAGACTTTTTAAACCCGAGATCCTTGATTTTATCTAATGAAAAGTAAGCTTTATCATCTACTTTTGTGTTTTGAAGAAATATTAATTGTAAAAAATTAAAAATCTAACTAGCACACTTTTATTAAAATTTACTCATTTTTTGATTTTATTTTTTGGTACAGCGACCCAGGGCCTCTCACTTAACGACTAGGTATACATACATTTTAGTTGAGTTGATAGTATAACGTGCAGTTACTTATTTTTTTCTAGCGTTATGATTTTGCGCATCTGTTAGAGTATAAGGGGATAATTTTTCCCTAATTTCCTGCATTCGACCCTGAATAAAGTGGAAGTGCATACAAAGAAAATCTGGAATAAAGCCAAATTCCTATTTGCGGTCTCCCACGTTTTGTTAGCCTTAGGTTATTTGTCTTCTTATTTTTTTAATGAGACGGAATGAACTAAAAGTGACAAATGTTGTAGAGTTTACTTTTCGTGAATAAACTATGCTATAACATGTTAAAGTATTTTAAACGGGGAAAAATTCACCTTTAAGTTTACATTTTCTTCATGTTGTTTCAAAATGAAATTATCAATTATTTTTAAACCCTGAACTTTAAAGTGACGTTTTCAATAAAACATCAATTTTATTTAAAGTAACAATTTTTGAGTAACTAATATATCGATATTTGAAAAACAAATTGGGCTTCAGAGAAAAATTGAAAATCAGAAACATGTTAGCTATTCATGTTAAGAATTAATGCATGGTCAAACTAAAGAAACAGAAATTGGACTTTTGACGTATGTTCTTTCTCTTTTGATTTATATCCAGCAACCTATCTTTTTTCAACCTTTTTTTACCATCTTTCAGTGTATCCATCACATCTGCATAATTTTTTTTTGCTAAACAACTCTTTTAAAAACAGATACTTTGTCACCCATGGATCCTCAATCTTATCAACGTTTGTTATTCAAGTAATTTTAAAACTATAAATATTAAAATCAATACATCTAAACTATTTTCCAGTGACAAAGTCAATAATATCCTCTGAATTCGATAATACTAAACTTATTTTAAAAAGCCTGTCCCTATAGTCCGGGAGATAGGGTTGCAAAAGACACGATCATTCCATCTCTCACCATTTTTATTGAAAACGTTTTTCTTTTTGTGCAATCATTCAACCTGCTCTAGTAGCGGTGGAGGTAGCTTTTAATTTTAAATATGTCGAAAAAAAAGTCAATTCAATACACTTGATGAGCTTAAGTTAAAATAATATTGATGTATGTATGACATTATAGTTGCCTAACGATTGTCCTAAATTGTTAAACTAAAAAACTAATTTCAAACCTTTGTTAAATTTTTTGTAGGGCCCCTAGTAAATTGCTGAGCGTAGGTATATACACAAATATGTGTTTGAGGCTGATCATTTTTATAACTATTAGCAATCACGACGTGGTTTGGTGCTCGACCAAGTCGGGGCTTTAAACCAAAAACTTCGATTTTGTTATGATACACTTGCTCTAACGCAAACACTTTTATCAAGAACGAGGCGAGTTGAATTCATTTTCAGACATCATTTAGCGATAGGATGTCGAGCTAGCCTGCTTCTTACTGATGAGGAACAGTAATTCCGAAACCGGTCTAAGAATGGCAAGCTCCTTTAATAACAAAATCGAAGTTTTTGGTTTAAAGCCCCGACTTGGTCGGGCACCAAACCACGTCTGGACTTTCGTAATTCAATACCTGGTGGGGCATATAGCCCAAGGAGTAGGTGTTGAAGTCCAGACGCTGGTGCAGTGTAGGACATTTTTAATGTCTTTGTTCTTGGGAACATGTGTGATTTTATTTAACATCATTAGGCAGTATTAGCAATCAAACTTCCATATTTAAAGTGAACTCAATATTAAATGTTAAGTTTTAAGTCTAGACGAAATGTTTATAAATAATAAATACCAGTCATTACTTATTTAACAATTTCAAATTCATACATTTTTTGGTGAAATTGACCTTTTTATTAAAAATGACAAAGCAATATGCTTTGTTCACTTTATTTCATTTTTATTTAGTGGTTTCCATAATTCCCTGTGTACAAAAATATAAATCTTTATCGAAAGGGTGTCAAATAATTAATGAAGACGCATTCGGTGTTGCCGTCACTTGTAATATCTGCAATCTGGAGGGACTTTTTAATAAATCAAATTAAGACGAAAATATATCCCAGTTTCACAAAGTGGATCAATTTCCCAATAACAAAATAACGTCTGTTCTATATGGGAAAATTTGGTAGCCGATGTTCTACAAAACTGTTTTACAACGAAAATTGTGAATTTCATTATTTAGTTTCTTTTTAAATTAATTTAAGTCCTAGTTAGTAGCAATTTAATTTACAAAACCATTTATTTTTCAATCCTTACACTTGACCAGTAATTATCAATTGTTTAATTTTGTTTCTAATCTTAATATAATTGAAGTATTGTATCAATTATTAACATTGGTTTCTCTATTGTTTTAGCTTTTTTCCCATGTATTTCAATTTTTACTGATGATGAATACTACTGTATTCGAAAACATGTTCTACTACTTGTAACAGTTTTAGTATCTGACTTTAACTGGTTTTACTTCCCCATGAGGGTTTAAAAATTCTTATAATATATTTGTGGAGACGACTTTGAGTTTTATTTTGGTTGATCTAACTGAAACTCCACTTTGAGTATGGACTATTTCCTCCAGATTAAAGGAGATATCTCTTGATTTGGCAACGCTGAACACGGATATGACTGTTCGGCGTCTCTATAGCAACGCTAACTAGCTACCTAGTGTTTGATTTCTCATAGTCAATAAATAATTCTAATCATACGTTCTGCTGACATTATTTTTCAATGAAGCAAAATTGATGTTTTGAAGATGAAAAAGAGAGATAGAGAGTCTCTTTTATTTATTTAATATTAACTTTTTCAAAGGAGCGTTGAGAGGGTTACACTGAAATATTCTGCCACTTATTTATTCCTTGACACACCCTCGTTCAGTCCATGTGGACTTGATTGACAGGTGTCAATATGTAGAATTAACCAATTAGAACAAAGACCAAAATAATGAAAAAATTAAAAATGCGAATTTTGTCATGAAAATCGGTATATGCGGTTAAAATAATATTCTGAACAACTTTTTCTAATAAATTTTTTTCGATATCTCTAACGCGAAGCAAAATATCGAGAATCGGCCCTATTTGTCAATTCGTAGTAGGCTAGTTTAAAGTTTAGGTTTTAGCTGATTATCTTAAAAATGTGACCCATCACCCTCTATGATTTCAAATCTGTATTCCTTGAAATAACGAAAATATGGAGGTGTCTTCATCTTAAGTGCGACACACTGTATATATTGAGGAAAATTTAGAAAAATAAAAAGTTTATTTTCGTTTCTGTTACACTTTGTCTTAGTTCTTGCTAGTACTTGGACTGCTTGGCATACTAGACTTGGTCTCACACATTGTGGACTTCTTTCATAGGTTGCGGTTTGATACCGTTATGTTCTGCGACTTGAGCAAGGCCTTTGACTGTGTAGATCATGCGAAAACTCAAGAAATATAACTTTTGTCCTCACAGTGTAAAACTAACTTAATCCTACCTTGAAAATAGGACACAGGTTGTGAAGGTCTGTGGGGTGTTATCGGGAAACAGTGTTGTTAATATCGGGGTTCCCGAGGGCCCCGTTCTGGGACCCATTCTCTTTCTGATTTATATCAATGACCTTACGAGCACTGACACCACCGTCTCTTTTGCGGCTGATACACTTGAGGGTTCCGTGTCTACACAGTCAGTGAGTGGCAGTTGCTCGAGGCAGGAAGGGGAACAGTGGTTCAATTGAATAGTTGATATGCCTTCGCGGATATTTCTTAGATTTTGTGCTGGTCGACTTCTACGTGAGCTCTTGTTCAAAATACACTGAAAATCCTATGTTCCGGTAAAATTTGGCCAGATCTGTATATCTAAACTATGTTTTAAACAATTTTTGACGTGTGTTAGACTTTTGTACAATGACGCGAATAAATGAATTTGAATAATTAGAATTTTAAGAAAAAAAGAAAATGGAATACAATTCCGTAAAGCAGGTAAGTACAAGTATCTTTGGTTTTTTTATAAATTTACCTTGGAAATCTGACTTGAGGTTCACCTGTTTTGTCTAAAGGAAGCCTCCTTCAGAAGGCAACAGGAAGCTTATGCCAGTAAGGCAAGAAGGAGCCTTAGCTTTTAATGTGCGAATACAGGATATTTCCTATTTTTTAAACAAACTTATATTTTTTCAAGTTAACAACATTAATGTATTCGTTCATCTTTGGAAAAGTAAAGTTTTCAAATAAATTGTATAATAAAACGTAATAAAAAAACCTTTTCTTTAATTAGGTAAACTTTTGATAAACTAATTAAAATTGTATAGTCATGAAGAGAGCCCTGACCTATGGTTCTAACATGGACCATGTATACCTTACCTACCTACCCATGATGATTCTTGTTTCTCTTATGGTATCACTACGATCGGCCGGCAAGTGCTTAAAACAAACGGGTTTTTATTTAAAGCCCCGATATGCATAGAGTTGATTCTTCATTCCCCTTTTATTTTTTTGTGTGCGGTGGTAGTCACGAGCTGATGTTGTTTTTTTGTTTGTATACCAGTCAGATTGGTGTTTGGATGGGAAAAATTTTATAATAAATTTCTTCCTTTATGAAGTACATTATTTTCGCTTTATGTATGGTTAGAGTAATTATATAAATAGAGTTTGTTGTTGTTTTTTATAAGGAAGGTTAACAAAAATGGGAAAACATCAATCTCAAGTCTGTAGGTACACTGTAGAAGAATGAAAAAGTATTTTTATTTTAAGATGATATATAATGATAATTGTATTGATCTTCTATAAAATTTGAGAGTTCAATTTTTTATTTAAATTCTCTACTAAGTATATTCTCTGAAAGTAAACTCTGAAACATTTGAAATTTTCAAAAACTTAATGATTCCAAAACAACACAAGTGAATATTTGAAGATGGAACCAACAATTCTTGTAAGAATTACTTTAAAGTAAATAAATACCTGAGGATGGTGGTTTAGATGACAAAACACAGTAAAGCAACTACCATATGTGTCATCCAAAAAAAGAAGTGGATAATAAAATATTTCAAATAAAAACATCAATACCAGTTAAAACAACTCACAAATCATTTCACAAGAAATAAAGTACCTTAATTATCTTAATGGGTAATAGATTATTCATTGACTTACGTCTAATGCCCCAATCCATCATCTTTCAGGCTCACATCTTCCCTATCCTTCCTCGATTCTCATTCATCCTCCGGTTTAAATCGAAACTAACACAGACATTTACCATCGTAACAACAACCATGGTCCCGGTTAGCCTCTTGCCAATGCAGACACTTTGATAGACAAGTGAAGAACGTAAACAAAAGCACGACGCATAACGACAAGAAGAAGAAGAAGAGGTTCGCCGGCCCTTTAGTTCGGACACGGGACACGCGATCGCTGGCCGACGACCGTATACCGGCGGCACGACGAAAGTCTTTTTCTCCGTTTGCAACGGGACGGATGTGATGGTGGCGCAATAAGCTTTGCGCAATAGAGGAGTTGTTGTGGAGAGATACTTACAGGGTGGAGAAATACGTTTCACATCTTTTAGCATGGTATTAGTTTCTTAAGTTTTTTTTTTACAATAAACGTAATTCTATTACTCAATATGGGGGTGTGTTATCAAATCATACATTCATCCACTAGAAGTAATCCAGCGCAGATTCCTAATCTTTATAACGAAAGTGGAGTGCTCGATGTTAAATATATTATAGTCGAACCCACTGCTTTATGAGAATGAAAAAATGATATAAAACCATCAAAGGATACCGCCAATTGAACAAATAGTAATACATCTGGACAAAAAGCCAGTGATTAGCAGATTTGATTATCCAAGGTAACTGCACAAAGGATGTGAAATAAAATCACACAAGCTCCCAAGTACAAGGATATTAAAAATATCCTACACTGCACCAGCGTCTGGACTTCAACAACTACTCCTTAGGCTATATGCCCTACCAGGTATTGAATTACGAAATTCCAGACGTGGTTTGGCGCCCGACCAAGTCAGGGCTTTAACCCAAAAACTTCGATTTTGTTATTAAAGGAGCTTGCCATTCTTAGACCGGTTTCGGCAATATTGTGCCTCATCAGTAAGAAGCTAGCTCGACATCCTGTCACTAAAGGATATCTGAAAATGAATTCGACTCGCCTCGTTCTTGATAAAAGTGGTTGCGTTAGAGCAAGTGTACCAAACCACGTCTGGACTTTCGCAATTCAATACCTGGTGGGGCATATAGCCCAAGGAGTAGTTGTTGAAGTCCAGACGCTGGTGCAGTGTAGGACATTTTTAATGTCCTTGTTCTTGGGAGCTTGTGTGATTTTATTTCACATTCTTTATGCAGATTTGTTATGGTTCAAAAAAATTCCACCTTGGTATAGTATCCAAGGTAAAGTTTATAGATATCATTGGTACAAAATTTTATTTGAATTTTTAGATTATACATCTTAACCGGGGAGATTGAGACATGATAAATGCATTTATCCAACCAACATAAAAAGACAAAATTGTCTAAATGAGACAATTTTGGAGCAACAAATACCATCTGAGGAAGAAGAACGGCAGCAACACAATATAATTAGGATATACGGAACATCGGGTGAGTTTTTTGTTACTCAATATAGAAGATACTTAGTTACTATAAATTTCATTTTTAGACTCGTAGTTGGGAATCTGAGGCCGTTTTAAAGATGCTCTATACAACTCGCGAACATCCACTAAAAAACATGAATTCCTATGTAAAATGAATTCGAATTTTTTGTTCGCCCTTTGATCCGGAATTGCGAAATGTGTCAAAACATGACATTTTTGAAAAAACTGAAAATTTTCCTTAAAATAATATTTTAGTGCTTAACTTTGTTAATTGGTGTCCGATCGTTATGAATTTTGGATATGATATTTTTCACTACTTCTCTGACATAGTGTGATAACAATAAAAAAATTGGAATGTCAAATAAAAGCTATGTCATTTTTTTTCGCTAGACACAAAATATCGTCATTTTGCAGAGTAAAATGATGAGTCGAGAAAACTTTTTTATCTTTAGACATAGTTAACTACTATAAGCGAGAAAAATGTTGCCTATGGAGCAACGAAACTTTTTTACTTTAACTTTTTTTTCATACGACGTTTAGTTTGGGTTGTGTACTTTTTTTTTGATATTGAGATGCAATATAAGTTTCCAGTGTGAGGGAAAATGCATTGTAAAATAAATATTTTAATTAAATAATAATAATATTGTGTTTTATGCTTGTAAAAAAATTATTATTATTCCTATCATTTCTCAATCTCATATATCGCACTATATCCCTATAGAGTCATATTAATATTGTAATGCGCGTCATCTTTGTTGCGCGTATGAAGAAGGCTACCCCCTTTGACACACTGATCGCTTTATTCGCACCCACATTGATAAAGTCAAGAGATGCGACGCGCCGATTGAATTTCGTTCGGTTTTAAAAAAGTACACAACCCAAACTAAACGTCGTATGAAAAAAAAGGTAAAGTAAAAAAGTTTCCTTGCTCCATTGGCAACATTTTTCTCGCTTATGTAGTTAACTATGTCTAAAGATAAAAAAGTTTTCTCGACTCACCATTTTACTCTGCAAAATGACGATATTTTGTGTCATCTAGCGAAAAAAAAAATGACGTAGCTTTTATTTGACGTTTTACATTTTTTATTGTTAGCACACTATGTCAGAGAAGTACTGAAAAATATCATATCCAAAATTCATGACGATCGGACACCAATTAACAAAGTTAAGCACTAGTTTGCAATAAATATTATTTTAAGGAAAATTTTCAGTTTTTTCAAAAAGGTTTTGACACATTTCGCAATTCCGGATCGAAGGGCGAACAAAAAATTCGAATCCGGCAGGTCATTTTACATAGGCTTTCATGTTATTTAGGTGGATGTTCGCGAGTTGTATAGAGGTGGTCGAATTCAGCACCTCGGATTCCCAACTATCGTATGAAAATGGCATGAGAAAAATGCAGGCAGCTGAAGAGACCTCAAATGTTGACACTGATGGCAACAAATGGTTGGCTCAAGCCAAGTTCGTGCCTCCAGGGAAGTGGAAAAGAATGTGAGTTGATCTTACGTGCAACATCTTACAATATTACAGAACTATTTCTGCAATATTGTGACGTTATCTTTTGCAGAGAAACAGAGAAATTCCATAAATATTACAAAATAATTCTACAATATTGCAGGAATATATTCAAAAATATTTCTGCAATATTGTCACGTTAGGTTATGGGGCGGACATTTGGATGTTTCTGCAATATTCTTGAAATATTTCATATATCTTTTGCAATATAACAAAAATATTTCCGAAACATGTTCCTGCAATAATTCAGAAATGAAACTGTGCTGTGTGGGATACATAAAAATAAAATAATATTTTGGCTATTAGGACCACTGTGCAAAGATTCAATAACCACCTTAACTGGAGATCGTAATAGGGGTAAATGGCGTAAAATTTCTATATTGGTTAACTTTCTTTAACATGAATTTACATTTTAATTTCTATAAAGCATATTAGATTTGAATAGAGGTAACTCCATCTGGACCATAGCTTCTTTTTCTGATCTCTTGTGAGATTCACAAACGTTACTAATTAAAATTTTGTCTTAAATTTTAATTTAACTAAACTGTGGGGTGTTAGGTTACACTCATAAGAGGTGACAATAGAAGTGTGGTTATAGTTTTTCCATTTTCAATTGCAGAAACAAAATTCTCAGATGTGCCGGCAAGTTACTTTGATCAGCTTTGGCGGCTTGTAGATGTGCCGACAAGTGGCTTTGTGGGTATTAACCGCTTGTATAAAGCGGGATCATTTTATTCTGCAATTGAAAATGGACAAACTATACTTTACTAGTTGAGTTGAGTGGGTTGAGTAGTAGGAAGTAGGAATTAGACAAATATTGTCTTCAGTAATGGGGGCTAGGAAAATATTCATACACTGTGCTTGTGTTCGCACTTGATTTTTGATTTTGTGAATAGTAGGTAGTAGGTGGTAGTCAAGTCAAGTCAGAAAAGGAGAAAAGTCCGAAATTTTTGGCAGTAAAAGAAATATTTTGGAAATATCTATAAAAAGTATTTTATTATTAGCAAACACTAAATAAATTAAAGAAGTTAGAACGTAGTGGTGTAGGAGATATAAAGTAAAAAGTTAGAAGAAGTCGAGGGAGTTGTATCAAGATCAGAATTCCAGTCAGGAGGTTAAGATTAAGAGGGGAGATTAGTAAAAAGTTAGAAGAAAGTTGTGTCAAGGTCAGAATTCCATTCAGAAGGTTAAAGTTAAGAGGGGAGAAAAGGTGTGAGAAGTTAGAAATTAAAAATAATCGAACTCTGATATTTAAAGGCAGGAAGTAAAGGTTAAGGAACTGAAGTATAGTAAGAAATATATAAATTGTAATATTTTTGTAAATTGTTTATATTAGTAATTAATTTTTTTTTGTTATATAATAAGGGTACAACAAATAACCTCAGATTTAATCTAAATTAATATTTGAATACAGGGTGATATACCTTTGCTAATTTAGTCAGTGTGGAATAATAATTAAAAAAAATAAATAAAATAGAATCATTTTAAATTTTGAATTTTGTCTTTGAAACTATAAATTATAAATTTAATTTTTGTTTATTTCCTATTTAAATAATTTCTTTAATAATTAAAAAAATTATTAAAAATAAATTTAATTAAAAAAAATATTGTTAATAGGTACCCAAGCCCTAAGCGTCGTTTTTAAAATTTTAATTTCTTTATGTTCATAAAACATAAAACATTATATTGTCCTATATTGTAGTCATATTTTGTAAGATTATCCAGTGATCTCTAAAACGACTTTAGAAATAAAAGTCGAAACGTTAAAATAAAACCTTTTTTTGATATAAATAAGTGGGTTTAATATCCAGAGAGAAGAGTATTTGATTAATTTTATTTCTAAATTCTGAGTACCTACATCATCGCGTAGATACTCGTTGAAATTCTATATATAATTAATTGATTTCTCCTATAAAATAATACGAAATGGTTTTATAAAAAATAAGATTCTTATAAACAGACTAAACCTATTTCTAATACACGGGATATCTGTTTTAATGTCCAAAACAAATAGATTTTCCTTTAAACATCCGTTAAATATGTCAATGTTAGTTTATGAAATACATACAATGGTGATGAAATATTGACCATTGTTAGTTGGAACTGAGAACAGCTTTTGTGTGGTTCGTCACATTCTTCATTATTCTGCTGTAGGTATGTCCACATATTCTTTAATTTATTTACGAATCAACGATATATTTTGTAACTAGACAGTTTAATTTTAGTCGATTTGTAACTTTTGTTAATTTAAGGAGAGAAAATTTTTGGCCCATAATTTACTAAGATTTTAAAAGTTTTCTTTTTCTCGTAATGAAGCTCCTTCGATAGAAACCGTATGGCTAAATGAAGAATGATAGGAGAATGGAAAATTCTACTACTCCATTCGAGTGAAAAAACGCATACGGCTAAATGAAGAAAGATGAGATTTTATTCGGAAATAAAGTCGTAAATCCTTTTGATTGAAAAACGCTATAGCCCAGTTGTCAGAGATTTTGACCTCGGCAAAATGTGATGTCGCTGAAACTTGACACTTAGGTACTTGAAAGGGTGTAGAAAACGATAAAAAAAATCTTTGCTGCTCTAAAGTTTATGCTAACTTCACAATTTCGAAAACAAAATCGAAAATTTGGTTTTTCCATTGTATCTCGGAAAAAATATATATAAATGTCGAAAAACTAAGAGCACCACGTTAAAGAGCGGAAAATTTTACTTAAAATTATCTTATAAGTTGTTTTAAACAAAAGTTGTTATTACTATAAAAAATTATTAAATATAAGAAAGCAAATTCGAAAACTGAATTAGCGCCAAGCCGCTGAATATTCAAGCGAAGCGTTTGGGTAAAAACTAAAGTATCTTTGCCTAAAATGTACGCAAAAAAATAAAATAAAAAGCATTTTAAAGAAGAGATTTTAAGCTTTCTGAGGAAGCCATCATAGAAAATTTCTAAAATTTTCACTCCATTTTATAGAATTGAAGATATATATTATTAGAGGCATAACAAAAAAATCCTTGTACATTTATCATCATTATACTTTTACTTTTGATTTAAAAATAATTAAAATAATGAACATTGTCTCTGTTTAATAAAACTTATGTTTTGAAATGATCATTTTTTTACAGTATTCATTTTTATTTTCAAAATGGTGTTTCTTTATTTATATAAATCAGAAATTATTATTTTTTTTTAAATAAAGTTAAAGATACACTTTATAATGTGTAATAATTCAAAAATTGATACAGCTTGATATTTTTGTATAATTTTTAATATAAGAAATATTTTAAAAAATGCATGTTCTTTGCTTATTTTAATTCATGCAACATAATTTTAAGCTTAAAAAAATGATTAAAGATACAAAATGAAAGATTAAATCCTAAACTTTAAGAATATATTATTCATTTTTTAATTACGCATTCAGGTTATAAGCAAACATTAATTGAAAACACGTTAAAAATAAAGAGAATACCATGAAGAAAGACGAGTGCTTTCACTGCATTCGTGTTTGTGCGAGCTGTTATATTGACATTTTCAAATAATAATCTACTTAGAGATGTGCTACCATCTATGGTAAGAAGAGAGTATTGACATTAAATTTTGACTGAATCTAGTCAAGATGTCACTCTCTTCTTTTTTATCCCTTTCAGAGATTAATACAAAGTGAGTAAACCAGTAAGGAATTTTAATTTATTAGATTCGACATCCTAAGACCGGTTTCTGTCTTTCGACTTCATCAGTTAGGCTTTTCGAATCCAATAAATAAAATTCCAAACTCGTACAAGTCAATAGCTATATCCGCTATAAGATAACATTTGTAGATGTGCTACCATCTATGGTAAGAAGAGAGTATTGACATTAAATTTTGACTGAATCTAGTCAAGATGTCACTTTCTTCTTTTTTATCCCTTTCAGAGGTTAATACAAAGTTATCTTATAGCGGATATAGCTATTGACTTGTACGAGTTTGGAATTTTATTTATTGGATTCGAAAAGCCTAACTGATGAAGTCGAAAGACAGAAACCGGTCTTAGGATGTCAAATCTAATAAATTAAAATTCCTTACTGGTTTACTCAATCTACTTAGACTTAAAGAGAGTACATTGTAGTGTGTAAGTTAGGTTATAGTTTTTTTTATAGTGTAATAAGGAGTTTTTTGTTTGACAGTAGTTAGGGATAAAAGGTTGTCAATGTTTTTAATTAAAAAAATGTCAGATATTTTATGAACTCACCAAATACCCTGATATTTGTTTTGAATAAAAGTTAAAAATATAAAAAGGCCTTTCTTAATAATCAAAATAATATAATTATATAATATCTACAAGAATTTCCTTTGAAATTATAAAGATTTAAGATGGAGAAAACTTGTTTTGTGTGCAAAAAAAGCTTGGATACACAAGAAATCATTTGCGTAATTCAAGGACTTGATAAATTGAGGAAAGTTAGTACAGAAAGAAAGGATGGTCATTTTAAGCTACTCCGAGATGTAAGCAGCATAAGAATGCATGTAAAATGTCATGAAAAATATAATTTAAAAATGTATAGTAATTCGTTACCATCGACTTCACAAAAATTTAAATAATTTCAAAACCATTAACGGTTAATTGAATGTAAAGACATTATTTCACATCCTTTGTGCAGTTTTGTCACTCCCATGGTCCTTTTTTGGAATTTTTATAGTTCAAAAAAATCCACCTTCGTGTAATTATATTACATGAAAATTAATCTTTTTCATCTATGTAAATGCTTATTTGCATTAAGAAATAAAAAATTGCACAAATGACGAAATATATCAGCTAGTAATAAATAAAAAATTCTCTGGATTAATTGAAAAATCGATTATGAAAAAGTCGTTTTTGGTTTTCTGCATTTTTAACGATATTTTTTCATACGAACAATATATTTTTTTCATACCACCTCAAAGCCGAGGTTTCAACGAAGAAAATGAGCACTGATAAAGCTATAACATTGAAAATTTGTATGGGAACTGTTTCGATTGAAAACTAGGCTTTTTTTTTAATTTAATTTCGTATAAAATCGAAAAATAAATATTTCGCTTTCAAAAAATTACAGCTTATTTAAAATACAGTGAGGAACGTTTTCACCAAGTTTCATAAAAAATAATCTTTTTGCAACAGATAAAAATTAAAAACAAAAAAAAAACGGTCTTTATCGTTTTTCTGAACAATTTTGAGGTTATGTTGAAAAATAATTAATACAATAGTTTTACATTTTTTAATTATCTACAACTTTTACATTAAACTTTTTTGATAGTATGCATATTTCAGCCACAAATTGTAAAAAACCCATAACCAACCCTCAAATTATATATTTAGCTACCCCCACCCCCCTTCTGGAACTTTTAATTTGTCCAATTAATTTTTTTAATTTCCTTATAATTTACATAAAATTTTCCGACCATCCACATGCTGCTAAGATTTTTTTTTCTTTCCAAAATGATTGGCGCTAGTCTCTGCGTAAAGTTTTCGAATTTGCTTTCTTATTTTGAATAATTTTTTACAGTGATACAAATTTTCTTTTAAAATAACTTATAATATAATTTTTAGTAAAATTTTACTCTCTTTCACGTGGTGCTATTAGTTTTTCGAAATTTTCGATTTTATTTTCGAAATTGTGAAGTTAGCATACACTTTAGAGCAGCAAAGATCTTTCTATCGTTTTCTACACCCTTTCAAGTACTTAAGTGCCAAGTTTCATCGAGATCACATTTTGTCCGAGCTTTTCCGGCAACTGGGCTACTAAGGCCACTTGAATTTTTCGACATTTTTAGACATATTTGGTTAAATTTGGTTGATCACAAAAGTGAAACTTATTTCATTAAAAGAAACAAATAAAATAAAATTTATGAAGAGGAAAAATTCCGATTTTAACCCATCAAAAAAATTAAAACGTCATGTTTTGGATTATAAATAATTAATTATACTATAAAAACGAAAGAACCATTTTGAAAAAAATTAATTCGACTGTCTTATTTATTAGTGCGTGAAGACCGTCTTGTTTTCATTAGGGACACTTTATTTCTTTTATTTGAGAAAACGGTTCTAAATCTGAATGATCGTTTAGGACACTTTCAAACTTATCCAAAGTCGTTGCTCAAACTGTGAAGTGCTTTAACGTTTTAGTCATACAGTTATAGTGAAGTTCAAATTCGGTGAGAAAATGTATCGTAGAATTTAGAAACCCAACAACTGGCAACATTGCAGTTATAGACCAGGGCCAATCATTTTTGAAACAAAAAAATTCTTATCAGTATGTGGATGGTCGGAAAATTTAGGTTAAATTATAAGTAAATTAAGAAAAATCATCAAGGCGACTGAGTAAAAGTTCCGAATGGAAGGTGGGGGTAGCTAAAAATCGTTTTTTCCCGCAATAATTTTTTTTATGTAACTTGGTGAAAACGTTCTTTTTTGTGTTTTAAATAAGCTGTAATTTTCTCAAAGCAAAATTTATTTTTCGATTTCATGCGAATTTAAATTTAAAAAAAAAATCCTTAGCGTTATTAAACATTTATCTCCTACAAAATATACACTCATGCGCGGCCTGTATGTATACGCCATCAGAAAAATAAGGACTCCCTCCTTTTTAGGGCCAGTAAATGTTTTAAATGAAATAAGGTGTGTACAACAAATAGAACCATAAAAGAAATAAGTATACCATTTCTTTGTATTTGTTAAAATAATAATCTTAAATTAATAATGATAATATAGAGGATGTTTCATAAGGAATGGTCAATATTGTAATCATAGGTTCAGGACCTCCAAATATTAATATTTTACTAAATAACTCTGGGTCAAATATTATCTACTACTAAGTTAAAATTTATTTTTCTTTTTTTTTGGAATAACTTCTTCAATATTTAACATATTGATTCGAAATTTGGTATGGTTATATTTTTAAGTTAGTAAATCATAAGCGTGTTATCAATTTTGGATTTTGGAAAAGTATCATTTTTTTTTATTCCTGGCCTTTTTTGAATTTTTTTTTCAAGTCTTTATAATACACCCTGTAAATTTGAACAAAAAAGGGATACTTGTTTTAATAACATTAATTCAGCTCATTTCGAGATATTTGCATTTAAAATATTCTAGCTACAATACTCTCTTCTAATCATAGATGGCAGCACATCTAAAAATTTTATCTTATAGCGGATATAGCTACTTGTACGAGTTTGGAATTTTATTTATTGGATTCGAAAAGCCTAACTGACGAAGCCGAAAGGCAGAAACCGGTCTTAGGATGTCGAATCTGATAAATTAAATTCCTTACTCGTTTTCTAATTCTAGCTACAGTATCCATTTAATTTACTTTAACATTATTTCAACATAATAGGCTTTGAAACTGAAATGAAAATGTACAGCTGCCAAATAATTAATTTTTCTGGACTTGCTGCTGCCATCTAACATAAAGACTTGAAAAAAAATTCAAAAAAGGCCAGGAATAAAAAAAATTGATACTTTTCTTCATCCAGTAGAGAGTAGGTGGCGCATTCTACTAATCTCAAAATTAATAACACGCTTATCAATTACTAACTTAAAAATATAACCATACCAAATTTCAAGTCAATATGTTAAATAATGAAGAAATTATTGCAAAAAAAACGAAAAATAAATTTTAACTTCAACACCCTGTATCTTAGTAGTAGATAACATTTGACCCAGAATTATTTAGTAAAATATTAATATTTGGAGGTCCTGAACCTATGATTAAAATATTGACTATTCCTTATGAAACACCCTGTGTACCTAATGTATTAATATATTCTACACGTGTCAATCTTATTTATATTTTTACACATGTAATTGCATATCGTGTGTATAGCATATTCCTATTTGATTTATGATTGATGAATCATCTGTTACAATGCACAAGCAAAAAATTTCCCAGCCACAGGACACCAGGTAATGCCATCTCGCGAGTAATAGAAGAATTGAAGAATATCGATATACAGAAAGTCGTTGCAGGAAATGGAAGATTGTTTCGTCACGTATAGATGCCAGCACACTTATATGTTCTATACCAGCGTTTCCCAAATTGTGGGTCGCGACCCGATACCGGATCGCAGAAAAATTTTGCCGGGTCGCGAAATAAATTGTAAAAACACGAACAAGAAATATAATAATAAAGATATATACAATAATATAAACAAGCGTACCAGAGTAACCTTTGACTTTCAAAAGGAAATTTTAAATCCTTTGAAACATCACAAAGAACCCCGCACAAATCTTATGGGAATTGGCTCCCGGTCAAATTGGCTGAAATTTGGATATGTTGTTCCTTTCGGCATCCTGAGCAAAAGTCTCAATGGATACAAAGCCCAATTTTGCGTATTTCAGCTCCTATGGAGCTCCAAAGCTCCACGGGTTTCACATTATTTACTACTTAAAAAGGTAATCTTTTCAAAGGTTTACTATTTGCTGCGTTAAAAAAAGTACCCTCTTATGTTTTCGCTGCATTCAAATCTAATGCTAATATAATAATATTGACAGTTGACAGCTGATTATTACTCTTGACACATTATCATGCACAGTCAAATATTTAATTAACGATAGTATTCAACTGTCAATATGCTTACATGTCAATTTTATCAATTTCGATTGTTACATGCTGTTTGACAGTTATTTCACAGCTGTCAACTGTCAATATAGATTTTTTAACATCAGTTTTGAACTCAGCAACCTCAAAAACATATATTTACATGCGAATGTTATCAATTTTGATTATTGCTTGTTGGTTGACAGCTGTCAACTGTCAATATCGTCTTTTTGACAACAGATTTGAATCGAGTAACCTTAAAAACATATGTTTACATATTAATTGTGATTGTTACATGCTATTTGACAGTTAGTTTGACAGCTGTCGACGAGTTTAATTGTTTTAATTTAAATATTGATTAGAATTCTGGATAATTTAAATATATTGAGGAATATTAAAAGGACTTGTTAACAACTTACCGGTATTCGGTGACATCATAAGTATATTTAAAGGACACTCATCATCGTCGAGGATGTACTCTGTATCGGGACATCCTGGCTGTTGCGTAACTTGGACCAGGCACCATTGAGTCGGATCGGTTTTCGTAAGGCCATATTTGTCCAACATTTGTCGCACTACTGTACCCGCACAATCACGCACTGATAACAAAAGAGTTTTGTAAGGCACGTCCTTGCAAAGGGCCTCGCCGTAGATTTTTAATGTGCCCCCTGAAATTAAACATCAATATTAATATACTAATACTAATAATGTATATTGTTATGATGTTAAAATTTCGAAATGTTGGGGGGAATTATGTAAAAGGGGATTTAAAATTGACAGGGTTGTTATGGGATGTTTGTTTATAGAGATTAGATTGTTATTAGATATAAAATGTCAGATTAATGAAAATAAAGATTTAAAAATAAGAAAAAGCTGTAGAATATCAATATCATCTCAATTGGCGCCCAACGTGGGGCTCGAAATTGAGTGAACCCAAAAGATGAAGGAAGATAATTATGGAATTGGAATAAGGATGGTATTAATGGAATTAAGAAGATTAGGGGAAGGAAGACAACAAGACAAAGATTTAGGAAAAATGATGGAAAACAAAATTGGAAATATGGGAAAAATGATGAAAGAAGAAATAAAACAAGAAGTAGCGAATGTTTTAAAAAAAATAGAAGAGTCAAAATTATACACTGAAAATAAAATAGAAGAGACGAAAAAGGAAATAAGAGTGGAGATGATAGCTAGAATAGAAGAAGTAGAGTTGCTACAAGAGCTAAAATTAAAAGAAACTGAGAACAAGTTAAAGAAAGATATACAAGAAAACAAAAATAACATCAATTCAAGAATAGAGAAAATTTAAACTAAAATAGAAACAAATAAAGAAGAGGTTAGAAAAATTGAAAGAAAAACAATAAAAGAAATACAAATTTTAAAAGCTAAAATAAATAAAGATATAGAAGTAAACATGGGAATAGCAGAGGCCGAGAATAATAAAGTAAAAAAGGAATTAAAATTAGAAATCAGAAAAATGCAGACAAAGATTGAAGAACAAATCCGAAAAGAAGGTTGTAAACTACAGGATGAAACAGAAACAAATGTGACAAAATGGAAAATACAAGAAATAGAAAAGAAAATGTACCAAGAAAAGGAAGAATGCAGAAAACCAAATAGAAATTATTCAAGGAATTTAAATAGAAATAAAATTAAAAAAAATTCGTTTTTAAATAATTTTCACGTTATAATTAAGTAATTATAACGTGAAAATAATTTGGGGGAATTTGGTATGATGTTAAAATTTTGAAATGTTTGGGGGGAATTATGTAAAAGGAGCTTTAAAATTGATAGGGTTATTTTGGGATGTTTGTTTATTGAGATTAGATTGTTATTAGTTTTAAAAATGTAAGATAAGAATTTGTAATGTCAGATGAATTGAAAAATAAAGGAATTTAAAAAGTAAGAAAAATCGTAGATTTATCAATATCATCTCAATATATACAGTATGTATGAAAAAGTTGGCAACAAATGGGAAATTTTTTTATTGACAATTTTACAAAAAAATTTTCTTATAATAATCAAGAATAAAATTTGTAAAATATTTAGAGCCGTACAAAGATTTATCTGAAGAGTAAATTGAGATACAGAACAAAATGTCATTTAAAAATGTTGATAGGAATGAAAAATTATGTCCAATTCACATTCATGGCCTTCCAATAACTAATTAATACATTTAAAGTAAAAAAAATACTAAATAATTGCATAAGATAAATAAAAAATTATATTTCTCTCTCTTTCCACTGGATTAAAACCACTTAGTTGTTAAAAAAGTTTTTTTATTGACGTTTCGGCTTTCCAGATCGAAAGCCGTTATCAAAATGACATAAAATAAATAAATTTACTAGAAACCGAACACTTGATAATCTTGCAAAAATATGACATCAACATAGTATACATAGAATAAGATTTTGAGATTGAAGATGTCAAAATCTGTTTCAATCATATTTTTGTGACGTTTCTGGGAACGAATTTTTGAAAGGATAGCGCATTTGCATATTATAAGAGAATTTATACTTCGTCATAAATGAAGTTTTCTTATTAATATTATCATAAGAAAAAACCAGATAAAAACTTATGATACTATCCCGATATAGAGGGTATCCTTTTTGCAATTAACTCTTTTTGTAAAATAGGTATCCAAATTTTTGAAATATCAACCGAACAATTAGAAACACATTCGTTATTATTTAAGCATATCAATGCTGCTTCTTTAACTTTGCGGTTATAATTATTCGGTTCTTTTAATAATCTAGTTGAAAAATTCCATTGTATTTTATGACCAGAATCCCATGCGTGTTCACATATTTTGGATATTTCGAATTGTTTATTTTTAATGTACGATTGGTGTTCATTAAGTCTAATATGAAAAGGTCTAGATGTTTCTCCTATATAAAATTTATTACATTCGCATGGAATTTTGTAAATACAATTTTTTCTGTTTTGAATTTCATTAAAAGGTTTTGTATTTACTATTAAAGATTTTAATGTATTATTAGTTTGAAAAACTGTTTTTAAATTAAATTTATTGCCAATCCTTCTAATTTTTTCGGATAATTTTGGAATATAAGGGATTTTTACTATATTTGAAAGAATTATTGGGGGGTTTAAATTTTGATCTTTAGTTTTAATGTCTCGGTAAAGTTCACGATTTATAAATTTACTTGGGTAGTTGTTCTTAATCAAGACAGATTTAACAAGTGATAATTCATTATTTAAGATATTGTCATTTGAACAAATTGTTTTTGCTCTATCGGAAAGAGATTTGACAATACCTCGTTTAACACAAATTGAGTGGTTTGAATTAAAATTTAGATATCTATTTGTATGTGTTTCTTTTCTAAAAACTGATGTATCAAAACAATTGTTGTTATTGTGTATTAGTACATCAAGAAACGGTAATTTTTTATTATTTTCAATTTCAATTGTAAATTTAATAGTAGGTTCCGAATTATTAATAGTATATAAAAATGTATCAATATTTTCCCTATCGTGTTGCCAAATTGCAAAGATATCATCTACATATCTAAACCAGACAGAAGGTCTTAAATTTTGTTTGTTTACAATTTCCATTTCAAAATTCTCCATGAAAATATCACACAATTTTGGTGATAAAGGAGAACCCATTGCCATGCCAAAATTTTGCTGATAAAAATCACTATTTAATTGAAAATATGTAGTTTTAATACATAGTTCCAATAATTCTAGAATTGCTGAGACGCTTAATTTAGTTCTATTTATTAATGTATTATCAATTGTCAACTTTTTTCTCACAAGATTAAGAGTTTTATCGACAGGAACATTTGGAAATAAACTGACTACATCAAAACTAATTTTTGATAATTTTTCTAAAAAATGTTTTGAATTTTTGATAAAGGAATTAGTATTTCCTGATAACGGATCTATTATTTTAAGTAGAAATCTTGCTAAATTTTGACAAGGTGAATTTATAGAACTTATTATTGGTCTTAATGGTATTTGTTGTTTATGAATTTTGGGTAAACCATAAAAATGTGGAGGTTTACTATAATGAGAAGTAAGAGATCTTCGTTCTTTATCACTTAGGAATTTTTTATTTTTATATAAAGTTTTGGTTTTAATCGAGTGGAAAGAGAGAGAAATTAAAATACAAACCACTATGAGCTTCCGAAATGAAAAAATTATATTAAAAATAAATACACTTACTTATTACATCACTCATCTTCTCATAAAAAATCGGATAAACATTTACTCTGTTTTGCAAGATATATCAATAATAAATACCTAATAAGAATCCTTTATTTTCAAAATGAAATATCAGCATCAAACAGAGTAAAATTTTATCAAATTTGGCATGAGAAGATGAGTGCCGTAATCAGTAAGTGCATTTATTTGTAATTTAATTCTTGATTTATTTTATGTAATAGATAATCGGACAAATGACAAATTATTTAGTAATTTTTTTACTGACCGTGAATGCAAACTTGGAGATAATTTTTAATTTATCTAAATTTTTAAATGTATTTAAATTTAAAAGCACTTCATTCTTCAGCATAAATCAATATTTTTGATCTTCCCTGAATACCAGTAAATATTTTACAACTACCCCTATTTATTTACAAAAAAAAATTACTTATCCCAATAAAGAAACCCCAAAACTTCAATTTTCCAATGATATTTTACCTCTTGAGCCTCCAATTTTTTTTTTCAGTACTTTTGAACTCAGAGTTATTTCACCTCTTATTACTTATAACATTCTGGGGGTGAATTGTTAATTATTTTATATTTATTTAATTTTAAATCAGATTTCAGTGGATCACCTCATAAAATTTATAGTTTTGAATACACGTATGACCCTGACACATTCTCACAAATCTGTTCTCGCCGAACAATACGTTTTGAATTGTATGTGTTTCATTATGTTGATTCTCTTTTGTTAGCTTTAGTTTTCGCAATTCGGAATTAAGTATAATAAATACAGAGACAATCGTCGCGTCGTATGGAATTATTAATTAGCGATTTGAGAACAATCTTATCTTAAGTAATTCGCTTTTATACTTTTTCCATTTTGAATTAGGATTAAGAACAGTTACTTTCGGATTCGAAATCGTTGTCCGTTTAGAAATTTCCGGTGGTCTAGATTTTCATTATTCGTTCAATATTATTATTATTATCGATTAATGGAACGAATGCAGAAATCTGACACACCATTATGGGAAATACTGCAATTAATTTAAACGAAAATTGCCTCTTTGCAATTTTTTATTTGGCAAGAAGATGGCAATTTTTTTTGTCATGCAATCTGGAGATGGCCTGGTACTCTATAACATTGTAAATGACATGTGAAAAAATTTATTTTAATAAAAATATAATTCCTACATCAAACATCTTTAGGGGTGAATCATAAAGATAAAGATTGTGCAGTGGATGGTCGGAGGCGACATACTGATGAATGATGAATATATCAAAAGGAAACTTCCACAAGACTAGCAAAAACTCGACAATTTTTATATAGAAAAAAGTCTTACCTGTATCAGGTCCACCATCTTTTGATCTAAATTGTTGTAATTTTTTCTCTAATTCTATTTGCCTTCTTCTCCTCATAACTGCCTCAGGATTTGATATTGATCTAGTAAAAGAAGTTTCAGGTAACTCTGAAACAAAAAATTTAAGAAAACTGAAGTTCCTTGAAGAAATTTTTACATTATTTCAAAAAATCGTCAATATCTTTCTTTATAAAAATCTTACAACTTTGTCTATTCTATTTACGCCTTGTGAGAATTATGTATAGCACCAAAAAAATTCTTATGGACGTTAGAAAATTCCAAAAATGTATTCGTTATTTACTTTCAAAGACAAATTTCTTTGTCTGCGATGTATCAATGAAAGAATCAAAATTGAAAACAGATTTTGAAGAAAAATTACACGACTTATTAAATTAAATTCTTATGGACGTTAGAAAATTCCAAAAATGTATTCGTTATTTACTTTCAAAGACAAATTTCTTTGTCTGCGATGTATCAATGAAAGAATCAAAATTGAAAACAGATTTTGAAGAAAAATTACGACTTATTAAATTGTGAATAAATTCAAAAATAACTTTGGAAGCATTCCTGTTTGATTTTTTTAGTAAAGTATAAAAAACTTTTAAAATTTGAAAATTTATGTAATAAAATTTTATCTGTTTAATAGATTTGGCCTTTGGAAACTTCTCTTCCTCTATCCTGTAAACTCGTATTAGCAGGCAACGTGTTCAAGGATTTGGTTTTAAAATATAAAATTGTAGGAAAAACTCAAATTTAATTATTAACTCAATGACCACTCGTTGGTGGTTAGTACTTACCAGTGTAAAGTTTCTCGGCCACGCCGTCTTGATCGTGCGCGTCGCCGTTTTCTAACTTCATTTTCGATAATTTTTCTTGCTTTTTTAGCTGCTTTTTTTCTCGTTTCGATAATTTTCGTCTAAAACTTGCATGTGTATCAATTGGTCCCAATGTTCCAGCCTGGACAAAAACAATTCAAGTAAAATATCGACAAGTAGTACCTACTGAAATATTAAAATTGTTTAGTTGGTTACTTTAAAATTATTCGTAGCCATTTT
Organism: Crepidodera aurea; assembly: GCA_949320105.2. Lineage (NCBI taxonomy): Eukaryota > Metazoa > Arthropoda > Insecta > Coleoptera > Chrysomelidae > Crepidodera > Crepidodera aurea. The sequence goes on along the minus strand of OX439472.1, from coordinate 65,629,478 downwards.
CATATACAGTATGTTTCACGACAAGCTTAAATTATCTGTATATAACAAACTGTTCAAGTTACAGTCATCAGAATTGGTATGCGTAGATTTTCTTTTAAGTTCTATACTAAAATCGCAATCGAGCAGGAGTAATATATCTGTCAGAACAGGAAAGTTCAGATGTGGGTGCCGATATATTATTTACAGGATACATAAAATCATTTAAAAATATATTTTTTTTGAATATGTATTATTGAGTATTATTTCGGTATGTTACACAGTTAGCAAAATGTGGCACGACACAAACATTCAATCTTCACGACAGGCTTTTTTGGAAGGATTATCTACAGGATTGAAGGTTCCTTCCGGTAAAGGACGACGTCTAATTATAACTCATATTGGAAGTGATGACGGGTTTTCAAAACGTGGTTCTTTAATATTTCAATCTAAAAAACCGGAGAATACCGTGAAGATATGAACGCTGATGTTTTTGAAGAATATTTTCAGCAGATGATAGAACATTTACCAAAGGGTTCAGTTATAGTAATGGATAACGCTAGTTACTATTCCCGTCTAATTGAACGTGTGCCAAATACTTCATGGAAGAAAGATGATATCATAAAGTGGCTAACAGACAGAAACATTAACTTTCCAGAAAAATCAATAAAAATATAACTACTAGAAATTGTGAGTTATGTAGTGGATGAAATGCAAAAACACATGGTATTGATGCAAACTAAATCCTATTGAACTGATATGGGCACAAGTTAAAGGATATGTAGGTCGACATAATACGACATTTAAGTTAAAAGATGTAGAAGTATTGTTAGAAACATCCGTATCACTTGTTACGAAGGAAAATTGGCAAAAGGCAATCGAGCATGTGTTAAAAAAAGAAGAAAACATGTAGAATCTGGACAAATCTTGGATGTCGATACTACAGTACCACCTTTAATAATATCAGTAAATAATGACTCATCGAGTAAACATAGTGATTCAGAGACTTTCACGTTTCCTGATCTTCGAGAGTAGATAAGCATATCTATTTCATATCAAAATGTTACAATCATATTAGTAAAAAAGGAGTAGGGTCTGGTGGCGCGGCGTTGAGACCACCCAGTTAACGCTGCCAGAAACTAAACCACCAAAAAAAGCTCAAAAGCGTGCAAGACTGCAAAAACGCAAGCAAAACCAAAGCATGTCAAAAAAGTGGTGAAAATATTGAATTTACCAAGTTTACCCACCAAAAAGACATATTGGAGTCGATCTGGCGGAAAAAAACCCGATAAACGAAGTCTCTCTTTTCGAATAAAATTTTTTGTGATTTCATAGATCCCTCTTTCACCTGATCACTATATGAAAGCTAAGGGAGGTGTGGAGGGGGGGAGGGGTAAATTGACATGTAAAGATCGAAACGACTTCTATATGTAAAATAAAGTACTCGCGAAAACGCTTAAACTGAATTTTAACCCGTCCAAATCGGTCTAGGGGTTCTTGAGATATTGCGATTTGAAAATATATGGATTTTCGCCGCGGCGAGAACACATCTAGAGCCGTGTTCGCGTTTTTCGCATGGAAGGAAATGACTTCGAAACTTGATTTTTTTCCTCCGATAGATAGTCATGACATGACCCAAGCATTGTGTCCAAATTTCAGCCCGATACTTAAATTTGGGGTGGAGAGGGAGGGTAAACACTGAATAATTTTTGGCTCGAGGTAACTTTTTTAATTCTTGACCAATCCGGGTCATCAAAATGGCAAACTCTTTCATGAGGACATTGCTACAGGATGTATTAAGGAGATGATGGTTTTCGCGAAAACGGACAAATGGCGACCGAATTTTGGATTTTGCAAATTTTAATTTTTGATTTTCGCAACGAAAGAGTAAAATGAGGAAAATTTTTTATTTGCCATCAGTTGCGGAATTTTTTTCTCTTTGATTTGAGCCATACAAGAACTCGATACGATAATCAGGAAGGGTGGAAGAAGGTTGAACGCGTTTTGCCCTGTAGAAGGGCAAGGGATTGGGTTAGTGACTTCGTGTTAGGCTCATTTTCAAGGGCAATCAGTTCTATTTCAAGATTTTTTTACAACAAAGCTCTAAGTTTATAGAGGACTGCAGGTTTGCGTGATATACTTATAAAAGCAAGTGCGCTCGCTGAGCCGCTGTAAAATTAGATGCCGGGATAGGAGCTAAGCGCTCCCTTTTATCTCTCGTCTCTCTCACATCATCTCTCTGCGCTCTCACAAATACTATTCCGGCATCTAATTTCACGACGGCTGAGCGAGCGCACTCGTTTTTATAAATATATCACGCACTCCTGCAGGCATTAATATAGATAGAGCTTTGGGGTAAAATTTTTTTGAAAGAGAACTGATTGCCCCTGAAAATGAGCCTAGCACAAAGTCATTAACCCTATCCGTTGCCCTTCTACAGGGCAAAACGCGTTTACCCCTCTCCCTCCCTTCCTGATTATCGGATCGAGTCCCTGTAGGGCTCAAATCAAAGAGAAAAAAATTCCGCAACCGATGGCGCATAAACAATTTTCCCCACTTTACTCTTTCGTTGCGAAAATCGAAAAATAAAATTTGTAAAATCCGAAATTCGGTCGCCATTTGTCCATCATCTCCTTAATACATCCTGTAGCAATGTCCTCATGAAAGAGTTTGCCATTTTGCTGACCCGGATTGGTCAAGAATTAAAAAAGTTACCTTGAGTAAAAAATTAATCAGTGTTTGCCCCCCCCCCCCCAATTAAACTAGCGGGTTGAAATTTGGACACAATGCTTGGGTCATGACTATCTATCGGAGAAAAAAAAATCAAGTCTCGAAGTCATTTTCTTGCTCGCGAAAAACACGAACACGGCTCTAGGTGTGTTCTCGCCGAGCCGAAAATCCATGTATTTTCAAATCGCAATATCTCAAGAACCGCTAGACCAATTTGGACGGGTTAAAATTCAGTTTAAGCGTTTTCGCGAGTACTTTATTTTATATATAGAAGTCGTTTCCATCCGAATAAAACTCAGCGAGCTACGTGCGAAAAACCGATTTTCCACATCTTTACATGTTAATTTACCCCCCCTCCACACCTCCCTTAGCTTTCATATAGTGATCACGTGAAAGAGGGACCTGGAATCTATATAATCACAAAAAAAATTCGAAAAGAGCGACTTCGTTTTCAAAACCAGATCTACTCCACTAACACAAAAAACAAAAAATTGGCCTTAGCCAACCAAAAAAAAAATTCTTTCAGGGGTGAGTGGCGAGGGGACTCACCTAAAACAAGCAGCCCGGCGGTTAAATTACAATTATTTAAGTTTAAAATAATAACAAAAAAATAATAATACACAAATTAGGCACAGGCAAAATTCTTAAATTTAACATACCTTTTAACTACCGGCTATTTAAAATCATAGATTTATTACTCCGTGTCGCTTACGATTCCACTATAGTAAACTATTTTTTTTTTTCATTTTAATGACACATCGGGTTATCCCGAAGTTGACAGTAACTGTCTTATTTTTAATTGAACAGCTTACAATGTTCGCACCAACCTTTGCACTTTGTTTTTGTTTTTGTGCAAAAATTGGGGTGTCTTTCTTAAATACGACACATTGTATATGCTTTCACTTTTATCTTATTAACACTTTTTCTTCGGTTAATGTAATACAGTAAATAATTGGACTTCCTCGCACTAATAATGTAATTATGGAAAAACATTGGTTGGAAATCGAAATAGGGAATTTTATTGTTTACAACTCTCCATTGTTAGATTATCAAGATCTAGAAAACAATATTAGACTTGGCAATATTATACTACAAAAAATTCCCAAATTTAGACATTTAGTAGGTCGGGTAACCGTGTCATTAACTATTGTTATTTTAAGACACTAACATTTCCTAATAATATTTTACTAAAAATGTTTTATCGTATCAGGTCTTGAAGTGGAATAAAGTAATTCTACGTTACACGATCAAATTGCTGATTGACAGCTTAAATAGGGATTTTATCGAAAATAATTGTAAAATTATAAATGTGAATAATTTAAATCTGGGAGATTGAAGAAATACATTAGGACTGTAAACAATAATTATTCATATTACTCAATTGAGACCTACACGAGAAGATATAAAACAGATGGAAAATATTGTAAAACCTTAAACAATTATAGATGACGAACCTCAAAGTGTGAATGCTAAATATCTAGTTGTATGAATTATGTTCAATCCCATAAGTTTTACGTAAAAATGGGTTTTATCAAAACCAGTGCCCGCTTAAGTTTAACAATTACGTTGATCTTTTACGAATAAAAGACAACTGAATTTTAAAATTAAACAAAATTTTAATTTCTTGCCACACCAATTTTTTTTTACAGAAGATATCATACACCATTTTTTTAAATTAACATACCATTTTTTATCAATTATCGCACGCACCAATTTTTAGAAATTATCCAACTTACCATTTTTTGTAAACTATCCCACCGACCATTTTTTTATATAAACATACTCCTCATTTTTCATAAATTATAGCTCCACCATTTTTTTTAATAAATTAACATACCATTTTTTTTATAAATTATCGCGTCCACCAATTTTTAGAAATTATCCCACCCACCAATTTTTATAAATTGTCACCCCACTCACCATTTTTTATGAATTACGCACCCACCATTTTTTAATAAATTAACATACTCCTCATTTTTAAAAATTATAGTATCCACGATTTTTTATAAGTTATCGCATCCACCAATTATTATGAATTATCCCACTCAGAATTATCGCATACTCGACCCAAAGTAAAATGCCAAAATTGTTAACATAAGAAGTCAATTTATTGCACGATTATTTATTAAACTACAACTTTAGTAACTAATTGTTCAACTATAATATAAGAAAATATTTTTTTTGAAGTGTTATGCTTAAACTTTAAGTTTTATCTAATGATTACCAAAACAAATTTTACAGGGTGTTAATGAATACGTGTTAAAAAACTTTTTTAATTCATTATCAAAAATGTAAAAAAGTGACATAAAAATATCCGTTGCCCCTCCTCCCCAAATGAGACGCCGTTGCCAAACCTAACTAATTTCTCTAGATATGGATAAGTTGAGATGAATTTATATTAAAATAAGAATACACGTTAAATAATCATGTCGTAAAAATGAAGAACCAAGAAATAAACAAAAACAAAAAAGTTTTGATTGATATTCGTTTAGAAAAAAAATTGACAAAATAATTATTATTTGATGAATGACTTAAGGTTAAAATTATTTTTTTAATAGCTTGTATAAAAGCTGCACGAAGGTGGAATTTTTTGAACCATAAAAATTCCAAAAAAGGACCATAGGAGTGACAAAACTGCACAAAGGATGTGAAATAAAATCACACAAGCTCCCAAGAACAAGGACATTAAAAATGTCCTACACTGCACCAACGTCTGGACTTCAACAACTACTCCTTGGGCGATATGCCCCACCACGTATTGAATTACGAAAGTCCAGACGTGGTTTGGTGCCCGACCAAGTCGGGGCTTTAACCCAAAAACTTCGATTTTGTCATTAAAGGAGCTTGTCATTCTTAGACCGGTGTCGGCATTATTGTGCCTCATCAGTAAGAAGCAGACAAGCTGGACATCCTATCGCTAAAGGATGTTTGAAAATGGAGGAGAGTCCTCGTTCGTGATATATTTGCTATAACGCAAGTAAGATTATCACGAGCGAGGTGAGTCGAATTCATTTTCAGACATCCTTTAGTGATGTCGAGCTTGTCTGCTTCTTACTGATGAGGCACAATAATGACGAAACCGGTCAAAGAATGACAAGCTCCTTTAATGACAAAATCGAAGTTTTTGGGTTAAAGCCCCGACTTGGTCGGGCACCAAAACACGCCTGGGCTTTCGTAATTCAATACCTGGTGGGGTATATAGCCCAAGGAGTAGTTGTTGAAGTCCAGACGTTGGTGCAGTGGAGGACATTTTTAATGTCCTTTTTCTTGGAAACTTGTGTGATTGTATTTCACATCCTTTGTGCAGTTTTGTATAAAAGCATTATTTGATTTTAAATAATAACCTTCGTCAATTAGAACCATTATCTGCAATCTTAAACATATTTTTACTCTAAAGAGAAAAAGCATTTTAAATTTAATCATGTAATAGAAATATACATACTTATATAAAATTAGATAGCGTTGCAGTAATGAGTCTATTTTCAAATGCATTACATTTGTTAATTCGTTTTTTATTTTAATTACGCAAATAATTAATAACATTTGTTATAGATTTGATTATTGGGATTTATAAAAAAAAATTAAAATTTCAAGGTGAGCGAGAAACTGTGAAACTATAAATAAAAAACTTCTTTTGCGCATGAAAACAGTCCTAAATATTTTCGCGAGTTTATATTTGACAACCAAAAAGCACCAAAAAATATCGGGAAAGATATTTTTTTATTTAGATATAATAAAAATATGTAATAGTACAGTTTATCTATTTTCAAATGCCAATGCCGATCAAAGCCACTTATCGGCACATCAAAGGAACTTGTCGGATTTTTTTTTTATATTTTTTCAGTTGAAAATGGATAAACTATAATTTCGATAATTGCTTATAACTAGCGAGCATTACCATTTTATCGTCGGCGTTCTTCAACAAAAACCTCCCCTCGCGATCGTCAACGTGCCACTTGAGTTGCACCAAGAGGGGTTTTTCGTCTGGTGACATTTTCCTCTCGGGACAGCCCTCGTGGAGTTCGTACAGGGCGTAAGAAGGCACGGAAAGCATCCTCATGTCCGGCCTGAACTTTTCCACCAGGGTACCGATGACGTCCTCGACGGTTGCATCGGACGCGACACGGATGCACTTGGTGGCGACCTTCTGTCCAGAGTCCTGGAAGTAGAAACGCATAACTCCGTGAAATTCCAAGTCCTGCAACAGAAGGAAATAGGTATTTTACATAAAAAAGTTTTACATAAATTTAAAGTTTATGTTGCATTCAAATAAATGTGTAGGTAGGTAACAACAGATCTGGTCGTACTTGAAATTGTGTAGGCATTGTAATTTTTACCTATCAATTGAATAGTAGGAATTTGATTTATATTTGTGATATTTTTATTCTTAAATATTTCAAAAACCGACAAGTTTGATTTAAAATCTAACTCAAAGTATTTTAAATACAAATCGAGTTATTGTTAAATTCGGGAAAGTATTAATAAATATTATTGTATACTTTAAAATAGAATTTTATAATATAAGGAACTTTTCCTGGATAATATTATTAATTATTAATTAACTGCTAATTAATAACTAATTCACTATTACATAATTATTTCAGTAGCTCCTTCTTCTAATAACACCTATTTCTTGTCCCGCAATTAAAATACTTTCTAATAATGACATAAAATACAGAGTGACTTAATTAAAAAACTAAGATAATGTCACTGAGTTATAGCCCACGGGGCAGTAAATTTTTTTCGTAAGTAATATCATAAGGGCATCTAATTTTTTTCACAGGAAAAATTAGATGCCCGAATAGTTCTTCGTAAATTTCACCGTCTTCTTTCTTCATATTCCAAGCCCAATCTTTCAGGATTACGTTTAGTTGCTCTAAACTTGTAGTTTCCAAAAGCTCGTATTTCATTGCCTTGCAGAATTCCGTAAACTGTTTCCATATTGACGTATGAGTTTTAACGGTATTGTACGGTACACTTTTCTCAATCACCAAATCAATATTAGTCATAGAATCACTTCCAAAGCGACTCATTTTCACTACATAAGCTGACTATCACTTTAAAAACAATATTATAAAATTTATTGACAATTGACAATTCGTGTCCTAGGAGATCATAATTACTTGTTATCAAAGGTATTGTAATTTTTGTTGACAACAGCTGTCAAGTTTTGCAGCGGTTAAACTCGAAAAAATTGCTGACAGGAGCTGTCATATAGTTTTTTCATTTAGAAACCATTTGTAATTCAAAATTGCGCGTTTGTGATTGGTGGAAATTAAGACGAGGGAAACAGTCGAAGGTAATATCCCAAGACTATGACAAATAGCCGACTATTATTTTCTGCCTAATTCTATCGAGAGTACCTTGTATTTTGAGACAATTTGATGAGACCATATGAACATTAATAATCTGAATAACTCCCGAGAGCTTTAGCTTGAGAGAGTTATTCTTTGATTATTAAAGTTCATATGGTCGAATTAAATTGTCTTGAAATGCAAGTTGCTCGAGATGAATTAAAGAAAATAATAGTCTCTATTTGTCATAGTCGAGTGATATTCAGGAAGATTATTTCATGAACCCCACAAAATCATTCGACAAAATTGTCCCCAAACAGACTCCTTTCTCTTTTTGATATTTTCTGGGATAGATTTGCTCAAATTTTCACACTGATTTCCGTAGTGGAACATGAACCAAAACGAGACATTTTCAATTTTAAGTGAATGTTACGTCAAATTTTGACACTTAATAGCACACTTATACAATCGACTAAATAGCCGCTCATATTTCTCTGTTTACCTAAATAGTCTGGCTAAAATTTTTAGATGGATTAAAAAAATAAAAAACAATACAAGTTCACTTATTTTCCCAGTCATAAATATTTTACATTAACTAAAGTAGAACATAAAGTTTATAAACCACAGCAGTCTGGCTTATCTCAGATAGCGGAAAGTGAGCTTGGCTGAAAATTTTCGGATTAAAAAATTGATTAAATTAAATTGATTTTCCGGATCAGAAACTCTTATTTTTCCAGGCTTCAAATTTAGAATATAAATTGATACAATCATAAACGGTAATTGAAAATGTGTCTGGCTAATTTACAAAATTGGCAAATGAGTCTGGCGGCATCTTCAAAATCGGAAAAATAGGAAACTTTTGCTCTTATTTCTCCGGGTTTGAAAATTTGTCACATGTTAGATTATAATATAATTTTATACAAAATACACGTCTGGCTTACTCGCACTTCTGCAATTGAAAATAGATAAACGTTAGTTTTAAACATTCAGGATGTTAAATATAACACAATTTAACTGTATTTTCTAAAATAACCAGTATAAATAAAATAAACTTTAAAAAATGGAAGTCTGTATACTTGACAATAATTTTAAAATGTAAACCTTTTCTTGTAACTCTTGAACTCTAACTAAGCATATATTGTAATGGTGTAAAAAATGGAGCAAAATTATTAGAAGTATATTTAAAAAAAAAATTATTAAAAAAACTATGTAAAAAGGACTTGAAAAAAATAGTTGTGATGGCGATGACATGTTTGTTTTGGATGATAGTTAGTAATTTTAATTTGAGAAATGTCAATGGGACAATGTATTGAAAAATAAAAACAAAAAAACTAAAAACTGAGAATTATTGAAACCTTCTAAATATATAAAATAATAAATTATATATAAAATAGTAAATTCTGAAACAAATTATTTCGAGATATCTGACAAATTTGTTAATTTTATTTGAAGTTTTACAGCTTGACTCATTAATTCCTAAATTGAGACGTAACCTCGCATCTGCGTGGCCTGACTGTACCATATCCTTCCTCCTCTGCTATTATAATAATTAAAATTAATAACGTACCACGACATTCCTTGTAACACACAATATGGATGTTCCCATTTTTCTCAGAAAATGTTTAATTAAAAAATGAATTTTTATCTTAGTTTCGGTTATCGGTCGGTGACAAAGTATCTGTCTTTATGAAAATTTACTAGATATTACCAACTCGCTTGAATTATCGTCTTTATACGCCACCATGCGGATTTTAAAAGAGAAAAAACGGAAAAAAGGTGAATATTGTGTCGGAAAACCCATTCCATGTTCATTCCAAAAAATGTTGATACTTTTTTCTATTTTGTCAATATGCCCTTTATAAAGCCAGACTCGCAAAACTGCTGTACCCAGAGTTAGAAATGTTTCTATTTAATATTTCGCTCATCAAATTATGCAGAAGATTATTGTATCCTGTGTTAAAGTCACATCAGTATCATCTTACCTTACCGATGTGATGCCGTGTCTCTTACGGCTTACGATAACGGATAACGTGAAATAAGTGAGGACAAAGCTGTGAACCGAGTCGCCACAACCAAGAGGTCAATGTTCTGTCTCTACATTGCCACTTCTATGACTATGACTCTAACCTACTATTCGTATTCGAGTACTACTACTACTACTTACCACCTAAGGAACTTGTAGATACACTGCTTTAAAAAAATTTACAATGTAATAAATAAAACAATTTTCTTATTTTTTGTATATTTTAGCCTTTAAGAATTCTCCCAATTTAAAGCAAGAATAAAGTTTCTAAATTTAGTCATATTTTTTTAGGTCCAAAATTTTAAAAATGCTTAAAAAAACCCAGTCATAATAATTTTTCGGCTCAAAATCCAAAAATTGCGGATAGGGAGACTCTATGACGTAATTAAAAAGAATTACAACTTATTCAAATTTAAATAAACGTAATTTTTGGATGTTACCAATAAAAGTTTTTTCTTTTCAATTAGATGTGTTTCTGTTATCGCACACAAGACGTAAAAAAATCAGCATGCTTGTGGCTTGAACTTACAGGCTCGTTCAGACTTTACAAGTTACTTGAATTCAAGTGCAATAATTGGCGCAACTTGAAACAAATTGAAAGGTGTGAACATCATTTCACTTAAATTCAAGTAACTTGAAAGGTGCTTTCAAGTTTCAAGTAGAAGTTAACTTTTGCTTTCAAGTTGGGGACTTGAAAGTCGAGTTGAATCACAGTTGAAAGGCTCGTTCAGACTTTACAAGTAACTTGAATTCAAGTAACTTGAAAGGAGTAACCTGAATTCAAGTGAACGTTCATACTATTTCTATATTTGATTCAAGTCATTTTTACTTGAATGATTCCTGTTTCAAGTTACAAAAATGGCGTCGAATGATGTAATTCTTGCTGGAATAAAAGTTGTAAATAAGCTAATTGTGGATGGATTACTAAAAATCAGAGAAAAAATTTCAAGTTGAAATTTTTATACAAAATAACCTCACAGTTAGAACCCTCCGTGGGTGGTTCACACTAGCGTCAGCGTCTAAATCCCAACTGCTTTTCGAGTGCCCACGGTGTTGCCAAATGCCAATACAATATATTTACTTGAAATATTGTTTTGTACATCATTTTTCTGAGCTGAACTGGCCTGGCGTACCCTAATCTTACCTGACCTCACCCTGTAAATTATTGATCTGTTTCGTGCATTAGGTTATGCGATAAGTTTAGCAACAGCGTGGACACTCGAAAAACGGCTGGACCGTAGACGTAAATGTGGTTGACTAATTTGCCGCAGTGCAGAGCCACTTTCACCACTTCCAGTGACTTCAAGTGCACTTGAATATCAGATCACACTATTCAACTGTGATTCAAGTCCCTAACTTGAAAGCAAAAGTTAACTTGGTCTCTACTTCTACTTGAAACTTGAAAGCACCTTTCAAGTTACTTGAATTCAAGTGAAATGATGTTTACACCTTTCAATTTGTTTCAAGTTGCACCAATTATAGCACTTGAATTCAAGTAACTTGTAAAGTCCGAACGAGCTTTTCAACTGTTGTTTTGTAGTTTTTTGTAGAATGAAGTGTAGAATTTTTTCTCTGATTTTTAGTAATCCATCCATAATTAGCTTATTTACAACTTTTATTCTAGCAGGAATCACATCATTCGACGCCATTTTTGTAACTTGAAACAGGAATCATTCAAGTAAAAATATAGAAATAGTATGAACCTTCACTTGAATTCAGGTTACTCCTTTCACGTTACTTGAATTCAAGTAACTTGTAAAGTCCGAACGAGCTTTTCAACTGTGATTCAACTCGACCTTCAAGTCCCCAACTTGAAAGCAAAAGTTGACTTGGTCTCTACTACTACATGAAACTTTTCGAGTAAAGATGTAGAGTTCAAATTTTATATGCAATCATCCGTCGATGCTGAGAATCAGTCTTTTTTACTTACTATTAATCATACCGATATTAAATTAATATAATCAAATTTATATTTTTTTATAAATAAATAAAATAAATGCAGATAAGAAAATCAAATAACAAATTTAGCCGTAAAAAAAATTGGGAGACATGCAACAAGCTCTCTACATTTCCTGCGGTCTCTGTGTACGTACCATTAATTGTGGCTGGCAGTGTATATCCATTTAACTCCTTTTCTGCTACAAAGTCTTTTGTGTACTTTCTTTTTCATATTTAGCGACGCTGCCCATGAATAGATGTATCATGTATAAAACATGTAAGTAGTAAGAACATAAGGTATGTTATTTAAATTTTTTAAATATCCTGAATTTTTAATTTAATCACAAATGTAATCGTTCGTTAAAAGATGATGATTTTTCCCATTTTTTCTAGTTTGGAGTCTCTATCTACTACCGATTTTCTGCTGAGGACTGAGAAAAAACTCCCCACTTCTCTCCTTCCAGCCTTCTAATATTTTTTTTCTAAGAGTGTGCCGCAAATGTAATTTTTCTGCACGCATTTTAATTTAGAAAGATGCACTTTTACCGATTATTTCGGAAAATAATTAGGATTTAAATTATTAATCTTTTGTTTGCATTTTGAACAATAGATCAGTGCAGATAATTTTTGAAACCAAATAAAATAATAGTAGGATGAAACTCGTTGGAAAAGGAAGAGAATATGATAGGAAAAATAATTTACAGGCGCTCTGGGGTCGGGAAGTGGAAGGGGGGAGTTTTTAAGGGTAGAAAACTGTTTATCTCGATTTCCTATGGAAAAAAGTTAAATGGCAAAGTTGTAGGTAATAAAAAGATCTACAACTTTTGTATTTACACTTTTTGCACATAACCTCAAAATTTATGTGAAAAATTCAAATAACTAAGTTTTTGTTTTTTATTTTTATCTTTTACAAAAAAATTTTTTTTTCACGAAATTTCGTGTAAACTTTTATGTCCCAAACACAATTTTTTTGTTTTAAAATATTTATTTCTTTAACCTTATTTTGAAGTAATATCGAAAAAGCAGTCTAATTTTCAATCGAAAATTTTCACGTCAAAATATCTGGTTTTTTAAAAAACTCTGTGGGCTTTTTAATCGTTGAAATCTCTACTTTTTGATGGTGTAAAAAAAATATACATTACTATGGTAAATGTTCTCAAAAAATGTAAAAGAAACGAATAAAATTCGAATCCGAATTTTTTTTTGAGCTTTTTATTAAAATTTATACTTTAATTACTCGAAAAAAGGAAGATTCCGTGTTACATTTACGTTTTTCGAGTAATTAAACTATAAATTTTAATAAATAGCTCAAAATTGTACATGATGATTTAAAAAAAATCGGATTCGAATTTTATTCGTTACTTTTACATTTTTTGAGAACATTTACCATAGTAATGTATATTTTTTTACACCATCAAAAAGTAGAGATTTCAACGAACAAAAAGCCCACCGAGTTTTTTTAAAAAAGCAGATATTTCGACGTGAGAATTTTCGATTGAAAATTAGGCTGCTTTTTCGATATTTAGTCAAAATAAGGTTAAAAAAATAAATATTTTAAAACAAAAAAATTTTGTTTGGAACATAAAAAGGTAAGTTTTCACGAAAGTTCGTGAAAAAAAAAAATTTTGTAAAAGATAAAAATAAAAAACCAAAAACTTGGTTATTTGAATTTTTCACATAAATTTTGAGGTTATGTGAAAAAAGTGTAAATCTTTTTATTACCTACAACTTTGCCATTTAACTTTTTTCCATAGGACTTGTAGTCTTGCCGGAAATCGAGATAAACAGTTTTCTACCCTTAAAAAATCCCCCCTTCCACTTCCCGACCCCAGAGCGCCTGTAAATTATTTTTCCTTTCATGTTTGTTATATTCTCTTCCTTTTCCAATGGGTTTCATCCTACTATTATTTTATTTCACTTTTTATTATTTTCAAAGCTACCTGCACTGGTCTACAAGTAAGTATTGCGTTTTAAGAACGTTTTCGTTTGCAATATTGAGATTTGACGTGCCATGGCTAGAGCGTAATAAATTAAAAATAATTCACCCTACTAATGTTATGATTATCTCAATCGTTCCCAGAACACCGAAATGTTAATAAATCAATTTACATTCACTAAATTCCTAACTTCCTGCAGATGTTCCTTTACTTAGACTTTTATCATTACTATTATTATTTCTCGTACTCATACTGCTAAACGGATCGTTACTATTATGATTATTACAGTTGAGATAGAATGACGGTGGAGATGGTTCATTTTTAAAAACACCATACCATAAATTAACTCAACAATTGTGTTGTTTCGGCCCGTAGCAAATAGCAAATAAATTGAATCGAGAGTTTTTATATTTTAATAATTCTTTTTCGAATATACGAATAAATTGGGTCATTACCTGCTCGCAATCCCCCCCCCCCCATCCCCCCCAGTCCTACTTCAATTATTTTGGTATCACAGCGTTTAAAAATAATATTAATTACAAATAAAAATCATTCTTAATTAGTCAACTTGAGTATATCCCAATGGACGATTTTAGTAAGTTCGATTTTTGGACCTTTATCATATCGGCACTTGATCGTATTGATTCATTTATAAAACAAAACTTAAATGCACTTCTTTTTGTTAAAATTATGTTTTTTTTAATACATGATGTAGTTAATAATCTGCGGATTTTATTTGGTGAGTTAGTTTGTATTGGTACAACTCGTTATCATTAGCTGGCTGAAAAGAAACGTATGTGCGACCAATAATTTGTTTATAGTCCAGAAAATTAACCCCAGATAAAACCCAAACCTGGGCATCAAATCTGTCCGGCAGATATTCATAGGTACATTTACCTCCGAAAATCTCAGCTACGTGGAATTTGTGGAAGGGTGGGAAAATGTCACTCGAAATCCCGAAAATCCGTTGTTTAGACAAAAAATGAAGAGCAGTTCATTACCTACAAAAGCTGTCCCTATGATTTCTTTCGCTACACTATTTTTTGCAAAAACGGCGTTTCAAAAATATTCTTTCTAATAATTCGCAAAATTGTTGTGGTGAATACGGAAAATTTGAATATCCTCCCGTTTTTGTCTGAAGACAAAAGATAAGGCAATAATAACCAACTTTATTTCACTTTTTGCACTGTATTAATAAATTTATTATAAAAAATACAATTTGAAAAAGTTTTTTCTCGTACACTTAATAAAATACTTGATATATATTGTTATGATGTTAAAATGGGGCAAAATTTGTATTTTAAAATAAATTATAAAAGAAAAATTATGTGAAAAAGACTTAATAAAAAAAGGTGATAGTGTGTTGACAGATTTAGAAAGTTTGAAGTTTTATGTGAAGGTTAATGATTTTGAAGTTGTCAGATGTTAATAATTTTTGTAAAATGTTAAATCTGAATTTATTAAAATAAAGATTAAAAGCATTTAAAAGTATTTATAGAAGAGCATTTACATATTGCAACAATATATTGATGAAAAGGTCAGAATGTGATCTTTTATTTAGTACAATTCCTAATCCCAAAAAATTTTAGCACGAAAAAAAAAATAATCCTCAAAAAAAAATGTCAATTTTTCATAGGGGTGAGAATTTTCTCAATTTTCTGGAAAACCCAAAAATACCATCGAAAAGGGGACAAGCTGAGCTTTCTAATGATGTGTGTTGAAAACCGATATGGTCCTTGATTATCTATTAATTCCCGATAGACCCCAGCATTTTCGAAAACACCGGAAATCCAAAAAAACGCCCTTGTTTATGAAAATACACAAAAATAATTTATTGAATCTTTCTAAATATATTTAACACCTTGCAAAGCCCCAAAGTATTCGGTAAAATTAGTCTTGTTAAAAAAAATATAAATAAATTTATAGAAGGGTCAAAATATCCAGCAAAAACAAACTTTGGCCAGGTTTTTCAATAATTCAGAGAAATAGATAAAAGGAAAAAGTTACATGATATAGCTACAAGTTCCTTCTTTCATCTGAACTTTGAATCATGAAAAAATATTAATTTTTACGTGATTTATTGAAAAATTTGTAATCCGCTTGAGAGTGTCATTCCTTTAAATGCAGGACAGGAACTAAAAATGGGGGTACGTTTTGGAGCCGGTTATCTCGGAAATTTTTGACAAAAATGATGACGATCATTTTTGTAGATAATGAACTGATTTTCATTTTCGTCCAAACAAAAATTCTCTAAGTGTCATATTTTCGGAAATATCGGCGAAAATAGGTGAAAAAAAACACATTTTTGAGACCAATGGGCCATTTTCCCGCCCTTCCACAAATTTCAGACAGCTGAGATTTTCGGGGGTGAATGTACCCATGAATACCTGCAAATTAAAAAAAATGGTGCCGGACAGACCTGATGCCCGGGTTGATACCTTCGTTTATTGAACTATTACGCGAATTTGTACATTTGTAGCATCGATTGTGTTGTATTTTGTTGGAATTTTTATCTGATTTTATTTTCGTGAAAAATTGAGCAATGTTTTTTGAAAGCTGATTCAGATTATCTCAGAGTAGATTATCTAACGATCCATGAATCTTATATGGAAAATATATAAAAAAGTGTCAATTGATGACTAAACTTACAAACTTATACGAACTTTAAGACTATAATTAAGGTAGGTCTCAGTAATTAAAACAAATATATTTTCGTGGAACATCGTCTCTAATATAAAAAAAAATAATTAAATTAAAGAAGCGCTCGTAGGCTGCTTGGATGTTTGACCTCATGAATCAGAACTTAGACGGATCTGGCAATTGTGTCAATGTATAGAAGGACTTTTTTTAATCTGATTACATATCTTTATTCAATTATCAACTCGAATTTCATAACGTTGTTATTTGATTAATAATAACACTTGTTAATAATAAAAGTATTTTATTTTATATCGTTCAGAGTATACAGTTTGAAAACTTTAAATTATCTCATGTATTTGTACGAATAAAGATTAAATTGTGTCAGTCAATAAATTAAAAAGTGGTTCTATTGGTTGTGTCGCCCGTAATCATAAACCTTTTTTTTAATTAGTCTTAATATTTTAAAAATACTTTTATCTCTTTGTGCAAATTTTTTGGAAAAATATAAACCTGGTAAATTTTACAAAAATATGGATCTTCATCGCACTACTTCATAAACATATTTTCAACTGAAAAAATAAATATAACCCAAATAATTCCTCACACTTTATAAATAATTAAAATACGCGATCCCTTTTGATGTGGGGGTAACGGCCTAATAAAAGAAAAAAAAAAGTAATTCACTTTGATTTGGTTCGAAAAAACAGCAATCTGGCACCCAGACCTCATCATTTATAATTATTTGTTCTGTTTGTAAACATGAGAAAAGGAAACGTGAGGTTAAATGTAAACATAACACTTGCTATTTATAACAGATTTACTCATAATTTTCTTTATATAAACAAATTTAGCATGTTTAGTGATTTTACTGTGTATCCAAATTTTTGTGATGTTGGTTTTTTCTTTATAATTTTATTTCACTTAGCTATATTACAGCTTACTGGCCCAACCGCGTAGATGTATTTATTTTCAGTTGATATCAATAACAAAAATTGGGTGACAAGTCTAAAAAATCCACTAAAATCTCATTACGTTACTTGCGTTATCTTTCTATATATTTATTTTATTTTAATATAATTTTAGGTTTTTAAAAAAATATATTTTACAGTAATTTCTAATTTAATTTCCAAGTATCTCTTTTTTTACCAATTAGCGTCACCTTCCAATGTCAACAAACCCATTAATATCGTGGATGCGTCTTAATGATGATGTGTCCTTACAAAAAAAACCATCACCCATCAATGGGTTCCCCTTCTCATGTGAAGAATGTGCGAAAGAAAGTAGGTGAGAACTGACAAGAATATAGAAGTAGAAGTATGTGTTTAGTTTTAGTGAAACAATAGTGAAACAATAGGTTTAAAATGATTTTTGTTGAATATTTTCTAATAAAAAATGTACGGCTTTAAACTGATTTGATCGTTGTTATTAAATATTTGTGTTTGTTTTAGTTTTCTGACCCTGGTGTCTAACGAATAATCCCGCTCTAATTTTATTACCTTGCCTATATGATATTTGTATATGTCTACGAAACTAAATACACTAATGTAGAATTAAATGAAGTAATTTTGTATTAAATGTATAATATACATTTAAAACATTGTTGTTGTCTTCGTCAGTTTGGCCTATACGAAATATATTATATTTCAACTGAAGCTAAAAATATTTTTTGAAAAAAAAAGTTAACAATTTCGCGATATCTAGATATATTTTGTGATCATTTGCCCATCTATTTTCCTAAAAATATCTCTCCTGTCACAATCACTTAAGAAAAACTAAATGAGAAAACAAAAAAATTTTTTTAAAATTCTCACTTATTTTTATAAAACTGAAGATATCTATTAATAGAGGCATAACAAAAAAAATCCTTGTACATTTATCATCATTATACTTTTAATTTTGATTTAAATATAATTAAAATGATGAACATTATCTCTGTTTAATAAAACTTATGTTTTAAAATTATCATTTTTTTACAACATTCATTCGACGCAATTTTTATTTTCAAAATAGTATTTATATAAATCATAAATTAATATTTTTCTAAATAAAGTAAAAAATAATTTAGAAATTGATTTATATAAAAAAAATCAAATACTAATGACTTCCTGAGAATAATCTCCTCTTTAAAACGCTTTCTTTTTTTCCTTTTCGTACATTTTAGACAAAGATACTTTAGTTTTTCCGAACGCCTGGCCTGAATATTACGGCTCGGCGCGCGTTGAGTTTTCGAATTTGCTTTCTTATTTTTAATAATTTTTTATAGTAATATCAATTCTTTTTTAAAATAATATTATTATTTAGTAAAATTTTCCGCTCTTTCAGGTGGTGCTATTAGTTTTTCGAAATTTTTATTTTTTTTTCGAAATTGTGAAGTTAGCATACAGTTTAGAGCAGCAAAGATTTTTTTATTATTTTATACACCCTTTCAACTACTTAAGTGCCAAGTTTCATCGAGATCACATTTTGTGCGAGGTCAAACTCTCCCACAACTGGGCTATTAAGTCAATAGATTAACTTGTTATCGTAGCTATCGCTGGTAACATTAACCTCAATGTTTCTTCCTATAAATCGCCTTTAAATAGTTATTAAAAAATTATTTAAAATAAAAATTACTCAATTAAATAAAAAATAAACGTTGACTCAAGAACCCATAAATCCTAGATGTTATCATTTAAGCTGAAAGTATCATCATAGTCGATGAAAGAAAGGGGGCACAACCGCCTTTTTTTATTTTGAAAGGGAAGCACGCTTCAACGGCATGGGTAGGTCTCTGCCAACTTCCTATTTTGCATTGTCGAAATGCAACTGGGCGTGAATGACGTACCAAAGTATGTACCGCTAGAAGGAAGTTTTTTTTTATCCTAGATATCAATAAGACGATTAAATTACAACGTTGAACTTAACGACTAAAGATTTAATACTTTATCTACCTGATGAATGTATAAAAGATTAAAAACGCCCTAGTGCTCAACTGTAGTTGGGTGGGTGAGATAAATAAGGTAAAAATTTAACAGTTGGAAGAGAGATGTAGAAAAGGCGCAGAAATGTATCATGTGACAAATTTTCAAACCCGGGAAAATAAGTGCAAACATTTTCTATTTTTCCCAGTATTCTTTTTTTATTTTTTGAATCCATCCAAAAATTTTAGCCAGACTCAAGAATTTTGTTTTTTGTCACTAAAAGTGTCACGACTAAATATTTCCCTAAATACTTTTTGTGGGATTATGTATAATCCGCTTTGGATGCCGGTCAACCACAGTGGAGAATGGTCGTGGGTTTTTAAAAGATCTTAATTCAAATGGGCGCCAGAAGATTAAATTTCCCACATCCAAATTTTACCAATTTTAACTATCCAACCTCCAGAATAAGCTAAAATTGTTCCCCTTAAATTCCTCGGGTATAATCCCTTCAAAGTATGTACTAACCTATGTAAGGTTTACAGCTTAAACGATGGGTCGCCAGATCTACAGTGTGAGTCACTAATTGAAACCTATGAACCACCACTAATCTCCACATATTTTTAGCACACACAAACCCTATAAAAGGACATAATCACTGATTAAAGTCGAGGTGAAACGTTTCCTAATCATAAAAGGTGATTCCTATGAACCAAGAAGACAAAAAACATGTTTTAAGAACCGAAATAAAAGGAGAAACAACTGCATAAGGTACTTAAAATCGCTAAATAAATGAGAAAGCCTAAAACCAAATTTACACGTTACAAAAGAACAGCTTATTTATTTATACAGGTACCGCCTGACATTCACCCGGTTTCTTTACAGTGATAAACAGAATCACGTAAATGACGAAACCATTTAATTCATCTATTACATTTTTGATAAAAATGTTCACGAATTCTTCTGTGTGTTTAATGAGAACACGGACTTCAGCTACGCTTTATTTAATTCATTTCACTTTCATTTTCTATTATTATCAATTAAATCGTAACCATTTACAAAAGTAAAACAACGTTATTCGTGCAGACGAGCATTTTTGCATCTTTTCAGATCACGCGACCGACCGTGAAGCACACCTTTTGTTTCCTGGAATACGAATTAAATGCAAATCTACCGGTTCAGTTCTAGTTTCGGATTTATGCTCCACTTTCAAATTCTTGAACATACGATGTCAAATGTCTAAGAGACATGAACATTAGGGACACAATCGCCTTGCCGTGACATTTTCTTTTGAGTCATCGTAACCACATGAAAAATTATTTATTTCTACATTTTCCCCGCTTGCCTCAACATTGCTAATACTGTTTCATCAATTAGAAATTTGGAAAATTCAAATTTCCAAAAAACTAAAACTCAAAGACCACACGTCCTTATCACATTTCGGCCTCACCACGTAATTCAAATGACATTAACTATGTAACCGTTGAATGTTAAAATTTGTAACAAAAAATTGTTTCTATAAGTAATGATAATATTGACTAACCTCATTTGGTTCCGACAATTCAAAAAGATCCAGTCTATTGGCATTCCACTGATTGATGACATTTCGCAGGGCCTCCCTTTCGAGGGCCCTGCGGTCATTCAGAGTCCCTCCGTGCATCTACGCTCCTGAAACATAAAAAGAATTATAAAACTTTGATTTTTTTAATCTCGTCTAAAAAATTATAGAAATTATCGTTAAACTTTAGGCTGGGGCAAAATTTTATATGCGAATTTACGCTAAACTTATTATAAATATTAAAAGATGTGTGTGTGCAACTTTTTTTTAAAGATTCAACTTAACTAGTTTTTTTCAAAGAAAATCGTTGTTTTAAATATACAACATTATTTCATTAAACATGCAAACCGTAAATGGTATATTTGCATCGCAACTATATATTACTCAGAAAAAGAAATAAACCAGCTTTTTTTACTTTATAAATTATGAGTATGTAACATGAACCACGTGCAGCTTAATATATAAATAAATCAACAAGAAGATTTGCAACCTATTCTAATGAAACGTTTGCTAAATAAAAGTACGTTATATGGAAAAACTTTTATTAGGTACCTACGAAAATCCTAAAACACCACTAGCTGCGAATCAGTTTCACAATTTTTTCAAATTAAATAACACATTTTTACAATTGGGTCTTACACATCTTACAAATAATCTTACAAAATAATCTAGTCACTATGCGAGAATTTATAACATCTGGCTATTTCTGCGATTAAATATAATTCTAAAAATGCTCTCCTGTTAGCGTCCTATCACAAAAAGTATGCCCAATAATTTGATTAGTGCAAATTCCTGCCCAAACAGTGACCTTCTGTGGATACGTCGTATATACCATACCTCCATTGCCAATGAGGATTATCATTCGACCACTACCTATCGTTTTTCCTAATTTCAAGTTAATTACATTTTCAGACTTGTTTCTTATCACTACGTACTATAGACAGCAACACCACATGTTTCAAAATTTAACAAATACCCATTTTATGTTCTTTTTTTTTGTGAATATTATACTAAAATCTTCTTCCTAATTTCTGGATACTAATATTCAACGCAAACCTAGTTGTTAGTATCATTGAATCGACAATAAAAAAACACTATTAGAAAATTTAAAATAAACAAGGTGTTTCATTTAAAAATAAAAAGTTTGCTCTTAAATCTCTGAAACTATAATCATGGTAACATATACAAAATTTTGTTATTGTTCTGCCAATTAGCAGTGGAGTACCTCAAGGTTCAGTATTAGATCAAATTTTATTTTTATTATTAATCAACGATATCACAGACTTCAAAATCAATGGAAGAATTACTTTATTTGCCGATGACTCGAGTGTAACCTGGAGTAGTTCTGATATACAGACATTACAATCTAGCACAATCAAAAATCTAGTAATTATTAAGTCCTGGTCTGACTCGAAGGGGCTTTGTTTCAACAACACCACTATGTCTTACAGAGGTACTTTACAGCCTATAACTTTAAGCAATAATCCGTTTCTAACGGTGAATTCAATTAAGTTTTTAGGTCTTTAGATAGACAAATTCCTGAAATGGTCCACTCATATTGATACCTGGGCAAAAAAATTATCTTCTGCATGTTTTGCATGTTTTCTAACGAGCTAACCCCTACTACTGTATTAATGACCTACTTTTCCTTATTCGAATCTCACCTTCGCTATGGTTTACTGTTCTGGAGTTCTTGTATGCCACTTCGAATCTATTTTCAAATTACAAAACAGAGCAATTCGTTATGTATTTGGTAGTAGGACACACTGTGAAAATTACTTTAAAAATTTCAAAATTCTAACCCTTCCTGCTCTATTTATCTTTGAATCCGCCTGCTTAGTTCGCAAGCACATTCAAAAGTTAACGGAAAGACCAACTCGTAGACAAGAAATTTAGATACTGATGTTTACCTATTCTCACCTCTGACCTAATAAAAAATTATATTACCTATAATGCAAAAAAATTGTATAATAACCTCCCGATACAGTTAAAATCTATAAATTCATATGGTAAGTTCAGAAGATCGACTAGGGCTTTTCTTCAAGAAAGACACACACTGACAGAATTCTATAACGTGCCTTAGACTTTTGGGCTGCAGCATATAGGAGCAATAATTAAATTAAGTTAAATTGAAAATTTTAATTTGAACATTAAGTTATAGTGACGGATATCATATTTTGTTTGTGTTTTGTTTTGTCTAGTAATTTATTTTTACTATGATTAGTTTTAAATTCGCTTTGTCTATAAAATTTTTGTAATTTTTCTTTGATAATAAAGCATATTCCCTCTCTTCAATGATGTCTGCATGATTCCATACTTCACGCGCGCGCTCTGTATAATTATTTCTACCCCCGCGAAAGAAACCATTTAAGTTATTTACATGTAATAAGTATGCTCTATGACCCATAATCTTAATCGTATGTGCGAATAGCCACGAGAGAACTGATTAATTCATTAATTTTTATCTCATAGAAATTATGGAAGAGTATTAAATAAGAAAGCAGGTGCAGTCGTACGGTTCCGCAACAGTGCATGGGAATTGTTATGGTACAAGAATCCAAAGGGAAGGAAAGGTTGAAGGTTTGTGTTTGTTCGATGGGTGTATCGTTGGCTATTACCGTTTTACATGTGTATTTATGTGTCAAGAGTATTTTTTATTTTGTTTGTTCCTAACAGAACTAAAAGGCTTCCGCTGCAGTTAAATTTACTCTCTTTTTTGTTTAAGGGTTGCAATTTCATCATTTATTTCGGACTTTTTCTGTAAAAAGTACTTTTTAATATGATTTGAGTTTTACTCTGTATTTCTTTAATCAAAACTGTTAGGCGAGTCTATTCCTTTAATGCTCAGCCTAATATAGTAAATCAAGGTATTATATTTTGAAAATTTTCTATATTTTCTTCATTAAAGTCAATACGTTTTTTAATTCGAAGGTACTAATTCTCAAAACATTATTTTCACGTTTCAGGAGGTGTCATTATCATTAATCTTTTGAGCATCAACATCTTCATGGGCCTAAGTTAAATGATTAACCGCAAACAAAAAACGACTTAATTAAGCGTTAAGATTACCCATGGGAGGCAATAATAGGAGTAAAATCGATTAGAGTAGGCAGGGTATTCTGGCTGGTACAGGGTGGCCAAATAAGAATGCGAGGTACTGTATCTGGGAACCTATCCATCGTAGAGGCTTGCGGCAAAAAAACTTATTACTAAAACGGCCAAGAGAAAAACCTGGAAAATATCTTCAAGTTTCTGAAATGGCCGCTAGGGGGCATAACTGCAATCTTGACTCTAAAAAAGTGATGTTTCTGTGAATTCCGCTATATTAACCTAACAAAAAATACCTGATCTTTAAAGTCAAGGATAATCTGGACCTTTTTTGTTTAACAATTGTTGCTGTATCTCTAAAAATAAAGTGGTGGGGGGTATTCAAAGGTTTCAGTAAAAAAACAACCTGTATATTCGAAACGGCTAATCCGATTTGAACAAACTTGGGCTAGTTGAAAAGAGCTATTCTTGGGCTACAAATAAATGTTATAATATTTGAAGTTTTGTTAGTCGCGTGTCGCCGATAGAGGGCTTTTTTCGACATTCCGACAGAAATGGTTAATTTTCTCAAAAAAAATAAATGCGTTAGTATGATTTTTTTTTCATGAAAAAGTAGCTAAATGATGCCTAAACAAGCTCGCAAAAAGCGCATCTCGATATCTTGTTCCTAACCTAAAATTCGATTTTTATTTTTTATATTGATTTATATTGATTCGTTCCCTCACAAAAATCCTTAGAACCTGAAATATATAGTTTTATTTTTTTAAACATGTTTTGGACTAAAATACAGTTTTTCTAAGAGAATCAAGCATAAATATGGCGATAAAAAAATTGGAAAAAATAAAAATCGAATTTTTATTTTTTTATTATTTCCTAAATTGGGCATTTTAAAAAAAGAAATAAAATGTTGGATTTTCTTAGACAAAAGTACACACAAAATCCTTCTTTTTAAGATAAAAAATTGTCTCTACTGTTGTTTTTCCAAAAATGGCGACCAATTCAATTTTTTTTCGAAAAATGCCTTTTTTGGCTGGACAAATACATTTTTTTTTTTAAATTTTACCATGTCTTTCCGACATAAAAATACATATTTTCTCCAATTTTTAAGAAAATTCGAGGATTCATTCGTTATTTATTGCCAATACACTATACGGATCGATACTCTACTTCATCACGGTCATTTTATTTTTTTTTCTATTTTTCCACGACTCTTAGAGCCGGAGATTTAAAAAATAGTGAAGCTTATCATTCATTGTATTTATTTATTGAATAAAAATTCACTCGAAAAATACCAAAAATGCCGTTTTTGGCCCATATCTCGCGAAGCTCAAGCCCAAATTCATTAAATTTTTTTTACATGTATAAAATGGAAAAAAATAAAAAAAATTGACTTAGCTCTTACATCCATTTTCAGAATATTTTCGTCTATAAAGGAACCGCGAGTGAAAATCGTAAATATTTTTTAATAAATTATTTGTTGATTTCTCGGCAGCTTTTTGTAATGGCAAATATCTACACATTTACGTACATGAATTATTTTGAATATTTACGTGTTTATATACAGACATATAAGGGATACTTTCATAGAAGATACGAAATTTCTCTTTTAGTCATCCGTTGTATGAGACTCTAAAGCCATTTGTTAATTATGCGACGATTTTAATAAGAAAACTGTCATTTCCAATTCTAAACAACTCGCAGCTGTTTCACAAAAATTCACAAACCATGACCTAAGTTCACATGAACTCGAAAGAGAACTAAAAAAACTGGTCGCTCGAAATGTTCAAAAATAGCCAACAATGAAGAGGAGGTTGACAATGAAAGTACAAATAGCTTGATTTGCTAGGGCAACAATGAGTTTGACGGATTAAAATTCCAACGGTGACATATCAAGGGCTAAACGGAACAAGTTGTTTTTCAAGTTTAGACTCGTCGGATCCGGATTAAAATAGACTTTTATATTTTTTGTAATTACAGGATATCCCAAAAATATATAGCTTATCAATAAGTAATTAGTTAAAAAAATTAAAAATAAAGCGTAGGGAAATCTAATAAAGTTTTTAAAGTTTTACAATAGCTCTTACACTTACAGAAAAATCTATCTTAAAAATAAACAATTTTTCTTAAATACAATTTCTTAACATCGTATATGAGATATTAACAGCAACACGTTCCTAATCGTTTAATATCGAAAGTGACATTATTTTAAATAGACGTTTGCAAAAAAATAAGTCAAAATAATTAGATACCAACCAAGATGTGATTAACTTCATGGCGAGTGTCATAAGATAGTGGTAAGAACGTGTGGAGTTTTATAAAGCGGTTTCCGCATTTACATCC
Organism: Crepidodera aurea; assembly: GCA_949320105.2. Classification (NCBI taxonomy): domain Eukaryota; kingdom Metazoa; phylum Arthropoda; class Insecta; order Coleoptera; family Chrysomelidae; genus Crepidodera; species Crepidodera aurea. The sequence goes on along the minus strand of OX439472.1, from coordinate 65,603,097 downwards.
ACCATCTCACAAACTATTGTAAGTCTGCTCAAAAAAATTAAAGGAAATGGATCTTTGAAAGCAACAATTCCAAAACAAAACCTTTTAGGATATTTGGCCGCCAATCCAGCAAATTTTAAAGAAACATCATTTTTGTATATACGTGTGTTCATATATTACAGCTGACGCATTTGCAAAATAGACCACAAAACGCTTTATTGATCCCCAGAAAGTCCTCATAGCAACGTGGCTTTCAAGAAATATGGAGTTTTGATCCTAATACATTTTATCTTTACCCGTTCCAACTCTTGTCATTCATACATCCTGTATACGAATGACGTATGTCGGCGAAATGAACATAAACGTCACAATTAAAAGTATTCTACTTTCTTTTGACTCTATGAATATTTAAAACCGGTTAAATATGAATACGAAATGACACGCGAGTGTAAACAAATCAAAACTCATAAACACGGTTCACATCAAGCTATTGCTCGCCAAAGCCAACCTTGACTCTAGAAGAATTCATGTCAAGCTTGAATCTCTTTCTGAAAATCGTCCAACAGATGTTTAAGATTTTAATCTTCTATTTACCAAGTTAAGAGGGGCGTCGCGACAGGTATGCCAAACTACAAACACCAAAAATCCCCATCTTTATCTTTATCTTTTATCACTGTCTTTCTGCAATAATGAAGAGAGATAGATATCTTAAGACTTCAGTGAATCTCCTGTATGCTAGGTGGCGCTGCTAGTATTAAAATATAATATATTATTTGGGATATCTAAGGAATCTGAGAGAATAAATTTTCTTTATTTTCACAGTTAGTCTTGTCGCAGAGAGCGCTAATAATCCATTTGTCATGAGTTCGATACCGGCTTCAGCCACGACAGAAATTTTATTTTTTATTTTTAGGAAATTTCATTTTTTTTGTTTACTATTTTTTTTCTAGCATCAAAATAGAGTTTATATTTTATTAATTTAATTAATTTTCAATTATTTTCGTATAAATCCGTTTATTTTAATATGAATAGCGCTGTCACGCGACTAATCTCACTAAATACATCAGATAGGAATGGAGCTCGGAAAATAATATTTCTAACATAAAAAAAATATTTAAACATGAATGGATTCATACGAAAATTGAGAATTATATAAATGTATAATCTTTAGGGTGAAGCAAGAATTTTTTTAAAAAATGAATTAATAAATAATTGGCAGCCCCAAACGCAAAATGTTTTTATCAATATCTATTTGTTTAAACAATTGCAGAATACATGAGTTATCGACACAAAAAACTGCGTTCTATGAACAAAATGCAACATTGTAACCACAATAAATTATCTGCAAGTCCTTTTATAAAAAAAATTGTTAATGTTGGAACATTAATTTGTATATAACAATAGAACGGTTACAGATAAAAAATCGCTGCAAGTCTTAAACCATGGGTTATGATAAATTGTTCATGTTTCATCCCTTGAAATTTTTTTTGTCCGTGTCACTGTTTTCGTTAAAAAGTCCAAAAAAAAGGGTTGAAAAATTAAAATGCTCACCAAAAACCATCGCTTTTAACAATGAAGACGGCTATTTACAAATTTTTTAATGTCACCATTGTATTCAGTGTGATTTTTCCTATAAGAATAATATACAAATATAAACCTACTTTAAAATTTTACCCAAAAAACCAGTGACACGTATTTAGTATCCATACTAAACTTTATACTTTATTTATTTACCACAGCATCAGAACAGTGTCGAAAATACCTACCTAGATATTTCTTTATTATCAATATACGATATGAATTTATATGAAAAGCGTTTTTATATTACATTCCAAAATATTTTAAATGGAAAATATAATATGTACATTTATTTTAAAAAAGTGAAAAACAGCTTTTTAGTAATTGATAATTTAGAGGTTGCGGGCATTACGGCAACATTGGTGTGTTTTTTCATTTCAGTTTTTAGTTTTTTGCTGTTTTGTCTCCATTAGAGCTACATTATTACGGTACAAAAGTGGTGTGAAACGAACACAACAGTATTTTTAGGTTTTAGATTCTGATTGTTTACCCTCCTCGGTGAAAAAGGACACCCTTTTCATTTTTGTGAAAAAAGACACAATTTTTTTTTATTATTTTTTATATAGGGTAGGATATTATCCAAAGATGCCTCGAAGTTCGCGTAAAACTAGAAAGAAGAACAAGTGCACTGCAGCAGCGCGATTGAATTGGGAAAATAGAGAAAACAGGGACATTTCCACAGAAATATTAGAAGAATCGTAAGTTTTCTAAAGTTATGTTTTAACCATATTTTTTATAAGTTATTAAGCTTTTTATTTCAATTTTTTGATTATGTACATATTCCTAGATTTAATGAAGAAAGTGTCCCAGAACAGAACATCGAAGAAGAGGGATTCCCAAATGATTGCAGCGAAATATTACAAGAATTGTAAGTTTTCATAAAGTTTTATTTTTTATAAGTTATTCCTATGAAGTACCCATAATAAAAAGTCTGTCAAAGTAATTTTCATGTACCTAGCTTTTTATTTCAATTTTTTGATTATGTACATTTTCTTAGGTTTAATGAAGAAAGTGTCCCAGATGCGAACGTCCCAGAAGAGAACATCTAAAAAGAGGGATTCCCACAAGAAAGAAAGAAGCTGACAAGATGAGAGTTTTCTGCAAGAGGATATTTTAGAAGAGGTCATCCAACTCAATGACTTTCCACAAGTGGAAATACAGAAGAGGATTTCACACAAGAAAATTTAGAAGAGCACTTCCTGAGCCAAGAAGAAATAAATTTAAAATCATATAATAATTCAAAACCTGGAATAATTTCTTCAGATGAATATGACAGATAAGAAATATTAGAATATTTGCATAAATAGAGTTTTACATACCAAGAATTTAACTAGATAACAACAAGGAAATTCTTGTGTCCGTTTTGTTGACAGTATTGACCAAGGCATTCTAATTAGGTGAATTAATATTTTTAATGCATGGGTACATTATATCTATCTTTAGACTTATAAACCATAATGAAAATTCTTGGCCAGTTAGCTATCGACATGTTCTAGTACTTGCATTTATTAATCATAAATTTATTTCAGATTTTCAGTTCGAGTACTTGCATTTATTTCATATTTTCAGTTTGAGTACTTGTATTTATTAATCATAAATTTATTTCAGAATCTTATTTCTAGTACCGAGTACTTGCATTTATTAATCATATATTTATTTCAGATTCTTATTTCTAGTACTTGCATTTATTAATCATAAATTTATTTCAGATTTTCAGTTCGAGTACTTGCATTTATTAATCACAAATTTATTTCAGATTCTTAGTTCTAATACTTGCATGTATTAATTGTAAACTCATTTCTTTAATGTTAACTTTATTGTAAATCATTAAATATTATAAAATCATTTTTGTAAGAAAATAAATTGAACAATTAATAATTATTTCTTTATTTAAAAGTACCTAATTACAGTTATTCACTAAAACAAAAACAAAACAATACACTATGAAAAAACTGCATTGCTTTTTAGCAATGGACAAAAGACATAATAGCAAATAAAATGTGTAACAAACCTACATCAAGAGTCCCATGGACGGGTTAATATGTGAGACATACTGTAAATATTAATTTCTGTAAATGTCTGTGATTCCCAACTATGCAGACACTATTTTGAATGCACGAATAAAAATCACAAAAAACTGTTATAGTTGAATTGCACATTCTCCATATTACTAATCACTAATTTTGCACACTTTCACACTTCCTTCGAATATGCATAAAAATTGAAGATTTTTTGAACAGCCTCTCGAGAATGGAATTTTTGTTCGTGGAAATAATTTTACCCGTTATAGCTTACACCTTGGAATAGGACATCTTCATTTTTCAACAAATTTTAAAGAATAATAAACATATTAATCATTTAGTGGAAGGTGTGCTTTTGACAATTTGTGATCACCAATTTTAAAGTGAAACATGTCCTACATGAGGTATACGGCATTAATTGAAATACTTTAAATTGAAGAACTGGTTTTAGTTAATACTAATTTACTCATTAAAAAAAATTGCAAAACACACGAATAAATTAGCCAACATAACCTAAAATGTCAGTTCTAAACATATAAACTTTCTTTCTTCCTAACTTCGTATTCGTAAAACTGGTTGCATACATCGTTCAAAATAAAACCAAAAAGCGCCACTGTCTCAAAGTGTCAGGCGGAAAACTCCTGAACTATGGAAAGAGAAAATCTTACTGGGATATAGGCAACTTACATAAAAAAAATTTTTCTGGAGAGTTAATCTCAAAAATTATAAAGTTTTGCGAATTGGTATTCTCGGAAATTAATTCTGTATCCTTCATTTAGGACATCTCCTTTTCACGTTAAAATTGGTGATCACAAATTGTCAAAACTGTCAAAAACACACCTCCACTAAATGGCTGATATCTTTTTTATTAATCCTTAAAATTGACTCAAAAAAGGAGATGTCCTATTCCAATGTATAAGCTATAACGGGTATAAATATTTCCACAAACAAAAATTCCGTTCTTGAGATTAACTCTCCAAAAAATCGTCAAATTTTTATGCATATTCAGTATTGCCAACTGAAAACGAGGTCGGCAGTGGCAAGGCCCCTCTTAATTCATTGCTACTATCGTAATCGTTGTTATCTCAAAGAAGTGCGTACATTGATTTTATAATGTGTGAGAGAAAAGTGCTAATTGTTTGAATGTGTATGGAACTAGAATGAAGAAAAATATTGCGTACCCATCAATTTTTGTATAATATAAACTACCAATTTTTTTTTCGTGTCATTTATATTGCCATTACAAATTAAAATAGAACAATCAAATTAAATTTACTGATCACATGGTCGCTTGTAGCCAATAACTAGTAAAAGCCCTTTCAAATTAGCAAGCAAAAGTAACGAGACAAATATGAATCGTTTCTCAGCCCATGTAGGTAGTGTAATAGTCAAAACACTACAATATTGACTGGACTAACGTTTATATGAACTGTATGGTGTTTATGTGTGAGATCATGCTGATGCAGACTTTTTAGCAGTTTGGTTGATGGGAGGCTGGCATGATCAATCAATGGCTATACTTTCAGTAAAGATACATGTGTATTTGAAGACCCTCAATTATAATTGTTAAACTATCTATAGTATTAATTTAACCCTTACAGTAGACACTCAATTTTAAAAAGAAGTATAAAAATGTACATAAAGTTAAAATATGATGAATGATACCAGTTTAAAAGAAACATCCTCATATTAGATTCCTGTCTATTGGAAAAAATGGTTTAAAAAATATATGTGAAAACTACAAAATTGTATTGTTTCTTTCTGCCGAAAGTTCTATGTTGGCATTAAAGTAAACGAGTTGAAAAACATAATACAGTCCATTTATTTTTACGAGATCCAGCCACGTCTTGAACTCCAGTTACCATCCAAACTTCTACTGAAGGAGAGTTGTTGTTAAAGTAAAGACCACCTTTAATCACTTCATATAATTGTAGTGTGTAAGTTATGTGTTCATGACAGTTAGTTAGTAAGTTGTCAATTGATTTTTAGAAAAGATTGGTAGAGTCATGTCACGAATCCACAATTAATGAGATGTAAATATTTGGTGCTCAATAAAAATATAAAAATAAAAAGGCCGTAATATCAAAATATATGACGCCAAGCAACGTTATAATGTATTTAAGAAGTGGACATAAAATAATGGAGAAACACTGAAAAGAAGCAATTCAAGCAGGTCAAGGAGATATGGTTGAAATTTTACAAAGAACTGTGGAGGATGTTGACAAGGACAATAATAGTGATAGTGAAAAAGAAATACAACCTAGAAGTAATGTAGAAAAGGCTGTTATAGAAACGACAAGTAATGAAAATAGAAATCAAATGGATGAATTAATGCAAATGTTAATGAAAATGAGTGAAGAGAGAAAACAAGATCAAGAAAAATTGATGGAAAATCTAGAAAAGAATAAAGAAGAAATAAAAATAAAAATGGAAGAAAATATTAAAAAACAAATTGGAGATATAAGAACGGAGATGGGAAATCAATTCAAGAATAATGAGGAAATGATAATTTTAATAAGAAGAGAAATTGAAAGAATTGAAATGAGATTAGAGAAATAAGAAAAGGAAACAGATAGAAAAATAGAAGAAACGAGAGAAGAAGTAGAATTTGCTATTAATGCAGTAGCTAGAAAAGTGGACAAGAATAAAGAAGAATTGAAAATAGATATTCAGGAAAATAAGAAGGAATGTAAAGAATCGTTCAAAGAATTAGAAAAAAAATTGAAGAAAAATCAAGTTTCAAGTGGACAAAAAATAATAATAATGGAAAATGATAATGAAAATGATTTGCAATTCATTGGGGACAATAGACTTCATCCAGTGAAGTACATAAAAGGGAGAGAAAAAAAAGGAACTAGGAGAAATAGAAAGATGGAAAAAATGGATAAAAAAGACTATTAAAGGACATGCACCAATATGGTGGAGTGGAGGATATTTAAAACGTAAAAACCTATAATTTCTATAATATAGTCTAATCATTTTTGATATTGTAAAAAGCTACCCATTTTGCTTGGAAATTAAATTTAAAGATCAAAATACATGCGTTTAAATAAAAATAAAAATCTTCTTACGTTTACACTATACCGAAAACGTCGAGGTATTAGGAAAAAATAACGTGGTATTTTCTCCTTGTTTGTTTAGTTTTTTTAGATTTTCTCGAAAACGTGACAACTGAGATTTTAAAATTAAAATCACAATTACAAAAACGTAATACGACTATAGTAAAACCCTGTAGATACTGGGCCTCTAAAAACTAATTACATATTTCCTTCTTTTCGTTTAAAAGTTATTTCCTAATTTCCTACGAAGGTCATGTCATGTCATTTAATTATTAAGTGGTTTGAACTGAAACAGGGAGGCAAAAATCCATGGAACTACCATAACAAATCGACCAATCACTGCGGGTCGCTAGTAAATAATTTTAACAAAGCTCTCGGATCCTTCAATCATAGTTTAACCGATTTAATTAGACGAGAGACTTTTTTGATTGGGACTTTGAAAAGTCGTTGAACTTTTTTATTGTGCGATAATTGATAATGAAAAGTGACATAAGAGAATGTCGAGTTCATTGAGTAAGTAGACAGACTGTAAAAAATTTTAATTGTTGATTCCTGAATTTCGCAGAGGTAAGGTTTAAATCTGTAGTGCGTAATCTTGAGTGTGGTATATTTTTGAACATTTAAAAATAAAAAAACCGTCAATTTTGTAAAATAAAAATCCAAGAAATAGAAACTGGAAACATCCAGTCACGATTTAAATCCAAGCAAGTTATGTAAATATTAAGAATTATTTTTTTAAATCAAAGAAAATCCTGAAATTAAAAAAGGCGCAGTAAAAACGAAACATCACGACAAAAAACAAAAAAATCGAAGTTTGTGTCAAATAAAACGAAGCTAAAATTCAATGAGAACAAAAGACGAACAAAAAAAGAGAAAATGTTTAACCCTCTTCAAAAAAATCGTACAATTCGATTTATCCAAGTGTAATAATAATGAATATTAACAATTTCACTTTAATAAAAACTAGGAATGAAAGTTTCTAGGTTTCCGGGAAGAACCGCGTTTTAGATTGTAAAAATTTCGGCTTCTCATTTGAAGCCATCTTCAGGAGGGGTACGAAATTATTCGGTTACGTGGCCTCAATCTGCCTCTCGTACCGCTTTTTATTGGTGGTGGTGTTGGTGAATTTAATGGAAGAAATTGCGAAAGAAATTCTAGTACTAGAATATGTTCTTCTTTCTCTTTAAATTTAAATACCTTTGCTTGCCTGCACACATGCACAGATATAGCACGAGTGACTTAAATTAAACGATTATTTATTTTATTTACAAAGAGAGACAGACAGACTAAAAAACCAGAAGGTAATATGACATTGTCAGTCAAATAAAAATGACCGAAATCTATTCATATTTATTATCCTTAGACAATTCATAATTGGGAAAAACAATGTCAATAATAATAACAACATAACATAATCACACCATTTAAATATTTTAAGAGATTAAAATATTCAAAATGTGGTTGTAATTTATTATGAATGTAAAAAACCTAAATATTTACATACGAAAGTAGAAATATACACCACAAATTTGAACTACTTAAATAAATAAATGCTCAATAATTTATGCAAATCCGTAGCAACCATGATAAGAACTATTCGAGGTCGTCTCAAATATCGTATAATACTAACGCATTAGACAATTTTGAAAATCTTAGTTGCAACAAGATTTTGTAATTCCTAAAATCATCAAAAAAAAAGGTTAACAAGAAAAACTTTTATCGCAAAATATAAAAGATCTGAATTTTTTGCGCAACGCTTAACTTTTTAAACAAAATTGATGTGGTTTAAAGTAACAACGTTTAAATAACTTTCCATTGTTTAAACATTAATTATAAACTGTTTTGTATTCCGTTATTTTACACGAAATGCCCCAGTTTCAGTTATTTAATTTCTGTTATTTTTAAAATATTTAAAATTCCTTAAGTGTATATGTGACATAAAATTATTACCGTTATCAATCATCTGTTCGTTTTATAGCCAACTGTGATAAATGCAATTCATTATTTATTTCTTGTTTACTAGTCTTATATCATAAAATCGTTACAGTAACTTTGCTTCTTACGCAAATAATACGACAACAAATATTGCGTAATTTAAAGAGGATCCTTATAAAGCTTATCAATAATATAGAATTAAACAGCTCAAAGTCGGTACCACATATATTTATTAACGATGAAAATTAAAGTTTATGCTTCTAGTTTCGGCTACAAACAGCCATCTTCAGGCCCATGGGTAACGAAAAAACCGACTTTGAGCTGTTTTATTCCATAAAACTTTTTGGCCACATTTGAGAAAATGGATAAATTATTCTACTTAATAATATATTTTAAAAGTATTAAAAAATGGTAACTTTTCCGTACTTAACTGATGTTTTTCACTAAACAGCCTGCAAAATTATTCATATTTAATTCAGTCAATCAAACTGAGCTTTAAGATTTTAGAAGATAATATTCTCTACTAAATAATATTATAATTTTATTAAATTAAACAATTTTTATACCATAATTAAAGATAAGTTTAATTTTTTTTAATCTACATATTTTTCTGCTATTGCTCGATTTTTTACATTATTTGGCCTTTTTAATAATAAGTAATGATTACTTTTAGTCTTTTTGAAAAAAAAATCCAAAACTTAGGGAAAGGGAAAGTTTCTGAAAATTAAAAAATAAATCGGCATCGTTTAACCATAAGTCGTTTTTATTTGTAGTCTAAATAAATATTTTTTCTCATGTACCACGGAGCTGTATAAGAAGAAAATATCATATGTTTAATATTGTACGTGGTTTACTTTCATATTTGTTTCTTTTTAGTTTACAACTGTTCACAGTTATATTTTTTTATCAGTATTAAAGTGCAATATTTTGCAGGTTTCGGCCTATTCTTTCAACAAATCTTTTTTACACGCTTATTAATTTTACAGTTATTTAATATTACTGGTTTAAACAAAAAAAAACGGTTATTTTTTCTAACACCGCCGGAAAGTGACATTCATGTGCTTCAAAGCATAATTTCATATCGATGGTTAAGAACATAACAGTAATGTTTATTATTATTATATCAGGTTTTGTTGTGGACTGGAATTTAAACAAACTGGATTTATTTTTTATCTCTGCACAATCGGGTCTGCACATAGTGAAAAGTGAAAGAAGCAAAGAGCCATATGTTACTAATGATTAATAAATAATTTTGGAAGGCGGCACTTCAACGTTTTTCGTCCAAAACCCGAAATAGCTCTATTATTAGTCCTGTCACTTCAGCCTGAAAGATTGTTACCAGGGTACACTGTATGTTTATTTCTTTATAAGATATAAATGTATTTGAGAAAACCAAATAGAATAAAATAAAACGATTTTTGGTCTAAGCAAATAGAAAGGTTATCATATATAGTATAATTAGAACACTACAAAAATTTTAATTAAAAGATACGCTTAGATTAAGTACAACTGTAAATAACAAGAAAGGCAATTTGTCAAAGAACAATTGGAGTGTTTAAAGTATGAGGACAAATACTATAAGAAAAATATTGCAGAAATGATTTGTGGAAAAAAAGCCACCGAATCCAACGTGCGCTGACCTGTTTGGTCTTTATCGAAGCATAAGAAACCATACAAAAATTCAGAAAACATCCAAGCCCAATCTCTATAAATTGTTAACAACATTATAATAAAACGCCCACTTACATATTTTTTACGGTGTGTCGAGGAATGGTAAGCATTTGTTTACGCCATGAACGTCAGTTCTAAATTATTTTTTTATATAAACAACAAATTCAACGAACCCGTTATTTTTAACATTATATTTCACATTTTTTATGATTTATTTATTTAATATCATAATAGATAATTTACAAACAAACAAAAAACATATTTTACCCTACAAATGTCCAAATTACATAAAAAATAAGATAACGTTATTAAATTAAACAAATGAGTAACGACAAAAGAAACATGTGAAAAGAAAATTCGGGTCGATATGATTGACACTTTATTGCTAAATGTTAAATGTTGGTTTTTACAAAGTGGATTAATATCTCACGGTGTTCCTGAAGTTGTTAAATGGGCTGGAAACCCACTCTCAATTTCCCTTCGGCTATCGAAAGGTTTGTCGTTGAAAAGTCCAAAAACGCAAGAAAAAAAAAAAGATCGGCGGAGCCGTTTTCAAAAAGTCCCGATTTCTAGATTTTTTTTTCCTCAAAAAATGAAAAAATTCAATTTCCCTCCAACTGCTGATTCTATTTTATATTGGTATTCTTGTTCACGAACTAGATGCGATTACGGAAATAAGAGCTAGTAAGGACCAGAATAGATTTGAATTTACGCGCGAAAGTCACCATGTGTCAGTGGCAGTGTCCTCACGCATGCGCTTTACGGTTTGTAAGCAATTGCAGACACTACATGGACATTGCTCGCTTGATTTTAGCGTTCGCTTTTACATCTACTTGTGTGTGTTGGAAACGTAGAGGGCGCTACACCGGTAAATTCAAAAATAGAATCACTGTTCGACGCACTGGAAATTGTGTTTTGCAAATAATTGTTGTTAGTAGTTCGTGTGGATCAAAAAAGCATCAGCTTCATTCTTTGTGTTATTTGTATACGAAATGCCGCGAAAAACGAAAGATCATGCGCGAACTCACGAAGAGAACCGAGCTGTAATCTGTTTGTTTTGTTTAACAAAAAAAAAGACAAAATGTGGAATATTGTTAGTCACTTGGATGACAGTCGATATCCATCAGCAGTTTGTAGTGCCTGTAAAATCCTCATTTACGCAGCTAACAAACAAGATTCTGGACAACAAATCAAACCATCCTTACCAGAATATTCCATATTTCTGCCGCAGAATGAACAAAGGCCTCGATAATTATAGTGAACAAGCTATGGAGTCCGTTCATCATGATTTTAAAAATACCTGGAATAATTACAAAGTAAACGCCACACATCCGGATTACAACTCTAAGTTACTCAGAGCTGTACAAGAATATAATTCTCGTCATGTATAGAAGCTTCTATTTGTTATTTATCAAATTAATTTTCGTATTATTTTATCGCTTCGATAAATTCCACTAATCAATGTTCATATAGACATTCTTTGTATCATTTCATTGTAGCAATATCTATTAAATTATAAAACTGATCTTTGTTCCAACTTTTCGAATAAAATTTCAAAAACTTGAAAAGATATATTTGCGTTAAGAGGGGCGTCGCGACAGGTATGCCAAACTACAAACACCAAAAATCCCCATCTTTATCTTTATCTTTTATCACTGTCTTTCTGCAATAATGAAGAGAGATAGATATCTTAAGACTTCAGTGAATCTCCTGTATGCTAGGTGGCGCTGCTAGTATTAAAATATAATATATTATTTGGGATATCTAAGGAATCTGAGAGAATAAATTTTCTTTATTTTCATGGTTAGTCTTGTCGCAGAAAGCGCTAATAATCCATTTGTCATGAGTTCGATACCGGCTTCAGCCACGACAGAAATTTTATTTTTTATTTTTAGGAAATTTCATTTTTTTTGTTTACTATTTTTTTTCTAGCATCAAAATAGAGTTTATATTTTATTAATTTAATTAATTTTCAATTATTTTCGTATAAATCCGTTTATTTTAATATGAATAGCGCTGCCACGCGACTAATCCCACTAAATACATCAGATAGGAATGGAGCTCGGAAAATAATATTTCTAACATAAAAAAAATATTTAAACATGAATGGATTCATACGAAAATTGAGAATTATATAAATGTATAATCTTTAGGGTGAAGCAAGAATTTTTTTAAAAATAGAATTAATAAATAATTGGCAGCCCCAAACGCAAAATGTTTTTATCAATATCTATTTGTTTAAACAATTGCAGAATACATGAGTTATTGACACAAAAAACTGCGTTCTATGAACAAAATGCAACATTGTAACCACAATAAATTGTCTGCAAGTCCTTTTATAAAAAAAATTGTTAATGTTGGAACATTAATTTGTATATAACAATTGAACGGTTACAGATAAAAAATCGCTGCAAGTCTTAAACCATGGGTTATGATAAATTGTTCATGTTTCATCCCTTGAAATTTTTTTTGTCCGTGTCACTGTTTTCGTTAAAAAGTCCAAAAAAAAGGGTTGAAAAATTAAAATGCTCACCAAAAACCATCGCTTTTAACAATGAAGACGGCTATTTGTTTGCAACTAATGTTTTGTGATGTTTTTGGCGGTTTTTCCATCCGTTTTGTGACGTGATTTTACAATTTAGTTATTGTTATTATTCGTGATTTGGTTGGTCTCTGATTGAGCAGGTCACCTAACGCATATTGCATTTTTGCTTTTATCTCCATTAGAGCTACATTATTACGGTACAAAAGTGGTGTGAAACGAACACAACAGTATTTTTAGGTTTTAGATTCTGATTGTTTACCCTCCTCGGTGAAAAAGGACACCTTTTTCATTTTTGAGAAAAAAGACACAATTTTTTTTATTATTTTTTATATAGGGTAGGATATTATCCAAAGATGCCTCGAAGTTCGCGTAAAACTAGAAAGAAGAACAAGTGCACTGCAGCAGCGCGATTGAATTGGGAAAATAGAGAAAACAGGGACATTTCCACAGAAATATTAGAAGAATCGTAAGTTTTCTAAAGTTATGTTTTAACCATATTTTTTATAAGTTATTAAGCTTTTTATTTCAATTTTTTGATTATGTACATTTTCCTAGATTTAATGAAGAAAGTGTCCCAGAACAGAACATCGAAGAAGAGGGATTCCCAAATGATTGCAGCGAAATATTACAAGAATTGTAAGTTTTCATAAAGTTTTATTTTTTATAAGTTATTCCTATGAAGTACCCATAATAAAAAGTCTGTCAAAGTAATTTTCATATACCTAGCTTTTTATTTCAATTTTTTGATTATGTACATTTTCTTAGGTTTAATGAAGAAAGTGTCCCAGATGCGAACGTCCCAGAAGAGAACATCCAAAAAGAGGGATTCCCACAAGAAAGAATTACAGAAAGAAAGAAAGAAGCTGACAAGATGAGAGTTTTCTGCAAGAGGATATTTTAGAAGAGGTCATCCAACTCAATGACTTTCCACGAGAAGGAAATACAGAAGAGGATTTCACACAAGAAAATTTAGAAGAGCACTTCCTGAGCCAAGAAGAAATAAATTTAAAATCATATAATAATTCAAAACCTGGAATAATTTCTTCAGATGAATATGACAGATAAGAAATATTAGAATATTTGCATAAATAGAGTTTTTACATACCAAGAATTTAACTAGATAACAACAAGGAAATTCTTGTGTCCGTTTTGTTGACAGTATTGACCAAGGCATTCTAATTAGGTGAATTAATATTTTTAATGCATGGGTACATTATATCTATCTTTAGACTTATAAACCATAATGAAAATTTTTGGCCAGCTAGCTATCGACATGTTCTAGTACTTGCATTTATTAATCATAAATTTATTTCAGATTTTCAGTTCGAGTACTTGCATTTATTTCATATTTTCAGTTTGAGTACTTGTATTTATTAATCATAAATTTATTTCAGAATCTTATTTCTAGTACCGAGTACTTGCATTTATTAATCATATATTTATTTCAGATTCTTATTTCTAGTACTTGCATTTATTAATCATAAATTTATTTCAGATTTTCAGTTCGAGTACTTGCATTTATTAATCACAAATTTATTTCAGATTCTTAGTTCTAATACTTGCATGTATTAATTGTAAACTCATTTCTTTAATGTTAACTTTATTGTAAATCATTAAATATTATAAAATCATTTTTGTAAGAAAATAAATTGAACAATTAATAATTATTTCTTTATTTAAAAGTACCTAATTACAGTTATTCACTAAAACAAAAACAAAACAATACACTATGAAAAAACTGCATTGCTTTTTAGCAATGGACAAAAGACATAATAGCAAATAAAATGTGTAACAAACCTACATCACCTACATCACTAATTTTGCACACTTTCACACTTCCTTCGAATATGCATAAAAATTGAAGATTTTTTGAACAGCCTCTCGAGAATGGAATTTTTGTTCGTGGAAATATTTTTACCCGTTATAGCTTACACCTTGGAATAGGACATCTCCATTTTTCAACAAATTTTAAAGAATAATAAACATATTAATCATTTAGTGGAAGGTGTGCTTTTGACAATTTGTGATCACCAATTTTAAAGTGAAACATGTCCTATATGAGGTATACTTTAAATTGAAGAACTGGTTTTAGTTAATACTAATTTACTCATTAAAAAAAATTGCAAAACACACGAATAAATAATAAATTAGCCAACATAACCTAAAATGTCAGTTCTAAACATCTAAACTTTCTTTCTTCCTAACTTCGTATTCGTAAAACTGGTTGCATACATCGTTCAAAATAAAACCAAAAAGCGCCACTGTCTCAAAGTGTCAGGCGGAAAACGCCTGAACTATGGAAAGAGAAAATCTTACTGGGATATAGGCAACTTACATAAATTTTTTTTTTTCTGGAGAGTTAATCTCAAAAATTATAAAGTTTTGCGAATTGGTATTCTCGGAAATTAATTCTTTATCCTTCATTTAGGACATCTCCTTTTCACGTTAAAATTGGTGATCACAAATTGTCAAAACTGTCAAAAACACACCTCCACTAAATGGCTGATATCTTTTTTATTAATCCTTAAAATTGACTCAAAAAAGGAGATGTTCTATTCCAAGGTATAAGCTATAACGGGTATAAATATTTCCACAAACAAAAATTCCGTTCTCGAGATTAACTCTCCAAAAAATCGTCAAATTTTTATGCATATTCAGTATTGCCAACTGAAAACGAGGTCGGCAGTAGCAAGGCCCCTCTTAATTTGCTGATATTCCTACAGTAGTGTTGACCAAAACGCCTTTTTGAATGAAAATAACCTATATTTCATTGGATTGTACATGATTCTTGAATCCACTGGAGCGTTCTATTTCTTGACAGTTACAAATACATTTTGACAATTGTATTGTTTGTGTGGAAAGAACAAACAATGTAAAACAGAAAAAGAAATTAGAGGAAAATCGAATTTTCTCATTTTTTGAGGAAAAAAATCCTAAAAATCGGGATTTTTTGAAAACGGCTCCGCCGATCTTGTTTTTTCTTGTGTTTTTGGACTTCTCAATGACAAACCTTTCGATAGCCGAAGGGAAATTGAGAGTGGTGATCTATCATAATTTGAGCATACTGTATATATCAGCGAATAGCAATAGAAAAAGTGAGGCAATATTAACGACTGTTAATTTAGATTGAGTACTCAGAAATAGTGATACTCTTCGAAAAAAACCAAATGCTCTTTTGAGACCTATAAAGACTGCACATATAACGACCCCTGGTATATCTAAAATACCTTTCATATGGAAATGGATTTCAGCGAATAGTACAACACAAACCACACAGGAATTGACCCTAGCATCTTTGATTTAAAAATTAGATAATATCTTATACTTCACTGTAAAGTATGTTGCCTAATCTAAATTAAGCGACACATTATTTGTCGTCAATGTGTCGACCAATCAGAAGAAAGCAGTGGACATGAATACAAAGCCCTTTTCAAATCTATATAGAGTTATCATGATTCCAATAAAGAAACAAAATTATAATCATAAAAATGAAAATAACCTGGTTCCCAAAAAGTTATTTTTTTGAAAAGAAGAAGCACTAATTATACAGAATACAGAAAAATATAAAAGGTGACAAACATTGATAACAAAGTTTCGATAAGATTGTGTTGAACAGGTATATATAAAAAATTGTTTCAAAATACAGTAACGTCTTTTGTTAGGCTAATATAATTTATCAATACGCCGTCGTAAGTGAGAAAATCAAGTTGAAAGATAATTATTTAAAATATGTACAAAAAGCAAAATTCACATTTTACTTATCAGCAAATAAAATATCCTCACAGATTAAAATGAATGTAAGCTATCCATACGATTCAGGTTGTTTTAAGGTTAGAGCGACCTTGAAAAATCGTTAAATGTTTTCATTTATTCCTAACAAACAACTAAACTAAGTTAAATGTCTACGTTGAATTCAAGAATCTTAATAAGTTTAGTGATATAATGACGGAATGAAAAACAATTAACTTTGTCTATTTGCATTTTCTCCACTTAAAAATAAAACGGTATAAAAATATCAAATTTTGAGGAAAATAACGCTAATCGGTCATAAAATACATTAGACAATTTCATTTTCATAAATCATTTTTATTGGCGAGCTGTCAAATTCAAAAAGGGCTTACCAAAAAAATGTCTAATTAAATAGTGTTATTTTCACTTTACATTCTTGTCATTTTATAAGGACGCAGGATAGTAACTTGGAACGGCTGTATGCAAGGTCCGCCACGAGTTTAAAACTCAGGTAAAATATATTATTTTAGGGATTAAAGTAACCGGTCAAGTGCGCCACCAGATTAAGACTTGAAGCAATAAAATTAAGGGATAACGAGTTAAAAATTTAGGTAAATTATATTAGATACTAGTAGAATGGAAATTTCTACACATCAGATTATCTTTCTTTAAAACCAATCAACTTCTAGTTAAGTTCTTGAAAAACAGTAAGTAAAGTATAAGTGTAAAGACTCAATAATTTGGCAATATTTAAAATTATACTTTGGAATTCTTTACTGGACCCATTAGACGCTCTAAATTTTTTCAATACTGAATTATTTTATTTGATGCCCCCGAATGATACCAGAATACAAGAATTTTGAACCTATTTATTAAGAAATTATTTTTCACCTACAGTTTTGTTTCCAATTAATATGTGGTGTAGTAAACAAAATTTTTTATATCGCACAACAAATGCTTCTGAGTCCTTTCATTCGAAATTTAACGCATCTTTCATAAACAACATCCTATTCCAGTTCGTTAACGTCCTTTTAAATGTACAGATTGAAGTTTGTAATAATGGAACATTAAAAATTTAAAAAAGACAATGAGACCAAAAATAATAGAATATGAAGCCAAAAATTGTCAAGATTTTCTTTTGTTAAATGATTTAACAGATTTAGCTTAAATCTGTAAGTTTCAAATTTATTCCTAAAAGTTTTTGAGGCTAAACTGGTATTTTGTTTTTTTGTTGCGTATGACAAATATTTAAGATAATTAAATGTATAATTAAATAAACTTTGTTTTATTTTGCAAGAAATGTAGAATGAACGACACAATTAAGGTGGGTAATTTATATCTTTATGGTACCGTAATTTTAAATAATCCTTTAATGACCGTAATCCTCAAATCTAAAATCGGTGGCGCACTTCAACTATCCTTTTTTGACCACCCGGGGTACGTGGCGGACTTCACATCTTGCCCTTGGAACTCCCTCCACAACAATTGAAACTAAATAAGTACCTATTAAATATTGACATCAAATTGCGCGCGCCCCTGGCGTGGGCACCTTTTGCCCTGCTCTAGATACGACCCTGCTTAGGAATAATAGAATTACTTAATTTGGGAAAAAAAAAATTTGAATTGGAGAACTGTCAATATTAAAAGTGTCATTTTCGTTGCTTTAACAATGCTCTGTTTCTCTTCTCATTTTAGGATATTTTAAAATCTAAAATTAACTATTTACAATCCTCATTTAAATTAACAAACCCTCTTTGATTTCTCGCCATTTAAATGACTGAAATTTGAAGGCAGTTAAAAACAATACTTCAATACTCCAATTAGATCGATTGGTTTGTTGCCTCTATAGCCCACTCGAGTTAGATCAAAAAAGGGGCTAACCCGGACAAAATTGAAAACGGCAATTTTTCTTCGGGAATCGTTAGGGGGGGTCACTGGCAGTCTAAATTTCGATTTGTGTATGTTCAAGTCCATTGCGTCAGCCGCCATATTGAATTTAAGGGTGCATATTTATTTATTCAATAACTCGTTCATTTGCAATTTTACATGAAAAATGGTAATGACCAAAGTTGTCTGGAATTAAATTTCCTACAATTTTGGTCGTTATCACTTTTTCGCAAGGATCGATATTTTTCGACTAAGAGCCGAAAGAGGGGGTGAAATTTGAGAAAGAGATAAATTAAGAGAGAAAGATAGAATAAATTGATGAAAATGAAGAAACAAAACCAAAAAATAAAAATTCAAAGATAGAAACCAAAAATGAAAAATGAAAAACGAAAAACGAAAAAAAAAAAAAAAATAGAAAAATGAAAAGCGAAAAATGGAAAACGAACAATGAAAAATGAAAAATGAAAAATGAAAAACGAATAATGAAAAACCAAAAACGAAAAATGAAAAATGAAAAATGAAAAATGAAAAATGAAAAATGAAAACGAAAAATGAAAAACCAAAAACCAAAAATGAAAAATGAAAAACCAAAAACCAAAAATGGTTTTTCATTTTTCGTTTTTCATTTTTCATTTTTCATTTTACGTTTTTCATTTTTCATTTTTGGTTTTTGGTTTTTCATTTTTCGTTTTTCATTTTTCATTTTTCATTTTTCATTTATCATTTTTCATTTTTCGTTTTTGGTTTTTCATTTTTCATTTTTCATTTTTCATTGTTCGTTTTCCATTCTTCGATTTTTTTTTTTTTTTTCGTTTTTCGTTTTTCATTTTTCATTTTTGGTTTCTATCTTTGAATTTTTATTTTTTGGTTTTGTTTCTTCATTTTCATCAATTTATTCTATCTTTCTCTCTTAATTTATCTCTTTCTCAAATTTCACCCCCTCTTTCGGCTCTTAGTCGAAAAATATCGATCCTTGCGAAAAAGTGATAACGACCAAAATTGTAGGAAATTTAATTCCAGACAACTTTGGTCATTACCATTTTTCATGTAAAATTGCAAATGAACGAGTTATTGAATAAATAAATATGCACCCTTAAATTCAATATGGCGGCTGACGCAATGGACTTGAACATACACAAATCGAAATTTAGACTGCCAGTGACCCCCCCTAACAATTCCCGAAGAAAAATTGCCGTTTTCAATTTTGTCCGGGTCAAATTCTAACTCGATTGGGCTACTAGACGGAATAATATAACGTTATTTTATATTTTATCTTAAGAAACTAGTATGGTAATAAATTCTGTAGCGTACATCAGTAAAGTAAAAAAAATGCGTACGACTTACAAACAATAAATACCATGATGGGAAATGTAACGATTTGAATAACAATGACAAGGACAGTTGACAATTAATTACCAACTGTGGAATGTCGAAAAGTATGTCAATTCAAAAGGATATTAAAATTACCTTTTATCAAGCATGAAACTTGTATGTATACAAAAAAAATTGTTTATAAACTAACAATATTTTGAAGGAGTTCGTCTCCCAAAACCAGATTTTCATAGATTCTAAGATACTGATTTTTAAATTAAGTCGTACTCTTTAATTTTTGTTATTCAAGAAGCTCAAGAGGTTATTTTTGTTTATTCAATTATTTGCGCAATAATTATAATGTACAGAAAAAACGTATAATTGGGTAGATACGAGACAACTATTCATAGAATGGATTACTAAGTGATTGTGAAAATTAATTGTAAAATTATTGGATCAACAGTCTGGCAATAGTGTGCAACACTAGCAATATTCATCATAGGGTTTAGGTTCAGGGTATAATTAATGAATTATGAAAAAAATGAAAGTAAACAAACCCATGTATGAATAAGATTTCTTGCTAAACGTATTTAAATATTGACCATAAATAAAATAAAGTAAATTTACATTTCATTGTTAAAAAAATTGTTCCATTTAAAAATGGATGACTCAATAAATCACTTCATATACAAAAGTATGAGTAATATTGGTAAAACACAACCTTACCTAACATATTAATGGCGCGAAAACTAAAAATATAAATATTAATAACAGATACTTGCATACAAGAGCTATTAGTGTGAGTCATCTCTAAAGAATGTTTTAAGTGATGAAATTTTTTAATACCGGCGTGTTAAAATAAAGCCATATGGATAGACGCTTTTTATCGTACATGCGTGAGACAATAGTTTACCTATCTCTATTTACTTAAACACTTTCTTATCATTAACGAAAAACGCTGCTAGTACAGTCTTAAAATTCTACAGCACGCCTTCGTCTATTAGGCATGTAATTAAACAAATTGGGTTTGTCCTCTCAGTTTGCTTTGCTTAGTTTAAAGAAACGAATGGAAAAAACTGAGATATTCTGACATATTTTTATAAATGCACATCTCGTTCTACATATTACTAAACTTTTAAAGTAAATTCAATTAATGCAATACATATTGTCATTTTCATAAGCCATAACTTTGAAAACACCCTGTAGATTTCAGGTAGATTGTTTAAATAGCCCAATCGTACAATACAAGAACTAAAGTTAAAATTCAGATCCTGATTAAGAAAAATTTGTAAAAGTTGATAATCTCTAAAATAGCACCCTGTATATCAGATTCTTTAAAATATAATCGGATACCTATTCGAAAAAAGATGTGTTATTGCCGAAGCTTACTTGATAGTTTAATGAGTTTTGTATCCGGAATTAATCCAAAAAATTAAAGCTGTATTTTTTTTTTGTAGAATGCTCTTGTGCACTTATAAAAATATTTTAGTATACTTAACACATCTTTTGCCTTTTTTTCTTTTTTTAAATAGGTATCCGATATCCGATTACATTTAAAAAATCTGATATACAGGATGCTATTTTCGAGATTACCAACTTTTACAAATTTTGCTTAATCCGGAACTGGATTTTAACTTTACTTCTTGTATTGTACGATTGGGCTATTTAAACAATCTACCTGTACCAAATATGAAAGAAATCTACAGGGTGTTTCCAAAGTTATGGATTATGAAAATGTATTGCATTAATTGAATTTACTTTAAAAGTTTAGTAATATGTAGAACGAGATGTGCATTTATAAAAATATTTCAGAATATCTCAGTTTTTTCCATTCGTTTCGAATGTCTGATCCAATTTAAAAAATATCTGATATACTGCGTGTTGCGTTGGGGATTTTCAAATTTTACAAATGTTTCTTAATCCGTATCTGGATTTTAACTGTAGTATAGTCCTTACATTATACGATTGGGCTACTAAAAAATGATACCTGTACCAAATATGAAAGAAATCTACCAGGTATTTCGAAAGTTACTGCTTGTGAAAATAAAAAAAATACATTTGATGTAATTTGACGTTAAAACTTCAGTAGTAGAATGGGATGTGCACTTAAAGAAAAGTTTCACTTTAACTCATTTTTTCCGTTCTTTTCAAATATTCATCCCAATTTTAAAAAATCTGATATACAGGGTGTTGTTTTGGGGATTTTCAAATTTGGCAAATTCTTCTTAATCCGTATCTGGATTTTAATTGTAGTTCTTACACTATAGGATTGGGCTATTAACACAATATACCTGTACCAAGTATGAGAGAAATCTACAGGGTGGTTCTAAAGTTACGGCTTATCAAAATATTGGCCGAAATGGATGAAACACCCCGTATATCGGTTATTAAAGGCGTTAGACCCATTAAGGTTATTTGGAATCACCTAAGTACCCTCTATTTACAGTTAACGTATGTCGGTTTAACTATGAAACACCCTGTATATACCAGGAAACTTTGATGAAACTTTCTATCAGTTTCGATCCAAATATTCAGTTTACTGTTGAAAAAGAAACTGATAATTCAGTTCCATTCCTGGATTTAAAACTAATAAGAACGAACGACAATAAAATAATTACTAGATGGTACAGAAAACCAATTAATAGTAATCGGTTCCTAAATTTTCATTCAAACCATCCCATGAAAATCAAAATAAATTTAATTAATAACCTCAAAAACAGAGTGGTTAAGGTCACTCATCCATCTTTGAGAGATGAATGTCTAAAAGAACTACAAAACATTCTTTTTGAAAACTCATATCCCAAATCTTTGGTGAATAAAATTCTATTTAGTACCTCTAGTTCTGTTTCAAATTCAAGCCATCCACCAACAACTGACCAAATTTCAATTTTTAAATCTTTACCACATTGGTCAAACAAGTAGAATGCTTAAAGATAGTATAACTTCTCATAAAAGTGACTGCAGAAGCAATGTGAGATCTTGTCGCCTTGCTGAACATGTAATAGATAAAGATCATGTGATTGACTATAATAATGCCAAAATTCTCGATAATGAACGAAATCTCAATAAGCGTCTCTTTCTTGAAATGGTTCATATAAATAACAATGAAAAATCAATGAATAAAAGAACAGATATCTATTAAAAAACATAAAGAAAATTTCTCAACTCGTCCTCCTTGAATTGTTTTTTTTATATATTTATACATACTTATACATTTTATAATCTCACTCTGTATGATTCTATTATAGGCCTCGTGCAGACTACTAAGTGGGGGTAACACTGTGGAACACCAGCGAAACAGGTGGCGTATTTTGAAAACTTTTTGAGGCCGCTCTCCATTAACTTAACATAAGGATTTATGTGAAATTTGTAATTAAACGGACTTAGAATATCGATTGACTGTTAAAATATCTCTATCAAATAGTAAATTTAATATTGAACTATTCACATTTTTTTTAAATAATATTACGTGAATATTATATTATTTCCCTAAAAATACAACTGAAATGAGGTTATGTTATTAAAAACTAAAAATTACGAAAATATTATGATGTAAACTTACTACTTTTATGCATGAATATTATGTCAAATTTCTTCATTCAACTTTCAACAGTTATCTTAAAGTTTTATTTATTATTTTTTGAAAAAATTTCGTTTCGCAGTTCGCAGCTCCCCTAAAATATAAAAAAACGGCCTCAAAAAATGCGATGCGCGCGCATCTGCACGAGGCCTATATACTGATTTTTTAGTAATTGTCATTTTGTCATTTTAAATTTTAACACAGATGTTTCTTTTTGTATGTAATTTTTTCTGAATTTCATGTTATTCGTCTTGATAAAGAAAATAAACATTTTCGAAAGCTCGACTTAAAACGCAGAAATCTTACTAATTTATTTACTATTGACTGATTCCCACTAATTTTATCTACATAAATTACCTACTAGTGAACAGTCACGAAAATATCCACTCATAAAAAAACCATATATATAATAATATTGCACAATATAAGATGATCGTTCAGTTTAAAATCAGTTAGCAGTCATATTTTTTCAACGTCGATGTTCATATTATGGTCGCGGAGGCGAATGAGAGGAAAGGTATTTTCCAAAATTTGACATGTTAAGCCACTATACTGTATTTGAAAATCAAGAGAGAGTAAATTCCCAGAAATGTTTTGCAGTTATCAGTGTTAAAGGCAGTAAACCATAGACGTGCGTTTTCAAAATTAAATTAATATGGAAATAGAAATATTTAATTTGTTTTAGTTATTTATACCTAGATTACCAATTTTAGATAGATAAACATAATTCGTAAGTAGTAATTTAATTTGGGTAAAATGAAGAAAAAGTCAATATTATTTTAGGCATTTTGTTTTAGGCATATGTTTATTTACAAAATATGTATATAATATGTACAGATAATTACAATGGGCTCTATAGTAATATCAATTATGTTATCTAGCTCCCACATTTTTTTTTCTATTTCTGTAACGTGTCTAATACATTTTTGCCAATTTTCACTTGTTACTTCAGATATTGCCTTATTGAAGAGATTTTTAACATCTGATAATTTAAAAGTAGTGTTATTTCTGGCAACATAACCTTTAACTTGAGCCCATATTAATTCTATCGGATTCAGCTCACAATGGTAGGGTGGTAAACGAAGGATTTCAATTTCTCGTTTTTTGGCTATCTCCTCAATATTATATTTTTTATAATTTTGCTTATGTTTTTTAGCAATAGTTAACAATTCTGCCCTCAGCATTGTATCGTCAAAGGCTAAATTTTTAGAAGATAACCATTTTGCAATTTCACCCTTTTTCCATTTAGTGGTTGGTAAAGGTTCAAGTAATCTGGAGTGGTAACTTGCATTGTCCATTACAATAACCGATCCTTTTGGTATGAATTGAATCATCTGTTCAAAATATTCCTCAAACACGTCTCCATTCATTTCTTCGTGATAATCAACGGTTTTTTTTGATTCAAATAAGAGTAAACTATTCTCAAAAAAACCGTTTGTACTGCCTATATGACAAATAATTAATCTTTTACCTTTTCCTATAGGTTCCTTAAAACCAGTAGTATATCCTTCTAGAAAAGCTTGATGGGATGATTTTATATTTTTGTCTTTCCAAACTCTTCCTACACAATGTCCTTCATTAACCCATGTTTCATCTAAATAATAAATGTTTTTATTTTGAGCTTTAACTTGTTGTATTCTTCTGAGGTACTGTCTTCTCCAACATACAATTTCTTCAGAATCAATTAGCATTGAGTGTCTGCCCATTTTTTCAAATTTAAAGTTTAACTCATGTAACACTTTCCATAGTTTATCCCGGCTTAATGTGGGTAAATCAACATCATTCGTAATGGCTTGCAAAACTTTATCTAAAGTTGGTATTTGCTTGTTTATAAAAAATGAGTGAACAAGCTTACGAATAGCATTTTTAAAAAACTCGTCCACGTTGACTTTTAATAGTTTTGGTCTACCTGATTTCGGCTTTGGTGAGGTTACTCCACCTGATTTTTCCTCCTTTAGAACTCTATATATTGTAGATTTTCCATATCCCATTGCCTTAGATGTTGTTTCAACTACACTGTCAATAGTGTTTGAGGGATTTTGATGTTTAAAATAGTGGTACACATTCACTACAGCACTCTTTTCATTGAGCGATAAATGGTCTAGTTTTAATTTTTTCACTGGCGTATACTCACAAACTGCTTCCATTTTTAGTCACTACTATTTGTCACGTTTATCGAAAATCAAATAACTGCATTTCTAGAAACTATTTAAGTCAAAATATCTGTCATTAGAAGCTGTTGCCATTCGGAGGTCGTTAAATAACAATTATCCCTTTCTATTCTGGTTACGCCTATGACGCACGTTAATCCTCTTAGGCCTACTGTAGTAACAATGAAAGATCATAAAATAATGTGATAGTCCAAGAAATTTAATAAATTTTGTATTGAAATTAACAAAAACAATTTAGAATGCATTACAAATATTGAAGTTTTACCGCACGTACTGTACTATAGTTTTGCATACCGAATTACTTTTTATTCTGGGAATTTACTCTCTCTTGATTTTCAAATACAGTATAATAGTCGAGGAATTTGAATTTAAATTATGGTTTTAGACACGATGAAATAATGTTGAGACCTACAACTCAGGCGAGCAGTAAATAAATGTTATAATCCGTAATACTTAGTTTGAAATACATACATTACAATTATTTTTATGCTTTTCAATAATTTCATAATAATGTAATCAAGAAAATATGTAAATACAAACAATTAATAATCAATAGAACCTCGTAATGATTATGTGGACTACGCAGTATTATATTTTAACCAAACACTAGTAAACAACAAAACAAATGCACAAGAGGAGTCAAGGTAAGCACTTCTACTGATTGGGTATGGGATTCCAGTCAACTAAGAAGATAACAAGAAATAATCTATATCTTTCCCGATTTATATTTACTAATTACTTTTGTATTAACGGAATGTCACAACCAAAATATTCATTTACCAATTTAAACCCAACCAGTTTGAAATAAGAAATTTACGGGTTTTGTAGATAAAAAAAAATTTGTAAATAAAAATGCAATCATCTCGAACACTAGACAAGTACTTAAACCGACATCAGCGCAAGATCAAGTCAGTTCAGTTCGAATAACGCGTAGCAGAGCATCAGCAAAGCAAGCAAAGACCTGAAGATGACACATGTGACTGTGCCGAAACGTCGTCAATTCAATGGTTTAAGTCAGAATCATATAATGACAACACGGAGCAAATTCCAGAAGCCCAACGATTTAAACAGAAGTGTAATATATACACTGATTTCGTGATTCCAGCATACACAAATCAAAAGAGAAAAGTCTCAGGAAGAGAATGCACAAAAGTACAAGTCAAGAAGTTGCTCCACGTTCGAGAAACTTGCAAAAAACTGGTCAAACTCAAAAAAAAAATTCGAAAAATTTCGATTTTTCCGCAATTTTTTATAGGTAAAAAAAAACGTATAAAGGTCTGCGATTAGTAAGCAACATTAAATTGTCAGTTCCTAAAATAAAAGTGTTTGATACAGATCCTGTGGAAACACATGTAACTTGTTAGAAAAGTGCAATATTTGTTTTTTGTAGTAAATAATACCAAAGAAATTGGATCCTACTTTTTTACTAGCCAGCCAAATCAGCTTTAACTTAGAACTAAGTAATGTGCCTCTTGAGCTTTAAGTAAAGCTCCTATGTTCCTGTCTTATTTTATTTTTATATTTCATATTCAGTAGAACTAAAAGTATTTTAGTCTTATAGTGTTTCTTTTTCTTTTTTCTCCTACATGTAAGTACAAATGAAAATTTGTGTTTGCAAAAGTACCAATAAATAAATAAAATAAATAAACAGTTCTTTTAATAGTAACTTCCCATGAGAAGAAAAACGTATCTGGTATCTGGCAATTAAATAATTAGCTGTCTAATTAAATGATTGATTCTAACTTTCATCTCATGGTCGAGCGCTAGTTAAAAGCCCAACCTAACAATTTTACTAAAGCAAATGTGAAAAAGTGGCTTTTATGTATGGTGAATCAACTTAAATCTTGAGAACTGTGCTAAACGAACCATGTATGTACTTTCACTTCTAAAATAAAATTAAATATATTATAGGGAGAAATGGTAATACGTTTATAATAACATTCGGTTCTGTAACTTGTTTGTCTGTAAATGAAAAATGTTTATATCTGGGTCAGAAAATGTTTTTTGGTTAGTTAGTTACACCTGCATTTTTGCATTAAAACAGTTTTCACAGTCGCGGAATTTGTTGGTGTGATTAGAACACGTGTTACATTCAAATGGATAACATTTTTTTTCTATGAACACAGGCAAAATGTTTTTTTTTGTAAAAATAAACATAAAATTGTTTCTTTAGAAGTAGGATAGAAAAATGGTAGTCCTTTATTATTATTATTACCTACCAAACAACTAATCTTCAACTCTAATAACGACAATGTCATAAACAAAATTCCATTTTGGAGAGGAAACCAATTTATTCGGTAAATTATCTTCGTGTTCCTCATTCCTAAATAGTTTACTTTGCACTAAATATGTAACTCCATTAATTACTTAATCTGGGTAATCGTTAAGGTTAAACATGTGTTGAGTTAATAGTCTAACAAACTATCATTTAATGAGTTACACTTAAATTATACTTAAATGAGCCGATAGAATAGATAGTTTACCAATGCTATCAATAAAATTGTTAGTTTATATTAAATCTGTTGTGTAGGAAAAATAAAATTAAAATTACCAACCCTGTAATTTGACAGAATTGGGATTAAAAATGCGATTAGTGACGTAAAAATGTCGATCATGCAAAGAGGCATCACGCCAGTTGTCAACAAACATCATTTTATAGATGTTCATTAAGTTATTAAGGCTGTGATGAGTGATTTGTAAAAATGAGTAAACGAAGAAAGACGTCAGTCATATTTGTAGTGTAAAAAAATGATGAACATACGGAAATAGAATTTACTTTTAATAAGGTTACTAGTCAACGAACTGCGACCCGTAAAAAAAAGAGATTTAAATTGTTTTTGAATTTTTTGACTCAATTTAACTGCAAATGAAATATATTTTTTTAAATCGGATGAGTAACACAAAGACGCTTATTTCTTTCAGCAGTAAATTTACAATTTTTTATGCAATATCGATTTCAGGGAAAAGCTTTAAAATTCTATTGAATCTAACGCCTATATATTTTGATATATTATTGGAATTATTCTTGAGCAAAACTGAAACCGACCACCAAGACGAATACGATGATAGGTTCTTCAATTTTGATAATTAAAAGTTTAGCTCATTTCAAGAATGGGTGTGTAAGAATTTACCAGACCAAATTCAAAAATATACTACTTAATATGACAGAAATGCAGAAATTATAGTACACTCTGTATTATATGTATATTATTGTAAAAGGAAAGAAGAAGTAACATTCTTTATTGCACAAATTAAAATCACTATAATTTACAAGAAAGTCGTAAGTACCTACATGATTTTTCCAACGGTTTCGATCAATTAACCTGCCTGGTTATGTTGGTATGGTATTTCGGTTGATGGACACGTTAATTTGCAATTTTCACTGCAAACGGAATTCATTCCATTACTAGTGCGTTTATACACCCACAAATTGTGGTCATTAGCGAAATAGGTAAGGCCAGCGACAAATAATAGTATATTACATAACGAGTTCGGAAAGTGACACTTTTCACACGAGGGGTAAGCCGAGAGCGACAATCCCACGAGTGTGAAAAATCACTTTCGCACAATTAATGTACACTATTTTTCCTACGACCACGCGATAATTTTATCAAATATTGTGAGATGTGATGGTTTTATTTGCGACAGGTTCTGTTCTGTTTGGATTTTGTTTATATTATAAATAAGGCTGTTTTATTTACAATCACTTTTGTAGTAGAATAAATACAAATATTGATAATTAACATTTGTTTGAAAAAAAAAACAATAACTATGGACTTATAGAACAGATAGGAAAGTAATTTACACGTGTGCGAAAAGTACTTTCCGCACACGTGTGGAAAGTACCACTTTCCGCCGTAGTAGAGAGTGCGATATCTGTTGCTTTCCTATGTGGTCGTAGGAAAATGACTTTTAACATATTTATTTCTCACTTCGTTTAAAATATTGAATTTTAGGTCAACTAGTTTTAAAACGTAATATGTCAGTTGGGCAAAACGATCAGGTAGTTCCTAATCCTGCCATTCAGTTGGGCAAAAAATATGAAATCAAGAGATTAACTACCCCAACCTTTAATGTCAATTTAATGAACTTGTATGTACCTGTTTTAACGAATTGTATTTATTTCTAGTTTAGACATCAGTATTCATTATTTCATTCTTTGCAAAGCAAAGCGCTCGATGTTATAGCCTAAAACTTCACGAGACGAGGATTTTTTAACCATGTTAGATCGAGAAAACAATTTTTGAGATTATTTTTTGGTATTTATTTTTTTGCTCATTTTAATTTTATTAAATGTTTGTCAAATAGATATTTACCTACCTACTTCATTGGAATAAATATAATTATTAGTTAGTTGATTTGTATTATTTTTTTACCTAGTACACCAGTAAGGAATTTTAATTTATCAGATTCGACATTCAACCGGTTTATGCCTTTCGGCTTCATCAGTTAGGCTTTTCGAATCCAATAAATAAAATTCGTACAAGTCAATAGCTATAGCCGCTATAAGATAACATTTTTAGATGTGCTACCATCAATACTCTCTTCTAACCGGGTAGACTTCAACTGAGCACCGTCCCTTCAAGGCAATAAAAGTAGATACTTCAATTGAGCACTTTTAACTGGTTTAATAAATCTTCTTAATCCTTTAATCCTAATGATGATAAGTTAGTTAAAATTGATTTTATTTGCAAGAGTGCATTTGCAACTAATGTTTTTTTATAAATATTTTGAAGGAAATTAAATAAAATAAAATTTTGATTTACATAACATATATTAAACTTATATACAAAAGAAATATCTATATAAAAATATAAACTTAAAATAGATTGATTATAATTTGTATCTATTTGCGATTAATTTCACATATTCAAATTCTGTAATTTCTCCATTATTTAATTCTAATTTTTTTTTATTTTGTATAGATTTGTGATTAATTTCACATATTCAAATTCTGTAATTTCTGCATTATTTAATTCTAAAATTTTTTTATTTGTGAATGTTTCTGCCTCTCTAACTTTTTTGTTATTATCCTGACAGGCGTATTAATACTTTGTATTTTAATATATACTAAACACTGAAATTCAACAAGTGTTTTTACAAAGATATGAATATTCGGATGGGCATGGTAAAAGTTTTTAGAAAAGTGCGAATGAAAGGATTCACAAAGCTTTTAGAAGCCCATACTGTTGGTGGAAAAAAGGAATCTTCTGAGATATAATTGTCAATCTGATAATCAGCTAATTTGATATATGCCGAAGAGTTGGGAATTTCGGACATAAAATGATAAAATGATTCTCGGATTCAAATTAACAAGAATTAAAGGGATAAGTATTAAGTCATTAAGTGCTGAATTGATGCATCTACGAGGGGTGCAATAGTTTACCTGAGGGTAATAAAGTGCTAAAAAAATTTTACCTGTTCCGACATTTGCCCAACTGACCTATAGGATTACGTTGACCCTTTTTCAGCAACGGATTATAGCAGGTATTTTTGCCCAACTGAATGGTCTCCTTTTAAAATTGTGAGATAACAAAAACGAGGCTTTTAGACTTACTTAAATTTAAACTTCGACTTTGTCGCATCCTCATTTCAAAACCAATTCTTTAAATAAATACGGAAATGTTGAAGATATTCATGTTTTTTTTTTGAAATCGGAAGACAGAAGAATATCAGACCCACATAAATCAAAATATCATTTCATCATGTATTGAACCGACTCCTGGACTAAAATATCGGGAGGGTTACTTCCTTACATTACAATTTATGTAGCATAATTTGATGACTGGTACCTACCAGTACGGATTATCGAACTATTATCAAATTGGCCCTTTATGATGATAGGGAATTAATGCATAAGGAATTTAATTTAATCAAATTGATCTCTTTTAAAACTAAGTAGGCCAATTCCCTATCTTCTACATTGATTATTTTACTGGTTCTGGTAAAAGCATAAAAATGTCAGGAATACAGCAGATTTTGTAAATACATAGGTATGAAATAAAGTGGTAAAAGTTTTAATCAAGCAAAAAAATTACTTACTTAGACAAGTCTGAGAAAATTACGAAAATATCGTAGAAAAATAGTACAAAAATGAATAAAAGACACCGAAAAAAAAATACGCCGGCAGAAAATACTAAAGAAGTTAGACCACTTAGAAATAGAAATCCAATAAAGTGTCTTGCAAAATAACTATTCTGTTAGTTTAAAAGACAGTAGCAGTTCTAAAAAATTTTTTATACTTTTAAGTACTTAATTATATATATACCCTAGTTTTAAGTTAATTAAGTATGAATCCTTACATTCGAGATTTTTCGATAAATAAAATTGGAAACTATCAACTAAACAATGTGGGATGTATAAAAGATGTACTTAAAATTAATTAAGAAAACGACAATTTCAAAATAATCCACAATAATATTTCCAGCCTAAACCATAATTTTGACAAATTTATTCTTATGTTAGAAAATATTAATATAAAATTTGACTGCATTGCTTTTACCTACTTTAATATTTAACTTTAATTATTTTTTTATTTGATAGATACCATACAACAAACAAGTAACCTGTTTACTTCGTGGCTCTTGTCGATTATTAGTTTGTTAGTACAATTTTCATATTATTGTTCTATTGTATCTTTTTTTACTTACAATAAATAAACAATATTATTATTATCGTTGTACTTACACTTAATCTTAAAAATATGCTAATGTAAATTAAACAATAAATAAGGTGAGGTAATAATAATTATGTTATAATTTTTTTTGAATTTTCTTATTTCGTAGTACTTCATTTGCAGCATTGAAAACACAAATATCGATTTCTGTCAATGGAAAAAGAGAAATATCCATTGATTTGGGTATTGCGAGCAAGGAAGAATTTTACGTTAACCACCATTTCATTCAAAAATAGGAATCACTAAGTCTAAAATGGAAAAAAAACTAGCCTGAAACCAAGGGTTTTTAATTCTTATCGAATTTATATCTTCAATGACCTAGTAACTTTTTTCGCTACGGTTTATTCAACTTCCCATCGATTGTGTAACCAGATACCAGACGACTAAACCAAAAGGGGGTCGAAAACTTGCTAAACAGGAAGGAAGCTACTAGGGGTTGATACTTATAAACTTATACACGAAAAGGGCAATCTTGATTTGGTTTTAATTTTTATTTATCGGTTATTGTTACTGTTTGCAATATCTTGTAGGGCGTCTGCAAATAAAAAAAATCGAAACAGTTTTTATTTTTTTTTAATTAAAATTTTTTGATAAATACCGACTTTATCCTGTCATAATAGTCCATGTCAGGAGTCGGAATTTGAGGTGATTTTCCCTTTTTTTCCGGACAGTGCCAATTTAGTCTTTTTACCCTCGTCGTCCCCTTCAAAACGGCCAAAAACCACCCCCTGAAGGGATTAAACGGGCTTTAGAAGTTAGCAAATGAGTAAGGAATTTAATTTATCAGATTCGACATCCTAAGACCGGTTGCTGCCTTTCGGCTTCGTCAGTTAGGCTTTTCGAATCCAATAAATAAATCTCTTAAAGGGATACGAAGAAGAGAGTGACATTTTGACTAGAATCAGTCAAATAAAAGCTTTGCAACACACAATGCAAATTGTGTATGCAACCTCATTACCTCGGGAATTTTTTGCTTTTAAATTGTCAATACTCTCTTCTAATCATAGATGGTAGCACATCTAAAAATTTTATCTTATAGCGGATATAGCTATTGACTTGTACGAGTTTGGAATTTTATTTATTGGATTCGAAAAGCCTAATTGACGAAGCCGAAAGGCAGAAACCGGTCTTAGGATGTCGAATCTGATAAATTAAATTCCTTACTCGTTTTCTAACTTTGTATTAATCTCTGAAAGGGATACGAAAGAAGAGAGCGACATTTTGACTAGAATCAGTCAAATAAAAGCTTTCCAACACACAATGCAAATTGTGTATGCAACCCCAATACATGGGAATTTTTTGCTTTAAAAATTGTCAATACTCTCTTCTAATCATAAAGGGTTTCTCTGAAGAAAAACACACTTTCCACCCATTTTCAAGGATGCTGAGCACGGTGGTGGTATTGGATATCGCTTCCGACCTCCACCAACCTCTGCTCCACCGGCCAATACTCTTCCCCGAAAGGGGTCAAGTTTTTTTTAAGTATCAGCGGCAAATATATAGTATTGGCTGGTGGAGGGGTTGGTGGTGGACGGAAGCGATATCCACCGTGCTCATCATGAAGATTGCAATTTCATTACATCAGCAGCTATGAAATGTTCTGACCATTCTGCAAATGGGAGAGTTTAATCCTGAATTTGTTCTCCTAAAAGGCGTAATAAAAGTTTCATGGTTTCTTAAATCTCTGTTAGGTATACTCAAGGATATTTTGGACAGTAGTCCGGAACAATCCATAAGGTTATTGAATATTTTAAAAATCATTAGAAGTGACATTCTTCTCGTATCTGTGAGACAACATGGAATATTTTCTGTTTAGTAAGTATTGGGATGTCGGATTTACGAGCTAGTTATTTTACAAATTTGTTCTGGATGCTTTCGATTCTGTGGTGGTAAGTGACATATTGGGAATTCTAAACAATTGATGCAAAATTTAATCTACTGTATTTGATGCGTAATATAGGTTCAAGAGAGTTTTGGCATTCCTGAAGTGTCTAGTGTTCTTTATTATGAATCACAGTAAGCTATTACAAATATGAGTTTTAAAAATCATTTTAGAATCCACAATGACTCCAAGATCACGAATTTCTTTCATTATATGAAGGTTATTTATTATTATTTTATAACTAGTTTGGTTCAATTAATCTGTTGATCAGACCTTTACTAAAGAAGCAAACAATTAAGTGCAAGTAGAACAGTTAATATAAATAAATAAATACAGACAGATTTTAGTAAAGATAATAAATGAAGAATGTAATTCACATTCAAATGTGGTAGTTAGAATATGTAACAAAGCTAGAAGGAAAACGGCGACTAGTTTCTGTCCCCCGAACCATCTTCAAGTCTATTTACACATAATAAATTAATAAACATAAAACTTGGTGGCAAAACCACATGATTAAAATTCTTAAATCTTAAATCAGAACGCAACAGTCTGTTTTATGTTTTCAATTTCTATTTTCATCAATTTGTTGTGTGTAAAGCTTGAAGATGGTCTTGGGAACCGAAACTAAATTGATCTCGTAAAAACACATCTTTAATTTTTTTCCTTTATAAAAATTTCCTCAAACCGCTTCTGCATATCCCGTCTACTACACTTTTTAATATTGCCGATTCATAGCTCTGATTAGCCATTAAAACCATATCCTTTGTTGTACGGTCAACAAAATAAACATTCTAATGTGATTACAAAAATTTGTTATAATTACAAATTAAAATAATCTTGTTTCAGTTCTCGTACACTTAAAATTTACGACGTTCAAATACCTCATTTATATTTCTCTGGTATGTGAAGTCAAACAAAAAGGTGTGCTTTCGGATGATCTGTTTAGTTTTATCGCGCACTTGACTATTTTTAGGAATAGGGCACTAATCTGAACAAAACCCCTACGTCATTCCTATCAGAGGCTTTTAAAGAAATTTATGACGTTTATGTCAAGAGGATCTCAGAGCTATTCAGAAAATGTGAAAGTTAGAAATCAACCATTTGGGTATTTGACTACCTATATAGATATATTTATACATTTATTTTAATTATTTTACAAGGACTTTTTTGTTATCGAGATGAAATGTGTAAGGCCTAAGATGAAAAATCCACGAAGTGAATAAAAGTTAATTATTTTTTTATGCTCTTAATTGAAAATAAAAGCCGTAGGAAAAAGTATTAAATCTCATATTGCTCATGGTTCGGTTTCAGTTTCAATTATTTTTCTTACATACATAAATTAAATTCAACAATTAAACTCAGTGAGTTTTATAAAATTTTACGCTTTCTGGCTCATATTTATATTAATTTTGTTGGCAAAAATCCCATTAATGTAGAAAATTTTCCGATTTTTAGCGCTCCAGTTTTCAAAATATTCAGAGTTCAGATATCGAAATTACTAAAAAAAAATTAAATTATGTATAGTTACATTTACCGGTCAACCAAAGGTGGTTTTGAATATTTTCGCTATCTGAATAGTTCTTATCATGGTTGTTAAAGATTTGCATAAATTACTTCCACACTTAGGGCTGGCAAAACTTAATAAAATAATAAATAAAAATAAAATTAATTTGTACCTAAATTTGTATAGTACAACCCTGATATGCTTAAGAATAAATCCCGTGCAGAAAGTCGAAACGATTCTGTATTTACCGGGCACCTCAAGAATCATGGCAGAAATAAAAGTAAACGGCCCCTCTGGCTTGCTCACCGTCATCGTCATAGCTCGAGTATGTATCATCCGTTTAGTGATAATCAAGTTACAGTCTACCGTGACGTCACTACGGACTTGTCTGCTACTTTTTCGTTCATTTCTAGATTTCAATCTGTTATATAATCATTTCTTATGAAGGTACGTATCAATACCCAATACCCACGATATTAAATAAAATTTAAAATTAAAAATAGAATAACTAATAATTCAAACCATAAAAAAAAGACACTTTAATGACTTTAAAAATGTCTTTTACCGTCTCGTCATCCTGATTGCTCACCTACGAGCAACCCTCAAAAGCCACAGGCTTGTGCGAGTTAGAAATAAGGGGGCCTTGCCTTTTAATGTGCGATTTCCCAGCACAGCCGAAAGGACAACCCGATGCGCATATCATTGGTCACCCATTTATAGTCTAATAATTACAATAAACTAACAAGTCTTTCGTAAATTATTTTCAAGGATTTGTGCTATAAGTAACTCGTTAACTTTTGATTAAAAAATAATGAAATAACTTAAAAAATTTGGAATTTTAAAAATTAACTACTTTGTGCTATTTATATTTGTTATACTTTGCCATAACACTTGAATCAAGCAATTTACAAAAGTTTTTCTATTTTATTAAGGCCGTTTTTTTTTATAAAATATAAACAAATTACTTACAATTAAAAAATACTTTTAAAAAAAAACTTTATAATTGTTTGTCGAATTCAAAAACTTTTCTTTTTTCGATTAATTTAATTCATTAACTTGTATATAAAAAAATAAGCATTAGAGGCATTCACTGTCAGGATCCAACAGGTAAAATAGAAGTTCCGATTGTGCATTTGAAGGATGTTGTAATGGTGATAATTATTTTATTAGTATTATTATTATGAAAATCGCACGTTGTTATAGTGGATTATTTTTCGTTAAAATATTCTTTAATTCACAAATATTACGAACGAGTTTCAAAAATTATTTGTTGATTGTGTATAATAAAATACTTGTGTCCATAGGTAAAAAAAATCGAGTTCACCATGATTGGTTGATTCATAGAGTTGGATCATTAGTTTGTCTTTCATATTATTAGTTATAGGTGTGTAGTAATTTTCAATTAATTTATTACTTTTCAGTTTTACTATTTTGATCATATGCATGATTAGTGGATGAAGTAAATTATATTTTTCGTCCAGAATAGTTTTTTTATCAAAAGTTAATGAGCTGTGCCACAAAACCCTGAAAACTATTTATAAAAAACTCATGTAATAAGCAATTATCGCATTTTTTATTAAAGTAACAGGGATGTATTCCGACAATGATTCAGTTTTTAATTTGTAAACCATGTACATTTTTTATTTTCTATTTTATGAACTACTGACACATTTACTTCTTATTTTATTTTAAGTTTTATAGACAACCGCTAAAAATATTACAAGCTGTCAAATATCTACCTTGCCATAAAGATTTAAATTTATTTACATCTTTGTATATGTAGGGTGATTACTCTTAAAACATCCAAATGTACATTTTTAAAATTGGGCTGTAATTTTTTTATCACACCCTCCCCCGTAAATGATTTTCGACCAGAAAAGAAATACAAAATTTTTAACTTCGTTTAATAAAACCATGATTTATTAAATCTTTATAGTTAAGACATAACTTTGAGTTGTAGTTGTAGTTTTTTCAGCTATTTTCTATAAATGAAGAAATCGATGTTGTGACAAGTGTGGTTTTTATAAATTCTTTTCAAGGATTGCTCTAGAACTTAACTTTTGATTAAAAAAGAATTAGTATATCTTACGAACCGCATCGTGGACAAAAAATATAAAATTTTGTTGGGTTTCTCGTAAAAAACTGGTATAGGATACAAATAAAAAATCTGTAGAACCGCCCACAAGCTTACATTCTTCGAAGTTGTTCTGTGCAATTTCCTGAATTAATAATTCCTAGAGCAATTTTTGCAGTGACTCAGTAATATAAATCTACGTCATATTCGAGAAATCATTTAGTTTTTTAACTTTTATAACGAAAGTAGGTATAATTCACAGTATTCACACTTATCACATTAGATAAACTATATTTAGTTACTTTGTTTGTAACACGTGCATATTTTAAAAAACGATAATCTAAACGGACAATTAATTTTATTGATCAAGAAATTGTAAGAATATTTTAAGTACTGGTTGTCAAAATGTTTACCTGGCCAGGGCTTATTTAGACTAAAATGCCACAAGGTCATTTTTCTATTTAAATGTGTCTCATTCATCATAAAACCACCATGAATGAATAAACTACTAACCTTGTATAAAACTACATATTCTTTGAAACCCAGATCACACCTATACATAGGTATTTGTTTATGCAAAAGTAATGTCTATTGTTCTTTGTTTTATCATTCTTCGTATTCTAAACAAGTATTCCTACAAACATAAAAACAAATTGGTATTCATAGAACTTCTGATTCTCGATAAATACCAAAGGAAGCCTTAACAAGGATGACAAATATTGAATGACCCAAACTGGACATTTAAATATCGGATGAACTAAATTACACAGTGTGAACATGGCTTTTACCTGTCGGCGATACTTTTGAACTTTCCGAACTTTTCAATTTTTAATTACTCATTGTTCTAAAAGTTTCCACAAACTGTCAATTATTTAATTAGTGCAAAAAGTGCATTCTTAACTGAAAAAACATGTACAAAATGAGACCTACCTGTTGTGAAGGCACAACTATGAAAAATTGCACAAACAAACAGAAACATTTAATAACAACACGATTTTCGAGGTTTTTTTTCAGTTTAGCGCACTTCACACACTACAAA
Source organism: Crepidodera aurea (assembly GCA_949320105.2). Taxonomy (NCBI): domain Eukaryota; kingdom Metazoa; phylum Arthropoda; class Insecta; order Coleoptera; family Chrysomelidae; genus Crepidodera; species Crepidodera aurea. Next base: position 65,564,456 of record OX439472.1, on the reverse strand, counting down.
CTTCGATATAAGTCACTACATCATTTTTATCACTTCTAAACACAAAATTTTCAAATTTTCGTGAGTCTGCGTAAAACTTTTCACAAGGTGTGATCGTGTCAACTAAGTATAGTTGCGATAACTTTACAAAACAAACGCAACGGTGGAATGGAATGCTGTCAAGTCAACTTCAATCCAATGCGCAGTTTTATGCGCACTGTCAAACAACCGATGTGCAAACATCGTTGTCACTTTTCAATAAAATCTGTCCTAAACAAAAATGTTTACAATATTTTAAATTTTACATGGAGATTTATAGTTTTTTGTATGATTATACATATATATTTGATTTACCATAATAAAAAGTATTAATTTTTAGTAATGTATTTATTTTCTATATAGAAATGATATTGTATAAAATGTAAAAACAGTACTACTAATATTCCATTTTTTTTTGACAAGCCAATTGTAGAGTTTGGCTTATTGATGGATAACCAACCGTTAAATTGGTCAAAATAAATAATGGAGTTAAGAGACTATGTTTAAAAAAATTGCAAAAGCTTGAATGAATGAATATCTATCTATATGTGCATATCTAATCAAAACCACGTCCATATAACTTACCGCGAATTTATATAAAGATTGCCTTATATATAATCTAAAATTTGTCTTTCTCATCAATATTTAATTCACGATATAGACAATTATTACAAATATATTTTTAAAAAGTAGTTTTTGAAAAATTCCCTAAACTTCACAACTGTACTTGTTCTGGCAACATTGTATAGTTTCGCGCATATTTTTCAGTGATACCTTAAAATTACAAAAACATTCAGATTAGGTTAAGTGAATTTAGCAGTTTTGTAAAAGTTTTATTATTCTTTTTCATATTAAAGTGAAGCTTTTCAAAAGTATACTTTAAGAAAAACAAATTTGGCATAATTCTGAGCATTTAGAAAATTTTCAAACAAAAATGGATACTACAGATGAAAAGAATTCAGATAAATTAGATGACATATATGAAGATTTTGCAGATTTTGATTTAGGAAAAACCGTGGATAAGGTAATTTAATTACTACTTTAATATCAAATAAGTTTCATTAATTAATATAAACTAACTTTCAGCTCCAAAATGAAAATAAAGAGTTGAAAGGCCATATATATTCACAAGAAATAAACATAAAAAAGCTAGCTGAGGCTTTAGAAGAAATGCAAAAAGTTAATGAAAGTCTTACAAACAATATTTCCTCCCTGTACAGAACGGCAAAGTCAGAACTAGAAAGAAAAGATTGTACCATTGCAGACTTGCGAAACCAAGTCGATAATATTACTTTTAGAAGAATAGGTGGTCAAATTAATACTAATATAAATAGAGGTTTAAATATACATATAAAAGAAGCTTCTTTTGTTAAATCGGAAGTAGAAATTACTAATATAACTAGAGAAGACTATATAACGAAAGTAGATACTATTTCTGATAAATGTGATGTACCTATGGTAGATGATCATCTTATAAATAGGAAGGAGCTGTTTACTGCCAGTAACTGTGAACAAAATATAGAAAATAAATACAAAGAAAGTGAAACAAGGAATCATCACAAAAATAATATAGAAAATAGACATACTATGTTCCAACAAAAATATAATAATAATAAAGAATCTACTTTTAAAAATCATAATTCTCAACTAGGAACAAGTATGTTTGAGGAAGATTTCAGAAAATACAATAACAAAAGTAGACATCAAAATGAATTTAATGTAAGGGATTTAAGATATAGGATTCCAAAAAAAAGAGACAAAAGCTATAACAGAGGGGATCATTCTGATTACAGGTTTGACAGAAGATATGAGGAAAATAAAGGTCATTGTTCAAGGTACGAAAAAGTTTTTCCTAATCAAATTAAGAATGTTTAAATTTTTTCAGAACTATTCTTGGGTCAAAGTCAAAATTCAACTAAATAGGCTGATTTTATCCAGGGGCTAATTATTGGCTATTTTTTTAAAAATATGGTAATAAAAATAATTAGAAAAATATTCCTCTAATAAAAAAATTGTTGAATTTTTACACTTTTTCTCTCAAGAAAAAACACCTTTTGGAAAAAAAAACTCTTCCATTGTAATATATCTGATAATTTTTCATAAAATGTCAATACATGGTTAAATGACCCTGTTCTTTGTGTATTTTTTTAAACCCCAGTTGTTTTGTATCATTTTTAATGTTCAAAACATTCAGTTGCAAATATTGCTTATCTTTGTGCTCCTACAAATCAAATCTGATAATTCTACTTAATTTTGTTTGTGTCAAATATTAGTAAAAACAAAATATTTCTTTTTGCATCTTATAGACAAAATCCAAAGATGGATAACAAATCACATTCTTACCATGATAGAGAAGGCCACAGAAATGACACCTACAAAAGACCAGAAGATAAGTTACAAGTCAACAAAAGAAGTGAAACAAAGAAAATTCTTAAAGTGGTAGATAAAATGGAAAATAAAATTTTAACCAAATCTCGCACTTCTAATCTGGAATTATTGCAAAAAGAAACGTTGGAGAAGAGCAAGAAAAAACTAGAGAAAAATAAAGAAAAATTGGAAGCAAATAAAGATCAACGAAGTGAAGAAATGGTATTAAAGCAAACTTCACAGCCAGTCAAAAATTTCTTTACAGACCATTTGGACCACATATTAGACTCAATTCAAAATAACATTAATGAAAAAATTACAAATTCTGATAAGGGGGAACCACAGAAAATTGAAAATGTCAGTCAGGAAGAAAAAAGTATATCAAAAAAGAAGAACCATAGGAGAAGCAAGGCTAAACTTAACCACCTTTTTGAAGAAGAGCTTGAACATCCTAAAGAGGATGATAATTTCATTGAAATTTTGGATAAGTCTGCATTACAGAAAATCGACAAGGGAGACAAGAAAGAAGGAAAACATAATCAGAACAACAAATTTGAAAAAGACATTGGCCTTTTAGAAAATTATATTGAAATATCTTCAATGGAAGATGACGGTTTTTTTGACGGTAATTTAAGAAAAGAAATAGAACCAACAAAAAAGAGGAAAAAGGAAGATTTTGACTGTTCTTTAGAAGAAAACAAAACAAAAAAAATTAAACATTCTAATTTGGCTGAAGAATTAATTCTTGATGCAGATGAAATAAAAACCAAGAAAAAACGAAAATCTAAAGAGAAAGTGACAAAAGAAGATTTAAATAGTATACTATTTGGTGATGATTCTATTAGTAATGATGAACAAATAAAAACCAAGAAAAAACGAAAATCTAAAGAAAACTGTGTAAAAAAAGATTTTATTAGTTTATTATTTTCTGATGATTCTATTAGTAATAATAAATCTGAAAAATTAAGCAGTTTAGTATTATGTAATAATAGTAATGAAAAAATAAATACAAAGAAAAAACGAAAATCAAAAGAAAACAAAGTCACATTAAATGATAATGTTGTTTCTGAATCAGTCAATGACATAGAACTTGGTCCTTCCCTAAAAAATTGTCCAATAACTCCTGATGAAGCTATAAATGATGTTATTAAAAGAGATGGTGGAAAAAAAACGAAGAAACAACCAAAATCTGAAACTTTTTGTGTAGAACCAAATCTAAAAGTATCTGAGGATAAAAATGTAAAAATACTAAGTGAAACTATTTCAAATTGCCTAGAGGTTTTAGAAAATCAGGCATTTGCCAAACAAAATATTGACAAACACCAAATATCTTCAGAAAACAACAAAAACCAGAGTACTAATTGTGCTGAAAATAATCGGGATAATTTGAAAAAAGAAAAAATGGTGGTAGAAGAGAATAATGACAAAGATGAAGGACAGTTTACCAAGAAAAGCCAAAAATCAAAGAAAGATGACAGTTATGAGAAAAATTCAACATTTGCAGTAGCACAAAAGAAAACAGGCTATACAAGATGTTCAATTACACCTATAGATGAAGATATAGTTTCTTCAAAACATAATTGTCTAGAGATTTTAGAAAAAACGGCAGATAAACATATTGACAAAGACCAAGTACCTTCAGAAGACAACAAAAAACGGAATAAGAATGGTGCTGAAAATAATCGGGATAATTCGGAGAAAGAAAAAAACAGGTCCCCAAAAAAAGATTTTAACCTAGAAGATAATAAAGACAAAGATGGAAAACCGTTAACTAAGAAAAGCCAAAGAATACAGGAAGATGATAGTTGTGAGAAAAATTCAACATTTGCAGTAGCACAAAAGAAAACAGACTATACACCTCTAGATGAAAATATAGTTTCTTCAAAAGGCACTCCTGTTAATAAAGAAACTACAGAACAAAAGTCGGAAAAACATAAAAGTGTTCTACATGACAGTTGTGAGAAAGTTGAAGCTGTAAAAAAAATACCGAAAAAGAGAAAAAGCCCAAGAATAACAAGCACAACAAAGTTTTCTCCAAACAACAGAAAAAGTAACATGAGTGACAAACAGAATTTGGAAGACACAACAGAAATAGAAACCATTGGAAAGAAAAGTAGCATTTTAAGAGACCCCTTAAAAGAAAAAGAAGACTCTCCCTGTGATTTAAGAGTCAAACCTGATAGTAAAATCGTCATTGTTAGTGACATTTTGCTACAGTCTGGGACCCCTAAAAGACAAAAAGCTGAAAATAAATCGCTCAAGGAAGGTACACAAAATACTTTACGTATTCAAATAGACTTCACCGATTTAGAAAATGGTACAAAAGAATCAAATTCAAAATCAGAAGCGGGAATAATTGAAGATGTATCAAAAGTTGATTTTTCTGATATCAGTAGAAAATTAAATACATTAAAATCAGTATCTAGAAAAGATATACTTCTGGAACGATACGCCTCAGATGAGAGTCAAAATAAACTTAATAAATGTCGAGAAATCCTTAACAAAAACAAAAATGAAAATTTGTCGAATGAATCCAATAAAACAGTAACATTGAAAAATCTTTGCAAAATAGAAGCAAAGAATCTAAACAAATCGGGCACTTTCTCTGAAAAAATTCCAAAAATTAACCCTCTAAAGAAGAGAAGAGTTGATTTTAAATTAACTGACACTGAAGCAGAAAATAATAAAGAAAAGCAGATTGAGAATATAGAACAGACATTAAAATTAATGCATAAAATGGAAAAAGATAATATTGAAGAAACTAAACAAATGTTAGGAAGTAATAGGCCTAAGAAAAAAGAAAAATTAGAAAATAAAAAAGTCGAAAATACCTCTGCTACAAATGAAAGAACCCTCAGAAGGGGTAGAAGCAGATCAACAAGTGACAAAGCAGCCATAAATAATAAATCTGATTACGAAGCAGCTGAAAAAACGAAAAATCCTAGAGAAATAAAACAAAGAATATCGGAGACTGATAAAAATGAAAATAGAACAGATAGAACTTCTGAAGCTATAACTGAAACAAACAAACTAGCAAGAAAAAGTACTGAAGATGCAATAGATGGAAGTTCTAAAATTATGGAAGCAATTGACGATACATCTATTACAGATCATAAGAATAAGTTGAAGATAGATGATACCCAAACAACTACCAAAAATAGAAAAGAGGAATTGACCTCTCTTTCTGACCGAAAATCTGCTTCCGAAGTGAGATCAAACACAACTGAACAATACAAAACAAATGTAACTATACAACAACACTTAGATCTTTCTACTAATTCCCTAGAGAGAGAAAAAAATGATAAAACAGCAGAAAAAATTGAAATAAACATTTCTGATCAAAAACCACAAGAAAATTCATTAGTTACACAAAAGAACACTCATCAGTTACCGCCATGCTTAGGAAACATTCCTGTTAATTCTTCCAATTCACATATTGGACAGTTACCAAAAGCACGCAAAAGAATAACACCAACTCCAGTCAAAGACTCTCCCGTATGTTCTTTCAAAAACATCCTCGAAAGGAACAACGCAGAGTACAAAATTTTTTCCAAAAATTTCACGATGGAATCTTCTTTGAATTTGACTGATGAAGGAGAAATTCCCATTCTTCACTTGGAAGAAAACCATTTTAACAACATGGAGGACGCCACACAAAAAACTTTCGATCGAAGTATCATGAAGCTTTTAGACTGTATGAATGTGTCAAATCTAGAATGTGACATATCAAAACTAAATGACAAAGTTGAAAATTCAGCACCTAATGAAAGTTTGACGTTTGAAAATGTCATAGACAAAGCGTCAAACGCCGTTGTCGACAACGTTACTTCAAATAATGAGGAAGGTAAAGTTGTAGATATTAATAGAAATAGAACTCCTGTGAAAAAGCTGATGCAGACCAAGATGTTAACTTCAACTCCTAGAGTGGATGCGAATGTCGTTATTAATGATACAATAGTTACAAATAATCAAATTGTGACACCTGTCAAAACTGTTAATACTTCAAAAACGAGTTTAAATGTAACGAATGCAAGAGCCAATGGGGTGAGCACTAGTGTGAATGTGACGGACAGAAGTGTCAATGGATCACTTGCTTCTGTCAGTGAACCCGTAAGATTTAGAAGGAGATGTAGGATGATTGCGGTGAGAAAAATGTAATTTTGTTGTAAATATTTATGTATATTACCAAAGGGATTTTTATATTTAAGTTGAATTTAAATGTTTTTTATAGAAAAGTTCTAGGTAAACACAATGTCGCCAATTATTTTCTTATCTATGTAATTTTTCGAGTTCTATTTTGTTAAGAATAACATTTTATTTATTCTAGTTTGAAAATTGAATAAAAAATCTCTTTTAACTTTGGCGAGTTTGCCTAGAATCGACAGTACTGTTTTTATTGGAAATCTATTTTTTGGGTGAATTTTATCATAAAATGTATGTTTTAAAAATATAAATTGATAATTTTGACTAAACTTTACAGAGTAACGATAAAATTTGAAACTACTATTTAAATTTATTGATATCGTCATATTTAATAATAATAAACCGTCTTTATTAAACAAATATTACATACATATTTGTCCTGGAAAGGCTATTCTTTAACCTTTCCAGTTATTTCTACCAGTAGATGGACCAGTCTGTAAGAAAACTTTTTTGTTAAATTTAAAACTGACACCTAATTGGTAGATTTGAAGTATTTCTTTGTTTTTAGCCACTCATAAAAAAGTAATTCCAAAATTTTAGCATACTCTGGTTTAAAAATAGTATAGAAATTTATATGGAATCATACACGTGTATTTGTTTATATTGACTTCTCTTTTTTTATGTTTAATTCTTTAAAGAGCTGATACTTTTCAGGAGTTTAAAATTTAATTTGTCAATAGATTGCATAATTATTTTTTCTACAATCACTGACAGCTTTTTGGCAACTTAAATAAATAATTAAACTAACAAAATGCTACTAAACCAAATTTATTATTATATTCCAGATATCATCAGATATTGTTGAAACACTCTGAAGTTTGTTTTTATTATTTTTTTGGTAATTAATTTGACATATCTAGATTCAATATTCGATGCCATTCCAATAGAATCTACACCACTCATTCTTACTTGGAAAATCACTTCTCAAAAACTGATATTACACAAGTTTTACCATTTCTGGGCGTCTGATATACAATGACAACCTACTGTCCATAGTAAAGTTACTTTTTGTCATACAAATGTGAAGTAAATAAGTTCTATTATATCGTATTTATAGCCTTTTAGTTTTGAAAACATTTTGGGTAATTGCAGAGTGATTGTAGAAAAAATATGGTGTCAACTTCTGTTTGACAATTTTCACTTGTTACATAAAAATTATTATTTTAATTAGAGTACCACTTATTTTGCGAATACGATGAATATACATAATTTTAAGTTAGTCCTGTGACGAAAAAGGAAAATTTGTATATAGTTTATTTTTAAAAATTAAATTTTTTTATAATGTAAATAAAATCGTTATTTATTTTTGACAAGTTTTTTATTTGCATATAATTTTAAGGTTTTTGTATATAAACTGTATTTTAAACCGAAAAACTCAAAAACAGATTCTATAAAAAGTGGGCGTTAACGCAAATACAAATAAACCTCAATTTAAATTTAAAGTTTCATTTAAAAATGTCAATTTGATACTCAAATATGTGGGAATTGTATTAGGTGTACAACTTTGTTCCCGCTGTTTTTTCTTGAAATTCGAGGTTTTCTAAAAAAAAATTTTCATACTTATATGATTCAAAGTATTGTCCATCGCTGCCATATTTCGGACAGTGTACGAATCCCGCGTTGAAAAAACTGATAAACTTTTGAAGCGATCCACGAATCGAGCCAATTTCTTACCTTTATTGTTATTTAACAAAAGTGACATTATTGGAGTGTCCACCTTATAGCTTGGACCTAACCCATTGTTATTTTTCCTTTTTATGAAATTTAAGGACAAACTGCGTAGTTTCTGTGTGTAGTGGATTGGTTTAAAAGTGTTTCAGTAAATGGTTTGACAGAATAAAAAATTAGAGTTAATGGATAAATATTAAAAAAAAAACAGTTTTTTGTTCAATTTTATTTTACTTTATTAGTATGCAAATATAATGTATATTTAAAAAAAACATTAGAATTCATCGTTCTGGAATGGGTGGTGCTGGTGACCATGAGCACTGAAACAAAGTTTTTCTAATTAATTGTTATTGCCAAAAGTCAAAATAATAATAAAATATATTTTTTTTGAAATAAAACAGCACAAAGTTGGTTCCACATAAATTTATTAACGATGAAAAAATAAAAATTTAGGCTACTAGTTTCGGCTCAAACAGCCATCTTCAGGCCTAGAAAAAAGGGGTTCATAGAGGAAATGATCAAATGTTTACAGAAAAAATCTTTTACAACTTACCCATGAGTAACGAAAAAACATTGTTGCCGAATATCTCAGAACAATCAAATGTTCAAAATTCAGCAGCCAGCAATAGCAATATGTTTTCTAATGGGTTAGCTTTGTTATTGCTGACCGCCGTTAAAGAATTTTGAATATTTGATTGTTCTGGGATGTTCGGCTACAATGATGAAAAGTTTTTAATTTTAATTCTTTTTTTCGTTACCCATGGGTAAGTTGTTAAAAGATTTTTTCTGTAAACATTTGATCATTTCCACTAGGAACCCCTTTTTTCTAGGCCGAAGATGGCTGTTTGAGCCGAAACTAGTAGCCTACATTTTTATTTTTTCATCGTTAATAAATTTATGTGGTACCGACTTTGTGCAGTTTTATTTCATAAAACTTTTTGGGCACATTTGAGAAAATGGACAACTTATTCCACTTAATAAAATATAAGTACCCTACAATTTACTTTCTTGTGAGTGAACCTCAGAAGTAGCTTGTGCGGGGAAAACCTCACAATTTCATTACCGATGCGATAGAGTTCCAAAGGATTGAAATTTTTGCAGCATAAATTAATTAATGCCAAATACGCTACAAATCTAATCTCATCAATTCAAACTTGGGACTGAACGGCACCACTGAAAACTACACATCGAAGAGTAGTTGCCTTTTTGTCAGCTGAGGCACCGTCGCCGGAATAAATAAATCTGGTTATAAGTAAACTTTATAGAATTTATAAAAATTTTGTGAGTACTTACGCATCCAAAGCAATCAATCTGCCATTACAGTCAAAACCATCGATATAAGCGATCTCTTCTTTGCTCAGACTAAAATCGAAAACTTCAAAGTTCTGTTGAATTCTCGCTTTGTTGACGGATTTTGGAATGGCGATAACTCCCCTTTCTAGTTGATATCTCAATACGATTTGAGCGGTGGTTTTGTTGTGCTTAACCCCAAGTTCTTTCAGTTTGGGATCATCCAACAGTTGGATGTCACCAGGTTTGGCCCATGGTCGATCTGGAGAACCGAGCGGACTGTATGCGGTAACTACGATATCCTTCGATTTGCAGAACTCAATTAGCCTCTTTTGGTTGAGATATGGGTGGCATTCTACCTAAAAGGATGTAAAGGTACCACATTAAAATGTCCAAACACTAATTGGTAAATTTTAATTTAAAAAAAGGCAGTGTCCTGTCCTTTTCTGTAAAATTGTCTTTTTCTACAAACTGCATTCCATAACATCATGCTAGGCCAAAGTTTTTTTAATTAAATTAATTTGATTTTAAATTTGAATTTCTCTTTGTATCCTCATCACAATAATAACAAATTGTAATTGGTTATGCAGAGTATTTCAAATCTTATGAAAACTTTTCAATGAAAATGGTAATGTTTAACACCTTCTACTTGTTTATTGTTCAATTTTTGTATGAGTTTTCTTAAATAGGGCGATATTTTTTCATGGACATCGCTAGTGAGAAAAGGAACAAGTCCCAGTCTCGTTAAAATATTGTTTAAAAGAATTTCTTGCTACGCCATTGAATGTGTATTGAAAATAATTAGTACTAGTCACAGTAGTTTTTGATAATAATATCTAATGTTTAAAAAAAGTGAGAAAATGTTGTACTTGTGTTTTGATTCACCCTGTAACCAATTTAAATCAATTTTAACAGAAGTCTTTAATTTAATACTAGAACAGTGGAGTTATCTTTCTTACCTGATTGTTTACTGGCTTAACTTTAGCAACTGCCAAAACTCTTTCAATTTGCTTTTTGTTAAAGTTTGAAAGACCAAGAGATCTGACGAGACCTTGTTGTTGTAGTTTTTCCATTTCTTTCCAAGTGTCCACATAGTCTACATCACTGAAAATTATTGATCCATCCTCTCTTCTAGGAAAATTTTCACCATCTTCCTACAGAAATCAAACCAAAAAATTAAAACATCCACATTTCAGCTTATAGCAAATAGCTGCGATTAACAAGAATATAAATTCACAGGGGTATTCGGAATAGATTGAATCACAAGTATTAAAATCAGAAACCCAATCATGCTAATAAGATACGGGTTGGTCGCAAGGAAAGACAAGGGCTTAAATGGTTTGGTCACTTAATGCAGATGCCAGAAGATTGATGGCTGAATCAATTTTTCGTATGGACCCCACCAGGTAGAAGAAACGGGTGAACTACCTGTATTAGACTACAAATGGCTTCAAATGAATTCCAGTGCTCATTTCGTATGTAAGTAAATCATTTTTATGAAATAAAATTATTTTTGGCGTTATTATGGAGACTTATAAGAGGTAAAAATTAACAGGAATGCGAAAAATATATTAACGACATTCAATAACTGGAAATTACATGCGAGTCGTGTTTAGATTAAATTATTTTTTTAATTATGAGTAGTCTCTAAAAGGGTAAAGCATTTTTTTTTTGCATTCGTTAATAATCGCTGACTCCTTCAAGTTTCAGAAATAAACATAAACATTTTCCTTACTTTATATGCCATGGGCCAATGAATCAAGTACAAATCCAAATATTCTAATCCCAAGTTGGTCAAAGTATCTTTAAGGGCTTTTGACACCAAATCTGGTCTATGGAAAGTGTTCCATAGCTTACTGGTAATGTAAAGGTCTTCTCTTTTGACTGTACCATCGGTGAATTTGGCTTTTAAAGCTTCGCCCACTTCTTTTTCATTACCGTAAATCCAGGCGCAATCGATATGACGGTAGCCAATGTCGATGGCGTCTTTGACGGCTTGTGTTACTTCGCCAGGCTTTGACTAAAAATGAAAGTTATCATAACATATTAACATATCTTTAAGGCACATTAACAAATGGTTTTTTTTTGTTTAACTGACCTTTCGGGTTCAGAGGAGTGTCAATATTTTGCCATTCGGCAAACCCCTAAATTATAATTCTCGCGTATCTCTAAAATAGGGACTTTAAAGGAAACAAACGACAATATTATACTTAATGTTTATGTTTAATGTATGATAAGATATAAAAAGGTTTTTGGTTAGAGACCATTTAAAAGTAAGCTAGGCTAGTATGTGTGTAAACCAAAAAATATGTTGAAGCAGTATTTACTTATCATTATGATTAAAAGAGATAACTATTAAATTTAACTTTCCAATTTGGTTTGGAATTTTTTACAGGTGCTTCGACTTTTCAAGTCTTCATCCAACTACTAAATTTTAATGTTTGTGCATAGTGACCAAAATTTGAAAAAATATCCACACCACAGAAAGAAATTACAAATTGAATGCAAAAACCGAATAGTTTTGTGTCCAAAATTAAACCTGATTTCAACAAAAAACTATTTTTTAAATTTCGACACTCGACAGAGATACCTATTTAGTGCCGTCTAGTTTAATCGATTTTTTTACAGTATCAATATTCAGTTACAGTTATAATAGGATGTTATTCAATACTTTATGCCAATTAAATAACTAAATTATATAATGATTGATCTCGAGACTTCCACTTATAGGTTATCAGCATATATTGAACAATTTGTGTGTTATTTCTTATTTATTACTAAAATATTTTTTCATGGTCGATTCAGCGATTGATTATTTATACATTTTTAACTATTTGCTTTTTTATAAAGTATTTTTTAAATGCGCCCTTGAAATTGAATAGGTACAAAATAACCGTGTAATAATTAAACAACAAAGAAAAATTAACACATTAATTTCCATTTTTTTTCTACACATGGTTTTATCAAAAATACCTAATTTTATATTTAAATATACTTAAATTATGGTTTGTAGCATTTATTTCATATCCTTTGGTATACAAAAATACTAGTATACCTACATGAAAATTTTGATAAAATATTTGTATTTCCCTAAAATTTCTGTTCTAAGCATAGAATAAGTATCGAGTCACAAAAATTTGTACAAACTGATCTTACTATTGTAAGAATTACCCTATAAATCTTAAACCAACAGGGATGGTTAGGAGGTGTATTCACTATATGCAAGAAAATAATTGTGTAATTAAAATATTTACCTTCCAGGTTCCCAAGCCAAACAAAGGGAATTTTCTGCCATTATTAAATGTAACTGTTGGCACTTTACCCATTTTTAAAATGTAAGTAACTTGCGAGATAAGGCGGGCAAGTTAAAAGTGAAATCTTGAAATACAACACGTAGTTTATATCAGTTTGGGTATTGCCTAAGTACTTGGTGTTATCAGTTTATTTGATATTTAACAAATCATCCGATAGGTTTGAACAAAAACAATCCACGTCAAGTTCTTTTTATAGGTTAGGTCATGAAAACAACTGGAAGTGCGCTAAATAGAAACAAACTTTAATTTCATTTTCAACCAAAGAACATTTTACTTTAAAGATATATTATAAAAAAGAACACAGAAATACAATTTTTTAATATAAAACCCATTTTTGTTTCTATACAAATTAGAGTATTGTGGGTTGACAACATTTACCATTTAGTGGTAATTACCTAAATATTCATCTGCTGCACTAGATTTTTCTACACTGTAACAACGACTCACTCTTGCTAGAGATTTTTATATATGTTGAATAAACATTATAAAACGTCTTAAGACTCTCGTTAGCTTTTATTAGATATAAAAATACGAGAAATTTTAAATCTGACATTTAACATAACCTAAAAATTGTTGTGTCCTCTTACTTCGTCTGGCTGTAGTAACATTGATTTTTATTGGTTCTAGAGAGTCGGCCATTATGTTGAAACGTTGAGTTTTATTGGTTCTACAGAGTCGGCCATTATCTCGATTCTCAACTGTTTCAATATTTATGAATGAAATAGACTACAACGCCCATATAGTACTATATTTTGAATGACATTGAGTTATTTCACTGATTATACAACTCATCATAAATTTAGCCAATAGCAGTTGCAATTTTTACTTAGTTACCATGTATTGATAAGCGAATATACCCTTGACGACGTTGTATAACCGTTTTTGATTTTCGCATCCTTCCATCTTGAAAAGTTTGTCATAGTAACAATACGTTTGACGTTTATAATGAGGAAACGTCACCAAAAATAATTATATAATTCGTTATATAATCGTATCGAATATCACGCGAGCATACGAAAATAATCGATTATACTTCCTCCTCGCTCGACGTATTTCTTTTCGTCAAATACGTCTCGTGACTCCTAGGAGTGTAAATACTAAAAAATTAAACAAAAATGATTTAAAAAAAAAATTTATTCAAAAAACAATTGAATTACCAATGAGTATTTTTTTTTTTTTCATTTGCATTCTAAGATTGCCTTCTTTTGCTCTTCTCAGCCAATCACCAATTCTTAGCTCGTTTTCCTTGTTGTTGGAAGCATGACCTGATTTGTGTGCAGCTTCTAAAATAATTATACATAAATTAGTGATGTAAAAAACCGTTTTTTTTTCATGAAATCGCAAGTTAAATTTAACACACTATTTAACCTCTAGTTAAATCTATATTAGTGTCAGAGGATAACATATTGAAAGGATCACTTTAAACATGAAGTGTGTTAAGAATTTGTCTCAAAAAAGTTACCGTGATTTGTGATTTACGTTATAAACAATTAGAACTTTTTTTATTTTTCATAATGTAAATCACTGTAATTTTAGATTTAAATTACTATAATTTAATAATCGGGAAGTAATAAAAAGTTTTATAATTATCAATTACTGCTTTTGAGAAAAGGGTCGTCCCAAAGGTATGTTTCACATAAAGTAAAACTGCTCTGCTAACGAGTCCTCAATTACTGGTGCAATGCAGGTTTAATCAATTCATAAGTAGTATTTCCACCAAGCTGGGCAAAAAACTGTACCTTCAATTTCAAAAAAATTACTATTAACAATAGAACAATTAGTCACTTGATATGCAAGCCTAACCCTCCGTGTGGTTTTTGTACAGACTATATACAATTATACAGACTGTCTAACATGTTAACATTAGGCTTCTTCACTTAGTTTTTCCTTTCTGTTTTCTCGGGACTCCATCGTAAAAATAAAAATATTTTTTATTTACTTCATAATAAAATCACAATCGCCACGAAAACAAAGTAAACACAAATTCACCATAAATTTTATGGCATAAAATGGCCGAACTAATAACTAGAACTATACGCCGCGCGCAGCCGCAGAGCCACCAATCATCGCTAACTGCTAAATAGCGCGAATTTCAATAGTTTTCGTTTTTTAATAATTACACTGGGCAACTCATTTTTACATCAATGAATAGTTGTTTATTAAATAATGACATAAAATACCTAGGAAATCTTATTGTAGATATTCAATAATTATTTTATATAGGTAGTTATCTGAAAAATACAATAATTTTTATTTGCATTTAAATTTTTTAACTATCAATGTATCAAATTTTACAACTGTTTAACCAGATTAAATATCAATTACCAAATATAAGTAATATGAAAAAAAGATTGTTGAAAAAATATAAAAAAGGATGTTTCTAGAACATCTTAATAAAAACATTGCAGGGATGTCCTAAAAGAAATATCTCTGGCATGTCGTACTTAAGTCTAAAACATTGGGACATTCTGAGGACGTTAGCGGGACATACCAGCAAGATCCCGTGTTATTAGGGTTGGGCCGCAAAAATCAAAAAGAACACGATTTTCACTATCAACGTACCTTTGACTCTGACATTTCACATACATTTTCATTAAACGTCAGTGTAGAATCAAGAGAATTAAACTTTAAAATAAAAATACGTTCTGAATCTGAATACTTGTGATTATGTGAATTAGTGAAAATGAATAGTACCTAATACAGGCAGTGATGAAGAATTTACGAATACTCCACCAGACTTGCAAGAAGAAGGTAGGTAGTAATGTTTCTCTAAATTTGTTACTTAACAAGACAACGCGCAATGGTACGAAAAGTCCTATGAATTGTTTAACAACTGGAAATAATATATAATAAATAAATTGGTACATTTTTATTACTTAAGTTGCTCATTAAATTCTGTCTGTATTTATAAAATTAAAGATTTTTTTATATTTTCCTATTTTTTGTTTTTTTTTTTGGTAGGCGAAAAACAGTTGTGTGTCACACATGCAGAAAACGCTTTAGCAGCCCTTAGCTATTAGCTGCCCTCGCTTCGCTTCGCTCGCTAATAGCCTCAGGCTGCTAAAGCTCATTTTCTGCCTTTGTGACACAATATACTATTTAAGTCCAGATAATTGACCTATTTTTAAAATGTTCATTATTACACAGTTTTATTTAAAATTTATAAAATTCTTTTTTATCGCGAACTATGAAAAATGAAAATATCTATTAAATAAGCATACGTTTTTAAGATGCTTGTCATATTTAATATATACATTGTTTATAATTAATAAGGACGTTAAATCAAGGGCGGATTTACGGGGGGTATAGGGGTAATCACCCCCCCCCCCCTGATTTATGATCATGAAAAATTGTATTTAACATTAATTCATTAAGAAAGGATAATTTATCGATTGTGTAAATTTTTTTCTTTTTTTCCCCTCACTTTTTGATGCCGCCTCCACCCAAGTTTTCTACTTCTGAACTAGATACATTTTCAAACAATTTGCAAAAGATTTCAATTCGATCTGATCAGTTACTCGTTTCTTGGACTATCTTGGTAAGTTTTAGGGCCCCCATAAGAAAAAGGTAAATCCGCACTTGTTATTATTTATAGCTATTTAGCTAGTACAACGAAAAGGTAGCGGTGAAATAATTTTACTAGATAAAAAAAAATATTTAAATAATATTTTTTTATTGAAATATTATTAAATAACAATATTAAATGCACTAAAAAATTATTGCACATTTTTTTTAACAAAAATCATTGGCTATTTACAAAGTGTACCTATATAGGTATACAACAAACATTTATTGGTTATTTTCAGAAGTTAGCGCAAGCGAAGTTAAAGCACTCCGTCGACCTGGAGTGACTCCTAAATTTTCCCAGTTTATCCAGGATAATCGGGCGGTCAAATCTGAAAAAAAAAAACTAATTTATAATATAACGTTCTAAAATTTTCTCCTGTTAAACGCAATTTTGGCCTTTAATAAAACTAAAAGTTTGTATAGTCTGTCTAAGCGTAAGGCCACACGGCACTCTAAACGGAACGGGTCCGGCCCGTTCGAATTTATGATACATGGAGAGCAGTGATACAGGCCACACGACAACCTAAACGGGACGGGCCCGTAAATTGGCTAACGGACCCGTTTTTGTGTAGCGGACCCTCCGTCGGTTCTGCTACCTTTGGACGGGCCCGTCTCCGTCTTTCGCATCGTCACTAGCTAGCGGATCATTGTTTGTTATCTACGATGCCACACGGGCATTCACGGACCCGTCTCGTCTTCCATCGCGCAGACGCTGCTAGACTTTCAAGCATCAGTACCGTATTCATTTATTTCATTATTCAGTTGATGCGTTGCTGTTTTGACGATGTCTCAAGAAATAGATATTGAAATTTTAATAGCTTGTGTTGAAAGCAGACCCCTGTTGTGGGATAAGTCAAATGAGGACTATAAAGACAAACAGTTAAAAAGTAATGCTTGGAAGAATGTCTGTGAGATGCTAAAAGAGAACTTCGAGGAGCTTCCCGATAAAGAGCGTCAAGAATTTGGTAAGTAAATACCTTTGTATTATAGTATTTTTAAATTTTATACATACATTTTCTCATATTTGTATCTTTCTTTTGTATTTGGACTTCAATACGAGCAAGCAGTTCATCAAAGGATTTAACAGACATCCTAAAATAATTAAAAAATTTTGTTTCTTCCTCTCTCAGGTCCATAAATAACGTAGTAAATGTACCATGTAAATGTCTTTTCTCGTTAATTGGGTGAACCCAATAATTTCTCTTTCTCTTTCTCCGCCTACGCAACAAACAACACACTAGCAATTTTCGTCTTTCCAACTCCATGGTAGTTAAGGGTACTGAATCAAGACCTGTAATGTATATTTTGTAAAACAAGGCGCCGATGGAAACATGATGGAAGGGGTCGCTCCGTGACGCTCGTCAAACCGCTATTTGTGACTAGAGAGATGAACGGGTCCGTCACCCGTCCTCCGTTCCGTTTAGGGTGCCGTGTGGCCTTAGCGTAAGCGTAAGGCCACACGGCACCCTAAACGGAACGGAGAACGGAGAACGGAGGACGGGTGACGGACCCGTTGAACTCTCTAGTCACAAATAGCGGTTTGACGAGCGTCACGGAGCGACCCCTTCCATCGGCGCCTTGTTTTACAAAATATACATTACAGGTCTTGATTCAGTACCCTTAACTACCATGGAGTTGGAAAGACGAAAATTGATAGTGTGTTGTTAATTGCGTAGGCGGAGAAAGAGAAAGAGAAATTATTGGGTTCACCCAATTAACGAAAAAGACATTTACATGGTGCATTTACTACGTTATTTATGGACCTGAGAGAGGAGGAAACAAAATTTTTTAATTATTTTAGGATGTTAAGCAATACAAAAAAAATAAAAATAGCTTCAAATAACATGGGCGTAGAAAATGGTTGGGAAAAGGGGACATATTCTTCTAACTGCACACCACTGGATCTCGATATGAAACATGATTTTTTACTAAAATATGTCTTTTTACATTTAGAAATGACCTGCTAAATTTCAAATTAATATATTAATCCGTTTTAAAGTTTTTAAATAAAAACATTTATTTTTTTTTAACTTTAACGCCCTGTATTTCGAAAAGTAATCGAGTTGGACCCCTCATTCCTTATATCATTTTGTCCAATTTTACGAGATGTATCTACAGCCAGACGTTGTAAGTGTCGTTTGGAAACACCCTGTATGTAAACTAATTTCACCAAAAATAAAAAGTAAAATTTTTCGTGCTGTGATTTAAAGCTCGCTAGAACAATAAAATTTAAAAATACTATAATACAAAGGTATTTACTTACCAAATTCTTGACGCTCTTTATCGGGATGCTCCTCGAAGTTCTCTTTTAGCATCTCACAGATATTCTTCCAAGCATTACTTTTTAATTGTTTGTTTTTATAGTCCTCATTTGACTTATCCCACAACAGGGGTCTGTTTTCAATACAAGCTATTAAAATTTCAATATCTATTTCTTGAGACATCGTCAAAACAGCAAGACATCAACTGAATAATAAAATGAATGAATACGGTACTGATGCTTGAAAGTCTAGCAGCGTCTGCGCGATGGAAGACGAGACGGGTCCGTGAATGCCCGTGTGGCATGGTAGATAACAAACAATGATCCGCTAGCTAGTGACGATGCGAAAAACGGAGACGGGCCCGTCCAAAGTAGCAGAACCGACGGTGGGTCCGCTACACAAAAACGGGTCCGTTAGCCAATTTACGGGCCCGTCCCGTTTAGGTTGTCGTGTGGCCTGTATCATTGCTCTCCATGTATCATAAATTCGAACGGGCCGGACCCGTTCCGTTTAGAGTGCCGTGTGGCCTTACGCTAACGCTAAGGCCACACGGCACTCTAAACGGAACGGAGAACGGAGAACGGAGGACGGGTGACGGACCCGTTGAACTCTCTAGTCACAAATAGCGGTTTGACGAGCGTCACGGAGCGACCCCTTCCATCATGTTTCTATCGGCGCCTTGTTTTACAAAATATACATTACAGGTCTTGATTCAGTACTTAACTTAACTACCATGGAGTTGGAAAGACGAAAATTGATAGTGTGTTGTTTGTTGCGTAGGCGGAGAAAGAGAAAGAGAAATTATTGTTTTAGCAGATTATTTTACAACTCCTGTAGGGTCTGTTCCATGGCAATGGTCCAAAGTATAAACGACTGATCGTATTTTCAATAGTAAGAAAAATGTTATAAGATTCAAATAAAAATTAATAGTTATGTAGTTTTGAAATTTTTATTGTAATATGCCGCTATATTCCAGTACATTGACACGTTGGAGGTCAATTTATAACCACTCTAAGTGAGTAGCCACATTGATTGCCATAAATCAAGAATTAACGCTATATCACATCGGCAACGTCGTGAAGTGTTGCCAACCTTTAACAGTTAATTTCCCCTGCACGTTAAGTTTAAATTGTATTTGCTCTTAGTGTTTTCGTGTTTATTCCGTTGACAACAGAAATAACTAGAAATTACGTCACTGCCTTGCTAAAATAAATATCTAGTGGTTATAAAAAAATAAGAAAAAATTATTAAAGAAATCCGAGAAAAATATTGTTGGTTATTTCTTTAATAAAAGATCTGACAGACTTCATAAAAACATTAAATATCTTCGTTTTTACGTGAGAACTGTTAAGCAATACAAAAAAAATAAAAATATCAATATCTATTTCTTGAGACATCGTCAAAACAGCAAGACATCAACTGAATAATGAAATGAATGAATACGGTACTGATGCTTGAAAGTCTAGCAGCGTCTGCGCGATGGAAGACGAGACGGGTCCGTGAATGCCCGTGTGGCATGGTAGATAACAAACAATGATCCGCTAGCTAGTGACGATGCGAAAAACGGAGACGGGCCCGTCCAAAGTAGCAGAACCGACGGAGGGTCCGCTACACAAAAACGGGTCCGTTAGCCAATTTACGGGCCCGTCCCGTTTAGGTTGTCGTGTGGCCTGTATCATTGCTCTCCATGTATCATAAATTCGAACGGGCCGGACCCGTTCCGTTTAGAGTGCCGTGTGGCCTTACGCTTACGCTTACGCTTACGCTAAGGCCACACGTCCTATAAAATGGAGCTTTCCGCACGAATATGGAAAACCGGGAGATATTTTTTAATTATATCATGCTACCCCCAACATGATGTATCTCATTTAGGTAACTTTACTACTTTTCATATATTAATAATTACGGAAATAACGTTTACATAAATAACTTTAATAATAATAATTTTCCCCTCACGCCTATGTCGCCCTATTTGAGATTAAATTTGTCAAATTAAAAACTGATTCTTTTATAAAGTTATGAGAAATCAAAATATTGACCTTGTAATGTATATTTACGAGTGGTTTTTGTCTCCAGAACCGCCTCCCTTATTGTAGAATTTTTCAGATTAATCCTCGTATTCTTTTTAATAACATGACATTAGCAAATCCAAACCAATATAATGTGTATACTTTGCAACAAAAAAAAAATTGTTTACTCAACTTAGGTAAAAGAGATTAAAGGTTTATGTACATACAAAAAGATAAGATAAATTTAGAGAGCGTTGATTTTATATTTCTAGTTGTTTTTTTTTAATTTCCAGAAATGCTTTACTTATCAAACGTGTAACAGAATATTACATAACAAGAGTTGTAATTAACATAAGTATGCTAAGATTATGTTTTCAAAATTAAATTCAAATCACATAAGCTTTTTTATGTCTTAACTACTCCAACTGTTGTTATTTTTCAACTTCCATCGATGCCCGTGGCGTAAATAGGACTTGAATTTGGGGGGTGATTAAACTGGAACGAGACACCACGGGGGGCCTGGGGGTATGGAATGAAAAATTTTGGAAATTTATACTCGTAAAAACGTGATTTTAGCGCCTTTATTGCCTTAGTTTTTTTAGAGTTTATTTTGGAACAATTATTTTTTAGTATTTTTTCGGATTATCATTAGGCTTTGGTGGGTGATTGATCATCATGATCACCCCCTTATTTACGCCACTGATCGATGCTAGAAAAAAAATTCTTACCGCTAGTATTCCAATTTGCCCTATCAGCCTTAATTTCTCCCCGGAGACACCTTTCGACATAGGTAAGAGGGTCGCAGTCAGCAGTCAGGACTTCTCGGAGAAGAGCTATGTAGGCGATGGCCAATCTGAGGGTGTCGATTTTACTTAATCTCTTCTCGTACGGGAAAGTAGGAACGTGCATACGCAACTCGTCGAATGCAGAGTTTATACTGCTGCAAACCAAATTTAAATAGAACATTTGGAATTTTGAAATGATTTCATTTTGTGTGTGATGTCAAAAATATACAATAATTTATTCTCTTGTTTTGCAAAATTATTCAAGACATTGAAAAGTTAGGAATACGAAATGAACATATAATGTAGGAATTTAATTAATTCATCAGTTTGGTAACCAATTTATAATTGTAAATTTTCTTCAGACTGATAATTATTATTAATTCTGGTTTGTTACGTAATAATCCTTAAAAGTCCATTTATTAAAAATTTAAAAATTATTTAAAATAATAATAAAGACCGACCATCAGGAAGTAAACAAAATTTTAAAATCAAATAGATGGCACAAAATATTATATTTTCAAAATATTATCTATATTTTATGTAAGAATGATGGCAACAACGTGATGGTTCACGTGGTAAAATCTTTTTACTGAATATTTAATGTTTACCACCAGAATGCATTAAGTGTATTGTCTTTGCCTTATATATAGGACAATACAGCTACAGAAATATTAAAACGCCTATACTGAAAACTTTTACTTTTTGCACTTATGTCACTTTTCTATTGAGTTTCCGAGATATAATTTTGAACAAGATTCATATTTCATACCTACTTTCTTCACAGGAAATATTTTAGTTTAACGTACATTTTTAAAAATTATAAACGTATAATCTCATGAAAAAGACCTATAGCCAAGTTGTCAGAAAGTTTGACCTTGCACATAATGTGATATCGATAAAACTTGGCACTTAAGTACTTGAAAGGGGTAGAAAACGATAAAAAAATCTTTGCTGCTCTAAAGTGTATGCTAACTTCACAATTTCGAAAATAAAATCGAAAATTTGGTTTTTCCATTATATCTCGAAAAAAAAAATCGAAAAACTAATAGCACCGCGTGAAAGAGCGGAAAATTTTACTAAAAATTATAAGTTATTTAAAAAAAAAATTGTGTTACTATAAAAAAAATTATTAAAAATAAGAAAGCAAATTCGAAAACTCTACGCGCGCCGAGCCGTTGAATACAAATATTCAGGCGAGGCGTTCGGAAAAACTAAAGTATCTTTGCCTAAAATGTACGCAAAGAAAAAAAGAAAGTATTTTAAAGAGGAGACTCTAAGGTTTCTCAGGAAGCCATTAGTTTTTATTTTTTTTGTTTTCGCATAGAAAATTTGACCCGAAGTTATAATTTCTAAAATTCTCACTGATTTTTATAAAACTGAACATTTCTATTAATAGAGGCATAACAAAAAAATCCTTGTACATTTATCATCATTATACTTTTACTTTTTATTTAAATATAATTAAAATGATGAACATTATATCTGTTTAATAAAACTTATGTTTTAAAATTATCATTTTTTTACAACATTCATTCGACACAATTCTTATTTTCAAATTGTGTTTATATAAATCTGAAATTATTTTTTTTAATAATGTTAAAAATAATTTAGAAATTTATTTATATAAATAAATAAACACTATTTTGAAAATAAAAATTGCGTCGAATGGATGATGTAAAAAAAATAATAATTTTAAAACATAAGTTTTATTAAACAGAGATAATGTTCATCTTTTTAATTATATTTAAATCAAAAGTAAAAGTGTAATGATGATAAATGTACAAGGATTTTTTTGTTATGCCTCTATTAAAAGATATCTTCAGTTTTTTAAAAATCAGTGAGAATTGTAGAAATTAGAACTTTCGGTCAAATTTTCTATGCAAAAACAAAAAAAAGTTAAAAACTAATGGCTTCCTGAGAAAGCTTAGAGTCTCCTCTTTAAAACGCTTTCTTTTTTCCTTTTCGTACATTTTAGGCAAAGATACGCCTCGCCTGAATATTTGTATTCAACGTCTCGGCGCGCCTAAAGTTTTGGAATTTGCTTTCTTATTTTTAATAATTTTTATAGTAATAAAATTTTTTTTTAAATAACTTATAATGTAATTTTTAGTAAAATTTTCCGCCCTTTCACGCGGTGCTATTAGTTATTATTTTTTTTTTCGAGATATAATGGAAAAACCAAATTTTCGAAATTGTGAAGTTAGCATACACTTTAGAGCATCAAAGATTTTTTTATCGTTTTCTATATCCTTTTAAGTACTTACATTTTATGCGAGCTTTTGGTCAATATCCTTCTCTGGCAACTGGGCTACTAACAGTTGTTTAATTTAAGTTTACTTACAGAATTTTTCTGGATAAGTAATATAGCTAACTAATTTTGAATATTAAATAAATATCTACTGCAAAGAAGTTTTAAATAGTACACTACTATATGTTTACTACTTAAAAATAAATAAATTAAGAAAAACCAAAACTCTCCTACTAATACAGAACATTCTTCAAATGAGAAAAACTTAAAAAAAAACAACGAGCAATCAGTCACATATCAAGACAGGTGTACCCGGTGGGTCCAATAGCAGACCTCAGCATCCTTTTTCGCTCTCTGATGTTGGCTGCATGTCTCTGAACCCTGTAGGGGGACGACCCATAAAAATCTGCTGAACTGGAGAGGCCTCCGCACTGACTATCTACAAAAAATGAGAAGAAAACGTCGTTGATTAAAAGTTATGAAGATATGGTGAATTCACTGAAAGATAAAAATGGCTTGCGGAATTCAAAAGAGGAAGAACAAAAGTCAAAATTTAACACCGTGCAGGAAGTTGATCATTCTGGTTCAGCTCGCTCAGCAATTTCTGTCGGTCTTGAGGAATGTGCAGTAGAGGAAGAATTTAAGGATGAAAATCAACACGTCAACGAAAATTTTTAAAATTGTTGAACTTATTGTTTCTTACTTTGTTCTAGGGTTTTTCTGAAAAAGTAGTGTGTTTGGTAAGATATTTCGACACAATTTTGTTTTAAACTTTTGATCGTGTTGTTTTATCGAAATCTCCAAAATCTTAAATAGATTAAAATATAGTCAATCTAAATGACTAGTTACCTGTTGAAGCAAGAACTCTCGTATAATTTTTAAAACTATGCTCACCTGAATTGTGGTGTAGACTGGACAAATAGTGATGTTGCAGTCCAGAAGAAGGCCTCGACGCGAATGCACAACTCGGCAGATCAGAAACCTCGTCCTCGGAAATGTCTCCTGCACTATATCCAAATTGTAAGCTTAAAAATAGAAGGAAGGAAAGTGCATTACACATAGGGACAACATCCAGTAGGGTGGTGCATAAGATTTAAAGAACATCAACTTCAAAGATACTACTACTTAAATGTGGTGTGCATAGGTTTCTTCACAAAAATCATGCAGAAGATGTTTTGTAACGAGTAGGCTAAATGTTAAATATTTTAATATTTATTGTTTTAAAATTTATTAAATGTAACACATATCTATGTAAAAAAATATAAAAATGGATTCAAATGGTTCAGAAGGTATGGTGTCATAATGATTTTGGAAGTGTTTTAATTTTGTTAATTTTCTAATTTTAAAACGTTGTTATTTTTTTCTTAATTAGATAGTTTAAAATTAATTTTATATCAAACATGGTTCATTTGAGTTTAGAGAACGAAAAAAGTGTCCTCTGCGTTCCTAAATGTTCAATATCGGTTATCAACCAACATTAGAAAACACTAAGATTTCTTTTAATGTTTATTGCTTGTATATTAGTTTTTAATGAAGTTGGTGTTTGCGACTTGCGTCTTAGCATTCGATTTTGTTGACTGCCCAACCGTTAAAAGGAGTTTGTTTAATATTTAATAAAAAAAGTTCTATTATAACAATTCATGTCCTGGTCGAATATTTTAGTCCCTGATATATGATGTAGATGCAAAGGTGATGTATCGATTACGGTTCAACTTACGAACAAATCCCATATAAAATATTTAATAATAATAAATATAATAATAATAATCTTTATTCAATAAATACAATACAAAGAAGTATCTCAAAATAAAATAAAATGAATAAAGCTGATGAGCAATAAGTGCTGTTGAACTTGTTTTGCGGAAATGCCATGAAAAAAATGTACAGTGCCTAAAAATACGAATTATAATAACATACATATACAAATAATAAACAATGGAAAAAATAAATAAATACACAGTATATATCTCCTTCACTTTTCAACCGATTTGAATAAAATTTGGTACATAGATATGAGACACCATTTTGGATTGACATACGTATAAAAACAAAATGGCCGACTTCCGGTTTGGCCAGAAATGTCACCAACTTCGATTTTTTAAATAGAACACCCTATATATTTGATATTTTTTGGATTCTATGGCTCAAATTACATACGACTGTGTTGCCAAATTTTTTATTTTTCAATAAAAAAATTCAAATTTTCTAGGTTTTAACAAAGAGAAAATGGTACATAATGTATATCGTTGAATTGGTAATTAAATTCTTTATCGAATGGCAAGATGGTCCTCGGTAGGTACCATTTGAAAAAAACGATTTATTCGTTAAAAATGAATTCAGAACATTTAAATTCCTGCTGTAGGATTTGTTATTGATCTTATCGATGAAATGACGATTTTGACCTGATCAACGCCTCCTGTCCTAAAAAAAATCTGAGAATTTGAATTTTTTTATTGAAAAATAAAAATTTGGCAACACTGTCGTATGCAATTTGAGCCATAGAATCCAAAAAATATCAAATATATAGGGTGTTCTATTTAAAAAATTGAGGTTGGTGACATGTGTCAAAACCGGAAGTCGGCCTTTTTGTTTTTATACGTCTGTCAATCCAAAATAGTGTCTCATATCTATGTACCAAATTTTATTCAAATCGGTTGAAAAGTGAATGAGATATAGGCATGGCTCTAGTCTCATTGTCACCCGGTATAAAATAATAATTATGAGAATAATGATGATAATAATAATAATATAACTTTATTCAGAATAAATAAATAGAGATTTGAAAAAGATAAAATAATGTAAATACAGAAATATTACTACAATATTAGATTTTACTGTCTAAATAGCGAGACAAGATTATTTGTTCCATTTTCAGTTGTCGAAATAATGCACAGATCTACCAGTTTCAAATAAGTGATTCCTCAGCTGACATTTGAATTGATTTATATTGATCAGTGATTTTATGATTTCTGGAATACTGTTGTATAATATTGGTGCGAAGTAAGAGTAAGACCTTTGAGTAGCCGTTTTGGCCCCCCTAACAAGTTGTGAAAAAATATCAATGGAAAAACTGGTGAAATGTAAACTGCATGGTAAATAAATAAATGGTCTGTATTCATCATATATTAATTTTATTATTATTTCAAAATAAAATAGGCGAAGTTTAGCTCAAAGCGTTTTTCAACCATATGCATGAAGCATGGAGTAATAGGAAAAAGCCGACTTATTTGATGCAGATCACCATTGTAAAGTCTTGACACCCATTGATGATGTAAATAACCAGGAAGCATCATACTTCTAGTCAACAACTTAGTAATCGTCGAAGCAATAAGACTATTTACACCTAAGGAAATTAGGGAAGAAAAATGGGCGATTACTTTCATTTTTGACCATCCATTGTTTCAGAAATTCCATAAGTTTACCCTCTAATCTTTTCCGCAACTAAATACCCTTACTCAAATTCCTACAAAGCTTTGTACATACGCTTTTTCAATTTTTTTAATGATTGCTTGTGAGTGCTGGTCCAATTTGATTGAACTCACGATTTTATAAGGTAAATTATTTTTTTATTAAATTTAAAAAATGTATTTTTGCGTCATACTCTTCAGCTTCAAGTAACATTTTTATAAATATAAAGCATGTTTAATTATATAGGAAATCTCGAATCTCACTTTTCTTTGTGATTTTATTGGGAATTTTTTCTTCTTTATAATGCTCATGATTATAACGCTATTCGGTAAAGAATTTTCGAACCGACTTTCAAATATAAACGGTATGACAGAATGAAAAAAAGGTTTGTATTTAAAGGGTCAATATTTTGAAAAATTTTATATTACTTTATTATTAATTCATTAATTGTACCTACACCTATTTGTACATTTGTCAAAACTTTCTAAGTATAATTCTTGTGATCTGTTTCTATAGAAAATTACACATGCCCACAAAACAAAAAAAGTGGAATGAATTACCCGTACGGATTTTGAGCCGCTGAATCTGAATCCGGTCTCAGAATTTCCCCTGGACCCCCCAGTTCTCTCTGAGCCCATGGGAAATGCGTCAAATCTTAGAAATCTGAGAAAGCAATTTCGATCTACGCAAAACGATAATGTTTTCACGTATCTCGAATCGCTTAGTTCTAATCTCACTGTAGAATTTCTCTAGCGTACCTCAGAATTCCACTAGCCTAGGGGAAAAAGTGTTAAGCTGAGCAAAACTTGTGATTTCTGGAAGGTTCTATTTTTGAGTTCCTGAATTCATATCTGACGTACAAAATGTTCCACTGTACTTCATAATTTCCCTAGCCTTGGGAAAAACGTAGAAATATGTGCAAAAAACGAAGTTTCATGTAGGCCTTTTTCGTGCGGAAAAGCTGATATCTTTCCGTCTTCTGAGTTGCCGTGTTCATTTCTGTCAGAATTTTCATCCAGCTCCTCACAATTACCCTAGCTTACGCAAAATGTGCAAAGATAAGGGAAGCTTACAATTTCACGTAGCCTTTTTTTATACGGAGAAACTTATATGTCTTCTCGTTTATTGTCTATTGTTTGTGCCCTCTTGTTATATGTTAGAGTACCCTGTCTAGACCCGTCCTGATTATTAGACTCCATAGGCCAGACCTTAGGTCTTCCATATATTGGGAGTGGGTTGTGGTTTTTCCTCCCCTGTTTTCGAAAACCTTAGCCTTGCTAGACCTTCGCAGTAGCATAGAATGTGTACTGAGGTTTCCTCATCTTCTTGGCAGAACCCACATATGGTTGTACCTGCCAGTCCGATGTTATTCATGTGTTTGTTGAGTCCCTGTCAGAAGACCAACCAAGATTCTGGTTGATCGCCTGTTCTGGGTTAGTAGGTACTCCGTTCTTTAATGAAATCTTTGGACTGTCTCGTTCCCGGTGCCTTGTACCACCATTCTCAAGACTGTCCCTAACTTTTCAGGTTAATTTTTCATTTTGAGCTGTAATTTTTTCACAACAAAATATTTATTTTTCGATTCTATACGAATTTAAATGAAAAAAGCCTAATTTTCAATCGAAAATGTCGGTTTACAAATTGTAAGTTTTGCAACATTATCAGTGCTCATTTTCTTTGTTGAAACCTCGAATTTAAGATGGTATAACAAAAATATAGATATTGTTCGTATGGAAAAATATGGAAAAATTAGACTTTTAAAAATTATAAAAGGTTTTTATCGTTTTTCTCGATAATTATTTTAAGGCTATGTTGAAAAATGATTAATACAAAAGGTTTTTTAATTATCTACAATTACACTAAACTTTTTACGATAGGATGTGTATCGTAAAAAATCACCATCAAAACGAATATTTAGCTACCACCACCCCCCTTCCGTAACTTTTACTCAGTCCACTTGATTTTTCTTAAATTACTTATAATTTACCTTGAATCAAACAAAATATTTATTTCATGCCACTTATTTTTTTGCCAACTCTTACCCACTCAACATTTTTTCTACTTCAATTACCCTTTCGGTTTTCAGCTTTTTAATTAATTAGTGCAAAAATAAATAAAATGTGAAAATAAATAAAATCATGCATTAATTATAGCGAAAATTACATATGTGGAACTCACAAAACATATTAATAAGTAATATTTTTATTTTTAAAATGATACTTACGATGGTGGCGATGACGAAGAATCGGGTAACTGATGTCCACGGTTCGTCATTGTTTTGTAACGTTTTTTCAAAATCACTGCTGGAGCAATATTGAAATAATTATCAACACCTTGTATACCACAAAAACTTAATTACACAATTATTTATTATTCAAAATTAATTGTCATCTACTATCATATCTGTTAGATTTAAACTGCGGTATATTCCCGAGGGATTCAATTTATATATAAGGCGCATAACAAAAGTAACAATTTCAATTGATAAGTTTTATATAAGGGTGAGTTTTGAAAGTAGGAGAGTAGTTAAGTATTGATTTAGGGGTGTTTCTGTACATACCGGTGACCAATAGGAAATTTTGGCTTGATGGCAGTAGGGCTTTCATGCTGTGATTGGTAGAGTTGTGAATATGGTGTATTTGGGGTCGGATCCTTTGTAATGACTTTTTGGTGAGTTATACTCGTTTGAAGTGCCTGTGGTTGTGACAGGTTCAAAATGAGCTATCAATTGCAGATATTTTGGCTTAATGGGTGTCTGTAAAGTCTGCAGAAGGGAAATGTTTGAATTATAGTATTAGTATACAGTAAAAACAAAAAATAATTTTAATAAATGGAGAGTGGGGCAAGCAAAGCGATGCCAACCGTAATTTTTTGTTTCAAAAGTCCTGTTAAAGATTCTGATAGCCTTTTTGATTATTGACAAATAATTGTTTATTTTGTTATTTCATTTAAAACGGAAATTTATCATATTTTTGAGGCGCCAATATTCTGAATTCTGTATGAGTTTCCTGTTTTTCAAATTTTGCTGTAGCAATAAGAATTTTTTTAACATTACCTAGGTACCTTTTTCTGTGGCTTCGGATGAAAGAAGTTTCAGTAAATTAAAAATTATTAAAAATTTAAAATCCGAAATCTCTGAAAACGTTGATTTCATCGAAATTATTGTCAAATTTGTTTCTCAGAAAGCCAGAAAAAGTATTTAATATCTCTTTTTTCGTCTGGAATAAAACCACTTATTTTGTTGATGTACTAATACACAATAACAACAATTGTATTGAAACATCAGTTTTTAGAAAAGAAACACATACAAATAGATATCTAAATTTTAATTCAAATCACTCAATTTGTGTTAAACGAGGTATTGTCAAATCTCTTTCCGATAGATCAAAAACAATTTGTTCAAATGACAATATCTTAAATAATGAATTATCACTTGTTGAAACTGTCTTGATTAAGAACAACTACCCAAGTAAATTTATAAATCGTGAACTTTACCGAGACATCAAAACTAAAGATCATAATTTTAATCCCCCAATAATTCATTCAAATATAGTAAAAATCCCTTATATTACAAAATTATCCAAAAAAATTAGAAGGATTGGCAATAAATTTAATTTAAAAACAGTTTTTCAAACTAATAATACATTAAAATCTTTAATAGTAAATACAAAACCTTTTAATGAAATTCAAAACACAAAAAATTGTATTTACAAGGAGGAGAAACATCTAGACCTTTTCATATTAGACTTAATGAACACCAATCATACATTAAAAATAAACAATTCGAAAAATCCAAAATATGTGAACATGCATGGGATTTTGTTCATAAAATACAATGGAATTCTTCAACTAGATTATTAAAAGAACCGAATAATTATAATCGCAAAGTTAAAGAGGCAGCATTGATATGCTTAAATAATAACGAATGTGTTTCTAATTGTTCGGTCGATATTTCAAAAATTTGGATGCCTACTTTACAAAAAGAGTTAATTGCAAAAAGGATACCGTCTATATCGGGATAGTATCATAAGTTTTTATCTGGTTTTTTCTTATGACAATATTAATAAGAAAACTTCATTTATGACGAAGTATAAATTCTCTTATAATATGCAAATGTGCTATTCGTTCCCAGAAACGTCACATAAATATGATTGAAACAGATTGAGACATCTTCAATCTCAAAATCGTTTTCTACGTGTTCTATGTTGTTGTCATATTTTTGCAAGATTATCAAGTGTTCTGTTTCTATAGTACATTTATTTATTTTGTTATGTCATTTTGAAAACGACTTCCGATTAAGGAAGTCGAAACGTCAAATTAAAACTTTTTTCAAGAAAATAAGAGGTTTTATTCCAGACGAAAAAAGAGAAATTGAACTAGCAAACCACTATGAGCTTCCGAAATGAAGTATTTAATAGTTAATTATTAGGTATAATCTTTGGGCGGATGTAATTTCGGCCGGAAAAAGGGCAGGTACTAAAAGCCGGTAGGTAAATTCGGCCGGAGGTTTTAAGTTGCTTCCTTATCTCATAGGTATTTTCGGCCGCAAATCAAAATCAAAGTGACGTAGAAAGTGAAAACGAAGATAATACGGAGGCTCCGCCTCAGACATCACAACAACAACAGCCTGCGGCTATTGGTAAAAAAATTATACCTCAGCGGGCTACGCAGTCCTTTGCTCCGGCTACGCAGTCCGGCGTTGAAGCTGACGGCATTGAGGGCCCAAGTCCTAGTTACTCCCCAATGATTGACGAAGGAATTGATACAGTAGACGCCTCGGCCGAAATTACCCCTGTCATAAATGGTACCCCTTGATTTATGCAGGTAGGCCAAGGGATTACCGGCCGAAATTACGCCCGCCGTAATCTTTGTAGAATGACTAAATTATTTACTTTTCGTTTCACGAGATTTATGCTTCAGTACTTTTTTTTATTAAATTACCTATATTAATTATATAATGTCTAGTTTTATTTCAAATGTAATATTTTTGTTTGTTTATTATTTTATTGAAATATTTGGTTGCTATTATAAGTTAGATAGCTGGCCAAAAAATAAAGATTTGCACTTCAAATTTTATTTGCTTTTTAATTATTGTTTTACTTTTTACTCTTCTACAGGTAGATAAGTTTATAACGTCAACTTTAAGTATTAGTCAAAATATGAAAAATTGACATTAGGTCTTTGCCCGCGGGCGGCACCCTAAGATCGGCCCTGTATTTAAAGGAACATATATTGCAGTAATGTATAGGTAGTTGATTTTCTAGAAAATCTACATTACCGTTTACCGTTGTTTCAAAAAAATATGGTACAACAACACAATTCCCCCATAATACCACCCCAAACATTTAACCACCATTTCGTTTGACTGTGCGTAATTATAAAATTTCTATGAAAAGTCGCCTTATCGCCAAAAGGAACATATTCAAAAAAATTTCTCCTCCCGTTAATTTTTTGCCGTGACCAGTCGTTGAAAATCATTTTCTTTTGACTTCTGGTGTAACTGAATCCGTAAGCGATGCACTTTGTTTATCTATAGCAGTGTTTCCCAACCTTTCTCAGCTGGCGATCCACCTTTCCTTATCGGAATACCTCCACAGTCCATGACTGTTTCGATTGAACTAACACGTCAATGTCAGGATTGATTGAAGATGTTTTTAATCTTAAGTCACTTACAAAACACAATTCGATTTGTTTCGATTTTTTTTATCTTTTCTGATGTTTTCTGATTGTTTTACCTGTAACCCTTCTACGACCTACCGTTTGGGAAATACTGATATAAGGCATTTCGATATTTAAAAATTTGGCGGAGGTACGATGCGCATTCGCCAAAAAATGGGATCTCTTTTATATGAGGATAAGACAAGGTTTCCCAACATTTTTTAGTTGGCGACCTACCTTTCCTTATCGGAATACCTCCACGGTCCATCGGTCTATGGTGGAGTAAAAACCCTTATTTGCATCATATTCCTTCCTTATGTATACTTGATATATAATTTACCATCAAATATTGCGACGTTGCGAGAGTGTGCACCGTATGAGTTATCTGTTCTGTTGTCTGCCCCAAATGCCAAAAACAATCAAAAGACAATTCGATTTGTTTCGATTTTTCTTAACTTTTCTGATGGATTCTGCGTTTTAGGATTGAGACGCCGCGACCAAAGATATGGATTCCGAGGAACAGCGTTAAAGTGGTTTCAGTCTTACTTGGAGAATAGAGTACAAAGAGTTTCTTTCAATAAGCAAATGTCATCGCCTGCTACTGTCCGCTGTGGGGTTCCACAAGGATCCGTTCTGGGACCGGTTTTATTTTTAATCTCCATTAATGATATTATTAAGGTCAAAGGATTCTTCGCCATATTTGCAGATGATACAACGATACTTTGGGAGAGTGATACTAAAGAAGGGTTGCATAATTTGATTAACAATGATATTATTAAGATTAAAGAATGGTGTAATTCAAATTATATGTCCCTTAATATATCAAAAACAAATATTGTTTCATTCAGTGGTGATATGGGTATAATAGTTGGAAAAATGCAGATTTGTAAAAAACCAGAAGATAAATTCTTAGGCTTATTTATTGACCAAAAATTAAAATTCGATGTACATGTTAATACCTTGTGTAATAAGCTTTCCTCTGGATGTTTTGCAATAAGAACTGTTGCATACAATTTAGATCAATCGATTGCAATGAGTGTATACTTTTCGTTGATAGAATCTCATCTGCGATATGCTATATGCTTTTGGGGAACATGTTCTTCAGAGTTATTCGCAAGAGTTTTTGTTCTACAGAAGAGAGCCGTAAGATATATGTGCAAAGTTGATGCGGGTGTCTCTTGTAAGCCATTATTTATTAGGCACAAAATACTAACAGTCACATGTATATTCATTTTCGAAACGTTACTGCTAGTCTTTAAAAAATATAAAAGTAACAATATTACGCACAGCAAATACTCGACGTACTTTTTATCTTCCCTTGCCTATACCCTCTTCCAGTCTGGTACATAAATCTATTGTGTATACGGGGAAGAAGATGTTCAATCACTTGCCAATTGGTATAAGAAAGGTGGATTCTTTAAAAATGTTTAAAAAAAAAGTTAAAAAACTATTACTTGAAAAGGCTTACTACAAATTGGATGAATATTTCTGTGATCAATTAGTTAAATATCTAATATTAGTTTCTAACTTTGTGTCTATTTTCTGTCTATTTTCTTTTTGTCCTTTCTTATTTAATGTTCTGTATATTGTCTTTATATTGTTTTTATATTTTCAGTATTTTTTTTGCAATTATTTTTTTTATAACTTTTATGACTTTTAAAATTTGTTATAACTTTTATGACTTTTAAAATTTGTTTTTTTTGTTAGATACCTATTTTACAGCTTTGTTTATAAGAATGTATTTATTCTTCAACAATAAAGCAATTTTGACTTTGACTTTGAACACTTTCGCGACCCATTTGGGAAACACTGATCTATAGACTGAGACTGAGAAACGAAAAAGCTGATTTTCAGTTACCTCTGACAAAATCATTTTTTTTTACTCATGCGTGGTTAAGAGATGATTTTTGTAGTTTTCTCAGAATTTTATACTTATTTGATTGATAGGTAACTAAAAGTTAGACATGGTAATTAACAAAATGATTTTTGAATAAAAAGAACTTTGTAAAAAGAAGAGGAGATGTAAAAGGACAATTTACTGACGGAAGTTATAGTAAGGAAAAGAAAAGTTAATTTTTGACTGTGAAGTGCTTTACGGTGGTTTCTTGGAAAGGTATTTTGAACAGTTATATTGTTAACCTTCACGTGGCACGCTCATCCTGAGAAACATACCTGGGTTATGTACGAACCCTAGTGATAAAAATCTTTGTAAAAATTGAAATATTGATTATTTTGTCTCAAAAAAATTCAGAGATCATCTTTAGATACCACTTTAAACTGTAGAATAGTCCGAGTTGAAAAAAATAAAGATTAGCGTTCATAAACAATCCGGAAAACTGGATAACTTGAAAAAAAATCGTTTTCTACAAAAAAAATCATAACTTTTTTGTTTTTCAATAAAAAGGGCTGAAATTTTAGCTGTGTCTTCTTCTGTTACATCACTATAAAAGAATAATAATTGTTTTCATGGGTCTTTAAAAAAAGGTATTTATTTTGAGAAATTACGGTATGGGTTTTACGAAAAAAATGAATTTCGAAATATAGTAAAAAAGTCGTTGTTTTTTATTGTGTTGTGTAGTTTTTTTTTAATTTTAGTTTGTTTATTTAATTTTACACATATCAACCAGACTGTCGGAAAATATATTTTTTGTTGGAATAGTTTTGTTAAATTGGGGGTTTTGAATTTTTTTTAATATAAAATTTTTTTTCACAGTTTGCATTACATTTGATTTAGTATAAGGAATAAATGAGTGTTTGGAATGAATGTTTTAATCTTAATTAGATAGGATTTTTCCGTAATATTTTTGAAAGTTTCATCAGTTATAAATACAACAGGGATAACAATCATTTTTCAGGTTTTTCAAGAGATGTATTAAAATTGGAAATTATTACGCGGGTAATTTAAATTTTTAATTTGTGCAATAAAATTTAAATAATAAACAATTTACACGTACATCTACTTTAAATAAATCTGTGCTTTGGCAGAACTTACACAAAGTACAAATAACAATTTGAACTCTGAGAATCTAAATTAATTTAAAAAAAAATAAGAAAATTTTGACGGTCAACTAATAAATTAAAAATTGTAAAATAACTATATTATTACAATATACATACCTACTCCATGAGATTGGATTTTTGAGATACTTATATTTAAATCCTTTCTCTCACTTATCCCATATTTTGGATTGACAATTAAGGACACACTCTCGAAAATAAGTTATGTCATTGTGGGTGTGTCAATTTCAAAGCACACTTATGCCTGCCGGTGACAAATCGTCTTTACGTTCTGTGATTTGCGTCGGCACGTGACCAAATCACGTGCAGTACACGAGAGGCCCCACTTACATGTGTCAAACATGGTTTGGCGGCATAGCCACCCCAAATTCGAACATTTTTGTATCTAGCCACCGGGCGAGGTTCAATTGTTCGGAAAGATAATCCAACTGGATGGGATTGAGCTTTTCGTTTGTTCTTTGCTATGAATTTTATTTGCTAGTATGTTTGTTGGTTTATGCGAGTGTGTGTGATCTTTATTTAATTTTTAAGCCGGGTTTTGATAAGATTTTAGGTGGGTATTTGAGAATAGCGGTTTGTGAGCACTCAATTTGATTTTCTCATGGCTTTGTTTTGGTGGGAATGAATTGGAATTAAAAACGTATGAATATATTTTAATCTTAGTCATTAAATACCCCGCAAATGAAAAATATACTCCTTAGCACTTTTTACTAAGGTAAGTTCATAATAAAGTAAAAAAAGAAATAAATATGTATTTTTCAAAATGTGTTCTCTACATTTTTTATTTTGGTCAAATCATTTACAAAATCAACAATTCCGTTCTTCTTGGGGCACCTCAGAAACGTATTTTATTGTTTTTTATTATTTGATGAAGTTTAATATGGCCTATATCGTTCAAGACGTAGCTTTTAAGATTTACATTTTAAAATTAGTTACTAATGCGTACAGGATGTTCCATAACGCCGTACAGGGTGTCCCAAATTGGTGCGTTTTGCAGGGTATCTCGTAAACTAGAAGAGATAGAAGAAAAGCAGTTAAGATGTTATGACTTCTTTTTTTGTTAAAGTAACGATAGCCTAATTAAATCTTTAGTAACTCCCTGCAGTTGGAAGATACAGGGCGATTATTGAAAACTGTCGAAAACTACAAGGTACTATAACTTCTTAATTAAGAAAAATATAAAAAACTTTTGATAGATATAATATTAAAGAGTTCAGTGGCGCACAGATTTTTTTTTTAGGGGTCTCACTAAGGAAATATAATGCAAACTTGTTTTTTTAAATGGGACACCCTGTATATTTTGACGTTTTTCGTTTTCTTTTTTAATTCTCATTCACCTGATATGACATACTATATATCTATTTTCAATGGTTGGAGCTACAGTGCAAATAAACCATTTATGGATGTTATCAGGTGAAACACCCTTAAAAAATTGAACACTCAGTAACGAAATTTAACATTTTATTATAAGGATACTGATGTGTGACAATTTTATTTATCAAAATTATAATTAATAAAAAATAAAACCAGATTAAAAAAATAAAAAGAATAAACTTATGAAACAACAAGAAACATTGTAAGAACTAATTAATCTACCTATAACTAATTTTATTAGAATGTGAAAATTACATTAAATGTTCAAAATGTCCTCCGTTTTGTTGTAGTAGTAATTGACACCTTTTTCTTACTGATCTTACACAATTGAGTATGTGCACTGGCTTTATCTTTCTAAATGCGGCATGAATATTTTGTAATAAATCTTCCCTACTCTCGAAGTTAGTCTTGTAAATATTATTTTATGATTTTATTTTTGGTAATGCTGAATTGGTTGGAGATTATTTAAACGAAAAATTTTTTAATCGATGAAAAAAAAATTAAGAAGTTATAGTACCTTGTAGTTTTCGACAGTTTTCAATAATCGCCATGTATCTTCCAACTGCAGGGAGTTACTAAAGATTTAATTAGGCTATCGTTACTTTAACAAAAAAAGAAGTCATAACATCTTAACTGCTTTTCTTCTATCTCTTCTAGTTGCAAAACTCACCAATTTGGGACACCCTGTACTCTAAACTTTTTTTTTAATGGAACACCCTGTATTTAACTTCAAATTTGAATTCTTGTGGCATTATTACAAAAGTATCTATCAAATTGTAATAGTTTAGTTAGTATTTTTAAATTTCTTATGTATATATTTAGAACGGTAAAGCGGATGGGACGAGTGCTATAATATTTGAAAC
The DNA here is from genome assembly GCA_949320105.2 of Crepidodera aurea. Taxonomy (NCBI): domain Eukaryota; kingdom Metazoa; phylum Arthropoda; class Insecta; order Coleoptera; family Chrysomelidae; genus Crepidodera; species Crepidodera aurea. The sequence goes on along the minus strand of OX439472.1, from coordinate 65,526,405 downwards.
CACATTGTTCAAGCGATAAATTGTGGGAAATTCCGATTCCTCTTGATGATTCCGATCCAGATCTAATGATAGATAATAAATTAATCGACGTGACTGCCAGGCTTTTAACAAATCACCAGCTAGCTGCGTCAGAAAAAGAATTCGAAGAGCCGTGAAATCGGTGGCAAATTTTCTGTTTACTTTTCTTTTAAAATCAATGAGAATCACCGCCCATTTCCCGTGAAACGTTCCACGCACGTGACCGTCTTTCGGAAATACGAGGGTGGAACAAAAAATACGAAAACCACAGAACATTATAAAAGTAAAATTAGTATGCAAGATGTTTATGGTGTAGGTACTGTTTAACAAATTATTTCAGAAAATTGGTGAAATTGTTTATATGTAAATACTTATAAGAATGCTATAAGTTGTGAACTGGTCCATTTAATCCAGAGTTACTAAATTTAATTACTTAGGTTATTATAGACACTTTAGTCACCTTTTGATTAAATTGTATATTACGTTCAACCGCAGCTTCGTCTAAACGTACTTCACCTTCTTGTTGTCATGTGCTCAACCAAGGACGCCACATTTTTTATAAAATAATGCAATATTTACTCGAAGACAACAAGCCACATTTTCAAACTAAATGCTATAGAGAATAAAATGTCCCTAATTGTTAATAAAAACCAGTGCCGATAATCCTTGTCTGTCATTTAATACAATACAATTATCACAAACAATGTGATTAAACAACAATTATATTGGAAATGATTTAAAGATTTAATTATTTCATTGAAGAAGATTAATGTGTTATTATCTACTTTGAAAATAGACTTAAAATATCCAGATGTATTATAACAACTAAAGGATGATTACAAGCGATATTTTCAAATCGTATCCTGACTGGGTGCGTAACTGAACAGTAGAATTATGTACCTTCGCTTGGTGGGCACAATCCCTCCTTTAGCGGAGTGAAATTAGAATTTTATATGGATGTAAGAGTCAAAATTTTTTCATTTTTTCGAATTTATACATAAAGAGAAGCTTCTAAAAAATTTGTCAATAAATTTGGGATGGAGCTTCGCGAGATATGTGCCAAAAACGGCATTTTTGGTATTTTTCGAGTGGATTGCTTCACTATTTTTTAAATATCTCCGGCTCTAAGAGTCGTGGAAAAATAAAAAAAAATTAAAATGACCGTGATGAAGTAGAGTATCGATCAGTATAGTAGGGTTTTTTAAAAATGCATCCTAACCTCAAAAAACGAATTCGCGCACATTATTTTTTTTACTGAATAGGCAATAAATAACCAAATAATCCTCGTATTTTCTTAAAAATTGGAGAAAATAAGTATTTTTATGTCGGGAAGACATGGTAAAAATTAAAAAAAAAAATGTATTTGTCCAGCAGAAATCGGCATTTTCCGAAAAAAAATTGAATTGGCCGCCATTCTTTTTCTTAACAAAGAAATTTGACTTAGCTCTTACATCCATTTTCAGAATAGTTTCGTCTAATTTCACTCCGCTACTAGCCAATTTTAAACTAGCAAACAAAGTGGACTGTATTTTTTTTTGTTTATTACTAGAAGCTTACGACTTGCACTTCAAAGTGACGATGAAATAAAAATCACAACTTGCTCGTATTTCGTTACTATGCGGAAGGGAGATGTTATTACGTATATAATTTTTAGATTAATGGCTATCTATTGTTTCGCTTATTTTAGTGGCTTCGTGTATATATTTTTAATTATTTTGTTTCGCGTGCCATCGGCGGCGTTTATGTTGAATTTTCAACACGAACTATCTACTGCTATAAATTTCCATTGTACATTTTTGCTTAATTTATTTGTAAATGCTTACAGATAAACAATTTGTCCAATTTTTCGTTATAATTTGTTAGTCGGTATACATCATCGCCAACTTGTAAATAACAACTTTGACATCTCTATTAAATATAGCACCTTGGATCAAGCAACATATTAGTCACAAATGTACGAGATGTTCCATAACGTAGTGCTAGATCAAAGTTATATATTTTTTGAAATGATGTAGGTATGTATATTTTAAATTTTAATTGTTCTTTTTGTTCTCAATATAATAATATCAAGTTGTGGGTTTTACAGATTATTTCCCTTGCCTGTCAAATATCAATTTTTAACCAATCACGTGCTGGGAAACTTATTTGACGCAGCCAATCAAAACAAAATAAAGCGACTATTCACCTTGGTGGTAAATAGTCGGCTATATGATCATCGTCCTCAATATTCACCTGAAGGACGGTATCCAACAATAAAGAAGCCGCCCGTAAATTTCAAATTTGACTCGGGAAATAATCTTATTAAATATAACGCTACTATTTTTATTGCTACTAAATTTCTGGTATATTTTACAATTTGTCTCGACATAATTTTGGCATTAATAATCAAAGACTATTAATGCCAAAATTAAGTCTCGACGAATGGATCCTAAAATAGACTCGAAATTTAGATGGAATAAAAATAGTCGGCTATTTGTCAAGGCCTTGTTATATTACTGTCGACTATTTCAACACCTTATTACTGGTTAAATTGCTTATGAAAATAAAAAACGAAAAAAAACGGTTGTGATATAGAAAAACGAAATTAATGTGTTGTTTGCAGTTTACGAAAACCTACATACAAGAATACGGTGTATGTCAAAAAATAAGAATGTATATGTCAACATACACTACTTTGCCTATTATGCTATAATTAATCCATATTACACAATTACCCATAGTCAAACCATATGGTCTGTAAATATGTGGCTAATATAATTAGTGACTATGTCGAGGATCTTATCTTTTTGAAAAAAATGTTACCCCAAAAACTGCTCTAATTCCATTTTTAAAATATTACAAGAATATGTGACACTTAAAAAGCTTTTTTGGTATATATTTTCAATAAAGAAATACTTTAACTAACTGGATAAACAACTCCGTTTCCCACTGTAACCTGTTACAGAAAACATAATGGGATTTTTTTTATATACTCATGATTATAAGCCCCAATAAAAATCATCACATCAATGATAACTTCTTTCCGGAACTAAACCCATAAAATGACAGTAATCTTCCACACTTGAATATGTCTGCAAACAAACTAGTAACAATGCATAATAATAGTATTTCCGCAACTTTCCCATGCCAAGCCACCCTCCACCTAACTAAACTAGGGCTATAATATTTTTTGGACTGGGTTGCTCTAACCGCTGACCCTTTGTCCTTAACATATTGGCTGTGCTTATGGGAGCGTGGCTTCAACAATTAGGGGGTGTTTAACATATATACGGGGGATGTAGAGGAAGTAGAAATACGTTTGAACGAAATGACACGTTTTAACTTTTAGGGAAAAAAGGGCCCTAAAAATATTGTTTTATTAATTATAACAAATAAATATTAGAAAATGAGAATTTTATGGCACTACTCTTTTCTCAGGGTTCTCAAGTGGGTTTCTAAATGAATAATTATTGAATTCTTTATTTTTAGGTTTGTTGAAAAACTGTTTTTTAAGGTAAGATGAATTAAATAAAATTGTATCATTTAAATAATTTTATGTATTCAACCAAAAAAACGATTAAGCACAAAAAATATGTTTTCTTGTATTTTCATTATACTATTACTAAAACAAATTTATTATTATTACTACTCATCCATACTATCATTCACATTCAAAAGAAAATTATATACTATAAATACTAATTAATGCTTTAAAAAATTTTAACAACTGTCCCCCATTTAGTAATGAGAAAGTGCAATTGATAAATGTTACTTGACAGAATCTAAATCTAACAACTATACTAATATTACCATATTATCCTTATACAATATTACTATTGTCTAAGGCACAAAATAAATAAAAAACGAAGTTTTTTAGTGTTCTACAGTGAGCTAAACATTAAACTAATTAGCTTTTTTAATTAAGTAGAAATGGTTCATTTTATAATTGAGTTCAAATACCTTTTTAATGTTTATCCAACACATGACAGTTATGACTGTCATTATTAATGTCATTTTAGACAAGTAAACTATCAAATAACACACTAGTGTGTTATAATTCATAACTTACTAGTGAGTTATGGATTATAACTCACGTTCATATTTAAAGTGGTATTCTATTTATTTATTACTATTACAAGCAGAATTCACATTGATATTGAAATTAAAGGAAAACGGTTTATTCGAAATTGAAGTTATTGTAAAATTCGTTGGTTCATTGGAACTAGACGCTCCCATAACGGTACAGCTGCTGATAGTGCTGGAAGACGCCGACGCATTAGAACCTTGTAATTTTTCTGCAATTTGTAATTTGTTGTTCACCGATTCTTCTAGGTATCCTTCTCTGCTACGGACGAGGACTTCCATCTTCCTTGACGTCATGTTAGCCCTTGCATTGGCCAAAAGAGTCGCCGAAGACCTTCTCAGGCAATTACCGGTGTAGAGCGCTGGTTCTTCCAATTTCAAAAAGATTGCAATTCTTGAAGGTATCTTCGACAACGTATTTATTCCCACACACTGGCTGGTGCACTTCCCATTTTTGTAAAAAACAAAAAAGCGGCTAGAACTAGTATTTTTTGGTCTCAAAGACATGTATTTTTTACACAAATTGATCGGGTTGACTGGAAATCCTTCTTCAAGTATGGTGAAACTTCTCGATTTCTTGGTTTTAGTGTCTGGCAAAACTACGTGAAAATATTTCCCTTTGTTTCCTATTTTTAAATTGACCAATTCATCGTATCTACAAGCACCGCTAATCCCCATTATCAAAGCCACTTTAATCAACAGGTACTCGTTGTCGGGAGCTTCGTTCAAAAACTTCTCTATTTCAGGACGTTCTAATGTCTTGAACTTCTTTGGTTTGTATCCCTGTGATTTGCTTTTCAAAAAGCTCGTTAGTTTGCCAAATTTTGAAATGTCGATTTTTTTATAAAGGTGAATAGTCGAGCGAAACATCGAGTATTTGGTCCATAGCGACGATGGGGCTAATTTTTTTTGCAAATGCAAAAAATAAGACAATAGAACATTTTCATCGATACCTTTTATCTTCCGTGAATTTATCCAAGACCCAAACATTTTGAATTCCTTGTAAGCATCGCTGCTTCTTCCGCTTCCGTAAGGATATCCTCAGGAACATAATTTTCATCGGTTTCCTCCATATTCTATACTTTTGTTTCTTTGTTTTCTTTGTTTTCTGAATGACAAGTGTCAAAATTTATTTAAACATTTGCTAACAATGTATCATGCCCGTGGCAACCAAACAAACAACCTACTTTGACCAAAATGTAAAAAAGTCAGTCAAGTCATTCTGACATTTATAGGGTACTGAGACGCAAGTAGCTTTGATTTGATCACAAAGCTTATTAATTAGTATCTCATAAAAAACGATTTCTTCCACTTGTTGGATAAAACATTGTAACCCACTCGCGTGTTATGTTTCCTAAGTCACTTGAGAATTTATAAATTTTCTCGCGTGACTTATTTTCAACATAACACACTAGTACCATAAATAACTATTATCATCCACTGTATATCGTGAATTCTTTCATTAATTCATTGTTGCGATCGTTGTCCAAGTTGAAAAACAGGAATGATTGTGAGATCCTGTTGAAATTTGTCATTGATAATCTCTTCAATGTCGGTATGTTATTGTTGATTTTCTTCAGGGTAAGTTGCCACTTAACTTTTTATTAATCACTTTATTCAGATTAGGTTTATTTTTTTTACATCTATCTAGCTACTGTATAACTTTTTTTATAATAGGTATAGGCCTCGTGTAGATGCGCGCGCATCGCATTTTTTGAGGCCGCTTTTTTATATTTTATACGAGCTGCAAACTGCGAAACGAAATTTTTTCAAAAAATAGTAAGTAAAACGTTAAAATAACTTTGTTGAAAGTTGAATGAAGTGATTTGCCATAATATTCATGCATAAAAGTAGTAAGTTTACGTCATAATATTTTCGTAATTTTTAGCTTTTAATAACATAACCTCATTTCAGTTGTATTTTTAGAGAAATAATATAATATTCACGTAATATTATTTAAAAATATATATGTGAATAGAACAATATTAAATTTATTATTTGATATAGATATTTTAACAGTCAATCGTTATTCTAAATCCGTTTAATTACAAATTTCACGTAAAACCTTATGTTAAGTTAATGGAGAGCGGCCTCAAAAAGTTTTCAAAATGCGCCACCTGTTTCGCTGGTGTTCCAGTGTTACCCCCACTTAGTAGTATGCACGAGGCCTATACTTAGGAAAGGTAATTTGTTACTTTTTTAGTTTAAATTTAATTTTGTTGTCTCTAAAACTTTTAACATGCTTTAGATGTGCTACCATCTATGGTAAGAAGAGAGTATTGACATTAAATTTTGACTGAATCTAGTCAAGATGTCACTCTCTTCTTTTTTAACATGCTCTTTTCTTTAATTTTCAAATCGTTCTCCTTTTGTTTTTCAACAAAGTTTTCTTTTTTTTTAATTCTAGATCCCTTGCCAAAATTGATGACCAATAAAATTGATGAAAGTCTTTGATTTTGACAGGCGATTTTTAAATGATTACAATTTTTGATACAAGGTAAATTTATCTTTTCTTATGGTTTCTAAATTAATTAAATATTATTTTCTTTTAATTTATATTGTTAGAATCTGTTTTCCTGTTATAAATTTTGATTTTATTAAAAATTATTTTATGTTGGCATAACTTTTCATGTACTGAGTGTTTAAAATTTATGTCTGCTTAGTGATTTTATATCAATATATTATATGATTTCTATCCATGTTTGCTGACTGGGAAATTAAGTACCGAAAATCGTCACTTTCTCCGGAACTATTACCTATAGAAAATATTTTGAAACGCTCCGCAGCTCTTAATAAATAAAACAAGGTAAACATAGTTTTCTTTTATTTTAAAAATTAATAAACGTATCAGATTGCCTCATAAAGTTACAAAAAATCCATAAATACAAAAAATTATCAACTTATGAGTATATGGATACATAATAAATATGAATTATTCGTTGAGGTTATGTTTAAATATCTTTTAAATCAATAAAACGAGTAATTTATAAATACAAATATTATAACCTCGCGTTATCTTAAATATATTATATTACAAACATTATACAGTATGTACAAAAATTATATATAAAATAGAAAAGAATTTTTAAAAATTTTTCAAAATTTGTCAATTTTGCTATGTTCTATAATAAAATTTCATTCTCTTTTATAACATCATTATTGTAGATGAGCAAAATAAATGCATTAAACAAATACGAAAGCAGCAACAAGCGGTGAAATAAAGTATTGGAAATATCTAACAATATTCAATTATACTATTAAGAAAAACTATAGATTTATCCATATTAAACATATTTTTTTTATTATTCAAATTGACTTTTTTACGAAACCTTGTATCTGTTAACATAATATGTTTCGAAATCGATATTAATTGTTTAAACAAATCGGCCAACACGTATCCCAGATTTGATCCTGGTGGAAGAACATTTTCAACTGTCTTGTACGAGTTCTACATAAGTAGCCGGAAAAATTCCGACGTTGCCATTACATTCTCCCAACCACCAACCGTCGTCTTGCTGACGATACACTGTGATGATGTCGCCGGTTTTTATGAGGAGTTCGTCGTGCATATTTGGAGTATATGTGTAGATGGCGCGACAAGTCCCTATTGGGTGTACGGGGGCGTCGTCGGTAGAATAGAGGTTATCTCCTGCACTGCTGCAGTTTGAGGAAAATTCGTCTGAGAAAAAAAAATACTAGTTTATCTCAAAATTTAAAGTACTGAGTAGAAAAAAGGGCTACTAGTCACTGAAGGTTTTCACCTCCGATTTCGTTGAACCTCCATCGATTTTCATGAAAATTGGTGAGTAGTTAGAGGATAACTCAAGAAACAAAAGTGACACCATCTTGCGCTTTTACCCTAGGGATAGATGCTATCACTTCTCGGGGGTGGAAATTATTTTATTAAAAATAACCCCAGGAAGCGATAGAGGTACCAATTCTAAGCAAAATTTGTTATATAAAGTTATTAAAATAAATCAATACTTTTTGAGTCATTAAAGATCAAAGATTTTGATTGTTCGTGAAAAAAATGCATGTTTTAAAGCGGTTTTTCATAAATAACTCCACGAAGGTGGAATTTTTTGAACCATAAAAATTCCAAAAAAGGACCATGGGCGTAACAAAACTGCCAAAGGATGTGAAATAAAATCACACATGTTCCCAAGAACAAGGACATTAAAAATGTCCTACACTGCACCAGCGTCTGGACTTCAACAACTACTCCTTGGGCTATATGCCCCCCAGGTATTGAATTACGAAAGTCCAGACGTGGTTTGGTGCCCGACCAAGTCGGGGCTTTAAACCACAAACTTCGATTTTGTTATTGAAGGAGCTTGCCATTCTTAGACCGGTTTCGGCATTATTGCGCCTCGTCAGTAGGAATTTGGTTTAAAGCCCCGACAAACCACGTCTGGACTTTCGTAATTCAATACCTGGTGGGGCATATAGCCCAAGGAGTAGTTGTTGAAGTCCAGACGCTGGTGCAGTATAGGACATTTTTAATGTCCTTGTTCTTGGGAACATGTATGATTTTATTTCACATCCTTTGGCAGTTTTGTTACGCCCATGGTCCTTTTTTGGAATTTTTATGGTTCAAAAAATTCCACCTTCGTGTAGTTTTACTAGCTTTGATTTTGTTATGAAAGTGAAGATAGCGTTGGGCTCTCCTCGTTCGTGATACACTTGCTCTAGCGCAAACACCTTTATTAAGAACGAGGCGAGTCGAATTCATTTTCAGACATCCTTTAGCGATGAGATGTCGAGCTAGCCTGCTTCTTACTGATGATGAACAATAATTCCGAAACCGGTCTAAGAATGGCAAGCTCCTTTAATAATAAAATCAAAGATTTTTGTTTAAAGCCCCGACTTGGTTGGGCACCAAACCACGTCTGGACTTTCGTAATTCAATACCTGGTGGGGCATATAGCCCAAGGAGTAGTTGTTGAAGTCCAAACGCTGGTGCAGTGCAGGACATTTTTAATGTCCTTGTTCTTGGGAATAGGGAATAGGCAATAAATAACTCAAATACTACAAGTTTTTATAAAAAAGTTGTCATTACCAAAATTGAAGCTAATAAAAAATCGAATAAATTCCTTACTTGAAAAACCTTTTAATATTAATTTAAAGTAGGTAATTGAATGTATATTTTTTTTCGGCGAGTACTCAAATCTAAGTATTCAAGCTTAAATAACGGGAAAACGAGGCATTTTATAAAATATCTTACTGAACACTTTTCAAAGTACTCAGAAGTACTATCAATTGAGCTCTAGAAGAAGTTGATAGCATCAAAATTAAGCAAGTTATGATGAAAATAAGAGGACCCTTTAGAATTTTTTAGGAAAAATGAAAAATAAAACAAACGCCCTTTCCACAAAAATTAACATTTATAGTACCTATAAGACTTTCTTTGTTTTAGCATAAGTAATGACCTCAAAAATTTTGACCGGTTTAGAATGCATATTTTTGAAAAAAAAATATTTCAAAAATCAGAATTTTTCAAATTTTCGTAAATTTCATTTTCTTTTGATAATAACTCCAAATTACTCGATGTACGTAAAAAATGATACAGAACGAAATTTGAGTTTTTTTAACAAAGATTTGACTTTTTTTTATTTTTGTAGGATAAAAAATAACCGAGATAGAAACGTTTAAAGCCTAAATTTTACTGCGAGAACAATGTAACCTGGGCCCTTTAACCTTTTATCTTTTAAAAAATAAGGGATTAAAAAGATTAAATTTAATACGATGTTATATCCCTTGAAATTACCTTTCAAATGGTTTTTGGATGGACCTGATATAAAAATTAACGGAGTTATTGTAAAAAAACCAATAACATTTTTTTGGAAAAATTTTTGGAGCAGCAATTTTGTATGTATACAGGGTGTTTCCAAATGACACTTACAACGTCTGGCTGTAGATACCTCTCGTAAAATTGGACAAAATGATATAAGGAATGAGCGGTCCAACTCATTACTTTTCGAAATACAGGGCGTTAAAGTTAAAAAAAATAAATGTTTTTATTTAAAAACTTTAAAACGGATTAATATATTAATTTGAAATTTAGCAGGTCGTTTTTAAATGTAAAAATACATATTTTAGTAAAAAATCATGTTTCATATCTAGATCCAGTGGCCTACAGTTAGAAGAGTATATCCCCTTTTCCCAACCATTTTCTACGCCCATGGTATTTGAAGCTATTTTTATTTTTTTTTCTATTGCTTAACAGTTTCCAAGTAAAAAACGAATAACCGTTACGTACCGAAAATCTTGTGGTTTTTAAGATATTTAATGTTTTTATGAAGTCTGTAAGATCTTTTATTAATGAAATAACCAACAATAGTTTTCTTGGATTTCTTTAATAATTTTTTCTTAATTTTTTATAACCATTTGACTTTTGTATAGTGTCTAGTATCTAGTGGTTATTAAAAAATAAGACAAAAATTATTAAAGAAATTCAAGAAAAATATTGTTGGTTATTTCATTAATAAAAGATCTTACAGACTTCATAAAAACATTAAATATCTTAAAAACCACAAGTTTTTGGGTATGTAAAGGTTATTCGTTTTTTACTTGGAAACTGTTAAGCAATACAAAAAAAAATAAAAATAGCTTCAAATGCCATGGGCGTAGAAAATGTTTGGGAAAAGGAGATATACCCTTCTAACTGCACGCCACTGGATCTAGATATGAAACATGATTTTTTACTGAAATATGTCTTTTTACATTTAAAAACGACCTGCTAAATTTCAAATTAATATATTAATCCGTTTTAAAGTTTTTAAATAAAAACATTTATTTTTTTAACTTTAACGCCCTGTATTTCGAAAAGTAATCGAGTTGGACCCCTCATTCCTTATATCATTTTGTCCAATTTTACGAGAGGTATCTACAGCCAGACGTTGTAAGTGTCATTTGGAAACACCCTGTATGTAGGAAAAAAGATAGATAGTAAGAAGTAGACGTGTCGATAGGTACATGCTCACAAAGTATACATGTGTGGGTGTGTGTATGTATATTTTGAAGATAGAAAAAGTGAAAGGAATTCTGTACATCACAAATTTTCCATTAGTGTTATGACAAGGGGTAGTTTTTAAGGGTTGAAAATTTCGCAATAAATAAATAAAGATTTTAATACTCAGTAAATGAGATTTCAATTCAGTAATGTATTATTCACATGATTAAAGTTTCTTGAAACCAATTTTTTCAATGGTTCTGCTTTAAGGGGGTGGTTTTTAAGGGTTGAAATTTCACAGTCAACCAAAAATTATATCATAATCATTAAACAAACTGTTTGTGTAATGTTAATATGCGATTTCATATTTCAGAAATATAAAAAATGATTTTTTCATGATTTTCGATTTAAGGGGTGGTTGCTAAAAGGGTTGAAAAATTAATTAAAATCATAAATCACGCATATAAATGTTGAAAAATATTTATTTTATTTAATTAACCGAGATTACTTACGCCAGAATGCTTAAATTTGTATTTTTTACCATTTTTAACAAAAGGAGTGGATTTCACCCCTAAAATGCAAAAAGCGCAAGTCGAGCATATGTCATTTTTGAAGTTGAGGGTAATACATACTCAATCCCAAATTTTCATGGAAATCGATGGAGGTTCACCGAAATCGGAGGCAATAGTTGATTTTCACCTTCATTCACTGTAGTATATTTTTGAATTCAGGTCTTGCGCTTATGGGCCAAAAAAAAACCAGAAGAGATGAGAAGTTTAATGTTTAAGAGATGGTTTCTTCAATTTTGAATAAATGAACTAAAAAATTGAGTCAGGGAATTGAAAAAAGGAAAACTGGGGTCAATGGTAGAACAGGAAAATACTTATTGCTGTGTTAGTTCAAGAAAATATTGATATAATAAAGTAAAACCAGAAATATTGTAAGGACTACGCAGGGACGTACCTACTCTAGGCATTAAGTTCTGTTTTATAGGTATAATGATCTTAAGATATTTTAATCCGAACCTAGGAATCTTTTAAGACATACAAGTTTATTGATGTAGATAAATCTCGAATAATAGTTAATAATGAGGGTCGTTGGCTAATACTGATTTATGACTTTAGTATATTTCTGGTCGAACTTTACATGACATGATTCTAAATGATCGAATACTTGGGCTCTAACCTACCAGGAATCTAAAAATTAAAAAAAAAAAAATTAAATGAAATATTTACCGAAGTCCGAATCGGGCTGATTCGAATTTCCATCGGCCGCTCCTCTGTCCAGCCAATCAGAATCGTCCACGTCATTGTTGTGAGGATCGGAATTATCGGATTGATTGGATTTCGTTGATTTTTGACTGACAGGACTCCTATCCGAATCGCCCCATTCATCTTTGAGCCATTGTGGAACCTGAAAATGAAAAAAAAATTGGGTTTCACGACTCGTACCCTGCTTAAACCTAAAGCCCTTGCAAGTAAGTATAATTTAGGTCATTACAAACGTATGTTATATCACACGCCATGGCATATTTAGGATTAACAAAGGATCATGTTTAAAATCTCATTAACGAAAATTGCGCTTGCTCTATAACGCCATGCAATTGCATTTGCATTATATTTTAATGTATTTTGAAAAATAATATAACACGCCAATGCCGATCAAACCAACTTGTTAGCACATATGGGAATTTTGTTTTTATATGTATGGAATTGAGAATGGATGAGCTATAATCATAATAGATCTGTAAAAATCGAGATAAGAAGATTTGATCACACTGTGCCGATTACATCTAATCTGATTTTTTCTGACTTATGTCCAGTATATGATTTTGATAGTTATTTATAAAATTAAAAATTACATGGTGCCATCGTATATATTAGAAAAAATTCAATATAATTCGCAATATCACAGCTACAATACAAGAAGCTGATCCGACTTTCATGTACGGCAAGCCATCACTAAAAGTTCCCAAAATACAATTCTTATTAAAGGTTTGCAAGAATTTAATAGATTACCTATAGATATTAAAAATAAGACATCGATAAATGTTTTCAAAAGTAACCTTAAACGATACTTGTCAAATAAAGAGAACGAAAACAATTCTCGGTGATAATATTCTCTACACCCGCCTTTTAAGGGCTCTCTTTTAATTTATTGTTGTTTTTTTTTTTATTTTTATTACACCTAAATTGTTTATGTATTTATATTATGTAGATTATTTAAAATTATTTCCATGTTTTATTGTATATTTGGCTACTATGTAAATTAGCTTTTTTTGCTAAATAAAAGGATTAATATAAATGTAGCAAATACCAAATAACAAAATTAACTAAAACCAACCTTTAAAACGCTCTGCTGAAGTCCTGATTTGTCTCTTGTTATAGTAATGTGACTTGATAACGGATGAGTAGTTCTCGTCCTGCCATCCAATTCTGACAGGGCATTTTGGACTTTGTATTTTGCTCCCTCCAAATACGTCCACATAGATTTCATCTAAAAAAAATTATTTCAGTTTAAAGTAAGCAAACGAGTTCGATTTGACATCCTAAGACCGGTTTCTGCCTTTCGGTTTCGTAAGAGATAAAATTCGCTAATGTGCTGCCATCTGTCAGCAAAACTGAAGCCCAAAAAGGGAGTTTTAACAACTTTAAGAAGCAAAATATGTATTTTTCTTACGTGGTATAATTTCTCTATGACGCTTTGTTGAGAATCCTCAGATCCGAAACTTGGCGTTTGTTTTATGGCTTTAGAAAGATTTTCCAAACCAGTTTTTGATTTTTTTTCTCGTTCCAAATCTTGTCTAATTAACTGCAGTAGTTTCAACAAAGCCTAAAAAAATCAAGATTATAGTCAATCTTCTGTTGAGAGTGTGTAATGACAAATTTTCCTGGATTTTCGTTATTAGGTATAGTTCAGAAATTAGCGTCCTAGCGTTAACAATTAACAGATGGTCGTTTTTGAGGTTTAGGACAAAAATCAAACTTCTTAATTAAAAATTGCCGACGTTTCGGCCTTTTATTAGGCCTTCCTCAGGGCTACAACGATATAAAAAAAAATTGTTAGACCACTCTAAAAGACAAGTAAGTAAATAATAATCATGTACGCTAAAACAATACGAAAAATACAGAAGTCTGACAAACTATTAAATTAATTAAAAAAAAAGAAAGAAAGTTTTTCTCTACATTAATTTACTAATTTGTCAGACTTCTGTATTTTTCATATTGTATTAGCGTACATGCGTAAAGTTATTGTTTACTTACTTGTCTTTTAGAGTGGTCTAACAATGCTTTTTTTATACCGTTGTAGTCCTGAGGAAGGCCTAATAAAAGGCCGAAACGTCGGCAATTTTTAATTAAGAAGTTTGATTTTTGTCCTAAGACAAAAAAACGACCATCTGTTAGTTATTAGGTATATTATAGTCTAGATACAAAATTGCAAAACGAAAATGTATTGCTAAAATATATCAATTTAAAAAATGAAATATATAATAATAATAATTACAATATCTTGAAACGACTTACTTGCTTTCTTCTCTCCCTGTTCATCGCTAAGGTGGTGTGTTCGCAGTAGAAATCTGGCAACAACTGTTCAGAGACCTGTTGAGAAGTTTGCCTCAAATTTTGGAAAGTTGTTAAATCTTTGGTGGGTTCGGCTTGGCTTACGGGACTTTTCAACCTCTCGGAAGCCTGTGATCCAAATGATAAAGTACATAAATAACAAATAACCATTGTAGGTATGTAGGACAATATTGTCAGTAAACTCCACAATCGTCCGAAAAAGTAACACTTCTCGTCATAAACTAATATTAGCTTACCTCTATGAGTCTCGGTCCTATATAATTATTATGGTGCAAATATGAGGTAAGAACGGCTTTGAGGTCGTTTAGTCGTTCTTCTTCTAAAGCTTGGAATGTGCTAGCTCCACGTAGGACGGCAGATTCCCATTCAAGTCTGCGAATATTAAATAAAACAAAATAAAAACCCCTAATGTAATGTAATGAACGACGACATTTAGATTTTTTTACGTTTCATTTGAATTTATCGGAGAAATGGAAAGTTCGATAAAAAATGTTCAAACTAAGTCCTTTTTAGAGTAAAAACTGCAATTATTTCAACAAATTTTTGCGATATTTATTAAAGGACCCCGCACCATTCTTATGGAAACGGGAGCACCGTCAAATTGTCTGAATTTTTGATATGTGATAGTACTTGATGTCCTGATCAATAGTGTCCATGGGCCCAATCATATCCTATGGCTAGATTTCGATATACAGTGTGTTAAAGTTCAAGATCCTGAAATTTTAAAATGTGTACCTCTGGCGGATATATGTAGTCAAAATACATACGTAATAAATAAAATCGAAATATATTTCCTTACAGGGCGATTCATGTTTCCACAGGCTTTTTTGTTCAAAGTATGTATTTTTAACACGCAGGAATAGCCTGAAATATCGATAAAAAAAAGTCATCGTCAAAGTTTCTGAATATTGGATATAATGTAGATCTTGTCCTCGTTCAAAATTGTAATTGGTTAAATTGGATCCTATGGCTTGTTTTCGAGAAATTAAACGATTAAACTGTAAAAATATCAATTTTTACCAATAGCAACTTTTAGTAATCAAAAATAAACGAAATATTGTAAACTAAATATTTTTACACACTGTATTAGATTACATTGCACAGTTATATTAATTGGAGGAAGGCTAAAAATTCATACTTACAGGGTGATCTCACTTGAGCTTGTAAGATAACAAAATCAACAAATCTAAAACAGCTGCCAAACAATTAATAATTAATTGTTACCTTTTACTTATTTTTTAATAAGTTTAATCTTACAGCTACAGCAGCCACCAGAGTTTACAAAAATGTGATTTTTGAGCAGCTGTAGATCCTTTACTATTTACCTTAAAAATTAAGTGTGATATATCGTTGAAATCAGCTCATTGGGGAGATTTTAAAAATTTTAAAATACATAGGGCGTTCCATTAAAAACTTTGATCTTGCAGGGCGTTATGAAACACCCTGTAACATTGTAACTAATTTTAAGCTAATTTAAAGCTGCCTGAGGTTGTGAAATAAATCACACTTGTTCCCAAGAACAAAGACATTAAGAATGTCCTACACTGCACCAGCGTCTGGACTTCAACAACTACTCCTTGGGCTATATGCCCCCCCAGGTATTGAATTACGAAAGTCCAGACGTGGTTTGGCGCCCGACCAAAAACTTCGATTTTATTATTAAAGGAGCTTGCCATTCTTAGACCGGTTTCGAAATTATTGTTCCCCATCAGTAAGAAGCAGGCTGGTTCGACATCCTATCGCTAAAGGATGTCTGAAAATGAATTCGACTCGCCTCGTTCTTAATAAAAGTGTTCACGTATATCAAGAACGAGGCGAGTCGAATTCATTTTTTAATAATAAAATCGAAGTTTTTGGTTTAAAGCCCCAACTTGGTCCTTTTTTGGTATTTTTATGGTTCAAAAAATTCCACCGTCGTTATAATTTAAAGCTGCCTACAATTTTTGTAAATAACATTTTTCCGTATCTTTTATTATAGCAGATCTACTGAGCTTTGTCACAATAATCAATCACCCTGTATATATACAAGGTTGCTCAGTATATATTTTTTTGATACTTTGATAATTAAAAAAAATAAAATAATGGTCTTAGAAACAGCTTTAATATCATAATAAAGCTTTAAACTCATTTCGCATACATAGTGGATTGTTTAATTATTTACAATGTATTTTTTTTTTCAGATTATTATATTTTACAATTTCGGGATCTTTAATATCGAAATCTAGTCATAGGATAGGATTGGGCCCATGGACACTATTGATCAGGACATCAAGTACTACCACATATCAAAAATTCAGACAATTTGACGGTGCTCCACAGGTATTGAATTGTTGAAAACCATACTGTGGACGGTCGTTGAGGTTACAGAAACAATTGCAATTTTTACTCTAGTAAAAACTTCGCATTTAAGTGTTGGTATAGTTTTCTAAGTTCTTTTTGTTGTTTCTAGTTCAAAGTCTCTAAATGTTGTAATCTTTTCTCTACCTAAGACATACCGTTTTATAAAAATACGTTTAATAGAAACAAAACGGTGAAAATACTTTTTCTTTTATTATCTTGTCAGCAACGTTAAACCATTAATTTAATCGCTTTATTTACCTTGTAGGAAAAATGTATTTACTAAGAAAAAAATACCTTGCTCTCTCGGCTCTCACGCAAAGCGTGTAATATTCTACGTCGGCCTTTTTAACAGCATCCTCAGCTTTGCGTTTCTTTCCTTCCAACTAGAATCAAAATTATAATGAATTAAAAATCGTAATTATCGAATTGCGTGTTATGTTTCAAACTAAGTGTTTTAGGTCTTAATACTAAATGTTGACCATTGACTCAGTGGTGTTACAGGATTCTTTTTACTATATTCACTGTCTAAATACAATTTTTTTTTAAATTTTGTGACAAAAAATATTTCCTATTGTTATTTGCTGTTTATTTTATTTTATTTTTTTTCAAAAATATACTTACTTTTGTATTATCATTGTTATTCTGTTTCATTTGCGCCAACTGTATTAGACTAGAACTTTTCGATATCCTAGAAAAATGAAATAAATTTGTTTAATCAAAAATTCAGTAGGTAAAAATTTACTTAAAAAAACTTACGTTTGTTTACCGTACTTGGTAGTATCTAAAACTGCAGCATCCTGTAGTTTTTCGTTCTCCCTAGCACAAGAATGACTGTGTTTTTTGCCTTTAGCTTCGCTAGCTCGCCATTCCGATAGTAGTTTCGCCGCTTTGTCTACTTGAGTCTCAGCTTGTTTTCTTATTCTGAAAAAACACTGTTTTACCACATTTTCAGATATAAACTAGATGATAAATATTAATTGCTGAAAGCAAACGCGGATGCGTCAAGGTAGTGCTTTGGAACCAGTTCTGTATTTAATCTACCATAAATCAATAGCAATTTTGCTGACGATTCTGCATTGCCTACTGTAGGTCAGAACATAAACACTAATTAGGATAAGTAATGTCAAGAAAAAAGGGTACAACTAAGTTGACAATTATCTATACAAAGAACAATTTAATCTATAACAAAATCATTAAACCTATTTCAAAACATAATTTTAGAAAGATTTGCTGGCAAGCTGCTCGAGGTCAAACTTCACAAACACATAAATGAAGAAATGCTTTAGCTGCTAAACCTTTGAAACCCGCCGACCACCGGGTAATTGTTCGCCAACGCCTTGAATACCGGAAACAGATCTTCCTAGAGCCTGATCAGTTTAAATACCTAGCTCCAAAAGAGATAATAGGCTTTTTCAGAAGTCTAGATCTTTTGGACGAAAACATAGGTGTAGGGTATACACAAAAGATCTTATAGGTCGTAGTGTGATAACCAACCGGGCCAATCGACCCCCGCTTGTAATCTACAATCTACAATCAACGTTTTAGCTATTAGACAATCAAAATTTTTAGAGCGTAAATATTTAGATTTAATATTTAATAAACTAAAATAAACGGTTTATCGTTATGAAATTAAAAAAACTGACCTATGCTGGCTTTCGGTAAGCGTCCTCAGCGGTTTGGCAGTTTCTTCTAGCAGAGCAACTCCTAGCAGCCTATGTGCCTCCGCTTTAGTTTCCAGTTCCAAGGCTACTGCTTTCCATGCTTCATTCAAGCCACCAACGTTGTCTCGACATGCCCGAGAGAGTTTGGTGCTTAATTTTGACAGACTTTTAGCATATTGAGTTTCGGCTTCCGCCCTAAAACCGAAAAAAAATTCACTTGTTAGCTGCCAATGATTTATAAGGAAATAATTAAACGAACCTCTCTTGAAGAATTTGAGATAGTTCTTTGCAAAAATCTCCTCCTTGTTTAACATATCTTCGTAAATCTTCGAAACCATTTTGACCCTGAAAAATAAATCGAAATTAATTACATTTAAAAACTGTACGTGGAGCTTGGGATTGAATAGTCAAAATAAGCAAATGTACAGTATTATACATATTGTACTGTATTGTAATGTAAGCAATACGTAATCTGAGGTTGTTTAATTGTAGATGTATATCAATTAGTTATAATAGTTTATAATAAAATGGTCCTATTTTAATAATAAAGAAAAATCAAATAAAAATAAATTATAGTTACGTTAGAGATTTAAAGATAAAGAAAAATAATGATATTATAACTTATAAATTAGTAAAGTCAATTTTGAAACGTATAAAAAAAAATAGAAATCGAAAAGTAGGGAAAAATAAAAAAAGAGGGTTGTTGATGGATAAAAGTTGTAAGAACTAACAAGTAAAAAAATTTGATATGAAAGAGGAAATTTTGGAAAAATTTACAAATAAGATAAAATTATTATAAAATAACAAGTAATACATGAAGTTAAAGAAATAGTAAAGAAAGGAGAAAGAAGAAAAATATAAAAGAGAGGTCCGTAGGTGTTTGTAGAACTTTACTGGTGGAAAGTTAGCAAAGGATATAATTTTGCAACGTTAGAAGTTTAATAGTATATTATAATAGTTGGTCGTAGAAAATTAAAATAGAAAGGAGATTGGGAAAGGTGCGAGAAGTAAAGAATTGGAAAGAGTCAAAGGAGACTTTTGAATATTATCGAAGTCAGAACATACAAGTTGACTGATTGTAGATATTCATATTGATTTTTCTTATTTTTTTTAATATAACAAAATTTTATATAGAAATTGACAACAACCTCAGATTTCACAGTGTGTATCAAGTATTTGCTGGATTTAACAGTGTAGTTTTTTAAAAAAAAAATAAAATAGGATAATTTTTTAAATTAAAATAAGTTTTTTTTTAATAATAACTCAGTTATTTGTTAGAAATATAAATTATAAATCTAATTTTTGTTTATTTTATTTTTGAATAGTTTCTTTAACGATAAAAAAATTTAGTGGGAATAAATTTAAAAAAAAATTTTTTGCTAGGTGCCCAAGCCCTAATTTAAATTTAAATTTCTTAATGTCTGCGAAACACGACAATATATTTCGTTTTTTATACGTTAAGCTAAAAGATTTATCAAAATGGCCTTGTCGCCTTGTCGCTAAATTAACCTATGAATTAAAACACGTAACTTAAAATTAGAATCTTCATTTTTATTTTTATTTTGCAAAATACATTCAACGGAAAGTCCGTCCTTAACACTACAGTTGCTCGGTTTTGAATTTGTCCAAGAAATAATTTTAATTTATTCAATTATAAAAAATGGCAATTTGGATTTTTTTAAAATTATTCGCTATTGGGGTGAATGACTGCTCGATTTACATCGTTAAGTAAACTGATGATATAATAGAAACACTAAATAATAGATTTATCAAGATGGGAAACAATAAATGTAGGTGTGACCGTGGCAAATAATGTCAAATGATCTTTTCTAAATACAATACCTTCAATAAATATTGCTAAGAATCAGTACGTGGGCGAGTATAATTTGTTTAATATACCGCCTTCTCTCTCGGTTGTTATACAATGTTTTTATTTTATAAAGACTACCATCCTTAAATTAGTATTCATTTAAGCTTGTATTTTTGTTTTATTTAGACCAGGACCAAACCGATTTTAAATACCCGATTTCTTGAAAAATTCGTAGCATATGGGAAAATTATAAGTACATAGTAAAAGTTCTGGAAGGGTGGAGGGGGTGGTTATATATACGTTTTGAGTGGTGGATATTGGTTTTTACGATTTGTGGCTGAAATATGCATCCAATCATGGATACTAAAACCATTTATATAAAAAAAGTTTTTAATTTAAAGTTTGGACTTTTCTAAAGTCGTTTTCAAAATTTGACTTACTCTAGAACAATCTCACAAGATATGGCAACAACATAGGACAGAGAAATGGATTTTGAAATTTAAGATCTCAAAATCTGTTGCCAACATATTTTTGTGACGTTTCTGGGAACGATTTTAAAAGGATAGCGCATTTGCATTTTATTTATAATTTGAATTTATACTTCGTCATAAATGAAGTTTTCATAATAATATTATCACAAGAAAAAAACCAGATAAAAACCTTATGATACTATCCCGATATAAAGGGTATCCTTTTTGCAATTAACTCTTTTTATGAAATTGGCATCCAAATTTTTGAAATATCGACCGAACAATTAGAAACACATTCATTATTATTAATAATAATAATAATATAATATCGTCTTTATTATTTCTATATGCATTATAACGTAAATGTAACACGGAATCTTACTTTTTTCGAGTAATTAAAGTATAAATTTTAATAAATAGCTCAAAATTGTACATGATGATTTAAAAAAAAATCCGGATTCGAGTTTTATTCGCTTCTTTGCATTTTTTGACAACATTTACTATAGTAATGTATATTTTTTTACACCATAAAAAAGTAGAGATTTCAACGAACAAAAAGCCCACCGAGTTTTTTAAAAAAACAGATATTTGACGTGAGAATTTTCGATTGAAAATTAGACTGCTTTTTCGATATTAAGTCAAAATAAGGTTAAAAAAATAAATATTTTAAAACAAAAAAATTACAGTGTGTTTGAGACATAAAAAGGTAAGTTTTCACCAAATTTCGTGAAAAAAAAATTTTTTGTAAAAGATAAAAATAAAAAACCAAAAACTTGGTCATTTGAATTTTTCACAAAAATTTTGAGGTTATGTGAAAAAAGTGTAAATACAAAAGTTGTAGATCTTTTTATTACCTACAACTTTTTCATTTAACTTTTTTCCATAGGACTTGTAGTTTTACCGGAAATCGAGATAAACAGTTTTCTACCCTTAAAAACTCCCCCCTACCACTTCCCAACCTCAGATCGCCCGTAAATTATTTTTCCTATCATTTGTGTCATATTCTCTTCCTCTTCCAATGAGTTTCATCCTACTATTATTTTATTTGGTTTCAAAAATTATCGGCACTGGTCTACAAATCAAGCATTTGCAGAAAATGTTCTTCCAACCTCTAAAAGAGAGAAATGAACGAGCAAACATAAAAACAAACAACCTATCATTTACAATTCAACATATTATTTTTGAAATTTAAATTATTCTTAGAAAACGAGTAAGGAATTTAATTTATCAGATTCGACATCCTAAGACCGGTTTCTGCCTTTCGGCTTCGTATGCAACCCCAATACACCGGGAATTTTTTGCTTTTAATAATTGTCAATACTTTCTTCTAATCATAGATGGCAGCACATCTAAACATTAAATTATTCTGTTCTGTTAATTGCAATGCGAGATCAAGTATTCACCTTTGAGAATTGAACAAATAGTTTTTAGTAATTAATTTATATTTAATTAAATGAAGAGCTTGGAAGGTTTGCATATAGTTCGAAAATTTGATATTTGAAGGACCGTCTGAATATTTCAGTTCTAAAAGCTGGGATTGTGAGCCTAACCTTATGTCTAATATTCAGATTATGTATATCTGTACGAAATTTTGTTATAGAGATAAGGTGGTGTTTTTGTCGTAATTATTTTATGAAGAAAGAAACATAATGCATGATGTACCCTTCTATTTTCCATATTCAACCAGCCGATTTTGCTTCATCTACAATTGTTAGAGATTCTCCCAAAATCTGTATATGCATACATAGAGTAACCATTTCTCGGTGCTTTTTTGGTCCGAATATCAGAATATTCGATTTATTTGAATTGATATATAAACAGTGATCAACGGCTGCCTCAACAAATCCATTTAAATCTACATTGACTAGTTCCAGTGCAATATCAGCCGTTTCAACCGGGAAGCTGTAGTACAACTGGGTGTCATCAGCATATAAATGGGCTTGACATACCTGAAGCTTAGACAGAAGTTGAGATGTATACAAAGAAAAAAAAAGAAAGATTATTTAGGCATATCAGTGCCGCTTTTCTTTTAATAATCTAGTTGTATTTTATGGCCAAAATCCCAACCATATTCACATATTTTTGATTTTTTTAATTGTTTATTTTTAATATATGATTGGTGTTCATTAAGTCTTATATGAAAAGATCTAGATGTTTCTCCTATATAAAATTTATTACATTAGCATGGAATTTTGTAAACACAATTTTTTGTATTTTGAATTTCATTCAAAGGTTTTGTATTTACTATTAAATATTTTAATGTATTATTAGTTTGAAAACTCTTCGTAAATTAAATTTATTGCCAATCGTTCTAATTTTTTTTCCAATAATTTTGGAATAACAGATTTTTACTATGTTTGAATGAAGTATTGTAAGAACGTTTAATATAATAGTTGTAGATAATTAAAAAATTTAAAACTTTTATATTAATAATTTTTCAACGTTACCTCAAAATTATCGAGAAAACCTCTAAAGGCGATATTTTTCGTTTTTAATTTTTATGTCCCACAAAAATAATTTTTTTCTTATGAAACTTGTTGAAAACGTTCTTTTTGGGGTTTTAAATAAGCTGTAATTTTTTCAAGATTTATTTTTCGATTTTATACGAATTTTTAAAAAAAGTTAGTTTACAAATATTCAATTTTTTAACTCATTTTCTTCGCTGAGATCTCGACTTTAAGATGGTATGAAAAAAATATATTGTTGGTATGGAAAAATATTTACGTATTGATTAAGAATGTTTGTCGTTGAAGTCATAGCTTTATCTTTCCCATTTTTCCATAAATTCACGGTTGAGTCGTAATTTGTATAAAAATGTTAAATTAAAACGTTTATAAAGAATTCTGGTAGTTTTTTTTGTTATTTTCATATATAAAATTTAAAAAAGTAACGAACGAATATTAAGTGAATGGCCCGCCCATCCACATAATTTACTATTGTTTTCCTAATGAAACATATTACCTAAATTCGATCCATTTTGAATTTCCTAGAGCGGTGACGAAAAACAGGAAATTCTCAAAAATCACTAACCGATTAAAAAGTAATTAATATTGAATCTACGGGTATTTCAAAATTATATTTTTACACCGACGTTCAGAGTGTTCATAGCAAAAACTAATATGTGCAGTAGAAAGTTATCGTATTTAGTGTACGTTGTGTTGTTTTTTGAAGTTTGCATTGATTCTAATGGAAAAAGTCATGGAAAAAGTCATGATCATTCACATTCCAAGCATTCCTACCAATATCCACAAACTCAACACCATTACTCTTTTCCAGTTTTTCATCCTTTTTGGAGAAGTTTTCCAAGGTACGAGCCTTATCCAATCAGATATAGATATCCTCAATATTCCTATTACAACAATTATAATAACTACTACAATAACTATGGCTATGGGGAATACAGACAAGAACAACCCAGAGCAGAAGGAACTTGCGGTGTGTCTATGAGAGTCAACCAACTGATAGTAAATGGAGAAGAGTTTGATGAAGGTACTTTTCCTTGGTTAACAGCTTTATTCGAGATTAGATCAAACGGACCTGCTTTCATTTGCGGAGGAACTCTTGTATCAAAGAAACACATCATAACAGCTGCGCACTGTGTCAAGCGTAACACTACTACAGTTGATGCTAATAAGTTTCTAGTAGTTCTAGGAAAATGTAACTTACAAAAGTTGGCGGCAACTGACACCAACGTTTTTAAAGTTGCAAAAGTCTTCGCCCACTCTGATTATAAATTTCTATCTGCCGATGGGGATATAGGAGTGCTGGAATTACAAGATAACTTAAATTTAAGTGAAACCATTAGACCAGCTTGCCTCTGGTCTGGAAGTGATAGTTTAGAAGATATTGTTGGAGTAATGGGGGTAGTCGCTGGATGGGGTAAAACTGAAACGGGTGATTTATCTCTAATCCGACCAAAATTTGTTAAAATGCCCATAGTCTCACAAGAAACTTGTTTGAGAAGCAATTCTCAGTTTTTTAGGGTTACTTCAGAAAGAACTTTTTGTGCTGGAAGTGAAGATGGTTCTGGACCTTGCAACGGAGATAGTGGGAGTGGACTAATGATAGAAAGAGGGGGACAGTGGGTGCTGAGGGGCTTAGTTTCTTTGTCGCTTAGTTCGGGGGTGCCCGCTTTGGGATGTGATTTAAGTTTGTACATTGTTTTTACTGATATAAGTAAGTTTAAGGATTGGTTGTATTCTGTTATTAAATAAGTTTTTGAATTTATGGTCTTGAATAAAAAGACATTAATGATATTTTGATTTGATTAAAAAAGAAAAACGTACTTTAATTTTTAAATCTATTTTTTATTGACAAGAATGTAAAATTAAAAATTTGCACTATTGTTTCTAAAATTCTTAATAAATTTTGAAATTTTGGAATTTCTAATTTAGCCCAGCTGCCAGACCCACATTTAGATCAAAAACTTTCTCACAAAATATGATATCCATGAAACTTGGCACTTAGGTACTTGAAAGGATGTAGAAAACGATAAAAAATCTTTGCTGCTTAAAAATGTTCACGTTCACAATTTCGAAAACAAAATCGAAAATTTGATTTTTTTCATTAAGTATATCTCGAAAAAAATAAATTAAACCATTTCTAAAAACTAATAGCACCACTAAAAATTATATTATATATAAGTTATTAAAAAAAATGTATTACTATAAAAAACCTAAAGTATCTTTGCCTAAAATGTACGCAGAGAAAAAAAAAGAAAGCAGTTTAAAGAGAAGACTCTAAGTTTTGTCAGGAAGCCATTAGTTTTTAATTGTTTTTTGTTTTCTCGTAGAAAATTTGACCGGAAGTTTAAATTTCTAAAATTCTCACTGATTTTTATAAATTATATTAATAGAGGCATAACAAAGAAAAATACTTGTACATTTATCATCATTATATTCAAATTCTCACATTTTTTTTCAATAAATGATCATGTTTAGGTTTTACCAAAAAGAAAGAGGTACATAATGTATATCGTTGAATTGGTAATTAAATTCTTTATCGCATGGCAAGATGGCCCTCGGTAGGTACCATCTGGAGAAAAAAGATTTATTCGTTAAAAATGAATTAATAAAATTTAAATTCCTGCTGTAGGATTTGTTAGATATGGATTATTGATGTCAATTAGACTAGATTTTGACTTGATCAAGGCCTCATGTGCTAAAAACAAATCTGAGAATTTGAATGTTTTTATAAAAAAATATCAAATATATACGATGTTCCATTTAAAAAATCGAAGTTGGTGATGTATCTGGAGAAACCGTCTGTCAATCCAAAATGGTGTCTCATATCTATGTAAGAAAAGTGAAGGAGATATGGGCATGGCCCTAGTCTCTTTGTCACCCGGTATGTAAAATATATCGGAATTGGGAGGAAGCAGTACGTTGGTTAATTTTAATAGTGATTATTTTTTTGTTTGATTACGCCAATCGCTTTTTCCAAATTACCCTATTAAGTATTTTGACCCAGAAAACAGAATTTGTAATTTCACGCCATTTATCGTGGATTGATCTTCTTTTTTTACTGAATTTGACCACCTATCAGTAAAACTGAAACGAAGAAGAGTGACATCTTGATCAGAATCGGTCAAAAACTTTGTAACCCCCAATGCAAATTGGGAATTTTTGCTTTGTAATGTTGCCAAAAATCACTTCTGAGCTTCATTTATCAGTTTTACTGCGAATTTTATCTTTTAGCTGACTTACGCGTGTTTGGAATTTGATTTATCGGATCCGAAAGCCCAACTGACGAAGCCTAACTCGTTTAATTACTTTAATTAATTTTGTAATTTAGTTACATACTATCTCGATTTTGATTATCCTAAGTAGTTTATTGTAGATTTAAAAGTACATAAAATAAAAATTTTATCTTTCCAAAAATTCAAAGCGCCAGTCAACATTTTTAATGACTATTAACAGCAAAAAATTTAATAAGTGACTCTCTGTTGTTGCTTATCCCACTAATATGACTAATAACTAATTTTGATGGTACTTCATTGATCGTATAAACGTGTGATGAAAGGTTAATAAACTAAAAGAGCTTTTAACCTTTTAACATTTCAACCCATTCGCATTCGGGCCTATTAAGCCCACAATTAAATTTCTCTTTTATTCAATTTTATTATCTTATATAGTTAACATAACACGATAGGTCATAGAGATGAGATTAAGTTTTGCTTTAAAAAAAGTTTTTTTATCCTTTACCGAAAATTTAAAAACTTTAATGTAATGTCAGTTTAACGCCGAATCCGAACCATACATTTGTATGCTATATTTATTTAAAAATAGATCAATCTAACATCATAACATAACAATATACAGGGTCCTGCAACAGTGGCGCGGTGGTCCATATCTCTGTTTAGGAAGGAGATAGGAATACAGTTTTCTATAATCTTACCTTATTGATCGAGCTCTACAAAATAAAAATAATTTCAGCCACACAGGGTGTTCACTTTTTTCTGGGCGGGTTCCAACTTTGTTTTTTTAAATGGCAACCGGTATTGTTTATCACTTTTTCGGTTTCTACATGAAAAATAAAAGATACTTTATGTATATTTATATTTCGAAAATATTGACGGTTTTCGAGATTTTTAGCATTCTTATCAGTCGTCAAAAAAGTCGCTCATTTCAGGTTCTAAAGTAAGATTTTTGTGAGGGAACGAATCAATATAAATCAATATAAAAAATGAAAATCAAATTGGGCACTTTAAATAAAGAAATAAAATGTTGGATTTTCTTCGACAAAAGTACACACAAAATCTTTCTTTTTAAGATAAAAAAATTCAATATTTTTAAATTTTAAATTTATTTTTTTAAAATTTTTATCATGTCTTCCCGACATAAAAATACATATTTTCTCCAATTTTTAAGAAAATTCGAGGATTCTTTGGTTATTTATTGGCCAATTCAGTAAAAAAAATAATGTGCGCGAATTCGTTTTTTGAGGTTAGGATACCTTTTTAAAAAAACCCATTTTAATTTTTTTTATTTTTCCATAACCCTTAGAGCCGGAGATATTTAAAAAATAGTGAAACGAGCCACTCGAAAAATACCAAAAATTCCGTTTTTGGCACAAATCTTGCGAAGCTCCAGCCCAAATTTATTGAAAAATTTTTTACAAGCGTCTCTTTATGTATAAAATCGAAAAAATTAAAAAAAATTGACTTAGCTCTTACATCCAAGTAAAATTTTAATTTCACTCCACTAATAACGTAAATGTGTCTCAGTGCTCCAGTAACTGGGTTTCTTTTATTTTTAATTAATAATCTTGTATTGTTTTCATTAAAAAAATATGTTTGACTTACATGACAGACTGCTGCTATCAATTTATTTTCTTAAACGTTAATTTTTCATATAGTCCCGCCTACTTCACGTTTTCTCAAAAAAGATCACCGAGCTAATTACAGTTTTAACCAGCCTTTCCTAACGCATCTAAGAAAACCGCATTCTTCGATCAGCAAAGACATGGAAGCTTTGGTCCTAATATGTTAAGCTAACCCTACATATTATTACATAACATAAATCTAAGGATGATAGCATTTTGACATCCCGAGCTCGAGCCACCTAACCAATGTATTTCAGACAGATCCACATCAAGAGGTAAATTACTGAAGGATAGCCCTTGCAAGAATATTTTCTATTCTTGGTGACATCCAGGCAAGAAACATCTGCTTGATTGCCGACTCCAACCTTAGATCGCCTCCTCGACCATCGACGTGTAGTTGGCGATCTTTCCTTGTTCGAAAGATACGCAATGTCATCTGCTCTTTTAAATTTTCATTTATTATGCGATACCTTGCCAGGCTTAAACAACATCTAAGTTCACTTTTTCATACCCTTAATCAGTCCAGTTTCAAACATCTAAACATAACAAACAAACTACTACTTCTTTCTCTAAAGACGCCCATTGTCCACAGTACTTGGACATACACCTTAAACATAAACTGAAATCGCCAATATTTAAAAAAAAATAAAAGCTTTAATCAAAAAAGTACGTTAGTAGGTAGTAAGGGGTTAAATTAGCAAGTAATGTTTGCGAAGAACAAATGATTATTTTTTGCAATTTTTACAACCTTAAGTGCAAACAGTGAGGATTTTAATTTTTATATTAGGCACACAAAACTCACCTCGTGTGAATACAATCTCTTCTTAAAAGCATTTTTAATAGCACCAAAATCAAAATCATCCTTTCTGCTATCATCAGTAGAAACTTTACTTTCGTTAGAAAAATTACTGTCGTTTAAGAAATTATCACTGAAAGAAATTTTACTTCCTCCCGATATTTTGGTATCGTTTAAATCAACTTCACTCAAAGTTTCATTAAAATTGTCATCTTTTAGACTGTTAGTATTGACACTAATGGTATCACTGTAGTTGAGCTTATATTCGATGTCACTAGCTTTCATTTTTCTAACTACAGTTTCCGAATTGGCATCAGAGTTATCTAACTTCTTCTTAAACATTTTACTAGTATTCTCGAATACCTTTTTGCATTTACTTTTAGAATTTTTGTACATTTCTTCTAGGTTTATGGTAATTTTGTCTTTATCATCATAAGCACCGACTCTTTGCTTAGAAGCTTGATCTTGCATGATGTTGTTAAATTTGACTTTGAACGCGTCCCACCTTTCTTTTTTTAATATCTTAGGTTTCTTCAACTTTGGTAGTTTTGAGGTACTTTTGGAACTAGTTATGGATACTTTGCTAGGTGTTTCATTTTCTCTATCGTTAATAATTTGACTAGCAGAAATATGCTCGATACTAGAGTGATTGGATGTTACTAAATTTGGAGTATTTTCGTTATTATCTATATCAAACTCTTTTAAAGATTGAGATAGCCTGTTAGTAACTTTTAATGGTCTAGGTACTTGGTAAAAATTATCTTCATCGTCACTATTGGTTCTTATCGCGATATTTGGATCACTGCCTGCTGATTTTAGTACAGCTACAGGAATACTCTCTAAGCTTCTAACGTAGATTTCTGTGTGAGATACAAATTTTTCACTTGGATGGCTTGGAGGTAGCTCATCGTATTCTTCTACAAGTGGTTCCTCTGTTGGAGATGTACAATTTGGTACAACAACTGTCGAAACGGTTTTTAGGTCTTCAGGAGTTGTTAAAACATTACTCATTATACCTTCATCGTTATCGTAGAAATTTTCTTGTTTTTCTTTGAGTTTTTCGTCACCAAAAAATTTGAAACTTATTCTAGGCACATCGTACTGATATTGGCTGTTATTGTCGTCAATATTTTTGGATATCACTTTTGTAGAAATGGGTTCAACATCTTGGAAGTTTTCTATATCACTATGTTTGCTACTTCTGTCAGACATAGCTCGAGCATCTTCAAAATCATCTGAAGTTGTTGTTGTTGATGACGATGTTGATTCTACATAGACGCTATTAGGAAGACTTCTTGTATGATCAAAGGCTTGCTGTGCTTCTGTGAAATCGTAAAAACCAGATGATCTTTTAGAAGTTTTATCTTCTTCTTTTGATGGACATTTTTTGAATAAATTGCCGTTTATGTTAGGCACTGTGAATCTCCATTGTTGCTTGTTAATTTTTGTCGTTATAAACTTTTTCATTTTGCTGAATATTTGACACAATCACTCCATTTGTCCATTTCATTCTGAAATATGTGGAATACGTTATCAGTTGAAACAAATGATGAGACTGAGAAAAAAGTTGTTTAACTTGTGACGTTCACGGCGTGTTTGAAAAAAAGAGTACGAAGTATAATAAAATAAACAATATAATTGATAGTTTGCAGGTAGCTCGTCAGCGGCAGAGTCATGGGCGTAGCTACGGATTTTTTTTTTAAGGTGGCAGGCAAATTAGATTTGCATAAGTCCGTTGATATAATTGCGGAGTTCAACAGGAAACAGAAAATTGTTTAATGTGTTAACTTAAATGTTATTTTGTCGGATATTAATCGAAAATGTGAATCACATTTTTAATTTCATAAACCATTTATTACTATCTTATCAAGAGAAAGGTTCCCGAATCAATAAATATTTTAATAATACGCGTTAATTAACAAAAGGTGATCAATTTAGTTTAGTCTTAGGGTTCATTAATTACGTATGCAAACAAGGAAGAGGAAGGGGGTCCGAACAAACGTGATGTGACGCGACGTTTGAAACACTTACGTCAATTTTATTCTAAGGGGTTAAAGTTTTGTGATGGTTAAGTAGGGGGTTTAAAAAATATTATGCAGCGTGATAGGAGGTGTCAAAAATGCCGGAATTTTGCAAGACGTATTTGATGAATGGCCCCTTTTTTAAAATATTACACCCTCAAATATTTAACCGAAAAAAGTAGCTAAAAGTTGTTTTTCAAACTTTAGTTAAAAAAATAAACTTGTTGAAGCAAAAGCGAATACTTGTATAATAAACGATCATTAAATCCAAAAAAATAGCAAGTTTGATTTCGCCAAGAGATGTCGATGTCTGATTCTGGTTCAAAATTTTACTCTTTTTTTTTTTAAAAAACCTCTTTTTTCCGATAAAAACTTCCAACAATATGTGTTTTGTCGTTTTTGTCTATCCCTGCAAGTTATTTTTTCTATTTCGATTACCCTATTGTGTCAAATTCCAACTTTCCCAAAGTTTTGTTGTAAATCGTTTTTAGGCTCGAAGAACTGATTGTTCCAAAAATGTTTTGTCATAAAACAGTCGGTTTTCAAATTATTTTTCCAGACAAATTAATAAAAGCCTGAAGTGTATTTTTTAGTTGTATTTAGCCATCAGATTAGTTCGTTAAGTACTAAAAATTATTTGTACCTACATGAAAATAAATGAAGCCCCGCCGATGAACTCGCTTGTTCGTTAGGTATGTACAAAATCGTTTGGGAAGGTCATCAAAGCATTGTTATCACTGGTAACAATATTATTACCTATTACGTCGGATACTAATGTTACCATTCAGGAATAAAACGAGGTTTTGGTTTTTTA
The DNA here is from genome assembly GCA_949320105.2 of Crepidodera aurea. NCBI lineage: Eukaryota > Metazoa > Arthropoda > Insecta > Coleoptera > Chrysomelidae > Crepidodera > Crepidodera aurea. The sequence continues at coordinate 65,494,557 of OX439472.1, read as the reverse complement.
ATCGTTTTTGCATAAATAATATTAAATTCATTTTATGGCGAAAATTTAAGATGTCCATGAAGCTAGCAGAGCAAGGTCAGCAGAACAAAACAAAAGTACATTCATAGTTAAGTGCTAATTTAGTGCCCTAATTAAAAATTTAATGCTCCTTTTTTTCTTATAAAAAACGCATGTTCTGTCTAGCTACAGATGAACCTACCAGAGCAACTATTTAAATGTTGTTAAAAATTAATGAGACATGATGTAAATAAGTTAAATAATTATGTGCTAATTTAGTGCCCTAATTAAAAATTTATTGCTCCTTTTTTTCTTAAGAAAAAATGGATGTAAGTGGTTCGGTCTTAAGACCATTTTTTAAAACAGGTGGTGGAACTAGTTGGTTATTTTAGTTATTAGTTTCAAAGTTTTAAATTCTTTAATGATTGTTGTTTCGCATTAATGTTCTACTTCTTCAGTACCCTATGGGCCTGATGATGGCAGTCTGCCGAAACTAGTTACCCCTTTATGTTTTATTATTAAATTTTGTGGTACTGACTTGGAGGAATTTCTCTTTTTTTGTCTGGAATAAAACCACTTATTTTCTTGAAAAAAGTTTTAATTTGACGTTTCGGCTTTCTTTATCGGAAGCCGTTTTCAAAATGACATAACAAAATAAATAAATTTACTATAGAAACAGAACACTTGATAATCTTGCAAAAATATAGTACACTTATAAAAAGATTTTGAGACTGAAGATATCAAAATCTGTTTCAATCATATTTTTGTGACGTTTCTGGGAACGAATTTTGAAAGGAGAGCGCATTTGCATATTATAAGAGAATTTATACTTCGTCATAAATAAAGTTTTCTTATTAATATTATCATAAGAAAAAACCAGATAAAAACTTATGATACTATCCCGATAGAGACGGTATCCTTTTTGCAATTAACTCTTTTTGTAAAATAGGCATCCATTTTTGAAATATTGACCGAACAATTAGAAACACATTCGTTATTATTTAAGCATATCAATGCTGTTTCTTTAACTTTGCGGTTATAATTATTCGGTTCTTTTAATAATCTAGTTGAAGAATTCCATTGTATTTTATGACCAAAATCCCACGAATGTTCACATATTTTGGATTTTTCGAATTGTTTATTTTTAATGTATGATTGGTGTTCATTAAGTCTAATATGAAAAGGTCTAGATGTTTCTCCTATATAAAATTTATTACATTCGCATGGAATTTTGTAAATACAATTTTTTGTGTTTTGCATTTCATTAAAAGGTTTTGTATTTACTATTAAAAATTTTAATGTATTATTAGTTTGAAAAACTGTTTTAAATTAAATTTATTGCCAATCCTTCTAATGTTTTCCGATAATTTTGGAATATAAGGGATTTTTACTATATTTTAATGAATGCCTATTTTACAAAAAGAGTTAATTGCAAAAAGAATACCCTCTATATCGGGATAGTATCATAAGTTTTTATCTGGTTTTTTCTTAGGATAATATTAATAAGAAAACGTCACAAAAATATGATTGAAACCGATGATTTTGACATCTTCAATCTCAAAATCTTTTTCTAAGTGTACTATGTTGATGTCATATTTTTTAAGATTATCAAGTGTTCTGTTTCTATAGTAAATTTATTTATTTTGTTGTCATTTTGAAAACGGCTTCAGATAAAGAAAGCCGAAACGTCAAATTAAAACTTTTTTCAAGAAAATAAGTGGTTTTATTCCAGACAAAAAAAGAGAAATTGAACTAGCAAACCACTATGAGCTTCCGAAATGAATGACTTGGAGGAGTTTTATTTATTAATAAAGAATTATTTTGTGTGTAGTTTTATTTTACCTTATTAGCTTAATTTTTTTTTGTGGCCCTCATTATAAAAATTTGTATTTAATGTCATTTAAGAAACAGAAAAGCCATTAGTATCGGAAATTTTGATTTATTCCGAATTACCGCTTTAATTGACGTGGTGTCCTTTTAAATAATTGGAATGTTACATAAGTTTGTGTCGAATCATTATTAGTTCCACCTGACGGATTAGTTTCATTTATTTGAATGTTTAAACAAACGAGATAAAATGTTTTAAATATTTTAACTACGGAAATATATTTGAGAAGTTTGATTTAGAAGAAGATATGATCAAATGAATAGAAACATTCTTTTCCTACGACTATGTGCGAAAGTAGCTTATATCGCATAAGTAAATACGTCAGAAAGTTGACAATATCTGTTAAAGTTAAAACAGTGATGATATGAACTTAAAACTGATACGATATGAATATTTGATATCAGTTTTCTATCTACTGTCAAATCAATGACACAAAGTTTAAAAGTAAGTAATAACATATTAAGTTTTAATTGTTGTTTCTTATTAAATAATTTTTATCTTTGGAATTTGTTTTAATTAGTCGTAGGAAAAATATTGTACATAACGCGTTAGAAAGTATTTTTCACACTCGTTCCGTTTCCGCACTCTCCGCTACGCGGCTCGTGCTAAACGTTCACTCGTGTGAAATAAGTCACTTTCTACACTTGTTATGTAATATACTATATCTTTCTAGCCCGAAGTAATTTGTTGTACGAAAATTAGTATGAAATCATTATTATTATTAACTATTTCTATAAAAAAGTGAAGAGATATTTATAATTTTAAAACGGCCTCCTTTTTTACGAATCACTGTTAAAAAATGTTAATAATTGTAATAATAAGTAATTTGTTACTGGCCTTATTTTAAAATGGCAATATTGGATAACGCGAATATCTGAATGATAAAGGAAATACCGAGTAAAATTAGTTGTAACACGCCAATTATTCTAAAAATATACATCGTTTTATTTCCCACATTGTTATTTAGATACGTATTATATACCTTGGTGAAATTATTAGTGCGGAAAATAAAAATGTCATATTATGTTTTCAATCAAATTTTTTTACATATGAGTCGAATTGTCAATATTATTTTTATTTGAGTAAAATATTTAAAAAATCTATTAAACATTATTTTCATGTAAGGATGATATCATTTATTTAATAGTTGTTGGGTCTTTTTTTAAATTTTACCAGGTTAATTACCTATTCATAAGTCAACAATTTGTTTATCAAAGACGATAACAAAGATGATAATAATTAATTGCTACAGATCATAACGAGTGACCGAGTAGACACTCCAAGGGGGCCAATTTAATAGATGTAATAGATCTTTTGTACAGGGTGGCCAAATAAGAATGCCAGGTACTGTATCTGGGAAACTATCCATCGTAGAGGCTTGCGGAAAAAAAAATTATGACTAAAACGGCCAATAGAAAAACCTGGAAAATATTTTCAAGTTTCTGAAATGGCCGCTAGGGGGCGTAACTGCAATCTTGAATCTAAGAAATCGATGTTTCTGTGAATTCCGCTATATTAACCTAATAAAAAAATACCTTATTCTTAAAGTAGAGGATAATCTGAATCTTTTTTGTTTGACAATTTTTGCTGTAGCTCTAAAAATAAGGTGGTGGGGGGTATTCAAAGGTTTCTTTAAAAAAATACCCTTTATATTCGAAACGGCTGAGCCGATTTTAACAAACTTGGACTAGTTGGGCTACAAATGTTATAATATTTTGAAGTTTTGTTAGTCTCACATGTCGCCGCTAGAGGGCTTTTTTCGACATTTTGACAGAAATGATTAATTTTCTCAAAAAAATTAAATGCCTTGGTATCATTTCTTTTTCATGAAAAAGTAGCTAACTGTTGCCGAAACAAGCTCGCGAAAACCGCAACTCGATATCTTGTTCCTAACCTGACATTTAGGCCAAAGAAAATTTTATATGGAAATCCCTTAAATTTTTATTTTTTATACTAATTAATTCCTTTTATTATGTAAGTTGTGGCCCTAAAAAGGACCGATTTAAAAAAGAAAGGTTTTTAATGCCCCCGTGAATGCTCTAAATGCTGACCATCAAGCTCTATGCATTGCTGAAGCCACTCATGGGTAGACAAAACTGCAGCTTTAATTTCGGCTCCCGGTATGTTACGTAATGCATCACGAATCCGGTTTTTCATATCTCTGTGGTCGTAGGTTGCGTCTGAAAATCAAGACAAGTTAAGTGTGGTGATCGCGCAGGCCATGGAAACAGACTTCCTCTTCCAATCCACCGCTGTTGTAATACTGCATTAATATGCTCTCGCACCATAATGGAGAATTTTTATTTCAAATTCTTTGGACCGATGAAGCCACCTTTAAAATCTGCAGAATATGCATTATTGGTCTGCAGAAAATCCGCATTGGTTGCGTGAAGTTCAGCACCAAGGACGTTGAAGTTTAAATGTGTGGTGTGGCATACTGGGAGGCCGAATTATTGGGCTATATTTTTTCGAGCAAGTTGTTGGAAGATATGCCACTGGCAACACGTCAAAACTTGTTTTTGCAGTTGGATGGTTGCCCAGCACATTATGCTATTATTCTGCGAGATCATATTAATGCAGTATTACAACAGCGGTGGATTGGAAGAGGAAGTCTGTTTCCATGGCCTGCGCGATCACCAGACTTAACTTGTCTTGATTTTAAGACTCAACCTACGACTAGAGAAGATAAGAAAAACCGGATTCGTAATGCATTACGTAACATACTGAGAGCCGAAATTGAAGCTACAGTATTGTCTATCCATGAGAGGATTCAGCAATGCATACAGTGTGATGGTCAGCATTTAGAGCATTTATGGGGGCTTTAAAAACCTTTCTTTTTTTAATCGGTCCTTTTTAGGGCCACAACTTAAATAATAAAAAATTAGTTTAAAAAATAAAAATTTAAGGGATTTCCATATAAAATTTTCTTTGGCCTAAATTTTAGGTTAGGCAACATTTAGCTACTTTTTCATGAAAAAGAAATCATACCAAGGCATTTAATTTATTTGAGAAAATTAACCATTTCTACGATGGATAGTTTCCCAGATACAGTACCTCGCATTCTTATTTGGCCACCCTGTATATAAAAATAGGTCATCATCAGAGCTAAAACTTCAAAATAGCAACAAATACGCCAGAAAAAGAAAAAGAAAAAATATTAATGTTTAGCATCTAGAAGAGAATTGAAGGGAGCGACTTTCCATACTCGATGTTATAAATTTTACATTGGTGGAAAAGAACTGTTTTCAAAAAGACCAAGTTTGCAAAATTCGGTTAAGAGGAAGTTGTACTATACTATAAAACATTTTATGCAAGGGTTTCGTAGTCCCTAATTTTTTAGGCTCATTTTTCATTGTGAGAGAATGAAAAAATAAGTACATATTGGTAAAGGTTTAATCTATGTTCTTATGTTCTCACTTTCTCAAAATCTGATTTAGTTTTTTCTAAAAAAATCGCAAAATTCCATGTTTTTTGATGACTTTTCTCATTTTTTTTAGAAAAAAACCAAAGCAAATTTTGAAAAAGTGGGAACATAAGAACGTAGATTAGATCTTTACCAACAAGTACAAATTTTTTCATCCACTAATAATGAAACATAAACCTTAAAAGTAAAGGTATATACAAGATATTTACCATTTTAGGGTCGACTCCCTTCTTAAGATTTTTTTAGCTGTTTACTCAGCTTTTTTTTTCAATGTTTGAAAATACTGGAGAACGACAACCTTTTTGGCAAAAATTTTTAGAGCGTATAGTTTATCCATAATTATTGCAGAAATATAAATACAAAATTCCCAGATGTGCCAACAAGCTGCTTTGATGTGCCTACAAGTTGCTTTGATCGACATAACATTTCGGCTACTCCATTCCAAAAAACAGTATGTGTAAAAAATAACATTGTGAAAAAAACGTGTTTTAGTTTTTTTATTTGGCCTCTGTAGGCTATTTAACGAATTCTTTTGATATTAATGCTATGTGCTACAGTTTTTCATAAATTTTTTCCGCATCTGTAAAGTTTACGTAATCGAAAGATATAAAAACACGATTTTCTGAGAAAATGTTGGATACTGTGTTTTGGAATGGAGCAGCCGATTTGTTCTGCAATTGAAATATGTAATTAGATAAAAATTAGGTAAAAAATATAGTGCATTTGAACGATTTTGAAATAATTATTTGTTGATTTGTGTATAATTAAATATCTGTGAACCTATATAATATGCAGATATAAATAACAAAAAAAACGAGTTCACCATATGGAATATTTATGTAATGATAATTAATTAATTTATTGATACAGTTGTCTTTCAAAATATTAGTCACCGGTATGTAGCAATTTTTACATTTTTAGTGTCTGTATGATGCATATATTGGAATTTCGCTTCAGTAAAATTATACATACTGCTAATAGTTCTAATAACGGAAAAGTGAGCAAATGGTAAAAAGTCATTTTCTGAAAATTGAAGTAGGAACAACATTTAAAATTGTCGCCACCGGAGGATTTGGGATTGACTTTAATTATTTGTTTTCTAGGTCTGGAATCCTGATAGCTATAACTCTGTTATGTTTTAAATTCCTATACCGTGCTCGTACATTTCGAACTACTGTCATTTTTATGATTAATTAAAAAAAATGTTATTGAATTAATAACTTAATTTTTGCGGTAATAGAATAATTTAGAAAATTAAAAAAAATATAATGAAATATGTAAAAAAATACGTTTTGTACCACATATTTGGTATCCGTTGAACCAATAGATCTAAAATTAAAAAAAATATATTGAAAACCAGTTGAGAATGCTCTTCTAGAATTGCCATAGACCGAACAAATTGTAATAAAACTATTAATAAAATTTTAGATTGACAGTTCTCGTTCCAATCAACAGAGCACAGTATACTCACTTTTACCAAAATCGTCATTCACTGTGTGCCTACTTTTAATTCAATGTCATGTTAAACTTCAAAATTTTCATATTTTGCACCCTTTTTTGGAGGTGTTACCGAAGAGGTACGGAGGGGCACATCAAACCCTAAGCCTACTTTTTGATGCTCTATCAAAATCTGAAGTCAGAATTTTAAAATTCATAAACACAAAGAATCAACATACACACTCACAGATCGAATTCAGATACCAAACAAATTTGTTCGGTGAAAAGAAAAGTGTATCGATACCTGATATTTTTAGGCGATCGGTTTCAAAATATGTGGATTATCAAAAAGATACGTATCACTGTTATCAAAAAAATATTTTTTTGATTGTTATTAAAAAACATGTAGACAAGTGAGCATAAATTCATTTTCAAACCTTTTCAATTATAAATTTTGATTTCATAATCATCATCATCAGATTCTAAATATAAATAAATAATAACTAGAATAGTTTAAAAATAACCGATTTCTATTTCAAAAATTTAAAAACTTGGCAAAGCAAATATGAAAACACAAGTAAACAACTTTTTACCAAACACAATTATTAAAATTATCTATAAAATCAAACAAAAACCTACCACTTTTCTTAAAAGGAATATAAAAATCCAAATTATGAAAAACCACCGCCAATCACGTTTTTTTTTCACTTCACGTCACTTTAAACAAAATTTTCATATGGTAGGCCATGCCTGCGACATGGGACACTAAAGCCAACGCAGTGCTTGTAGATTCTAAAATAAATGTGTGGAGTACTATAATTATCACACATGTGAGAGTAACAGTGTGTGTATATTCCTAGGCCTGCCCTCTTTCCAGGCAGAGATGGGAACCATGTGTAAGCAGAGGCGTGCACAGGTGATTTTTACTGAGGGAAATCAGATACAAAAAAACAAAAAAAACCTGTTCTTTTACAAAATATTTACCTTTTATAACTAATTATTTTTTGATTCTATTCTTTTTGTAACAAGGGAAGGAAAACAGTAGTATAGAGACAACTGGACGGGTCAGGGTTAGTTTACGGAATTTTTCGACAAAAATTTTGGATCACTACAGAATATATTCTACGTTACTGTTGTACTTTTAAGTCTTCGGTGGAAACCCGATGACAGCGAGCTTGAGTATACGCAAACTATTCATCATGTAAAAAATCAGGGTTAGGAAAACATCTATTCACAGGATTGACCCAATATTAATTAATCTCAATCATTAAAATAAAAAGTAAGGTTAAAAAGTCCTCTTAATCAGCAATTTACTTGAAAGGATTCAATAAAGGAAAGAATGAGAGAAAGAAGTCGTAGGAACCCCTGACCCTAAAGGAAACAGTATTTATCTAAAGTAGGAAACTTCGCTTTTAAAATATTTGCATTAAAAACAGTAGCTTTCTTTCTAAAAATTCGCCAAGAGTATCAATATTAATTTCAATATTTTTTATTACATTTTTTTTCAAATAAATATTTAATTTCCCATATATTTTTTATCTCCTTCACTGGCATACACGTAAACTAATAAGTAGTAAGTAGGTTCTGAGTGATGATTAGTTTTATAAATATGGAATGTTTATAAACAACTTAAGTCTGTGTCTTTTAAATGCTTCATCAGAATCATCATAGTTACAAAGTTTGTTGATGACATTACACTAGCCTGTTTGTAAAACAGAAGAGATTAATATAAGAAAAAAAGAAATAAATCGTATAGAATTTTGAAACAGATCGCATTTTAAAATGTTGATTGATTTTAAAGAGGCGACAAAGTCGGAAATTACATTATTTAATTTAAAAATTAAATTAAAATTAATAAAAAATATCTAAGTCTAAAGAATAAGTAGATAGCAATTCTCTGAAAACCAAGTTTTAAAATATTAATTGATTTTTAAATGAGCAGGCGACAAATTCGAAATTAAAATTTACGTAGAAGTGATAATGTTTTTATTCCCTTATTTTAAGACTCACTGACATACATTTTTAATATTTAGAAAAGATGTACAAAAGTTTGGATGTCTTGAAATTCTTTTTTTTAAATAGTAATAGCTGTAAATCTTTGATATTTGAAAGAAATGCCTAGAGAAGTTGAAATGTTTCTCTGAAGACCAGATTTTAATCTTAATAGACTTTGATATGAGGAGGCGACAAAGTCATAATATTATATTTGACTTTCTAGTTTTGATTATCTTGGTTTGTATAACCAGTTTTATTGTAAAATATTTTCTTTCACCATCTATTTATTAATTTCCCATTAGTTTAACAAATTATTATTTTAATATTTGCAAAATGATGCATATTTGGTAACAATAACCTCAAACATTGACCTTAAGTAATTATAGGAAACATCTGCTTAATGTATATTATAGGAAAGTGAAACCTTTCATCCAATTTCTTGTGAGATTTAATAAATATTCGATTCTGAATCTAAAGAAAGTCCTCTGCTATGAAAATGACCAAGACCGTCAACATCGGCCATATGTCTATTTCTAGGATAATGAACAATTCAGGTAAATACATTGTAGAGTGCAATGTTGCAGGAAGAGAGTGGCAATGTGTTGTTTAAAAGAATGTGCCGCGGCGTGAAATTAATAACCATCTAAACCATATGCCAGTTTGTAGGAAGTGGAATCAAAAGTCAACGGGGATAGGGATTTCAAAGTATTGACTGCGGAATTCACTGGAATCCATTAGCCCAACCATATTTTTATGTATATCTGCTATCACTTGTGTGTTTACTTTTTAAATTTATTTATTTTCTTTGTTTTACATATATTCTTGTTAGTATTTTTTAAGCTAAGCGTTAGTTCATACATATTTTGTTTGTTTTACATATACTTTTGTTAATATTTATTATGTTATATAGTCTTTTTTTAATATATAATTTATTTATTTATTTTTGTTTTTTTTTTCATTACAGTTATTGTGATATCTTCCGGATGTGTTGTTTTCGCTAATTAATATTTCTGTCAAATTAAAAGGCTTCTTCAATTCTTCAACTGTGTATAACTTATCTATCCCCTTATTTTGTTCCTGGTTTCTATTACATTCTAAAATAACGTGTTGTATCGTTTCTTCTTCCCCACATACGCCAATTAAAACCAATCTTATACAAATGTGATCGAACCAAAGAGTGATCAAATCTCATTCTGCATATAATACGAGTTATCTCTTTTCCCAATTTTTTATCTTTAAACCAAGGTTGACTATTAATTTTAAGTTATATGCTTTTATAAAATTTACCTTTGTTACAATTTTTATAATTAATCTGCAAAGTATTCATTATTTGATTTTTCATAGAAACAATTATATCTTCAGGGATGCACCTGTAAGGAGAGAAGTTTTTTTTGCCAAGTTGTCGACAATTTCATTATTTGTTATATATACCACAATGAGCTTTTACCCAAACAAATTTTATCGATTTCCCCTTTGATCTAATATAAATTTTTTACAAATTTCTCAACGATTATCTTATAAGAATTTGATAGTTATTTATGCAACAAGTGCAAAAAGTAAGTGTTTATTGCACGCGATGTAAAATTTTCCAACAAGGCCGTTAGGCCGAGTTGGACAATACGTCAATCCATTTATTACGATACTCTTGGCAGATCAGATGCTCATAATGAATTGACAATAAGACAGGAACATAAAAATGAACAATGCCACATTTCCCAATAAATAATAACTATAATTGTCGATACCATATCCAAATTATAGGTAAATGGATTAAGTAATTTGAACGTTATTACCAAAATTCTTTCTTTAAATGTAGATGCTTTAAGTTTAAGCGATTTTGATATAATAAAATTTTAGAAAACGAGTAAGGAATTTAATTTATCAGATTCGACATCCTAAGACCGGTCTCTGCCTTTCGGCTTCGTCAGTTAGGTTTTTCGAATCCAATAAATAAAATTCCAAACTCGTACAAGTCAATAGCTATATCCGCTATAAGATAAAATTTTTAGATGTGCTACCATCTATGATTAGAAGAGAGTATTGACAATTTTTAAAGCAAATAATTCCCGATGTATTGGGGTTGCATACACAATTTGCATTGTGTGTTGCAAAGCTTTTATTTGACTGATTCTAGTCAAAATGTCACTCTCTTCTTTCGTATCCCTTTCAGAGATTAATACAAATTTTATCTTATAGCGGATATAGCTATTGACTTGTACGAGTTTGGAATTTTATTTATTGGATTCGAAAAGCCTAACTGACAAGCCGAAAGGCAGAAACCGGTCTTAGGATGTCGAATCTGATAAATTAAATTCCTTACTTGTTTTCTAACTTTGTATTAATTTCTGAAAGGGATACGAAAGAAGAGAGTGACATTTTGACTAGAATCAGTCAAATAAAAGCTTTGCAACACACAATGCAAATTGTGTACGCAACCCCAATACATCGGGAATTATTTGCTTTAAAAATTGTCAATACTCTCTTCTAATCATAGATGGTAGCACATCTAATAAAATTTTGTTAAATCTAGGTTAGTTTCAAGTAAATATTTTTTAATTAAGCGACATACACTTTTAGTAATGTTAGTAGGCCCATATACCTTACCACAAGTGGATTAGGAGTAAAAACGTAATTTTTAGGTAATTCCATCATTGATTTTTGCGATTGTCCCCCTTCCGCGCACATTTTCGATTTCTTCTTCACACCATCGACTATCAATTTATTATCTGGCGAATTCATCTGAAAACATTTTTTTAAATTGACTTTAAACAACTTTTTAAGTCTCTTTAATATTAATGATTTTTAAAATAGGCAGCAGACTTCATTTGTAGTTTCAATTATTCTACTGTAATAAACTATCCAAAGTTTGATGCTTATTTATTTCCAAAGCCTCTCCATTAAATCAAACTGTACCTTTTTGGTTTGCCATAAAAAAGTGGATTTCATTATCGAGAAACCTTATTCAGCAACAGAAAAATTTCACAAAATAATCAAGTTCACCAAGCGTCGAATTTGTGAGGACTACTTACAAAATAAAAACAAATAAATGTTTGAAATTGTTCATCCAATAGCAAATGAGTGAGGCATGAATCAAAAACTTAAAAAAAGAGCATTTTTAGACTACAGATCATTTAAAGACATATTTTCGTGAACAATCATAACAATTATTTTAGAAAATAGCTTATTAACACGTACGATGCCTATTATTTCTGAAAAAGGTATCGGTGGGTCCAAATTTTCTCCATAAAGTGTAAGTCCCGAATTAGAATGTACAGATTTATTAAAAAACCAGATTAATTTATGTACAACTCAAAAAAGGACACAATAGTAACAAAACAAAAACCAAATAAATAAATTGTTTTTTGATATGCATAAAAAGAATTCAAAATGTCTTTGTCGCTAAGCACATATAAATCAAGAACCTATCAAACTATATAGACTAAAACAATAATCAGAAATAACATATATTTACTGATGAAATTCGGAAAAATAAAGGTCGAGACAGAGTCAAACTCAAATCTACTTTTGGGGGCCACTTGCACCGTCGTACTTAACAGTAGTTTAAACCCTAAACCGGGTTTAACGGACTAAATTATCTTGCACCATCATTTAAACGTAGTTTAAAAGGCATAACTAGTTGTTAAAATAAATCCTCCGAGGGATTAAAACAGAGTTTAACGATAACTTTTGATTTCTAACCTGTCAAATTGCAGAAATTGTGCCTACGATCTCGATTTTTTTGTTAAATATCGCGTTATGGCGTTAGAATTTGAGGAAGATATATTTTTAGAAGATGATTTAGATATATTGGAAATTCTAGATTTTGGTTTTCCTAGACAGGTCTATGAACGGTCAAACTATTTTGATGCTATGGACGACTTCACCTTTTTTAAAAGGTTCAGGTTCAAGAAACAATAGTATATCGCCAATAAACCAGTTGTTAACAACTCTGAGGTTTTATGTAAGTTCAGGACATTTGGCTGCTGTGGCTGACTTTATGGGAATGCATGAATCCACACTAGTCGAGTAATCAAAAGGGTATCTGTAATAATGGCAGGACTTTATAGAACTTTTTTAAAAATGCCTGCACCTGAAGAAAGACTAGGTAACTAGGTATCCAAACACTGAAGTATGTAGAAACAGAAAAGGGTATTTTTCTATTAACACCCAAGTTATATGTGATGCCTCTCTAAAATTTTTGGATGTAGTTGGAAGATGGCCAGGTTCTGCCCATGATAACACCATTTTTAATAATTCCAGGATTCGTCGTAAATTGTTATTAGAAACTAGTATTTTTAAAAACTGTATTGTAAAAACATAAATAAAGACTATTATTTTTATTAGATATATTATTGTATGGTTTTCATAGACTACTATTCAAAAAAGCCATATGTATTGAAGGTTGGATATTGGATTTTTAGTATTTGTACCTCTACCTGAAATATGCATTCTATCCTAAAAAGTTTAATATAAAAGTTGTTGATAATTAAAAAATCTAAAACATTTGAATTAATTTATAATATTTTTCAATATAAACTCAAAATTATCGAGAAAATAGGTAAAAACTAATTTTTTAATTTTCTTCGTTGAAACCTCATCTAAGGCGGTAACATAGCCCTTTAAGGGCTGGTTTTAAATGATTTAATTAACTTGAAGATAGCTATCATTACCAACATTTCAAAGAATCACTAAAATAGTGGCTTAATTTTAAACCATGTTATTTAAATTACGGTGCAAGCGAAAACCATTTAATCTAGGTTTAACAAATAAACCTGGTTTAACTAACAAGAGTCAAGTCAAGAACGGTGCAAGTGGCCCTGGATAGCATAGTCAATAGGGGAGTTCTTTCCAAGTTGCCAACCTAGAAAAAGGTCTACCATCGGGGAAGCGTTATTTTTTGTCAAAATCTACTTAATTATTTCCGTAATCATTTAATATGTCCACAAAAAACTACTGAGCTCTCCAGAATATATCGTTTTAGAAAAATAATGATTTTAATAAACTCCATTTCTGATTGGTTAAAATTAAAGTTGGTATCGAGACTCGAGGTGAAAAACAAGACTAATGTCGTGCTTCTCGCGACAGTATGAATATGGCTTCTGGATGCAACACCGGCAATAATTCGCATGCGCAAGCAGAGTCAAAAATATATTTACTTGAAATATTACTTTGTACATCATTTTTATGAGCTGAGCTGACCTCACGTACCCTTATCTTACCTGACCTCGCCCTGTAAATTATTGATCTGTTACATTTAATTAATTTTTGCTTGTGTACAATCGCTGAAGCCGGCAGCCACATTCATACTGTCGTAAGAAGCATCCGGCTAACGAAACGAATGACGTAGGTAAAATGACATTTGACAACGAAACATGTCAACTGTCACATCAAGTCTCGATACCAACTTTAATTTCAACCAATCAGAAATTGAGTTTATAAAAATTGTTCTTGCTAATGATACTTTTTGGAAAGCTCAGTAGAATTTTGTTATCATATTTTATCATTGCGGAAGTAATGCAGTAGATTTTATCCCAATAAAACCCTTCCCCGTTGGTAGACTTTTTTTTAGATTTTGAGGTTAGTAGGAAACTTCTCCATCACAGATAGACGGAACTCAGCCAGTGACATTTTTTTATCATAAAAATATTTAAAAACGAAAATATATAGGGAAACTGATCGTGTATTTCTTTCATTGCCAGTTTTTAAAAAGGCTTTTCAACATTAACAGTTTTAATTTAATTTGTTTTATAGCTGTCCTAAAACTATTACATATGTTAAAAAATTTTACAATAAGTTCTCATGCTAGATTGTAAATTATATAATCGTCTTGAAAAACCTGAATAATTTATCTACTTGATTAATAAAAATAAAAAATTCGTTTAACCAGGAATTTTATTTTTACTTTTTCAATGAAGTATCCATTTTATGATTTACTGTTATCAATATTGGCATTATTAAGAAAAAAAACACAATTGACGCGCAAACATATAAATAAATATATAGATTAAACGATGGCGATTAAATAATTTTTCGCATACCAAAGTCATTGTTCTAGTAGTGAAATCGCCAATTACTTGGCTATTTTCCAATCTAAAAGATACAGTTATGGTTTCCAGAGCCGTATTCATAGAAAAGAGAGCTAAAAATACACAATCAGTAATTCCTTAAAAAATCAAATAATAGGTAATTCACATTGATAACAAGTTAAAAACAGAAGAATGCAATGTAATTAAAGAAAATAAAACTACTTAACCACTTAAGGGGACCCACAGGTCAAAAATAAAAAAAACTCAATTTTTTTATTAGTGATTTTGAAACTAGATTTTTTGGTGAACAATTTAAGTTCTTAGTCACAAATTTTCCACAATTGGAAGCGGTCGAAAATTTGATATATAGTCAGATTTTAACTTTACTTTCTACTCACAAAAAAAAATCCAAAAACATCTATTTTTTTCTTTAAAACCAAAATATAACATTTTTAAGAAGGTTTCTGTAGTTTATCATCAGTGTAGCCAACATAAGCAACAAGAAAAACAGAAATATGACGTAAAAACAGGAATTGACTGCTCCTTTTATAATTTTTTTCATAATTTTTTCTGCTTTCTCCTTTATTGTGTCTCAAAATGTAACCGATTTTTGTTCTCTACTTTCTTCAATCATTCATCACATCAGTGTCACTTTGTTATTTTCTTAAATCTTATTTCTCCCAAATTAATTTTTTTGTAATATTTCCTTCGTTCCTATTTTTTTTGTTCTACAATGTTGCCAAGATCGCCATATGTTGTGATGATAATTCTGGTTCTTACATTTTAATGTATTGTTCGTTTTTGACCTTTTCTTTTTCGACTACGAAAGTAAATTGGTATTAGAATTCTTGTTTCCAAAATGTTATTTTAAAAATTATTAAGTCATTTCTTTAACCCCAACATCTTTCCATTCCTGTTTACAGATTCTTTTCCATATTACCAAATACACCCTAATCATCTGTTTACGTCTCTACCAACTCATGCGGATTCCAGTTTATAATTAATATACTTTTCTTGTTTGTTTACGAGATGGATGACGTAATACTGATATGCCTGCGAAGCACTAAGTAAACTTTTTCCGTCGACCGACCATTTATGATGTATTTTAACGCACTCAAAATCGTTGATTAATGACCTCTATTAATGAATTATTTTCTATTAATCAACGATTTTATTATATGCAACCCAACGTACACTGCTCTTATTATATATTTATATTGACAGTTACCTACGGTGTAGCCAACCAAACAAACATATACATTTGAAATCAAGAAGGTGTGTTAATAGTATCTGTCATTGTATGTCATTATTTTATTTCTTAAAATTCAAAAGCTCTATGTATAGAGTTTTACGGTCGACAGAAAAGTTCTGTAACGAACTCGTGAATTAAAATGGCGATTAATACACTTGTTCGTTAAATAACCATTAATATATAAATTAATTATATAAAAGTAAACAAGTCCGACCCTGTCAAACTGCAGTCATTGAGGACGTTTGTTACAATTTTAAATTAATTAATCATTTGCTGAGTATTTAATATTAGATTTAAATGGTTTAATCAATACGTTTCTATTAGAAATGTCTGCAAATTTCATTAATTTTGCAACGTAACCCGCAGATTTCATTTATTTTGCAACAATACTATAAAATCATCATTTTAAACTGAAATTTGTCAACACTTTATTCGACCACTATTGTTATTGCATAAAAATATAATATTAATTGTTCTTAATTAAGAGAGATAATTCCTTATAAAATATTGTCATTTGAACAAATTGTTTTTGCTCAGTCGAAACGTTAAATTAAAATACATTTATAATCTAAAGAAGTGGTTTTAGTATCCAAAAAGAAGAACATTTAGAAAAACTTGATGTAATATAATGTATCAAGTTCTTGTTGAAATTATAAACCCAGAAAACACGTCACAAAAGTCTTTGCTGATGCGTAAGAAAGTATAAAGTTTCATCAAACTTATGTTTAACAGAAGTTCCTCTGGAGGAAAAAAAGGTCGATGTAGCACAAAGAAAAAAAAGAAATAAGTGTATAACAGCTGGTTGATTAAGTGATCTAGAATTATTTCTTGCAATTCATTTATTGAAGTATTTTTTTTTAATTTTGAAGTCATTACAAATTCATAGGACTTTTCTATTTTTATCAGATTATAACTAATGACACTAAAAAATAATCGATGATTTAGAATTTTATATCTTCTAAAACAATTATAAGAGTCAGTGGCGTAGCCAAGGGGGGGGGGGGGGGCTTCCCCCCCCCCCCCCCCCCCAACTTCTATACGTTTATATTTATAAGAAAATGTGGTAACTTTATAAATCATAATTATTTTACGTTTTTGAGCCAGCGATTAAGTTATACTCAGACGATTTACAAACAGTATACACGGTTATTCTACGCAGTGAATGGGATATTTGGACAGTTAAATGCCAAAAAGTAGATTCCTGTCTTCCTCAAAGTGCAGTCGATACTTTAAACGTAGCAGATCCTTGTTTGTTTCCGAACATTTCTACGCTATTCCAAATTTTAGCCGTTTTACCCGTTACCACTGCCTCTGTAGAACGAACTGAACGAAGTTTCTCAACGATGAAAAGACTGAAATCATATTTTCGGAATAATACGTCTACCAATTGATTAACAGGCCCAGCTTTGATGTCAGACAAACTCGCAGAATTGCCTTTGAATAATGCTCATTCAAAGTTCAATCTTATATTCAATCTTATATTAATAATTAGTTGTCTTTTAATCTTATCTTAATAATTAACAAATTGTTGTTAAATAAAATAATGTATTTAAATAGCCTACATTGTATACAGGGTGACTCAGAGTTAAACGTCAAACGTTCAGGATCGGGTTTTCAGGAGAAAATAAGATTTTTATTTCCGAGTTTTTAATTTTTTTCTCAAAAACTAAGCGAGATACGAATAATATTGAAGAAGCAAAAAATTTGTGTGTTCAACTGTTTAATCCAAGAAAAGTAACGAACATACAAAAAAACAGTGACGTACGTATTTGTCCCAATATCATTTAAATTACCTTGTGGAACGTCACTGGAATTAATAATTTAATTCTAATAATATTTAAATTATTGCCGCAAATAAGCGTGCCAAGTTTTATCAAATTCAACCAACTTGTTTTTTGAGCAATTCATAAAAAACTCTTTTGTTCTAAAATCAAAACAAGTTAGGACCCAGGATTATGGGAATAAAAAATCTTATTTTTTCCTGAAAAACCGATCCTGAACGTTTGACGGTTTAACTCTGGGTCACCCTGTATATTTACCCCATCCCTGCTGAAAAAAGTATTTATAGTAAGTATTATCTACGAGAAATGGTGGGCCGCCTCCGAAAAAGATTCCTGGCTACGCCACTGATAAGAGTTTACTAGAACACTACAAAAACAGTGGATTTTATAAAATTTTTAAAGAAGAGATTTAATAATAATCAAGCAGGCAATTTTATTTCATGTAAAACTTTTTCAACTAGTAAATAAATTATTATTCTAATTATTATTATTAGATATTTTATGTTGTGTAAACCCAATTGTTGATGGCGTTTAATTGAATATTCTACGGTAAATATTTAAAACTTTTCTTGTCTTTCTTGAACAGTTTAAAAAAAATGTACTATATGGTCCCAATTTAAGCGTTTTATATAAGAAAAAAGTTCAGAAATTTCAGAATTCATGTCTTTGTTTGTTCTTCGGCATCAGAAGGCGACAAAGAGTGTCGCATAAGTTAAGGGAAATAGAAGAAAGCTTCATTTTGTTGTATTATGTATTGGTAAGCAAAAAGCCTTCATATCTGCATCGTAAAGTTACAGGGGGTTATTATCTGTCCCCCATTTTAAGTTGGAGCTATTCAGGCGATCATTTAGTTATTAAGTGTATTATCTCTACAACCTGGATTTAACAGATTTTAAAAGTTATACTGTTTCTAAACTCAAAACAACATTTAAAAAATCTCTTAGATAATCAACCCTAATTATTATTTTTTTCTTGCTCGGTATGTATAAAATATCTGCATTGCCTCACTGGGCATTTGAGAGATTTGAGAGTTTTAGAGTTTCTGAATTTAAATTTTTCATGTAGTTAAACACATTTTCTTAGCGTGAATAGGTCACCAATCTGGAAAATGCATTTTCAATTAATATTTTTGGATTTTGTCATTGTTGTGCTGTTTTTACAGAGGTCCTTTAGGGTTAAGTGGAGGAATATTTTTAACTGAGCATGTAGCGCATATTTAAAAATAAACTTCGCCCTTGATTTTCCTAAATTATCTTAGATTATTACTTTTCATCATGTAAATATTGTGTCTTGGAAAATAATAAAGTCCGTTATTATTATTATTATTATTATTATTATTATTATTATTATTATTATTATTATTATTATTACTTACCACATATGTACTCAAAAAAATAATACGGACGGTACTCACCTAAAACAAACAAAAAAAAATAAGAAACTTGCGCAGAAAAGAAGATTTGTGAAAAGAAATTTGGTTTTTTTATATGGCCACAATTTATTAAAAGATATTTTACAAAAAATTGTTTAGATTCTCTAACGAATGACTTTTGAGAAAAATGTCTGCTAGATAAATAATCCCAAAATTTCAAAATTATTAAATGAATAAATCTGCAGTTATTTTATTTATTTTTTTAATTAAATGCTAAAATAAAAAAACGAAAGTTTACAGCCTTTTCCAATTGTTATTTGTTATTCTATTAGATTGAGTGAAATTGCATAAATTCTACGTTCAACAAATTCTAATTATTCCATTAATAAGTGAAAGGGAGGAGGCGAACAGAAGAAAGTAAATCACCTGTCTTTCTACCTCTTTTATTCTTTCTATTACATAAATCGAAAATTACAATAGGTTAAGTCCACAAACTTATTCATCAGTTTCTGCGAATGCAGAGCAACAGGCGCACGATTCAGGCATTTAAATCGTGACGGTATTTATTTGGAAAGCGAGATTTACATGCCGAAGGTACATCCAATCGAACATATATATGTGTACTTAACTAAGAAATTAATTAAACAGGTACATATTGTGAAAATAAGGTAATGGTACTTCTGACACTTCATAAAACAAACGCGCAATTTTGAAATACAAATGGTTTCTTGATGAAAAAACTGTATGACAGCTCCTGTCAGTAGTTTTTTCGAGTTTACCCACGGCAGAACTTGACAGCTGTTGTCACCAAAAATTACAATACCTTTGATAACAAGTAATTATGATCTCCTAGGGCACCAGAAAACGACTCTAAAGAATTTTTCTGATTTTATTGTCAATACATTTTGTAATATTGTTTTTAAATAGTGCTAGTCAGCTTATATAGTGAAAATGAGTCGCTTTGGAAGTGATTCGATAACTAATATTGATCTGGCGATTGAGAAATGTGTATCGTACAATACCGTTAAAACCCATACGTCAATATGGAAACAGTTTACGGAATTCTGCAATGCAAAGAAATACGAACTTTTGGAAACTACAACTAAACCTAATCCTGAAACATTGGGCGTGAAATATGAAGAAAGAAAATGGTGAAAATTAGTTGTGCAGACAATGTGGAACACCGTTGAAAAAAAGTGCAAGAGATGTATTTTATGAAGTGGAAAATAATTTTTGATCCATTTAAAGATATTATCTTCAAGTAGGGAAGCTCGTAATGCAAAACGAAGGAATTTACAGATGTGCGCCAATAAAAGGAAATCGAGCTCTGCTTCATTAAAATTGGAAGAATACTACGCAATGGTTTTATTATGGGACGAAGACACTCCGGCGCGGCGGGACTCCAGCGAAAATTTTACCATATCCCTTCAGTAGAACTTGCCTGGAGAGGTGGAGAAGCAGTCAATTGCAGAGTTCATTATTTTAAAGAGGAAGTGGATAATTCTGGGATTAAAACAAGTAGATAACATAGTTACATATTTTTTAAAATAACTGATTTTCAAAAATCTTACTTTTTAGGAAGAGTAGAATATAATCCTCTCTTCAATAAAACGGCACAGGGTGGAGAAAAAAATGGCCGATAGTAAATGTCTGGTTCCCAACACGAAGAACCCTACCTTTTGTTCAGTTCGTCTTTTCAAAAATATAATTGTTAAACGATCATCTAGAATGACAACTGATAGATTATTCTTAACAGTAAACCCATCATGGAACAAAGAACAATCAAGTGGATGGTACAAAAACACTCCAGTGCGAAAAACGAACTTTCGAAATGTACTAAAGAAGCAGCAGAGAAGGCAGGTTTAAATACAAAAGAAAGCAAAATAACAAACCACTCTATGCGGTCGACAGCAGTCAGTAACCTGGCTAAAGGAGGGATGGGTGAACAACAATTAATTAAAATTACTTGTTACAGTTCAGCCAACTAAATTAAGCCCTATCTGCAAATTCCAATATCATAAACACCCTTAGAAGTGACGCCTCAGAACCTCCAGCTAAAAAACAGAAAACGGAAGTTCCTGCAACCACTCCTCGAGCTTCTCACTCTACAGCTGGACCCATCAAGAACATTAATGATTTAACGACACCCAACGTTATCAATGAGTTAACAAAGATTTCAAACAATACTCCTACTGTGTACCAAAATTGCAATTTATATGTTAATTGTACCATAAATAATTAAGTTTGTTGTATTTTGTGATTAAATAAATTACCTGTTTTTCAGTTTTCAAATTAATACCTACATATTTATTATGTATTCATATATCATTGCCTCTAGTGAAAACAGGAATAAGTTTAGTTATGCCCTTATGTTTTTATTTGTTTTTTAGCACCGGCAGGTCCAACTCTATACCCTAGCAAAACGGTATAACTCTATCTTACTCCTAAATAGTATTTTCAAAAAGCACTAAGGGCATAACTCGTTGTGTATATCGATCTAAATATTGGTTATCCAGGCATGAGTAGGTCCACAAAGGCATAAATCGCGTTACGTCAGATTTTTTAGATATCTTAGAGACATAACTATAATTATAAAATAGTTTGATGCTGTTACTAGGGAACAACTAATGATGTGGGAAGCAATAATTCGTTCGTTGAATTGTATTGAATTTCAAGATATATATATATATATATATATATATATATTGTGCAAAGAAATATTAACCATAACCTTTTTATGACAGCAATTATTACTTAACCCAATATTGTTATGGCTTAGGAATGGTTTAGACTATTTTATTGTAAGCAGTCTCCTGAAAAGTACCGTTTTCCAGTTATGCCGTTTTTCACTAGAGCCAGTGATATAATAGGTAGTATGTTTTGTAAGCTATGTGTATGCACAATAATCTGTTACTCATGAAATAGTCTTGTCAAATACCATTCGGGCATCTAATTTTTCATGTGAAAAATTAGATGCCCTTATGATATTATTTACGATTATAAAGAAAAGTACAAGTTTCATATGCGCCATGATGCCATCAATTAAGAAACGTACATAGTTGTGGTTAAAAATGTTAGCAAAATGAAACTAAAGGCTTAATGCAGTCCAGATCCACCTGACCTTTATTTTGCACAGTGCTAATAACTCAATAAATCCAAAAATTTAAAGATGTGGGATGTAATATCATCGTATATTACTACACCATTTAACTATGTAAATGCCGCAATCAATCATTTGATCTCTGGTCCACTGATTCATCTCGGACGATAGTAAAAATCGCTAAAACACAAACAGGTTTTGCAGCAACTTGCAAAGGCGAGATTTTATGTAATCTTTTACTGATTATTACATAATTTTTTCAATATCTTACAAGCATAGACAGCGGGGCAGTATACGGAAAATGTTTGTATAACTTAAAAAGACATTTAAAAAAGAGATTTAAATTGAAATAATAAAACACTAGAATTAAAACAACTGGAACTGAAAAAACGCAAAACGGAATTGATAATTATAAAAAATGGAAAATCGATACTATTCGGCAAAAAAAAACTATAAAAAATTATATAGATTATATGATAACGTCTACTTTGTTATACTTTGCATAAATATTAGGTCTGTTTCTTTCAATATTTGGTGTAACACCATACACCCAACAGGCGCAGCACCAACACCAGTGATGTAGACAAGTGTTGCAAAATGAAAGAAACGTGGTGGTGTAGGTTCAGGAAGGTTTGTTTACTATTACCCAAAATGCTCGATTTTTCCGCCTGTGATGACTTTCGACAATCGTAACATTTTATTGTTTTTTATATAGAATTTATTATAGACTAAACTGCTTAGTCTATCATCAACTCCTAAAGATGCCAACATAGTTGGCGAAACGCGCGTAGAGTGTGTTAAAATTGTGTTTTGGTTGAGTGGTCGACGACAGTTTTCAATTAGTTGATAAACCAAAGGTTCCAATTTCCCAATTTAATCAACTAATAAAAATTAGGATATGAATCACTGTTTTTACTTATAGGTTGAGTAAGATATTTCAATTTTATCCCACAACAATTATTAAATGTTTGAATCATTACCTTTCTGGAATGTTTTTGTACGTCTTTTGTCAATTAGTTATTGAACAATATACATTTTTGTTATCCTTGGGTTAAAATATTTGCCTACTTATTTATTGTCTCAGTATATTTTCAAGAATCTTATAAACAGCAGCTGCAATAACCCAGTTGTCAGAGACTTTCACCTCTTATAAAATGTGATATAGCTAAAAATAGGCTCTTAGGTACCTTTTGGATGTGGAAAACGATAAAAAATATCACTTTTTATGAGCGATTTTGGTTTAAATGTGGCTCTGGCATCTGGGCTATAACCCTTCTTGCCATTTTACCGCTACGTCTATGTTGTCAAGTAACCTGAAATATGGAGAATACATCTATCTCAGAATTGGCATTCAGATACCCACATAGGAAGAATTATTGCGAAATTTCGCAAGCACCTGTAAACATTTATTGCAAATATTTTGACAAGAAATTAAAACGACATGATGAATTGTAGCAAAAAATGTTCGACCGAATTTATTGACTCTGGGTTAAGGTCAATCTGATTGAACGAAGTAACTTCTCAACAAAAGGCCAGTAGCAATTAACTTGTTGCCTATTATGTAACATATTTTTTATTTAGTAATTATAAGATGTAACTGTTAACTTCTTCGCATTAGGCTTGTTTTAAAAAACGTTGTAAGTAACAAAATTAAATTTAAATTTTGAGTGGCTCAATTTGTCAAAAATGTTTTGGTAACACAGCGAGAAATAAGTATAATTAAAACATCCTTATTGACAAATGGCGGCTCCAGTCCAGAGATTTGGGGGGGCAATGTCGTCGGCTGTTAGGGTTATATATAAAAGTTTTATATTTTGGGTTTGTTGATATAAATGGACCTAGAATCTACAAAAAAAATTCAATAAAATTAAAATTTGGTTTACGCAGAATGAATTTTGTACAAGAAACGATTGGCAATGTCAAAATTACCGAAAAAAAATGTTTGGGCCATTTTTGAGCGAAAAAGTGAGTTTTTTAGGATATAAATGGACCTAGAATCTACAATAAAAAATTCAAAAAAATTAAAATTTGATTTACGCAGAATGAATCTTTTATAAGAAACGATTGGCAATGTCAAAATTACCGAAAAAAAATGTTTGGGCCATTCTTGAGCGAAAAAGTGAGTTTTTTATGATATAAATGGACCTAGAATCTACAAACAAATTTAAAAAAAATTAAAATTTGGTTTACACAGAATGAATTTTGTATAAGAACCGATTGGCAATGTTAAAATTACTAAAAAAATGTTTGGGCCATTTTTGAGGGAAAAAGTGAGTTTTACAGGATATAAATGGACCTAGAATCTACAAAAAAAATCAAAATAATTAAAATTTGGTTTACGCAGAATGAATTTTGTATAAGAAACGATTGGCAATGCCAAAATTACCGAAAAAAAATGTTTGGGCCATTTTTGGGGGAAAAAGTGAGTTTTACAGGATATAAATGGAACTAGAATCTACAAAAAAAATTAAAATTTGGTTTACGCAGAATGAATTTTGCCTAAGAAACGATTGGCAATGCCAAAATTACCGAAAAAAATGTTTGGGCCATTTTTGGGGGAAAAGAAAATTCAAAAAAATTAAAAATTGGTTTACGCAGATATGAGAAATATCCTCTCATTGCTAGACTTTGGAGGGGGGATTACCTCTACTTCCCCCCCTTGGAGCCGCCGTTGTTATTGACACAATTTCTAGAAATGTTTTATAGAAAACTGCTACAGTAATATGCACTTAATGTTAGTAATGGAATAAAAATGTAGCAATGTCACAATTTTAAAATATTTGATTAATATTCCAGCCCGATTGGATTCCGCGCGACATGAGCGCCGCCCTAACGGCATTTTAGGTAAACAAATAGCATAAGTCATAAGTGTTTGAAAATCAAGCCTAGACAAGATATGACAGGTAATTAAAATTGGCAAAAGTAAATGAACCGAATATATAAGTGTAAATAATATGTCACTAATAAATAAGTGCAGGTTTCAAAATGTTGACATGAGCGTATTTCGACGAAATAGTATAAATAAAGGATCGACATTTTACGAAAGTTATCCTGCCATTGTATGGCGTTCATTAGGTCTTATTAGAAAAAGTCTCTCACTCACTCCCACTCACTGGGAACTTTTTGTCGGGCAACTTTTTGTCTCCTGTCGCACGGGTACAAGCAACTAAAAAGTCGTCACGCTGTCGAGTCGCTAGTGTGCGCGCATGTATTGAAAGCCATACATCAGGAAACAGTTGCCCGACAAAAAATTCCCAGTGAGCGGCTCTGGCCTTAAGTTTGACATTTATTTTCGAGTGACATTTGTTTCCGAAGATATCAGTTAGTTCCTTTACTAGAATATTTCGTGGAAAGTCATTTTAACCGTGTTTAAAAATAAATATATTTAAGGAAACTACCGCCTACAGTTTAATTAAGTATTTTAAATAATGTACATGACAATTAAAAAAATAAGATAGTAACAATTTAACACTCACTTGTTCTGGTAATCTTTCAACGGTGTTTTCACACCTTGAATGTTTGTTGGCATTTAAACAAGATAGGTTCATATTGCTTTTAAATGAAAACCCCATTTAAAGAAAGTGTTGTAATATGTATGAATGTAGAATAACATCTTACACTTTGTTTTTATAACCCCCTTCACCTTACATAAATAATAATAGTCATTTTTATAACTACACTTAATGATACTTCACTCGAAGAAAATCAAAATAAATATTTGTTCACAATTTCTTGTTGTTTTAATCTGATTTGTTTAACTCAAACTAAACAGATTGAATAGATGAAATAAATTCAAATACAAAAACAGCGTCATTGTGGGTTTGTTTATACATCAGTTATGGTTATTTAAATTCCATATCAAGCTTGCGTGTAGGTAGATTTCGAAAGAAGAAGTAAATCAATGAAATCGTTGATGAAATGATTTGTTTTGAAAACGTAATCAAACACAAAAAAATTAAATTAATTCCAGTCTTCTAAAAACGCGTCTGATATTGTCATCGGGCGAATTTGCAGCCCTTTTATAGAAAGTTCTCATCATAAACATTGTTAAGAGTGTTCTATACCCATCAACTCTGTCAATTTCATACATAACCTCGAAATCCTCGCCCCTTACGTCTTCGCTGTATCCCCTTCTAAAGAAATTGTTAGGCAGCATGAAATACATCTGTGTATTTGCGGTTGCTTAGTTACCAATTCTCGGATAAGGACGACATCTAGAAGTAGAATTTTGAGTCGTGGATGGAAATTAGATTTCTATTGACATGAACACAACTTTATGCGATCTAGCGGTATTAATTTGAACTGCCCGAAACGTGTAATGTTTGTTTGTTTATCTGCAGTTTGATATTTGAGCATTTGAATTTGAGCGCGAACTAAACTAGTATAGAAACCTCTTTTCTATAAATTTTGCATACTAACCATGGGCGCCGCTACAAAAAATGTCAGGGGGGGCACATTTTTTCAAATCATAGTATTGTATTAATAGTCCAGTAAATTAACGCCACAAAAACCCCAAACCTGGGCATCAAGTCTGTCCGTCAATTTTCTTTTTAATTTGCAGGTATTCATGGGTGGAAGGATGGGAAAATGACTCTAGAGTTCCCGAAAATCCGTTTTTCGGCGATATCTGCCGAAATATGACCATTAGAGCATTTTGAAAATATCAAAAAGGAAAATTTGAATATCCTCCCAAAACTTGAATATCCTCCCAAAACTTGAATATCCTCCCGTTTTTGTTTGAAGACAAAAGATAAGGCAATAATAACCAACTTTTCTTCACTTTTTGCACTTGATTAATAAAATACTTGATATGTATTGATGAAAAGGGTCAGAATGTGATCTTTTATTTAGTGCCAAAAAATTTTAGCACGAAAACAGGCGAAAAAAAACAAATTTTTGAGACCAACGGACCATATTCCCGCCCTTCCACAAATTTCAGACAGCTGGGATTTTCGGGGGTGAATGCACTCTTGAATATCTCCAAATTAAAAAAAAAATGGTGCCGGACAGACCTGATGCCCGGGTTGGCATCTTCGATTATTGGACTATAAATTGAAATGAAGATCCTTTTGAACAACACTTACTACGAGTGTGGTTTAAAAAACATTGCGGAATGGAAATTTGATACTCCAGCAAATTTAAGTTTATCGCGTCTTGACTAATAAATCTAAAATCCGGGGGGGGGGGGGGGGGGGGGAGGCGTCCGCCCCCCCTTGCCCTTAGGTAACGGCGCCCATGATACTTACTCACAGTTTTTATTCGGGACAACAGCTTAAGGCTTACAAAAGTTTGCAAGCCTATAAGCAGTATGATGCCAGGGCTGTTCATAGTGTTTTAGCCAAATTGTGAAAATTGTGTTTAATAAACAGAAATAATACAAATAAATTGTAAATCTTAGATGTTTATATATTCATAAAATAAAATAAATTATGAAAAAAAAATTAATTCAATGGTATTTGCAAGGGACACATATTTATAAATGCACTAGTCACTACTACAATTTTGTCCAATGCAGTATACAACCATCAAAATTAAATTCCTTGTTTGCGTTAAACGAAACTCGAATTCAGTTTTCGCCATAAAATGATCTTTTCTGATTGGCCAGGATTCTGTAAAACTCCGACAGAGGACGAGCGCAATGCGAGAGGTCCCGGGAGCCGCTACACACAAGACAAACCTTTCGAAATATAAATCTTCTAGTAAAATTTTAATTTTTAATTGCTTTAAAAGAGCACCGTCGCGAGGCAGCACCTCCCGGTACCCTCTGAGATTTTGAAGCAATGTTCAATTTTAGAAAAAACTACTTACTTTTTCAAAAATGGTAAATACAAAAGTTGTTCAGTGGCAAATGAAGAACGGCGGATGATAACTTATATAGTGATTTTAACATTAGCATTTTCCAATATGGCGGAGGGTATATAACCCCCTTTTAAGAAGGTTTCACAAAAATTATTTGATGAATGAATGATAGGCTTCTTTCGGAGTTCATACCGACTTGTCTATTTAGGGTAAATCAACTTGTCGCTACAATGTAGACATCCGTCATTTTGGGGTCTCTGTGTGTTTTCAGGGCCATGGGCGCCGTTACAAAAAATGTCAGGGGGGGGGCACATTTTTTCAAATCAAAGTATTGCATTAAATTGAAATGAAGATCCTGTTTGTTGCGAGTCACATTGGCCTCGACTGCCGACGTAGTCCAGTAAATTAACGCTAGAAAAACCTCAAACCTGGGCATCAAGTCTATCCGTCAATTTTTTTTTAATTTGCAGATATTCATTTACCTCCGAACATCTTAGCTACGTGGAATTTGTGTAAGGGTGGGAAAATGGCTCTAGAGTTCCCGAAAATGCGTTTTTCGACGATATCTGCCGAAATATAACCCTTAGAACATTTTTGTTTACACAAAAAAATGAAGAGCAGTTCATTACCTACAAAAGTTGTCCCTATGATTTTTTTCGATACACCAATATTTTTTGCAAAAACGGCGTTTCAAAAATTCGCACTTATTTGGTGAAAACGGAAAATTTGAATGTCCTCCCAAAACTTGAATATCCTCCCGTTTTTGTCTGAAGACAAAAGATAAGGCAATAATAACCTTTTTATCACTTTTTTACATTTGATTAATTTGATAAATTTATTGTAAAAAAACCCATTTTGAGAAAGTTTGAAGGCAGAAGTTTTTTCTCGTGCACTTAATAAAATACTTGATATATATTGATGAAAAGGTCAGAATGTGATCTTTTATTTAGTACAATTCCTAACCCCAAAAAATTTTAGCACGAAAAGAAAATAATCCTCCAAAAATAATGTCGATTTTTCATATGGGTGAGAATTTTCTCAATTTTCCGGAAAACCAACCAATATTAAAAAAAGAAAAATGCAATCGACATGGGGACAAGCTAAGCTTTCTAATGATGTGCGTTGAAAACCGATATGTTCCTTGATTATCTATTAATTCCCGATAGACCCGAGCATTTTCGAAAACTGCGGAAATCCAAATAAGACGCCCTAAAAAAATATTGTTTATGAAAATACTTTATCGAGTCTTTCTGAATATATTTAAGACCTTGCAAAGCCCCATTATCCAAAAGAATTCGGTGAAATTAGTCTTGATAGGAGGGTCAAAATATCGAGCAAAAACAAATTTTGGCCCGGTTTAAAAGGAAAAAGTATTACAGCTACAGGTTCCTTTTTTCAGCTGAACATTGAATCATGAAAAAATATTAATTTTTACGTGATTTATTGAAAAATTTGTAATCCGCTTGAGAGTGTCATTCCTTTAGAGCGTGCTCTCTAAATGCAGGGCAGGAGCTAAAATTGAGGGTGCGTTTTGGAGCCGGTTATGTCAAAAAGTATCATATTTTTGACAAAAATGATGACGACCATTTTTGTAGGTAATGAACTGATCTTCATTTTCGTCCAAACAAAAATTCTCCAAGTGTCGTATTTTCGGAAATATCGGCGAAAATAGGCGAAAAAAAAACACATTTTTGAGACCAATGGGCCATTTTCCCGTCCTTCCACAAATTTCAGACAGCTGAGAATTTCGGGGGTGAATGTACCCATGAATACCTGCAAATTTAAAAAAAATGGTGCCGGGCAGACCTGATACCTTCGTTTATTGGACTAACGAGCGACCGCGAAATCTACCGAACTGTTATTTGATACTCCAGCAAATTTAAGTTTATGGCGTCTCGACTAATAAATCCAAAAGCCAGGGGGGGGGCCTCCGCCCCCCCTTGCCCTTATGTAACGGCGCACTTGTTCAGGGCCCATACAACTCGAATCAGTATTTGTTGCTTGGATATATTCCCTTACCAGTCATGTTTTGGCCTTCAGTGTCGCCTGAGTGTCTGACATGATCTGAATATACTTGTTTTCTAAAGCTCCCCTGTTTATTCATTTCTTTTGAGCATTGCAAAATTGCATATATATCCACTTGAAAGACGGAGGTATAGATTTCGAATGCATGGATATTGCTAACATTTAGTTTTTTTGAAGTAACATTCGCAATCTTAGATCTGTTTGTATAGCAGGCCTTCACCTTCGGAATATTTAGAATCCTCGTCTAACAAATGCGAGAAATAGATTATTTTTAGATTTAAATTACTTGTATTTTACATATCTAAGGTCACTCTATCGCGACAAATTTATTACTATTATCGCACTTTTTTTTTCGTCGACTGTATTATGTTTAAATGTACCATACAATACTATTTTTATCATTTTCGAGAACCAAAGTATCACATTTTTAATTCTTCATTATCCTCTAGTCAATTTTTTTTATAGCATGCCCCGCCTCAACTATTTAATTAGTATTTTATAGTTTCGTAATTTGGAAGGTGCAGAATGAACCTGTCTCGATTAGAAACAATATTCTAAAATAGTCTATTAATAAAAGTTGTATTGAAATGAAAAGGTTGTACCTGCTCTATGAGTTCTAGACGTCCTTCACACCTCTTTTACTATATCAAGCAGGACAAGAAGTTGCAAGGAATTTACGTAATCGGAATTACGCGGTATCATATAATTATTATTGTTTACAAAAAACAGTACTACGTAGGTACTAGCTATTAGCATGCAAGGACTAGATTATATTCAGTATTAGCAATTGTCAGGAAGTGCACCCCCCATCGTGGTATAATTGGAAAGTTTCGATTTAACTACAATTTAAAAAGTAGTTTAACCGATATTTCCATCAACTCACGACAAACTTATCAATTGATTCTGCACAGGAAGGTCACTCTGTGCGGTATCAGTTAATGCAATATACTAAAGAGACTTACGATATATAAAAAATATTTTAAAAGAAAAATGTATAAAATAATTTGCTCCGAAAACAATCCAATCAAAAATTCAAAACATATAATATAATGGTTAGTTTTGATGTAGTTAGTTTATTTCCAAATGTTCCTGTCGATAAAACTCTTTATCTTGTGAGAAAACAGTTGACAAGTGATAATACATTAATAAATAGAACTAAATTAAGCGTCTCAGCAATTCTAGAATTGTTGGAATTATGTATTAAAACTACATATTCTCAATTAAATAGTGATTTTTATCAGCAAAATTTTGGCATGACAATGGGTTCACCTTTATCACCAAAATTGTGTGATATTTTGATGGAGGATTTTTAAATGGAAATTGTAAACGAACAAAATGTAAGACCTTCTGTCTGGTTTAGATATGTAGATGATATCTTTGCAATTTGGCAACACGATAGGGAATATATTGATACATTTTTCTATAATATTAGTAATTCGGAACCTACTATTAAATTTACAATTGAAATTGAAAATAATAAAAAATTACCGTTTCTTGATACACAATAACAACAATTGTATTGAAACATCCGTTTTTAGAAAAGAAACACATACAAATAGATATCTAAATTTTAAATCAAACCACTCAATTTGTGTTAAACGAGGTATTGTCAAGTGTCTTTCCGATAGAGCATAAACAATTTGTTCAAATGACAATATCTTAAATAATGAATTATCACTTGTTAAATCTGTCTTGATTAAGAACAACTACCCAAGTAAATTTATAAATCGTGAACTTTACCGAGACATCACAAATAAAGCTCAAAATTTAAATCCCCAATATAGTAAAAATCCCTTATATTCCAAAATTATCTGAAAAAATTAGAAGGATTGGCAATAAATTTAATTAAAAACAGTTTTTCAAACTAATAATACATTAAAATCTTTAATAGTAAGTACAAAACCTTTTAATGAAATTCAAAACACAAAAAATTGTATTTACAAAATTCCATGAGAATGTAATAAATTTTATATAGGAGAAACATCTAGACCTTTTCATATTACACTTAATGAATACCAATCATATATTAAAAATAAACAATTCGACAAATCCAAAATATTTGAACATGCATGGGATTTTGGTCATAAAATACAATGGAATTCTTCAACTAAATTATTAAAAGAACCGTATAATTATAACCGCCAAGTTAAAGAAGCAGCATTGATACGCTTAAATAATAACGAATGCGTTTCTAATTGTTCGGTCGATATTTCAAAAATTTGGATGTCTATTTTACAAAAAGAGTTAATTGCAAAAAGGATACATCTATATCGGGATAGTACCATAAGTTTTTATCTGGTTTTTTCTTATGATAATATTAATAAGAAAACTTCATTTATGACGAAGTATAAATTCTCTCATAATATGCAAATGCGATATCCTTTCAAAATTCGTTCCCAGAAACGTCACAAAAATATGATTGAAACAGATTTTGACATCTTCAATCTCAAAATCTTTTTCTACGTGTCCTATGTTGAGTCATATTTTTGTAAGATTATCAAGTGTTCTGTTTCAATAGTAAATTTTTTATTATATATTTTGTTATGTCATTTTGAAAACGACTTCAGAATTAGAAGTCAAAACCTCAAAAAATTAAAACTTTTTCAAGAAAATAAGTGGTTTCATATGAAAAGAGAAATTAATCCAGCCTATCTTTTTTCCTCCTTTAATACGCCTGTCTGCTAGATGTTTTTGTGATTCCGTGAATTTTTTATTTTCTGCCTATCTAACCCATGTAATAATAGGATTAGCAAACTTGGTTTTGTCATTAATTTTGTGATCTTACACTCTCATACTCAGTGAAGTAATTGTGTTTGGTAATACATAACCAAAATGATTTTCGTGTAATTTTGTGGTTGTCTTATGATTTTCTGGCACAAAATATCTCATTTGTCTTATTATTTATCACGTGTTATTAAAGACAGAAAGATTAATAGAGGAAGAAAACACTTTTATTTTCAACTTCATAATCCAGGATATCGTAAAAGTAATAAGAAACAACGACATTCAATTAAGTTGATATTGCGTTTTTTCGAAGAAAAAGAATTCAATTTTAGTCACGCATTCTTTTACCCATAATTCAATCAATATTCACTAACAACAAAAACTCAACGAGGCGGCGACAGAAAAGAAAAAGAAAGTAAAATTTTTATTAAAGTTAATATCAGGACAGTGGGTCACTCTTGTAATTTGCAATATTCAGGTCTCGATTTGAAAAAAAAAAACGTCTTGGAAGATTAAATAACTCCGGCGGAAACCAATGAAGGTCATGGTCTGGTAATTAACGACTTTTACCATTTTTTTTTCAAGCTCGAATAAATGGTGGAAGTCTTGAGTGACAACAGAAATTAATAAGATTTAAATGGCATTTACGATTAGTTATTTTATACTCATTAGTTCTAGGAACCCTCTTTTAATTTTTTTTCAGGAATTTTCAGGACTTAAACTATCATAATTAATAAACATTCGACCATAAAATGGGACTAGTCAGAGCTCTCGGCCAGAACGTGGTCCCAATTGAAATATTACATATTATGTTATACAGGGTGTCCCGTTAGTAAACGGAAATATTTTAAAGGTAGGTAGAGGTCACAAAGACGATTCCAAATAGCCCATATATAATGGGTCTCTTGGCTTCCATAACCGAGTTACAGGGTGTTTTATCAATTATGCATAATTATTCATTTGGCCAGAATTTTTGAATCACTTAGTATATCTTTTCCATTTTTGGCATACAGATTACACTTCTCACGAATAATATACTGAAATATTGTCCCACTTTACTTTATTCTGGGCGTTTAAAAAATAAATACCTAATTGAATATTTTCCCCTAAGTACGGGCCTGCAGGTACACCAGTACAGTGTAAAATTATTTTAAGCCGAATAAACAAGAAATAGATAAATGGCGCGATGTGAATTTTTGAAATTGTTAGAGAAAAAATGAGTTTCATAATGTTTTTTCTAAATTAAATGAAAATTTTACTTTCAATATTAAAATTTTCCGCCGAACCTGGATTTTCATATCTCTCAATATTTCAGTACATTATTCGTGAGAAGCGTAAGCTGTATGCCAAATATGGCAAAGATATACTAAGTGATTCAAAAGAACTGGCCAAATGAATAATTACGCATAATTGATAAAACTCGGTTATGGAAGCCAAGAGACCCATTATATATGGGTTATTTAGAATCGCCTTTGTGACCTCTATCTACCTTTAAAATATTTCCGTTTACCAACGGGACACCCTGTATATAGGAACAATATATCTTAAAGTCGAGGTTTCAACGAAGAAAATGAGCACTGGTAAAGTTAAAAAATTGAAAACTTTTTCGTTTGAAAATTAGGCTTTTCTTTAATTTAGGTTCGTATGAAATAGCGAAATTAATATTCTGTTTTGAAAAAATTAGAGCTTATTTAAAACACAGAAAAGAACGTTTTCATAGAAAAAATATTTTTGAGGGAGATAAAAATTAAAAACGACAAAAACCATTTTTATCGATTTTCTCGATAATTTTGAGTTATGTTGAAAAATGATTAATACAAAAGTTTTAGATTTTTTAATTATCTACAATTTTTACATTAAACTTTTTTTGATAGGATGCATATTTCAGCCACAAATCCAACCTTAAGGGTAATGTATATTTAGCTACCCCACTTGATTTTTCTTAATTTACTTATAATTTATCCTAAATTTTCCGACCACCCAAAAATTTTTTTTGTTTAAAAAATGATTGGCCCAATATCAACTCAACTAAAAAAAATATATAAGATAAGTGTGTATACAGGGTGTCCCACGACGTTCTGTACACAGTCCAACCATAAGTACTATGGACCGAGGCCATTTCATATCTTGTATTAAAAAATGCCTTGTTGCGTTTTTGGCGGATATACAGGGTGATATTTGAAAATATGTGAATTATTCTACGTTAAGTATATCTAAAAGTAAAAATCTCAGACCAATCAAATTTGGCACACTGAGTGTGAGTGTGAGATCCGGACTTAGTTTTTTTTAGATTTTTATTGGTTTTTTGAAAACAACACTCTGTCGGCTAGATCAGACAATTTTTATTTTTCTCACTTTAAAGCTTAATGATGATACTAAGCAACAGTTACAAAAAATTGAACGCGCAACTTTTTGATTGCTGCAGAAAAAAATAAAACTTTGAAAAATAGTATAATTTTAATGGAGTCACATTCTTCTTATGACTGATGCGGCACTACATTGATAGCACATCATCATTTTTCAACAAAAATCATAAGGACAGTTCATTTTACTCGATATAAAATATTATTCAATCAACCGTTGAAATTTCAGGGCCGTATTTATTTTTTTTTAAGTTTTTATTGATCCTGTAAAAACAACATCCTGTAAAGCGAGTTGTACAATTTTTCTTT
This sequence comes from Crepidodera aurea, assembly GCA_949320105.2. NCBI lineage: Eukaryota > Metazoa > Arthropoda > Insecta > Coleoptera > Chrysomelidae > Crepidodera > Crepidodera aurea. The sequence goes on along the minus strand of OX439472.1, from coordinate 65,459,065 downwards.
CTGTAACGTCAAAGAAAAAACTATTACTTTTGATAATTGTGTAAATGCAAGTAGGCTTTGAATTGGCTTTGACGTCCATTTTGACAGTTTGTGACAGAACGTGGTGAGCGACAGACAGAAGACAAAAAAGATAGTATTTTGGGAATGGTGAATCAAAATGAGAAGCTAAGTACCCGGCGAATATCCAGTATTTTGAATATTTCTAAGTCCACAGTTTTCAGGACGTTAAAGAAAGATTCCTCCATCCATATCACCCCCAACTGGTACAGAGACTGCAAAACATAAATACGGCCCTGGAATTTTAACGGCTGATTGAATAATACTTTATATCGAGTAAAATGAACTTTGCTTATGATTTTTGTTGAAAAATGATGATATTGCTATCAATGTAGTGCCGCATCAGTCATAAGAAGAATGTGAATCCATTAAAATTATACAAGTTTTATTTTTTTCTGCAGAAAACAAAAAGTTAGTATCATCCTTAAGCCTTAAAGTGAGAAAAATAAAAATTTGTACAACTCGCTTTACAGGATGTTGTTTTTATAGGATCAATAAAAACTTTAAATCGAGTAAAATGAACTGTCCTTATGATTTTTGTTGAAAAATGATGATGTGCTATCAATGTAGTGCATTCAAATCCATTAAAATTATACTATTTTTCAAAGTTTTATTTTTTTCTGCAGAAAACAAAAAGTTGCGCGTTCAATTTTTTTTAACTGCTGGTTAGTATCATCCTTAAGCCTTAAAGTGAGAAAAATAAAAATTGTGTGATCTAGCTTACAGAGTGTTGTTTTTAAAAAACCAATAAAAGTCCGGACCTGAAATCAAAATTTTTTTAAAACCTATTTTATTGAGCTCAGGGAGCACACTCAGTGTGCCAAATTTGATTGGTCTGAGATTTTTACTTTTAGATATACTTAACGTAAAATAATTCACATATTTTCAAATATCACCCTGTATATCCGTCAAAAACGCAACAAGGCATTTTTAATATCAGATATGAAATGACCTCGGTCAATAGTACTTATGGTTGGACTGTGTACAGTACGTCGTGGGACACCCTGTATACCAACCCACAGAGGAAAATTATATTGAACCTCACATTATACTGGATTTTTTTTTATAATAGAAAAAATATAAGTAGGCAGTTGGAGTTTAAAACTGAACATATTATCTCTGTGTTTACTGAAGCGTAGCAAAAATATTAAGCTTTTCTGCGTCTTTTGACTTCTTTTTGCACGATTTAACCACAATCATCGTTTTCTATTTTTACAAGTGAATGCACTAATTGGAACAAAACATTTATTTAATTAAAATAAGTAACATCTAAAAAAACAATCCTCATCCAGATGTTGAGATGATAAAAAGGAAAGTATATCTCTTAGCAAGTTGAGATTCATTAATCATTTATTTAAACAGTTAACCGACCATGGAATAGGAAAAAAAAACATCACGATTTCTGCAAAATCTCGCACTAGAATAATTGCCCACCATCTCAACGTGATCGGGGATTTTACGTCTTGTAGAGAATAGTTTTGTAATAAATGATTACATATAAAGAATGTGTGCAGTTATCTGAAAACCGAACAAGAACTTGCAAATTATATTTTACATTCCTTTTGATTAAAAAAAGTAGAAAACTACTCCTGGGTAAAAGGTCGCTGTATTACATAATATGCTCTTCAATTATTCTTTCTCCAAGCTTCGCTATATGAATTTTAGACTATAGATAATACACATTAGTACATTTATTTATTTATTTATACAGGGTGATTCATTCCGAAATGCTCATAGAGTAAGGGTAGATGGAGGACGCCGATGTGCTTCTAAATAACCTATATCTTATGGGTCTATCGTTCGTTACAACCAAGATACAGGGTGATTTATTAATTTTCCCCATTTTTTCAATTAATCATAACTTATAAACCACCCTATATATTTTTATAATATTTGGTCCACTGTGGCGTCGATTAACATAATAAAAAAAAAGTCTTATTATAGGTCCAACAAATTGTTTTAAGTTAAACTAGTTACTAACTTTTGGATCATTTTGTACAAGGTTAAGAATATCTTGCTCCAACTCGACATGTCGCCTTTCGTTACCTTTATTTTGTGCTATAGTTGGAAATTTACGGTGTTCTCTAAGGTAACTAAACACATTAGAAAAAGTCTTGTCACTAGGTAACCTCCGGCCAGGAAATCGCCGTGCATATTCTCTTTGGGCAGCTTTTCCATTACCATCACAAAATCCATAGACATACAACATGTCTGCATATTCATTATTATCAAATTTGTGTGGCATTTTAAGTAAGACCAAAACCGAAACGTCAATAAAAAAACTTTTTTAACAACTAAGTGGTTTTAATCCAATGGAAAGAGAGAGAAATTAAAATACAAACCACAATGAGCTTCCGAAAGGAAATCATCCCTTATCTTGGTTATAAGGAACGATATACCCATAAAATATAGGTTATTTAGAAGCACCTCGGTGTCCTCCATCTACCCTTACTCTATAAGCATTTCCGAATGCATCACCCTGTATAAGAATAAAAACAGGACGAGCCCAGTACAGTATTCACTAATAAACTAATACAAAATGGATAAATCCTTATTAAATGTTGCTTAACAATAAAAATAAGAAAAAAATATATATTATACATATTATATAAAAAGAAACTAGTCAAGATGAGATAGATATAATTTTTTAATAGTGTTTGTAAAAGTTATCAAAGAGGAAGAGAAGATATCCACATTGGTGAGTGTCGAGATCGTATTGTATGATTTACTGCATCTTTACAGAGGAGAATTTAGGTAGTAGTTAGTAGAGCTTTGATTAATTTTGAAAAGATTTTTCCCTCGCGTGTTACAGGATGGAGTAATGAAATTAATTTTACTTAAAATTTCGCTAGTTCAATTTGCCCGTTAACGATTTTGTAGATAAATTTAAAATCTGAAAGTTGACGTCTGTCGACTAGTGATATAAGCTTCAGTTCTCGTTTGCAAATATCGAAGAAATATGAATTTTTTTTTAAACATATTTTATAAATTTATCTTGGACTTTTTGTAATCGGTTGATATAACAGTTATAATAGGGATTCCAAATAGAAGAACCGAAGCTTAAAACACATATGCCATGTATAGATTTCTAACAGACTCTACCTCTTTGAAGTCGCTACAAACGCGCATTAGGAATCCTAGTGCTTCATTTTTTTGAAACATATTCGATATGTTCGTCAAAAAAGAGTTTGGAATCGATATAAATACCGAGATCTTTGACCCCCGAAACTTTTGTTAAAAGTTCATTATTGAGGAAATATTCGTTTTCGATAGTGTTTTTATTCCTTGAGAATGTTATACATTGACATTTTTTTGTGTTCAGATAAAGATGGTTTTGCTGGCAATACAGAGTCAGACGATTTAAATCTTCTTGGATCAGGAGTTTATCGGAAGAATTAGATATTTCTCGAAAAAATTTCATGTCGTCAGCAAATTTCAAGAATTTTGTATTAATGAAACTAGAGGAGATATCGATAATGTATATGTTGAACAGAAGGAGGCCCAGGTGTGACCCTCGAGGAACACCTGAGGTTATTCTAGAAATAGGAGAACGAAACTTTCCGATGGATATAGATTGGGATCGGTTGCTGATGTACATCTTCTTTGTTTTCGTAGATTGAAATGTATGTTGCCGAATAACCCACGAGCAAAAGATTTATTTATTTATTAGAATAAAAAATAGTGTACCGATATGGTCGATATAATTAAATAATAATCGGTATCGACATTTTAGGTAGTAACTACCAATTACCAGCTTTTAAAATGCTATTTATTGTAGACCGTTTCTCTAATCAATATTTTTTTCCTGCTGCTAATAGCACCATTTTTTTTGTACACTTGAAACATGAACTTGTTGTTGTTGGTAATACATTGCAGTCTTCCAATTAAGTTAAAAGAATTTAAAAAACTTTCTAATGTCTACCGTGTTCACGGACGTGTGAAAATATGTTAATATGGGATGATATTGCATTTGTTTTTGTTTTTACAATTTTTAATAATACTCTTCCTTTCGAATAAAATAATGCAATCAAAAAAAAAGATTACGGAGATTTTGAGATAATAAAAAAAGTGAAATTTTGCGCTAATGTAACGCTTTTAAAATTACTTTTATACGAATATTACGTCAGCTGACTTCTTTATTTGAATAAAATTAATTTTGGGAGAAAATAATGATTGTCTTACTAGAAAAGACTTTTATTATTCTACGGTGTTCATTCTAAAATTAAGTTTTGAACACCAGCGACTATGTAACATCTTGTATCTTTTAAATTCTATGACGATAAATATTTTTGTTGTTTTTCTTAAAAACTCCTGAACGCGTTTTGAGTTACGCTCCGCATACAATAAATTCAATCAGGCGTTTTGAGGTTGAGAGCACCACTTTCCATCAGTACTTTTCCGGCAAAATTAACATTTGCAATGACTTTGTAATTCCATCAGAAGTCGTAAAAATTTTGACGTAAAGTTTTACCAAAATTTGTTTCAATAAGTGTAAAAAAGGAGAATTAACTACTAATAACTTTTTGAAACAATCTAAATAAAAAATGTATGATTCTAAATTTTCCAAATAAAAAAATATTTATTTAGCTGTGAAATTAAAAAAAAATGAGAATGGAATTACGACTCAAACTCAAATAAAAATGTACACTCAAGATTTGCTTACCATCTAGCCTCAAAGGCTTACAATTTATTACCTTTAAATATTATAAATATTAAAAACTACAAAAAATTTTCATTGCAAACTAAGATATTTATAAATAATAACTATAAAATTATAATTATATAGTATAGGAGAAGTGTTAAATCACTCAGGTGCAAATTTAAAAAAAATAAATAAATATGGAATATTAGAATAAAATAAAAATTAAAATTAGATAAAAATTGTACCGAGTTCTCAAAGTATAATTAAATAAATAAATAAAAATAAATAAATAAATTTGCAAATAGCCAAAAAAAAATTGTGTACATTTAATACATTTGTCGTTGAATTCAAATTTACATTTTTAAAATATCTTGAAAACTTGAACTAAAAGTATAAAAAATATTAACGGACAATTATTAGTTACCTTGTTTATATCCTTTCTTCTCACAATATTGACTAATTTTAAATAAAAATTTTGAAAAAAATTCCATAGCATTTTTCTTAACTTTCTCAATAACAATGTTATGAGGGTACGACACAAATTTTCTATGACAAGTTAGATAAGAAAAGCCATTACTATTATAAAATAATTGATACATTCTTATCAATTTCATAAAAAGTTATAATTGTAATGGTAGTATAAATAAAACAATTCACCATAATTAAATGGTATATATGCCAGTGTTTCCTGGGAGCATTAAACTGAACAATTTTTGGTTTCTCCCAAAATGTATCAAAAAAGGGGCGAGCTCGAATTCGGCACCTTATTGCCCACAGGTAAACTATTGGAACCTTCGAAGATGGTTATTTCTCTTTTCCGGCCCCCCACGATGGTCCAGAATGCCTCCGTGGGCGCGCATAGGGCTTCTAACTGACTTTGCCGACATGTAAGTCATATGAGTGTGGTCTGTGTGGTCCAGTATAGTTCTACAATGTGTGTGTGAGTGATTGTGTGTCTGTGTGACCGTGTGTGACAATGTGATAAAGGAAGCGGGACCTAAATCGGTATGTTTGTGTGGTGGAATACCATTGTGTGTGGGTGTAGACATGTACATTAGTGTGTGAGTATGTGTGTGACTGTTTATTTGCACGTCATATATGTATATGGGTTTGAAGTGTAAAAAGGCGATTTCGCCAAACATTTACAGTGAAAACTTTCATCAAATAAGGCCTGCACACTCACAAACACTCACACACGGTCGACAATACTCACACACACTCATTCACTCACACATACTCACACATACCCACACACACCCTCACACACACACACACACACACACACACACACACACACACACACACACACACACACACACACACACACACACACACGTACATACATTTATGAACCCATATACATATATGACACTGTCACACACGGTCACACAGACACACAATCACTCACACACACACACATTGTAGAACTATACTGGACCACACAGACCACACTCATATGACTTACATGTCGGCAAAGTCAGTTAGAAGCCCTATGCGCGCCTTCGGAGTCATTCTGGACCACTGTGCGCCCCTATTTTCGTCCACTGACCAAAATTTAGCTCTATTGACTTTTTCAATTCCCGATTCCTCCGTTAATTATAAATGGTACAAAATGTATGCTCGTTTCGTCCACTTATAATGTGACTATTTTTTATAGAAAAATTTTCTATAAGTTTTAGGTTATTTAACCACCTTAAAAAGTTTTAAACTGAAAGCGTGAGTACTTAATATTATTTTTTTTTGCACTTCAAAATTGAAAAGTCGCGAATCTGCTCCTGAAGGCACTATCTTAAAAAAGTCCACATCTTACAAAAATGCCAGAGTTTCTTCCCAAGGCACATCAATTCAAATTTCAAAAAGATCTTTTTTACTATTTTTTTAAGTATCCAGAAGATCATTTAAATGCTTTAAGACCGAAACAAAAAAAATAAAACTTTATGCAAGAAACGGTTAAGGAAAAGCTCCAACAGTTATAAAAAAATTATAATTGAAATAATCATCAGTAAAGACAAAAACAAAGGCTGAAGAAAGACTTTCTCTAAACGGGTTATAAAACAGATAGATACTACACAATTTTATGTTAATTTTATGAGCCTACCGTTCAATTTCTCATCTCATCATCAACCGGCTGACTTCCGGTGAAATAACAATAAACTTAGAACAAGAAAATACATCAGTTTGGCGTCATTTAATACCAGGAGCGCAGAGCTACTTTAGAATTGGGTTGGAACGTCTGTCCCATATAATAATAGTCAAAATCCGAATCAATATACATGCATAAACGTCAAAAAAACCTCAGGATAAAATTTGGCCCGAGGAACTGCAATTGCCTGAGGTTTTCCAAGGGTGTTTTATAAACTAAATTTTCAAGATGACCCTAAGGAATGAAACCTAGTGAGTACAAGAGCTTCTCGGATAACCGACTGGGGTTACGATATTCCTGGGTTAAATACTCCGGACTTTTAGGCAAAAATGAAGATCCGCCATACATATACCAGGTACTTAATCTAGTTTCATACGGTACATTCTTCAAAAGTACCTCAATTCTAGAAGAGTATTTATGTAAAGGGATCCCTTCAGTTATCATTAAGAAACTACTTACACTTCTCAAGAAAAAATCTACGCCTCTGCTTCCCGTAAATGTTACTGGTATGGACCATTGTCATTGCCAATGTTGAGAACATTATGGGAAATAAATGGTGGGCTTTCTAACAGTTTATTGTCTAAAAAAGAAGTGTGAGATATTAAGACAATTTAGAACTTTTCTCCTATTTGTCTTTGTTTAATTATTCGAATTGTTTTCTTCTGATTTTGTTAGTACAGTGAACTAACTGCAGATAAAATATTATTTTTTTCAAGCGTATCAAAATATTTATTAGCAAGTTTGTTGAATTGAATTGAAAAAGTTCGCTTATTGAAGAAGTCCCTGATTGAAAAATGTCGGAACCAGAAAAAGAATAACAAATTGTACATTTAATTTCATTAATTAAATTAAATGTTCTTCTTTATGGATATTAAAACCTCGGCAACTCGCCTCGAATTGCAAACACTGAGCTCAGCTATAATAAGGGATTTGTCAGCCTGTTAGATAATATACTATTATTTTAATTATTACTCTCTTTGGTAAAATATTAATAAAACCTTTGTTTCAAGTTTTTATTGGATCTGAAATGAGTCAAATCGAAGTTTTTTATTATTGGCTTTCCAGTTAGCTTCTCAACCGTAATTGCTCTGACGAAATCTCACATATAGGTACATTGATCAACTAAATGTATCGTGTACAGCATTATTTTTAAAGTGGCGGGTGACACAATCAATATGTAATTCGAGAACCTTGATACACATTGACGATATTTTTACATTAATCCACTATTACCAACTATTGAAAAACCTTGCTGTTTTGGTTATCGAATTTAAAAAGTATTTTTGATAGATATCGAAGGTCCCTTTATAAAAAGGTGTTAAGCATCATATTGCACTAATATTATTACAATGATCTCTATCAAAGATCACAACTGCGTGACAAGTGGGTTACCTTACAAAATATTAGCGGCAGATTTAATTTTTAATAGGTATAATTTGGGTCAAGTTGAAGAAAAACGAAAAGATCGCAAATTGAAAACGTCTTTAAAAAATAAACAGTGAGTTTTTCTCAGTCTATTTATTATTTAATTTTTTTCTACTAAAACACTATCTCTTTTTATAACGACGCATAAATAAAATATTTTTTGTTCAGATCAAAACATTTGTGTATATTTATAATTTGTTACAAATTAAACCGAAATTACAAAAGGTCACTTAGTTACTTGTATACAACATTATTTATTTGAACAATAATTTATAGCAAAATTGGAACAACTGTTTTGTTTGAAATATCACTAAAAAAATATGTTGATAACAGATTTTGACATCTTAAATTTCACAATCTAGGTATTTCTTTGTTCCATGTTGTTATAAGATCTTGTGAAATTGTCCAGTGATCTGTTTCTATAGTGAATTATTATTATATGTCAACTTTTTGTAAAGGACTTTAGAATAAAGGTCGAAACGTCAAAACATTTTAATATAAAACAAGTGGTTTTGTTACCCAGATAGAAGAATATTTGAAACATGGTATGAAACACATGACACTATAAAGGCCCAACTTGATTAATTATACTTCATTGTGGAGGAAGTGATAAATGGGTTTGTAATTATTTAAAGTTGTGTGAAAAAAAATATGGAAGTGTAATTGTTTTAGATATTGCTTCGTACCATTCCAGACAGCTCATCAAGATTTGCCCTGTTGTCCAACCATCCATGAGAGCTTGCTTTGAACTTGTTATATTAGTATAATGTCAAATCTTTGAAGCAATATGACCTACATTGATTCAAGTTTCATCGAGGTACAGAATATGTTGCTTGGCAATATGAATAGCTTTTACAGAACTCCCGCTCCCCAAAAGATTATGAAGAAGATCATGGGAATGCTCTAAAATATTTCATTGTTTATTTTTTGGAAAAAATACAAATACTTTATGGTTTGTACATATTGTGTGCAGTATCTTTTATTAACTTAATTTCGAAATAAGCTTACGTAAACGATTAAACTTTGATTCCTACTCATTTACACCTTACGGCTAAATGGCATGCATGCATTTACTTGGAGTTTAAAGATAATGCAGAAACTGTAGTAAGACGTAAAAATAAAGATTCTCGTGCGAGGTTATATATACTATTAATTTATATATCTATGTCGAGATGTGGAATAATAATAATAATAAGTGTATAAGGAAAATCATGTTTGGTTTATGGACATTGTGTAACTAATAAGAAATTATTTATGCAACTTGTCTCTCCAGTTAAATGTCACGAATAGATAGTATAACATACTGACAAGTACTGTTTAAAATCGGACTTATTTGGTAAGTTTTTTATTTAATTAAAAACTAACAATTTGAGAAGAAGAATTTCAAGAAAATATGTCTTTCAATATAAAAACTATAGGTATAGTCTTGGCGTCAGAAGATGCTACCAATGCTTGTCTCCAGTTTTGAACTCAAACGTTTGAATCCAACACTGGACAAGTGACCTTGCTACACGCAGTGGCGGATCCACGGGGGAGAATTAGGGAAATCAAAAATTCAAAAATGTTGCCCACCGTTTCGCTCTTTAGAATACAGACGTCATAACCTTTTTTAAGTTTACATTTTATTCTACATTTTAAAAAATAAAATGCACTGCAAAATAAATTGTCTACTTTCTTCATCCACATGGTGTTTTCATCTATATTTATCACTCTTCTTTTGGTTAGTTGAGTACATTTTTTTTGCAATAGACTTACACCCAAAAGGTAAAAGTCAAATCTTATCCCCCCCCCCCCCCAAAGGTCTCTGGATCCGCCACTGCAACACGAGAAGCAAATGTTGGATCCAAGTGTACACACAAGGGAAGGTTTTTTTAGATTTTTAGATTTTTTGACATTTAATTCATTTATTTACTTATTTTAAACATAAATAATAAATTCTGAACTGTAGGGGGAAAAGATTATGAGAAAATGCAGGATTTTTCAATAAGATGTTTTTTCAGGCCAAAATACGTTAGAAACTAAATATTTGAAATATATCTGGTTTAAGCCATAAATTTATGTTTTTCTAGATTCAAAAATCCGACATAAATGGTAATAGATAGGCATAAGGTTAGGATAGATACGCTTGGCGAAACAGCGAACAATATATTTTTGACAAAACAAAACAAGAAGAAAATAAAACGTACAATCTGATTACCTTTCTTACTTTTAACTTTAGTAATTATGAAAGTAAAACCTTTTTGTATCTTCTATTTATTAACGTTAATGACATGTAATTATTAAAAACCTCCTTGTAATATCCGGTTCTCTTAACACACTTTTACTACATATCGATTTTTTCCTTAGAATTCAATTATAGATATTAAGATATTAGCGCTCGATTTTCGAAGGATGTTAAGCAACTTTTTATGATCCTATGTATTTTGTCCAGTCAAGCATAGGCCGATCTTGAGTTCTTGCGCAATTTCCTACAACAATATTAAATAGCAAGTTTTTAAGGCATGTTTTTATTACATCGTTCTTGTGTCAATTCTATATGGAATAGAGATACAAATAGCCCAGGAGCCAGTGAATTTTTTTCGTACTTATTTTCCCAGGCGGTATAGGCACAGATTAACAATATACAGATATGAAGCTCCGCCCATTTCCTTTGATGTTTCGATTGCCAGTTCTGAAAGGAACATCCCGGGTACAGTGTTGCCTTTTCATGTAACGTATAAATTTGATTCATCAATTGCCATTAGAGTCAGAAATAAGAGATATATTGTTATGGTGTAAAAAATGGGCCAAAATTATGAAAGTGTATTTTAAAACGAATTATAAAAAACTATGTAAAAAACACTTAAAAAAAAGAAATGTGATGGTTGTGATGACATGTTTGTTTTGATGTTTATGTTAATGAGATTAAAAATGTCTGATGTTCAAATTTAAATAAAGATTATTAAAAGTATTTAGAAGAAATTCATAACAATATTTATAAAATATTGTGTTTTTGCTGTCATAGTGTTCTGAAAGATAATATTTTTGGCATAAATAAACATTAGACACAAAATCAAAGTAAACTGTTAATATAAGGATTTTATGAACTGGCAAATGCACTAGTACGCCTTCAGTCTTTAGAGTGGGTTTTAAATTGGCGTGCGACTCTATCTCTGTCTAATTTCGTTTGTCTTGTCTGACCTTCCTATCTGTAACTCGCTAATATGTGGTATAGGTATAGGTACATACAAATAATAAGCTGTTCTCTTAGTGACAAAAACAAAATTTTTGAGTCTGACTAAAATTTTTTGGTGGAAAATTTTTTCAGTTCTTCACCTTCCAGATATATTATCCATACTCACAGATTAGCCAGACTATTTCTTTTTACTTAACTTCAGTATACCTCTTCCTATACTAGAACTATTTTTATCACTGGAAAACACAAGGACCGTGTTTTCTGTTCTGATGCATTTTTCACCTCAACCCATCGGAACACCCCTCCGCCCTGAATATATATGAATTTTGCTTACAATTCCATCCATGTTCCCTGACTGGGAAAATAAGTACCGATAATCGTCACTGTCTCCTGGACTAAAAGCATTTTTGCATTGTTGAAAAGTAGGGTAAATGTATGGTCAATATACTCGATCATTGAGTGACTGGTAGACCGTGCACTGAAGTAAAAATAATAACAGAAAATGATGTTTATTGTTATTTACTAATACATGTTTACAATTTTTGTTTCAGGTCAATTAATACTTGCGATTGTTTATGAAAATAATTTTGTTTGCTGTGCTTTGTAAAACAACTTTCAAGTGGTGTTTCGTACATTTGTGAAATTTTCAGATATTCTATGAATTATGGGTAATCCTCTCAAAAAATTGAGAAACTTGGGGCTATGAAACTTTACAAATAAAATACAAAATGATATTGGTTAAAAATTTGACATTTTCAAAGTCACGTATTTGACCATTTATAATTTTTGAAGCTGAAAATTTATCTACAGCAATTAGGAAAAAAAATCCCATATGGTGCGGACTTTATGTGCGACACTGTATATCATATATTGCATCTAAATAAATGGACAGGCATCAACTCGGCACTTTATTACCCTCAGGTAAACTATTGCACCCCTCGTAGATGCATCAATTCAGTACTTAATGACTTAATACTTATCCCTTTAATTCTTGTTAATTTGAATCCGAGTTGTTGGAAAATGTTTGGGAATTTTGGGATTATGAATGAATAGTTGCATTTCCGGAAATATATTTATAAAGCTGTTAACGTTGTTTGGCCGAAAACAAAAATTTTTGGCTGTCGATTCCACTTGGCGCAAAGCTGGTATCGAAAAATTCAAAATGTTGGCTTAGTAAACCAGTATAAAACTAATTCAGAGGAAGGAAAGTGGCTCCAACATCTTTTTGGCTTACCATTTTTTATGAATCATTTTATGTCCGAAATTCCCAACTCTTCGCCATATATCAAACTTTCATTCGCACTTTTCTAAAAACTTTTACCATGCCAATCCGAATAGTCATATCTTTGTAAAAACACTTGTTGAATTTCAGTGTTTAGTATATATTAAAATACAAAGTATTAATACGCCTGTCAGGATAATAACAAAAAAAGTTAGAGAGGCAGAAACATTCACAAATAAAAAATTTTTAGAATTAAATACGGGAAAAATTACAGAATTCGAATATGTGAAATTAATCGCAAATAGATATAAAATAAAAAAATTTTAGAATTAAATATTGGAGAAATTACAGAATTTGAATATGTAAAATTAATCGCAAATAGATACAAATTATAATCAATCTATTTTAAGTTTATATTTTTATATTGATATTTCTTTTGTATATAAGTTTAATATATGTTATGTAAATCAAAATTTTATTTTATTTAATTTCCTTAAAAATATTTATAAAAAAACATTAGTCGCAAATGCACTCTTACAAATAAAATCAATTTTAACTAACGTATCATTTTTAGGATTAAAGGATTAAGAAGATTTATTAAACCAGGTAAAAGTGCTCAGTTGAAGTATCTACTTTTATTGCCTTGAAGGGACGGTGCTCAGTTGAAGTCTACCCAAATAAATAATTCTAAATTATATTCATGCGATTTTTTTTAATAATTATTTATTATATTTCTGGTTCTACTTTATATAGAGGTATTTTTGAAATACGAAAAATATGCAGTTGCCCCGTTAACAGAGAAGAGTATTTATTTAAATATGTGGGACTGTAAGAGAAAAATCAGAGATTCTACTTTATTTGAATTAGGTCATCTAACAATAGACTTTCGTATCTACTGTTAAGCATTAAAAGGGTCGATTTAGATATTTGGTGGTAAAACAGTGTTTATAATGACATTTCGTGAAAAAGCTGCTTTAAATAACCGAAGAATTTCAATGTATATGTGGAAATACTCGGCCCTAAACAAAATAATGTAGATTAGAATTAATTCCTCTGTCAAAAATGCAAAGAAAAACATTTTTAATCAACTGTTGGCTCGTGTTACTTACAGATTTTTTAAATGAAATTAAAATTATAATTTGCAAAACATAACATCGGCAAAAACATTTTGCTCAACATCACCTTAACTAAATATTTTAATTAGAGCGTTTAATTTGCAACACAATTTAAATCACTTTCTTAGAAGCTCCATTAATCTCTCATACTCTCGAGGTGGAGGAATTATATTAGAATGTTGACAATTATTTAGAATTATAATTTACACAGTGCTAATTGGCATACATTTCCATATTTATCTCGGCGTTATTGGATAATAATGTATGGATTTGTATCACTTCTGAATACTTTAAATTGTGACATACTAAATAAAAGTTTTCTCGATTTAGATGCAGTATAAAATGTATGTAAGTTTTAAGAATTATAGCAATTAAATGTTATTTTCGGGATAAAAATCTAAAAATACCAGCGCTTATTTAATTTTTACTCACTGTAAATAAAGCAAGCCTGAATAAAGTTTATTTAATAGTCCTGGAGGCAGTCTGGATAATATATCTGGCAGGTGAAAAACTAAAAAAAATTTCTATTATTCCGAATTCGAAGATGCCACCAGACACGTATGTTAAACTGAAACAGCCGTTTCGGCCCAATCAACCGAAAATATTACAGTAATTTCTAACTATTTTTTAACACAAACTAGAATTTTCTAGCTCAAGTGGTTCGCGAGAAAATGGTGTTGTGCTAGCTTAACTGTTAAGCTGGCACAACCCTTCTATAACTTTTTCCCCGAAATAGTTATGAAAATGATTCTAACGCCCAATTTTCGAACTTTTAATAACTCTCGAATGTAATTCGAGTTTTTACGGGTGCCAAGTCCGCCGAGAATTTTTTTATGGCCATGAAGTTGCAAAATATTGATTCAAAATGCATTTTCGTCGACCTACTATTTAATAACTGCGGCACAATCGTTCCAAATAGAAATAATTTAGTTTTTTAACAACAATAGTACAGTTGTGATACGAAATAGCCTAGGAGAATTTTTTTTGGCCATGAAATTGCAAAATATTAATTCGAAATGGGTTTTCGTCGGTATACTATTTAATAACTCCAGCACAATCGTTCCAAACAGAAAAAAAATTCTCCTAGGCTATTTCCTATCACAATTGTACTATTATTGTTGGAAAATGCATCATAAAAAACTAAATTAATTCTATTTAGAACGATTGTGCTGGACTGGAGTTATTAAATAGTATATTGACGAAAACGCATTTGGAATCAATATTTTGTAATTTCATGGCCAAAACAAAATTCTCGGCACCCGTAAAAGCTTCAAATTTGCTCGAATTCTAATTATATATACAGGGTGGTTCATAACTATTGGGACAAAGGCTAAGGGCAAGTTATTGGGACCAAAATATTGCGATAGGACCAAATATACCTTAATAAAATATTGCTGTGGAATAAGATACAGGGCGTTAAAGTTGAATTTTTTTTTTCGTTTTTTTCTGATAATGTCCCTGTATATTTATCCATTGTTATCAAATCGGCACAGAGGAATAACATGGCAAGGAATATTATGTTATGTATTATTTCACATTTTGTTATAGGGGGCCCCACGTGAATGTTTTCTGATGATGAAATTAAGTGGTATCTTTTTTGACGAAACTTTTTAGTGATTTTGATTAGAAAATATGACGTAAACATCATTTCTACATAATATTAGTAGTCCTGTTTATACACGATAATTTCACCCGTTTTCGAGAAAAACGCAATTGAACAGGTAATTTTATAATGTTTTCTTTGGTATCCTTTATTACAAGAATTAGAAAAGGCATAGAGGTCGGAGGAGGCCTCATAGAACATTTAATTTAAGTTTGCTATTTTTACGTTAAATTATTTTTAATTCTGCTTTATAAACCGATGAAATAGAAACCTTATGTCACAAGCTTTTTATTGTCTGTTGTTTGAAATCCCCTTCTCAGAACTGTTCAATCGCATTTTTCTCGAAAACGGGTGAAATTATCGTGTTTAAACAAAAGTATCAATATTACGTAGAAATGATGTTTACGTCATATTTTCTAATCAAAATCACTAAAAAGTTTCGTCAAAAAAAGATGCCACTTAATTTCATCATCAGGAATCATTCATGTGGCGCCCCCTATAACAAATTGTGAAATAATACATAAAATAATATTCCTTGTCCAAAGTTATGCCTCTGTGCCGATTTTGATAACAATTGATAAATATACAAGGACATCATCAGAAAAAAACGAAAAAAAAAATTCCAACTTTAACGCCACAGCAATATTTTATTAAGGTATTTTTGGTCCTATCACAATATTTTGGTCCCAATAACTTGCCCTTAGCCTATGTCCCAATAGTTATGAACCACCCTGTATATACCAATCGAGAGTTATTAAAAAGTTAGAAAACTGGGCGTTAGAATAATCTTCATAATTATTTCGGGGAAAAAGTTATAGAAGGGTTGTGCCAGCTTAACAGTCAAGCTATCACACCATTTTCTCACAAACCATTAGAAAATTCTAGTTTGTGTTAGAAAATAGTTAATAAATACTGTAATATTTCCGGTTGATTGTGCCGAAACGGCTGTGTCAGTTTAAAATACGTCCGCCAGACTCATTTGCCAATTTCGTAAATTAGCCAGACTTATTTTTAATTAGTTTATGATTTAGGTATATACTAAATTTCTAGCCTGTACAAATAAAGGTTACTGCTCCGCAAAAGCAGTCAAAATTTTCAGCCAGACTCACTTTTCGCTATCTGAGAGAAGCCAGACTGCTATTTTTATAAACTTTATGTTATACTTTAGTTAATGTAAAATATTTATGACTGGAAAATAAGTGAACTTGTATTGTTTTTTTATTTTTTGAATCCATCCAAAAATTTTAGCCAGACTCAAAAATGTTGTTTTTGTCTTTATGTTTACAATAATATCACATTAAAACAAATATTTAAAGAACTACATAACTCACTGGATCGGTAAAATGTAATTTTTAACTGTTCTACTGTTTTGTCATGTTTTTTTTGGCGTTTAATTAATTATACTACCGCCAAAAAACTTCTATAAAAATTGACTATGATTTACACACACTAATTCCTGCGTAAAAGCCAGATAACCGTATACTTTGTTCCTCAACAATCGAATAAAAAAAAATCATACAATTCACATACTGCGTGAATGAACTTGAACACTTAAATTAAAAATAGTACTTACCATCTGTCATGCCCGCAATTTTTTCACTTGCGTCACCACAATTTATTATCTGAACTCAGTTGGAACCAATACCTTCTAACCTATTTAATAATTTTAATGGTAACTAACAGTTATTTACTTTATCTGTGCTATACGTTTTCAGAATCAATTATCGAGTTGTGGATAATTTGCGGGTATAACGCTACAGTCGCACCTTTTAGCACTCTTTGAATCACGTCCTAGAAAAATCGGTTTAAAGATATTTTAGTCTGGTTTCTAAACTTCCATTGCAATTTTTTATTGACTAACTAGGATATTTGGTTGTCTCTTTTTGGGGGGTTAAAAGATAAATGTTCTGTTGCAGTCGTTTATATTAAAAACTGCACTAAAACAGAACATTTTGATATCTAATAGTTTTTAATAAAACAATAACTAATTATATTTCACTTCATTTTCATTAAAAAAATAAACAATACGTTTTTAAAAACATATTTATTGGAGTATTTTATGCTTTTCTTATGGAAATAACATATTGACTTACTATGATTTTTGTTTTTAAACAAAACCAAGTGACATTTGTAAGTTATGTTATGTTACATTTCTTACACTTGTTTGTTTGTTCGCGTTTTTTTTACTATTAAATTATAAGTAAAACTAGTAATTTCCTTTTTTTTTATTAATATTTTTTATAGTCGACGAGGAGTTACTTTTTCTGACACTTATGGTTTGCCGACTTCGACTAGCGTATCAGCCGACAAACTCCATAATCGTCCGAAAAAGTAACACTTCTCGTCCTTGTATCATAAACTACTAGGGTATCCTTCATGCTACAAAAGGTTTTTTTTTTAAATTTTTATTTGTTTTGATGCAGACAACCGATAAATGCACCAAGTCACCTGCCTATACAAAAAGAGGCTTCATGACATTAATTGTGACAAAAAAGACAAGGATTTATACGTTCGAGTAAAAGAAGTAAGTCACTAAACAAGTGTCTGCCGCTGTTAACGATAGTTTTACCGGATCCAACGAATGTTGAACCGTTAAAAATTCATTTCTTCTTGGTATATTTATTGGTAGATAAAAACAATTATTGTTGAATGGAATATCTACGCTCTTATTTCCTCAATTGAATGGTGGTTTGAAAAGGAACAAGCAGTTTTTGTCATATTATATCAGACGATGATAATATTATGGAATAAAAACTTTTAGAAGCAAATTGTTTTGATAAAGACAGTAAAGTTTTTTACTATTTATTCTTATTTCCATAGTAAAAAACGTTCACCCTCTATTAATAATGTTTTTGTTACTTCTAGTTTGACCCTAATTTACACAAAATCAGCCTCTCCTAAGCGGTTCTCGGAGAAATTGTATCATCCCACGCGATATCAGCATCCCGACTGTCGATGGTCACGAAACAACGTATATATACCAGTAAGTAAACAATGGGTGTTATTATTGCTACCCACCAGCTACAAGTCTGATTGTTTAGAGACCTTTGATGTGCCCACCAGTAAGGACATCTGCAAACGGGAAAAAAATAAAATCAACTAAAGAAAATCAACATTTCAATTAATATTACTTCCCATAAAAATGTCTCTCAATGTTTTATTTCAAGTTAAATTAACATCTAAATAGTAATAAACGATGATTAATATGTCGATATTCGTATAATAGAAAACCTAAATATTATACGATTCAAGTTATTTGAGACGACCTCGTTCTTATCATATTTGCTAAGGATCTGCATAAATTATTATGAAAGAAACTAAAAGTTGCCTTCGTACTTTTTCCAGACTTAGGACAGGCAAAACAAAAAAATTAATTTGTATGTCAATTTGTACAGTACAACCCTGATGTGCTTGTTTACTATTACAACTGATGAGTTAATAGGATTAGATAAAATTCCCAAGTACAAGGCCAGCAGTTAGTCTCAAATAGCTTGAATCTTATAATAATAGGAAACCTAAATACCCAATATGGTCAGTTAGTCTTATTTAATAACGCAAAATCGTCTATTGTTTCTAATATACAATCAGTACGCGTCAGTAAACCTCGATTAAAAATTAATCAAAGTTATTACAAAACCTCCGTCCATTTCAATTGCATAACGAACCATTTAGTATTTGTATGTACGGTGTGTTCTAGACCCTAGGGGTACTGGCGTTCTTTATTCCGCAGTAGAAAAGTTGAAAAGCTGCAACCACAACCATGCTGATATTTATGTTTTATTGATGCGAATATAAATTCGCTATAAAGAGAAAGTAAATGTTGTCGTTCAATTCAAATGTATATGGGTGGCCACCTTTTTCAAAAAGCTAATTAGGCTACTATAAAAACATGAGTATTGCGTTAAAAATATGTTTTATTAAATTCTCCTCCTCTTACTGCCGATGATTAGGATGACAGATGAAATAATCTTATTAAATATAACGCGACCTTGACAACTTAGCTACTATTTTTATTGCTACTAAATTTCTCGTATATTTTACAATTTGTCTCGACAAATTGATCCTAAAATAAACTCGAAATTTAGAAGCAATAAAAATAGTCGGCTATTTGTCAAGGTCTTGTTATATTACTGTCGATAATTTCATGTAATTAAAGGTATCTATAAAGGACTATTTCGTTCATCTTAGAATTTTCACATAATCTGACCAATTACAAACCAATTCTGATTGGTCTATCAGATTGGTGTTTTCAACGACGTAACCATAGATACGAAGTTTGACAGTGTGACAAAAAATAATTGTAGCTTCAGACGTCAAAATGAGTCCTTCGGTGCTACTTCAAACGAGTTATCAACCAAAATATTGATGAAAATATACCCAATAACACAAAAAAATCAAAATCTTATATATGGAGATAATTTATGACGTTCTGAGTGAAACGCAACTGTAAATTAGATGCAGAAAATATCAAGGAAAAACTAGCATTTATTCACTTTCGTGAAATAGTCTAATAAAATACCACTCGTGACTGAATTTATCTTATAAGTCTGTCGATTTATTTCTAAACGAAACTGAGTTGCTTGAACACACCACGAGTCCGCAGGACGAATGATGTTTTCGTTAAGCAAATCAGTTGAAAATTTCACACCTCTACTTTTCAACCAATAAGATGCCTTAATTTTGACTAGTTACCATGGCAATTAAAAAAATTTCCGGAAATTTTTTCGAGGCGCCACGATATTTAAGTGGAAAGTTTTTGACAGTTGAAAAGGTAAACCATTAAATAATGTAACAAAAAAATACATTTTCATTATACCTATCTGAAAACGCTATATTTACTTGCTTATTTAGCGCACCGAAAATGGGCTTTTTCTGTGCGACCGCACAGAAAATTGTACAGCCAACTTACTGCCTACTTACATGTCAAAATAATAGTATATTTCATTAGGAGTTCAGAAAAAGCATTTTTGGACGTGTAATGAACGATATTTTTCATTATGTCTATCTGAAAACCAGATTAAGACGATCCAAAAGTGATTTTACGGGACTCGCAGGATTCCAGGACTCGCCTATGGCTCGTCCTGGAAATTTCCTACTCATCCCGCAAAATATCACTTTCGGAACTTGTTACGTAAATTACTATTATTTTTAACAATTTTCGATTTCTAGAGAACTGTCAATAACATATTATTTTATTTTTACATGTAAGCAGGCAGTAAGTTAGCTGTACAATTTTCCGTGCGGTCGCAAGAAAAAGCCTATTTTCTGGACTCCTAATGAAATATACTATTCTACCACCTTTAGTGACCTAAAATTATGAAAGGACGATAGACTGAACTAGTACCCATCTGAGTTTTAGCATTTGGTGTAACTAAAGTTGGTAATTTTTTTTATTTAACGAAATATGGTGGATATACCTATATGATTTCTTTAGAATTTTAGAATTTCATGTTGAACTAATATCTTCATTGACAAATCTCTAATGATATCGACTAATAAGCAAAATAACAACAATACCCTGGCCAACTTGACAAGCAGTGAAATTAATTTAAAATGTCAGGTTGGATAAATATTTTTTTTCCAAACTATGGCGTGAAATTTTCTTACCGAATACCACGCAAGCTAAAATTATTCCTGGAAATAATTTAAGCTCTTGTGATATTATATGTGAAAATTTAATCACTTGTCGTATTACTAGTGACAGTACAAAAAAATTTACACGTTTTTGGCTCTTAAGATTTCATCGGAGAAAATCTGGACGAATATTTTATACCATTGAATTTCTGTTGAAATTACACATAATTTTCAGTATGAAATAAAACAAATAAAAAATTCGAAACTTTCCATAACGTCATGCTTCCCTTTCACTAATTTCCTCTATAATTTTTAATACATTAGTAAAATGAATGCCTACATTGTTTTCTTTAAGTTAATGTCGCAGACATGAAATACTTATGTGTTTTAATGATTGAACACATACTGTATGTGGGACAAAACAGTTAATTCTGCAGTCATATTATCATGTTCTTGACCTTATGCTTAAAAACAACAAAACACGGTCATTGTTCGGTTAAACGGTAGAAAAACCACGGTTATGGCCATCTAAATGGTTGTTCCGAATTCACTTAGTTCATTATTCAGAGTTTCTTGTATTTTAATAACTACTGGTCTATTTTGGATCTTACTATATTACTTTCTGTTCTGTGTCATCTAACAGGTAAAACAATGTAAGAAACTGAACTAAACGTCAATCTGTACAATTCTCTCAATATTTTTTTTATTTAAATAAATGTATAAGTTTAACTTTAGTTTTATTTATTTTAAAAAACTCTGACAACCTTTTTTTTATATTATCATATCAAAAAACTAACTGTCAAATTGTTTTTAAAGCCCACTACACATAATTTTCCCTTCAAACAAACAACCCAACCCATATAAAAAAATTACAATTTTTTTATCATCTGTCTTCTGTCTCATTCAATCACTTTTTTATATGGAGATTTTTTAACCAAAATTTTTCAATTTTCCGTACAATTTTTCAAACATTTTATTTCATACAAACCTTGTCCTAACAATTACAAACAACAAAATTTAAATAAATATTACTCCCTATATAAATTAAACAGTAGACCAGATTGGGTCGAACCGTTTGCTTGTGTGGAAATTAATCAGTAATTGCAGTGACCGCCTGTTGCCATAAATCACCGTAAATTAGTTTTATTGCTATACAGTCGTCTGGAGTTAATTATGACATGCAGAACAGTATCGTACAAAAATATGGATGATACTAGAAAAAAAACTATACAGAATGGGATCAATCTTAAGTATTTTTTTAATTTATGTGACGTAATTGTTTTTTTAACGTGTACAGAGATAGCAACATATATGGTTTTAAGTTCGGCATGATCAATTTTCCTTTAGCAATTAATAATTTACAAAATTGTTCGTTATTTACATCAGACTAAACCACATAATTACGAATTGTTATTAAAAACAAAAAAAATAATAAATTAAAATTCCTAATGCCAATAACCTTCTTGAATAATTTTAATTAAAAGGAAGAGATGATTCTTCTCGAGTGTATCGTACGCTCATTATTATGTAAATCGAAGGAAAGTAAAATAAGGATTATTTAATATTAACTTAATAATTACATATAATTAAAACAATACTGCTTTGTCTTTCATTTTAATATCCAATGTTATGTGAAGAAGAACAGGGAAATCCAAGGTAGAATTAAGATTTTTGTCTTTTCATTATTTTAAGGTTAATTGTTTAAGAATTGGTTAATTGTAAATTAAAAACAATTAAATTTTTGTTCTCGCTTTAACTTTTTTAGTTTTATGTGCACTAAAAAATTCTGGAACGTACTAAATTCTGTATCAGCGCTATAACAACACTCTTAATTATTAAAACCCAACAGTGAATGGCGGAGTGGAGAATTACACCTGGTATATAAAAATCTTTTTAAAATTTTATTAATTATCCAGAAGTTGAGAAAATGGGTTCCACATGAACTGAATAAAATAGTATGCGAATAATCACAAGGTCAATCATCGGAAGTATGTGGAATAAATCTTGAATTGCCGTGTTTTTCGCATGGGCAGTTGTACGTTGCGCGATCGAGAGTCGGCAAACCAACGGTGGTATTTGTTTTCTCTTCGGAAGGAAAAACAAAAAATTAATTAATTAACTGTTATTTCATTTCATTACATGGTCGTGCTGTAAAGGGAAGATTTGGTCTCATTTTCGTCATTGGTACATCAGTATAGATATAAAAATTTCACGTTTTCAGATTATTCGGTTATTTCAGAAAAGTGAAGAAATATACTGGGTGTTTCACGACGAGCTTACACTATCTGTATATTGGAAACTACCTACACGATTTTTATGAAAATTGGGATATATGGGTCTCAAGTGATGGCGAATTCATTGAAAATATATTGAAAGACAAGACATTTCCGGTTATACCAAGCAGCAAATTTGTTATTTTAAATGGAACACCCTGTATATTATTTTAATGTCACTTTGTGTAGAATACCCTATAACTAAAATTTATACTTATCGAGATATTAATTTTTGTTAATAAAAAATTGACAGGTGCACACCTTCATATTGAAAATTCTGTCAGGTCAGTTTATGTTCACTTCCCTATACCCAATCTTAATCGTTTTTGAGATATTAACATGTATTTAAAAATATTAATTATTTTAGCATGCTGTGTATTTACCTGTCATAATTAAATAGTATTAATTGTCGTTATTTGAATTCAATCGCCTTGTAGCAAATAACAAATACAGCACATGTTCTAGTAACAACTCTGTCATATTCACCATGTATTATACTGTATTTGAAAATCAAGAGAGAGTAAATTCCCAGAATAAAAAGTAATTCGGTATGCAAAACTATAGTACAGTACGTGCGGTAAAACTTCAATATTTGTAATGCATTCTAAATTGTTTTTGTTAATTTCAATACAAAATTTATTAAATTTCTTGGACTATCACATTATTTTATGATCTTTCATTGTTACTACAGTAGGCCTAAGAGGATTAACGTGCGTCATAGGCGTAACCAGAATAGAAAGGGACAATTGTTATTTAACGACCTCCGAATGGCAACAGCTTCTAATGACAGATATTTTGACTTAAATAGTTTCTAGAAATGCAGTAGTGAGTAGTGACTAAAAATGGAAGCAGTTTGTGAGTATACGCCAGTGAAAAAATTAAAACTAGACCATTTATCGCTCAATGAAAAGAGTGCTGTAGTGAATGTGTACCACTATTTTAAACATCAAAATCCCTCAAACACTATTGACAGTGTAGTTGAAACAACATCTAAGGCAATGGGATATGGAAAATCTACAATATATAGAGTTCTAAAGGAGGAAAAATCAGGTGGAGTAACCTCACCAAAGCCGAAACCAGGTAGACCAAAACTATTAAAAGTCAACGTGGACGAGTTTTTTAAAAATGCTATTCGTAAGCTTGTTCACTCATTTTTTATAAACAAGCAAATACCAACTTTAGATAAAGTTTTGCAAGCCATTACGAATGATATTGATTTACCCACAATAAGCCGGGATAAACTATGGAAAATGTTACATGAGTTAAACTTTAAATTTGAAAAAATGGGCAGACACTCAATGCTAATTGATTCTGAAGAAATTGTATGTTGGAGAAGACAGTACCTCAGAAGAATACAACAAGTTAAAGCTCAAAATAAAAACATTTATTATTTAGATGAAACATGGGTTAATGAAGGACATTGTGTAGGAAGAGTTTGGAAAGACAAAAATATAAAATCATCCCATCAAGCTTTTCTAGAAGGATATACTACTGGTTTTAAGGAACCTATAGGAAAAGGTAAAAGATTAATTATTTGTCATATAGGCAGTACAAACGGTTTTTTTGAGAATGGTTTACTCTTATTTGAATCAAAAAAAACCGTTGATTATCACGAAGAAATGAATGGAGACGTGTTTGAGGAATATTTTGAACAGATGATTCAATTCATACCAAAAGGATCGGTTATTGTAATGGACAATGCAAGTTACCACTCCAGATTACTTGAACGTTTACCAACCACTAAATGGAAAAAGGGTGAAATTGCAAAATGGTTATCTTCTAAAAATTTAGCCTTTGACAATACAATGCTGAGGGCAGAATTGTTAACTATTGCTAAAAAACATAAGCAAAATTATAAAAAATATAAT
This sequence comes from Crepidodera aurea, assembly GCA_949320105.2. NCBI lineage: Eukaryota > Metazoa > Arthropoda > Insecta > Coleoptera > Chrysomelidae > Crepidodera > Crepidodera aurea. Next base: position 65,433,968 of record OX439472.1, on the reverse strand, counting down.
ATTGAGGAGATAGCCAAAAAACGAGAAATTGAAATCCTTCGTTTACCACCCTACCATTGTGAGCTGAATCCGATAGAATTAATATGGGCTCAAGTTAAAGGTTATGTTGCCAGAAATAACACTACTTTTAAATTATCAGATGTTAAAAATCTCTTCAATAAGGCAATATCTGAAGTAACAAGTGAAAATTGGCAAAAATGTATTAGACACGTTACAGAAATAGAAAAAAAAATGTGGGAGCTAGATAACATAATTGATATTACTATAGAGCCCATTGTAATTTCTCTAGAATCAGATGGTGAATCTTCTGACACAGAGTGCGAGGAACCATAACTTTAAAATTATTAATTTATGTACTTTAATTTTATTTTTAGATTTTTATTTTTTAAGATTTAATATTGTCGTATTTTTTGCATGTTGCTCGTCAAATTTTATCCTAGCGGTTGGTTTTTTTTTTCTCATATACCTACTTAATTGTTTTTTTAGCTCCTCATATTAATTTATAAATAATTGTAATTATCTGTACATATTATATACATATTTTGTAAATAAACATATGCCTAAAACAAAATGCCTAAAATAATATTGACTTTTTCTTCATTTTACCCAAATTAAATTACTACTTACGAATTATGTTTATCTATCTAAAATTGGTAATCTAGGTATAAATAACTAAAACAAATTAAATATTTCTATTTCCATATTAATTTAATTTTGAAAACGCACGTCTATGGTTTACTGCCTTTAACACTGATAACTGCAAAACATTTCTGGGAATTTACTCTCTCTTGATTTTCAAATACAGTATAATAGTAAATTTAGAGAATCTTCATTGTTTAATTCCAAACGAGCCACTTCTATCTCTGTACGAGGCGATTGACTTCAAATAATGACAATTAATACTATTTAATTATGACAGCCTGCTAAAATAAAAGAATAAATAACACGGCCTATGCCAACACAATAATAAGGCTGAAATAATTAATATTTTTAAATACATGTGAATATCTCAAAAACGCTTAAGATTGGGTATAGGGAAGTGAACATAAACTGACCTTATTTTCGGCCTTAGAATTAAGTAAAAGAATAAAAATATGGTTGTTTCATTTAAAAAAATGAAGATATTTGACATTTTTTAACTTGAACTTTTCATCATTTTTTTAACATTTATACAAAAAAGAAGACATGTCACCAATTACCTTTATCGTCCTACTAATCAACCAGACAAGATGTTTTTTATTTGGTATTGGGGATGTTCACACAGAATTTTCAATATGAAGGTCTGCACCTGTCAATTTTTTATTAAAAAAATTAATATCTCGATAAGTATAAATTTTAGGTAAAGGGTATTCTACACAAAGTGACGTTAAAATTTAATGTAGAATTCGAAAAGTTAATAATATACAGGGTGTTCCATTTAAAATAACAAAGTTGCTGCTCACTTCCGGTATAACCGGAAATGTCACGTCTTTCAAAATATTTTCAATGAATTCGCCATAACTTGAGACCCATATCGAGGGTGTAGTGCGAAAACCTGATAACGCTGAAAAATTAAAAAATTTGGTTTTTAATTGCAGGTGGCTTAATTTTTGCGCTCTATTTAATGGTATATCTGGTTATTTGATATTCCCATTATAAGTAACCAAAACAAACATAGCAAAAACGAGTTAACTACACTAAATGCTATAGATTGCAAAATTTAAAACTGCAATTATATCAAAACCAACTTTATATGAGTTATCAGGTTTTCCCCCTACACCCTCGTTATATCCCAATTTTCATAAAATCTTGTAGGTAGTTTCCAATATACAGAGAGTGTAAGCTCGTCGTGAAACACCCTGTAGTGACTAAGATTTTAGTTTCAGAGAGACTTGAGAAACTAGATCAATTTTATCCAAGGTTAATCGATATTTTTCAAAAATTATGCCTACTACAAAACCGGTGGAATTTTAAAAATGCAAATTAACGAGTAGCTAGTTGACATATTTGAACGTTTTTCTGACAGTTAATTATATAATGTAATAATAATGAAACCCACTTGCGTACGAGATACGTTCGAAACTAGGAAATCGAAATAATTACAATCGTAAAAATATTTATTTATTACTAATGTAATAGAGGCTGACACTTTATATGGCTATTTACAAACATGTATCGTTGCTTAACGCCAATTCGTTGATATTTTTTAAAAAATTCGCATAACCGGTGAACTTATCACTTATTATGCAAGCGGAATTTAAATTTATTATACTTTCATTTCAAAAATTATTTCTTCTGCTTAGTGGTTTTAATAAAAATGTTCGACTTGTCACAAGTAACTTTATTTTTGGAAGAAAATTGCTAGTACTATTATTATTATTAATTACTTTTAATAATAATAATAATATTTGTTGTCAGATTTTGCACTTTATTGTCTACTTTAAGTTTTGTTGACAACACCACCGTTTCCAGAAAGCAATTTTTAAATCACCGAATAGGTTTTTAATGTTTTAACGAGATTAGTGTGTTAGTTACACATTCTATTTGTTGTATAACAGTTCTGCTGTTCAACAAAAGTTGCTCACGACTTCACAAATGCATGAGAATTCGATCTACAATATTGTTTAAATAAATTAACACCAGTCTAACAAGGAACTCTTTGGATCACTGAAGTTAACTATGCATGAAGGAGACACAAAGGCAAGTGAAGATTTAAAAGAAATAAAGTTTTTAAGGAGGCGCTGTTTTTTTATTATTCTTGCATTTTCAGGATTTTGTGAAAGTTAAAAAACTTACTATACCTATTCAATTATATATTTTGTCTAAAATTAAGGTGAATCAATTTATATTATTATATACCTACTAATTTAAATTACTAATGTTTTTAACCTTTTTTATGTTTATTTGTATAGTTGTACCGTTAATTCAACTTTCTCACTCCTCCGAGATGAGTGGAGTCGTTTTCAATGACCTGGCTTATCAATTCGAAAAAAAATGTAAACTTACAAACTTAAATTTTTGTTATCAGTCTCTTATTTAAATAATCGATAAAGAACTTTTGTTATATAATAGACAAAGTAGTAATGACGGTTTAACGTTACATAAAAACTAATAAGAATAAATTAACATTTATCCAGTAATACAGCTTAGATCAACATGTTTCATAACAAAATTAAATAATTACCTACAGGCACTTTGTAGTTTATTTTATTAGTAATACCTACCTGAATTCATTATGTAGGTACTTACTTCTATTACTTGTTACATAAGATACCTATTAATTAAGTATTGGAAGTAGGCTAAAATTGTGCTCCAATCCATACAAAAATATTGTCATATAAAAGGGATAAGTTAGTAAACCAGTAAGGAATTTTAATTTATTAGATTCGACATCCTAAGACCGGTTTCTGCCTTTCGGCTTTATCAGTTAGGCTTTTCGAATCCAATAAATAAAATTCCAAACTCGTACAAGTCAATAGCTATATCCGCTATAAGATAACATTTTTAGATGTGCTACCATCTATGGTTAGAAGAGAGTATTGACAATAAATTTTGACTGATTCTAGTCAAGATGTCACTCTCTTCTTTTTATCCCTTGAAGAGATTAGTACAAAGTTAGTAAACCAGTAAGGAATTTTAATTTATTAGATTCGACATCCTAAGACCGGTTTCTGCCTTTCGGCTTCATCAGTTGATATTAACTAATTTTATGGCTTTGAGCTAACAAATAAAATGATTTTTTTTTATTTTTCTACGATTAATACGAAGGAAGATCTGGCAATTGAAACATGGGTGTTTAAAGAAACTGGATCGTTCTAGCGCAGGGGTTCTCAAACTGTGGTACATGTACCACTGGTGGTACATTACAATGTTTTAGTGGTACAATTTAACATTTAACATTTTGTTTTCAGAAACACATATATTTTCTTCAAGTTTTTGACTTTAACGGCTCTAGCTTTAATATTGAAATGACGACTTTTCCAAAAACTTCGAAATTTCCCAAATGAAGTTCCAAATGTGGAAAACAAAATTGGTAATATGGAAGACAAAATAAATAACATTAAAGAAGATTTGAGAAATATTAAATATGAAATGATTAAAAACAAAGAAGAACTCAAAGAAGATTTGGGGAATATAATGAAAAAGGAAATAAAGAAAATAGAAAGAGACATTATGAAAAATAATAAAAATATCCAAATATTGGAAGAAAATTTAAGAATACGAAAAGAAATCAAAGAAAAATACAAGATATTAGTGGGAAAAATAGAAATTAAAATTTGGTTTTCTTATTTCTTTTCAAGATAAAAATAAATTAAGAAAACAATTTTTGGGAATGTTGTTATGGTTTAAAAAATGGGACACATTATGGGAAGCTTATTTTAAAAGAATTAAAAAAAAATAGATAAAAAAAGTTGTCAGATGTGACAAAAATAAAGAATATTTAAAAAGTAAAAAATCTTAGAATTTTCATTACCATATCAATATTTAAAACTTTAGCTGTTGAACAGATAGTATATTTATGATATTTAGTTCAGGCAGAAAAATATTTATTTACAGCTTTCCATTAAATCGCTAATTAATTCTGATACGACCTCTTCATTGGCTTCGCCTAAGAATTTATTTTTAATTTTTATAATATGATCATAACGTTGCTTCCAGTTTTCTTTCGCAGTTTTCGTCAAAACTGCAACCAGAGTCTTTTTGTATTCCTTGCTTTCCTGTTCCATATCTTGAAATTTCCTTAACTAATCCTTTATCTTAATAGAAATTTGTATCTTTTAAAAACAACTCTAATTAAAACGGCCATTATATTAACACACAAATTTCTTTAAAGAATTTTAATTACCAATAATTAACCCAGCATACTACTCGCACTTCTCGCTATCAAACCTTCAATATTGGCATCCCAATTTTTTTTAATTTACACATTTTTTTACATGGAATATCTTTTTAATGCTACTTGGTATATGAATGAAGGTAAAAGCAACGACCTACAGTTATCTATTATTAAACGTATCCGCTGTTTGTGAAACATTTACCGGAAGTCGTGTTAACGTTGATAGCAGTGATAGGAAATACACGAAATATATATATATGATGAAGATTGGATTGCGTTTGTCGTCGGACATTATTTGAGTTTTGGCCGTAGGTGTATTCACCTTTAGAAAGTGGTCATCACTTTTTTATGGGTATAATATAATAGAGTCCGGTTTTAATATAACCTTGATCCCATACTTTGGAAGGTATTTCATATATTATCTATTTATAGCTAACAGACAAAAAAAAGTATTACGATTTTACTTAGAACAACTAGTTTATCGGAAACTTTTAAGTTTGGATCCCCCATTGTTATAAATGAAAATTATCTCAATTCATTGGAATTGAAAAATGAAGATTAGATAGGCTAGGACCCAGCCATGACCCCGTAAAAAGAATAATTGAAAATTCGAAACAGTTTGGTTGTTTTTAAGCAAAAGTAAATAAAGAATCCTACCTATTGTTACACGAAGGTGTAATTTTTTGAACCATAAAAATTCCAAAAAAGGACCAAACTGCACAAAGGATGTGAGCTTGTGTGATTTTATTTCACATCCTTTGTGCAACTACCTATTGTTGTTAATAATTATAATAACAAAAATAAAAATGCTGTAATTTAGTTAATTTTTGATTGATGTAATACTTTCAAAATTTTAGCAAATGCTTAAAATTTCTTCATTGATCTTCATAATATTTAAGTCTTCTTGTCACTTGTCACACGCTCGTTTGTTGCACAACTAGTCCCGGAAGAGAGAGAATTAAATGCATTGCAAACTCTCAGTTAGATTTTTTTTACTTTTGTTGTAAGAGGTCAGGAGTAGACTTGGTTTTTTATAGAGCCCCATATAAAAAATCTATTGGCCTCATGTTGGGTGATCGTGGAGGCCACCGAAAAGAACCATTGTTCTTCAAAAAACTTAATTGAAATTTTTTTCACCACGTGCGAGCAGGAGCTTCATTATGAATAAAAAATGTTTTAAACTAAATAAAATTCAAAATCAATACCTCAGTGATCCGTTGAGACTGCGGAGACAATTGCAAGTTTTACTCTCTTATAAGGAGGTTCTATACCCTCTGCCATATTGTAAATGCTAATGTTAAAATCAAGGGCGGATTTACGGGGGGTACAGGGGGTAATAACCCCCCCCCCCCCATGATTATAATTTATAAAAAAAATTATAAAACATAATACACACAAAACTCTTTTACATAATTTTACTACTTACTAATATTTTACTAGACTTTTAATAGGAGCAGTCTAAAAGTGTTTTTTTTTGTTTTAACCATTTCTAAGTCCTTTCCTAGTCTCTTTGGGATTATAATTTAGTATTAATAAAGTTTTTTTTTAAACATGTTGTCTTTAGTCCAAGAAATGAAGTAAAATCATTGAGCAGAAACAGATCGACTTGAAATTTTTTGCAAATTGTTAGGAAAGGTGTTTAGTTCAGAAGTAGAAAACTTTCGATAGTGGCGTTTTTTTCATCAAAAAGTGAGGGAAAAAAAGAAAATAAACTTGCGCAATCGATAAATTATCCTTTGTTAATGAATTAATGTTAAATACAATTTTTCATGAAAATAAACCCCTCCCGAGTTATAGGGCGTAGAAAATTACGATTTTGACCATAAAAATCGTACATTTCTAGTTTTTTTAAATGTAACCGAAAATCTGATATTATTACATAAAAAAACAATTTTTTAGGGTCGGAATTTTGTTTACTTTTTTCTTTGACATGTCAAATGTCAATTGGATTTTAAATTTTTAAATTTTTTTTCCATTGCTTAGTTTTAAAATTAAGGAATGAAAATTTCAGGATGTATTTACAAGCCAATAAGGCACCAAATACCAAATAAAACTTTAGGTCTTTTATTTTTTTGTAATGTACATAAGGCTACTGCGCCCCCTGGTGGGGCGATTTCAACCAAAACGGATTCATTCCGCGATGATCCTATACCCACATACCAAATTTCAGCTCAATCGGATCAAGCGTTTGGACGCTACGGGTTGTGATTTTTTAGTTTAAAAAAATTTTTTTTTAGGTTATGTTCAAAATTAAGGAATAAAAATTTCAGGATGTATTTACAAGCCAGTGAGGCACCTAAATATCAAATAAAAACTTTAAATGTTATATTTTTTCGCGATGTACATAGGGCTCCTGCGCATCCTGGTGGGGCGATTTCAACCAAAAACTAATGGGTTCAATTCCCGATCACCCGAAACCCATATACCAAATTTCAGCTCAATCGGATTAAGCGTGCGGACGCTATCGTGGAAGAATACAGACAGACAGACAGACAGGCAGACAGACAGACAGACAGACGGACGGACGGACAGACTTCCATCTGGAAATCGTTTTAATCGTCTCAGGGGACCTCAAAATGGATATATCCGTCGTTATCTCAATTTTTTTTTAGCTCGTTCACAATACTTTCCCTTGGCGACGGGCCGGGAAAGTAAAAAGTTATGGACAAAATAATTTTTTTTCAATTTTTTTACGCCATTTTTTAACGCCATCTAGACTGTGGTATTTGACAAAAAAATCGTTTTGCAGAACGTCGTAACATATGTTTTTACAATTGTCTAGTAATTTTTAGCCCTATGGATAATTATTTTTAAGTTTTGGTCTGTTAAAGTTGAGCTAAATTTTTGTTTTTTATGACATTTTCAATTTTTGGTCAATACCGTGAAAAGTATTGATTTTAAAAAAAAATTAAAGAGACAAGGCTTTGAGCAAATGTTCTTCCGAATAATTACCATTTTTCTTTATCTTTTCATTTATAACCGTCAATGTCATTTTTTTGGGTCAAATATTGAAAAAACGGTCATTCCAATGAACAAGTTTGTCATAACATGATATTTCGGCGATATCCTAAGCTTTAAAATGGATTATTGTACATTATTTAATATTATCAGCCAAAAAAAAGTTACGGGCAAAAAATACATTTTTTTAGAAATGTACGATTATTGTGGTGAAAATCGTAGTTTTCTGCGCACTATAACTCGGGAGGGAACATTAATTCATTAAAAAAGGTTATTTATCAATTACGAAATTTTTTTTCTTTTTTTTTTCACATCCCCACCTGCCCCCAATCAAAACGCAACTAACGAAAGTTTTCTACTTCTGGACACCTTTACTAGCAATTTTCAAAAAAATTTAAGTTGATCTGATCAGTTACTAGTTTCTGCTCGATATTACAAAAAAATTTAGTAGCTTTCTTGGACTACTTCGTAAGTTTTACCCCTCCCATAAAAAAAAGCTAAATCCGCCCTTGGTTAAAATTGCGGGCTTAATACTCAACAAAAAAAATATTTTTTTGTATCCGAGCTTATTAAGTAAATAAATAAAATAAATATTTTATTAATCCTTATTGACATAGAAAATGTATAGGACAGTTATACTTAAAGTATAGGTCAGTTATACTTAAAGTTAATATATATAGTATAATAAATAATATAGATCGTAGATTGGCAGATGATAAGTTTTTTTATGAACACAAAAGAAATAACATTAAAAAAATATAAAAAAAGTCATACTTATACGTATATAAGTTATCATCCGCCGTTCTTCATTTGCCACTGAACAACTTTTGTATTTACCATTTTTGAAAAAAGTAAGTAGTTTTTTCTAAAATTGAACATTGCTTCAAAATCTCAGGGGGCACCGGGAGGTGCTGCCCCCGACGGTCCTATTTTAAAGCAATTTTTTGTTCTTAAAGGCGAAAGTACATTTTGTTGGGTCAGACATGATTTTGAAATCTATCCGGCGATAGTTTACATATACTCGCAAATAAATTATATTCACTATATCAATGTGAAAGTGCTCTAATGCCCTGGAGCCACGCAAAAAATACAATTTATTTGTCATTATTTACTCTAATTCATTTAAATTGACAATTATATGGTTAGTTATTATTAATACCAGAATAGGTACTAACTTGATGAGAATGTTTTTTTTATTTAATTTCGCCATGTTTGTAATCATAAATAATAAAGAATTAATTAAATTTTATGAAAAAATTGAGTGCTTGTCGACTCAATTGCAATTAAAACTGAATTATATATTTTTTGTTTCAACATATTAATTTAATTAAGAAGAATTATGGAGAAGTAAGTGAAAGCAAACAAAATCTCCTTACCATTTCTGTTTGAAAACAAACCTATTTTGATTTTTAATGTAAATTTATGCCAAAGAAGAATTAAGAAAAAAATTATAATCTGTGTTTGCATATTTTAAATTGTTGTTTAAAACAACATATTTGTTATTAGTGCCGGCATAAGAGCAAAATGTTGTGTGTGCAAGAAAATGCTAGAAAACGAATCTGTCAGAACTTAATAATTATAATATAATATAATTAATATATTTAGATTCAGAATTACTAGCAGTACCAATGTGGATTGTCGGAAAATATTTAGGGTAAATTATAAGTAAATTAAAAAAAAATCAATTGGACAAATTAAAAGTTCCGGAAGGGGTGTGGGGGTAGCTAAATAAACAACTTGAGGGTTAGATATTGTTTTTTTACGATTTGTGGCTGAAATATGCATCCTACCGAAAAAAGTTTAATGTGAGAGTTGTAGATAATTAAAAAATGCAAAACTTTTATATTAATTATTTTTCAACATAACCTCAAAATTATTGAGAATATTGTTAAAAACCGTATTTTTCGTTTTTAATTTTTATCTCCCGCAAAAATAATTTTTTATGAAACTAGGTGAAAACGTTCTTCATTGTATTTTAATTAAGCTGTAATTTTTTCAAAGCAAAATATTTATTTTTCGATTTTATACGAATTTAAATTAAAAAAAGCCTAATTTTCAATCGAAAAATTTCACTAACAAATTTTCAATTTTATAACTTTATCAGTGTTCATTTTATTCGTTAAAACCTCGACTTTAAGATGGTATGAAAAAATATATTGTTCATATTGAAAAATATCGTGAAAAATGGAGCAAATCAAAAAACGACTTTTTCATAATCGACTTTTCAGTTAATCTCGACAATTTTTTATTTCTTATTGCAAATAAGCATTGAAATTGATGAAAAAGATTAATTTTCAAGTAATATAATGTCATTTACATTCAATTAACTGTTAATGGTTTTGAAATTATCGAAAACATTGTTTAAACAATAATCGAATACTTAAAAATTTCATAAAACTTCGCACTATACAGGGTGTTTCATAGGTAAATGAAGATACGCTAACTGTGGATAAAGGACACTTAGACGAATAAGAAAACCCCAAATTTGATATATCTAACCTTGTATATTTATTTGATATTGGCTTGTTCTACTCCATTAGGAAAATCAAGAGACATAGTGACCAACATTTTCACCTAACAATTTTTTTTACCCAGTTCATTGTTTTGTCAGGTAGAAAAAAAACAGACACTTTTTTCTACTACAATAAAAGTTTTATTTGATTTAATATTAATGAAAACAACGAAGTGAAGCGTTTAGAACCAGTTAAACAAATGTTATGAACATATTCAAAAGGCTAAACTGGTAAGGTAATTAAAATTTGACATTTGATTCCTATTAATTTCGTTGTAGAATTATTTAGTGGTATCCTCGTGTTTTGAATAAAGTAGGTAGATGAGATACAGGTGTTATAAAAAAGTAGACAATGTAGAAATAATTCCAAAAAAAGTTGGTACCTGCTCAGTTTTTCTCTCAATTAATGGGCAAAATAATTCTTAATAATTTACTATTTAATCAATTAAAAATAATGTCAACATCAAGTATGTGTGAAATTGAGATATCTAACCAGGATATTAACCATAATGAAATCTAATATGCCGATGGCAAGGTTGATATCAACAATACTATATGTAACAATATTATCGCTAACTTAGTTATTATTATGATTATTAAAATTTGGCCATTATAACCTTCTCCAAAACTGGATTCTAGATTCTACTTACAATATTTAATGTACACTTAGTAGAAAGTGTTAAAGCTGTTTTAATTTAAACAACTTTTTTCTTATGAAAACAAGTTAAAAAATTCCAATTCATCCGATAGTTCATTTCTCAAAAAACATTTATTGTTTCCATAAAAAAAATTTAAATTCAAAATTTACAACTTACCCAGTTGTTATCTTTAAAAATCGACATCTTCAATGCTTCGACACGTATGTACACTACGAAAAATATGCACAAAATTTAAACTTCACATCTCTTTAAAAAGTTAAAAACATAATATCCACAAAATCCTCAAAACAAGTATTTTTTCCAAAGCTTGTTTTTGATTTCTAATCCAAAGAAGGTATGCCGCTAATTTTAAAAAGTTTGTCTACACAAAATAAACGCACAACCAAGAATACATTTATTCCAATCTTTGAAAAAGATTAACAATAGCAATAATGCATGAAATTTATTATATTTAATACGATAACGGTTATTTGTACATTTTGTATTTCCAATACAAAAAATGACGACCACTGATAGACTGTTGCCAACCTTTGAACCCGAAATAAACAAAAAAAAATGTTCGACGGTCGGAAACGACGCAAAAAGTTTTACTAACTACTCCAGTCCATGATACCGAAACCTCAAGCACTTTCTAAAGTAACCGAGGAGGTGCACTAGCACGTGGTGGGCCTCTCGCTGTTTCTATTTACTGTATGTCCACTGTACCGTACATTATTGTTATAAACAAATTGAAATTGTGAATCGAGGTAGAGGTATATCTCTTGTTGAGGTTGACGTATTTCCGTTTCGTGTTGTTTTTTATGTATATTTATTCAATTGTTTTCAAAAATAGTTGCTAGCGAGAATGTGATGAGTGAATGATAATTTTGATTTTTCGCTCGAATAAAGATGCGCCGCTTAATGCGACCTATTTTTTATATATAGAATTCCGTTTAGAATAGATTCACAGATTAAAAATAGCCTTGGTAAACATTTATGTGCACCATGTTAATGTTTTCAGCAGTAAATTGATTTTTATAGATAATTACCTTATAAATAACATACCTCTTAGTATTAAATACTTTTTTTTACCCGTCTTGATTGGGCTAAAATTTTTACTATTTTAGCCATCTAATTTGAAAAATACGGTATTTAAAGTTGCTCAGAAACCAAAAAAGGTGGGTACTCAGTAAACATGAGATGTTCATGAAATATTTCAAAACTACCTCAATAGCGAATATTCAAAACATTGTATTGTTACATTTCAGAAACGTTCAATAACGTTTGAAACATTTCTAAAACATCTTAGGATCATACAGGGTGTTCCGATATTCGACCGACAACGCTTACAGGTGATATCCCTTGACAAATGATGAAAAATGAGTTAGGTACATAAGCCTCTAAGATTCTTAGTTTACGAGATACAGGGTGTTAAAGTTGAGAAATTACAATAATTTTTTTGCGATATTACACCTACAGTTTTAAATGTTTTGTTCACTTTTTAGAAACTTAAAAATTTAACAAAAAATATGCTTGACCTTCTTCATCCAGTGGCGCACAATAATGGGTAGTGGTAACTCGACCCCCCTATTTTTAAGACACTGTATAAATCGATTTTTTTTCATTTTATTTAAATCTTTGGTTATTTATGTTACAAAAAGTTTTAACTTTTATTGCGCTAAAATCAACAATTTTGGAGATATTTGACTTTGAAGAGCTACAAATAATAGTCTTTTCCAGATTTAACATCGAGGATAGAAAAGGCGAATTGTAGACTTCTCTTCAAAGTCAAATATCTCCAAAATTGTTGATTTTAGCGCAATAAAAGTTAATAAATTTTTGTAACATAAATAATCAAAGATTTAAATAAAGTGAAGAAAGATCGATTTATACAGTGTCTTAAAAAATAGGGGGGTCGAAATAATTTTAATTTCTCAACTTTAACACCCTGTAGCTCGTAAACTAAGAATCTTAGGGGCTTATGTACCTAACTCATTTTTCATCATTTGTTAAGGACTATCACCTGTAAAGCGTTGTCGGTCCAATATCGGAACACCCTGTATATTCTGAAACATTTAAAACTTATATTTATCGTAATACACAGTACCTAAACATTTAAAACAAATTACCTCAAATGTGAATACATGCTTCTGAAACATTTAAGCAACTTTAAGTGTATGTTTCATACATCAGAGAATACGTTTCTGAAACACATCTGGCAGTAGGGCAATTGCCCTACCCCCAAAAAGTCCGGCAATGAGAGGATATTTCTCATATCTGCATAAATCAAATTTTATTTTTTTGATTTCTTTGTAGGTTCTAGATCCATTAATCTCCGGTAAAACTCACTTTTTCCCTCAAAAATGGTCCAAAACTTTTTTTTCGGTAATTTTGATATTGCCAATCGTTTCTTATACAAAAATCATTTAGCATAAACCAAATTTTAATTTTTTTGAATTTTTTTGTAGATTCTAGGTGCATTTATATCCCAAAAAACTCATTTTTTCGCTCGAAAAATGGCCCAAACATTTTTTTCGGTAATTTTGATATTGCCAATCCTTTTTATACAAAATTCATTCTGCATAAACCAAATTTTAATTTTTTTTGTAGATTCTAGGTCCATTTATATCCTAAAAAACTAACTTTTTCCTTCAAAAAGGGCCCAAACATTTTTTTTCGGTAATTTTGACACTGCCAATCGTTTCTTATTCAAAAATCATTCTGCGTAAACCAAATTTAATTTTTTTGATTTTTTTTTGTAGATTCTAGGTCCACTCATATCCTAAAAAACTCACTTTTTCCACCCAAAATGGCCCAAACATTTTTTTTCTGTAATTTTGACATTGCCAATTGTTTCTTATACAAAATAAATTCTGCGTAAACCAAATTTTAATTTTTTTCAAATTTTTTGTAGATTCTTGGTCCAGTTATATCCTAAAAACTAACTTTTTACCTCAAAAATGGCCCAAACATTTTTTTTCGATAATTTTGATATTGCCAATCGTTTCTTATACAAAAATGATTCAGCATAAACCAAATTTTAATTTTTTTGATTTTTTTTGTAGATTCTAGGTGCATTTATATCCCAAAAAACTCATTTTTTCCCTCGAAAAATGACTCAAACATTTTTTTCGGTAATTTTGACGTTGCCAATCGTTTCTTATACAAAAGTCATTCTGCGTAAACCAAATTTTAATTTTTTTCAAATTTTTTGTAGATTCTTGGTCCAGTTATATCCTAAAAACTAACTTTTTACCTCAAAAATGGCCCAAACATTTTTTTTCGATAATTTTGATATTGCCAATCGTTTCTTATACAAAAATCATTCAGCATAAACCAAATTTTAATTTTTTTGAATTTTTTTGTAGATTCTAAGTGCATTTATATCCCAAAAAACTCATTTTTTCCCTCGAAAAATGACTCAAACATTTTTTTCGGTAATTTTGACGTTGCCAATCGTTTCTTATACAAAAGTCATTCTGCGTAAACCAAATTTTAATTTTTTTCAAATTTTTTGTAGATTCTTGGTCCAGTTATATCCTAAAAACAAATTTTTTCCTCAAAAATGGCCCAAACATTTTTTTTCGATAATTTTGATATTGCCAATCGTTTCTTATACAAAAATCATTCAGCATAAACCAAATTTTAATTTTTTTGAATTTTTTTGTAGATTCTAGGTGCATTTATATCCCAAAAAACTCATTTTTTCCCTCGAAAAATGACTCAAACATTTTTTTCGGTAATTTTGACGTTGCCAATCGTTTCTTATACAAAAGTCATTCTGCGTAAACCAAATTTTAATTTTTTTCAAATTTTTTGTAGATTCTTGGTCCAGTTATATCCTAAAAACTAACTTTTTACCTCAAAAATGGCCCAAACATTTTTTTTCGGTAATTTTGATATTGCCAATCGTTTCTTATGCAAAATTCATTCTGCGTAAACCAAATTTTAATTTTTTTCAATTTTTTTGTAGATTCTAGGTCCTTTTATATCCTAAAAACTAACTTTTTACCTCAAAATTGGCCCAAACATTTTTTTCGATAATTTTGATATTGCATCGTTTCTTATTCTCTCAAATTTTAATTTTTTTTGATTTTTTTTTGTAGATTCCAGGTGCGTTTATATCAAAAAACTCATTTTTTCCCTCGAAAAATGGCGCAAACATTTTTTTCGGTAATTTTGATATTGCCAATCGTTTCTTATAGTTCATTCTGCGTAAACCAAATAAATATTAGAAAAAACTTTTTTTTATGGACAAACTAGAGTTCCTTCGATTTTTTTTTAATGAACCCCCACCCACCCTCCAGCGAATCCTGCGCACAGACCTGGTACTACGTTAATATTAATAATTAAACAAAAATATTCAAGCAAGAAAAATTTGTTCATATCATTAGGTCTTTTGAAAAAAGGAATCAAACTCAATTTCAGACAGTGCGCGCCGTCTATCGAGATTTGAACATTTTAACTTGATAAAAACAATTTAACTAGCGACATCTTCATGAAGGGGAACAAACCTATCAACCCGTTTCGTAGACTGGTTACCCAGCGTTTGTTGAGTTTCATTTTAAATGATTTCTTAAATATCTCAAAATCAATCAAGGAGTTTGGTGATACGTCCAAACAAACGCGATCTTGACTTTTCTTCGAAAAAAACTTTCAATATTTGTCAATTTCAAAAATAATTGTGTACCTAATTCTTGGCGCAACATTTTAAATATATTTGGGGCTATTCGACGTATTGATCAGGCCTGCAAACTTGTGAAAAAAAACAAGTAATCTTATTCGTGGACCCGGTGAAGTAAGTTTTGCGGAATAAGCGGACTTCCAAAAACTGTTTAATAAGTTAGCTACAAAATGACTGAACAACCGTAAGTATTGATACATTTTGTATTTAGAACCCATGGTTCTGCTTTTATATTCTAATTGTATGATTTGTAGAAGCCGAAGGTTATTAATTTAAAGTTAATTCTATTTGTTACTCAACGGCCATGTTGCTTGAGAGACTTGTAATCGATTCTAGAAAATTCCATGAAGTTTTTATAACATAGGCAAAAAAATTGTTATACAATTTAATAGAAAAACATTAATAATATAAAAATAAGTGTGAATTACCACAAAATAATATCAAATTAACGTTTTTAACATGAGGTTAACCTAACTTTTTCAGACTACCACCTCCAGTAATGTGGGCCCAAAGATCTTCAGTAGTCTTTTTAACAATAAATTTAGAAGACATTAAAAATCCTGAAATTAAGTGAGTATATCACTGTTCCTGCAAAAACATTAATCTACATGATCATTCTTTTCTCTAGATTTAACAAAGATTCAGTATACTTCAAAGGAATGGGAGGTCTAGAGAGAAAAAATTACGAAGTTACGATCCCATTGTATAAAGAAATCGACCCTGTGACCAGTAAAAGTTTCAATAGGGAAAGGTAAATAAATCACGTTTTTTAATTATATATATATTTAGTAAAAAAAACTAAAAAAAATACAATACCACAAAGTAAAAATAAAATAAAAGATGAACAGTTTATATATTTTGAAACGAAATGTCAAAATTTATATAATTTTATTAAAATAATTTCAGATAAAAAAATAAAATTGAACAATAAAAAACTACAAAAATTCTCTAATACTAAACACTGAAAATACCTTTGACCTGTACTTCAAAGTCCTTCTAATCCATATTAAACTTGTCTTCTTATCTAAAAGTCCTCGTTCAAACCTCAAGATTGGCAAACTCTTCTTGTTAGTTATAAACTTCCGTGTACCATACAACTTAATATAATATACAACAACTATAACTATAAGTTTTCCTCTATTGCAATTTTCTGCAACTCCTGGTGGAATTTATATTTTTTTTCTAAAATTTTCAAATCTCAAAGAAAACCCTTTTTTTTCAGTCCCAATTATTTTAAATTTGAGAAAGTATTTATGTAATGAGGAAGAATATTAAATTAAATTTAACAAATGAATAAGGTTTTAAAACAACAGGAATTTTGAGAAATTTTTCGCGATTTCATGTATTATAATTGAACATTCTGATTGCAAATTGAAATTTGTTATATATACATTGGTGAATTACCAGCTATTTTAAGTATACAGATAATGGTCTGATACAATAGATACTTGCAGAAGTCATTGAGAGTCATTCTTATCTCTCTAGCATTGACTTTACTGAATATTATTGTGAGCAAGAATGAAAAATTCTCATAGCTTGGTTCTGCAATTTTTGTAATATCTGTAACTCAATTTTGATTTAGCAGAAATAGAATAGTAGGGAATAATTAAAGAGAGGCAGAATCAGTGCATTGTAAATCACAGTTTTATCCATTTGGATAAACTCTGTGAACATTTAATTACTAATTTAAATTAAATAATAATAATTAATGTACTGAGGTCCTTCAGTCTGTTACATGTTTGTTTATACAGGGTGTTTCGTAGTTAAACCGACATACGTTAACTGTAAATAGAGAGTACTTAGGTGATTCCAAATAACCTTGGTTAATGGGTATAACGCCTTTAATAACCGAGATACGGGGTGTTTCATCCATTTCGGCCAATATTTTGATAAGCCGTAACTTTAGAACCACCCTTTAGATTTCTCTCATACTTGGTACATATATAGTGTGTTAATAGCCCAATCCTATAGTGTAAAAACTACCATTAAAATGCAGATCCGGATTAAGAAGAATTTGCAAAATTTGAAAATCCCCAAAACGACACCCTGTATATCAAATTTTTTAAAATTGGGATGGATATTTGAAAAGAACGGAAAAAAATGAGTTAAAGTGAAAATTTTTTTTAAGTGCACATCTCATTCTACTACTGGAGTTTTAACGTCAAATTACATCAAATGCATTTTTTTCATTTTCACAAGCAGTAACTTTCGAAATACCTGGTAGATTTCTTTCATATTTGGTACAGGTATCATTTTTTCGTAGCCCAATCGTATAATGTAAGGACTATACTACAGTTAAAATCCAGATACGGATTAAGAAAAATTTGTAAAATTTTAAAATCCCAACGCAACACGCTGTACATCAGATATTTTTTAAATTGTATCAGATATTCGAAATGAATGGAAAAAATATTTTTATAAATGCACACCTCGTTATAAATATTACTAAACTTTTAAAGTAAATTCAATTAATGCAATACATATTGTCATTTTCATAAGCCATAACTTTGGAAACACCCTGTAGATTTCTTTCATATTTGGTACAGGTAGATTGTTTAAATAGCCCAATCGTACAATACAAGAACTAAAGTTAAAATCCAGATCCGGATTAAGAGAAATTTGTAATAGTTGGTAATCTCTAAAATAGCATCCTGTATATTAGATTTTTTTAAATGTAATCGGATACCTATTTAAAAAAAGAAAAAAAAATATTTAATTTTTTGGATTAATTCCGGATACAAAACTCATTAAACAGTAAGCTTCGGCAATAACACATCTTTTTTCAGATAGGTATCCGATTATATTTTAAAGAATCTGATATACAGGGTGCTATTTTACAGATCATCAACTTTTACAAATTTTTCTTAATCCGGATCTGAATTTTAACTTTAGTTCTTGTATTGTACGATAGGGCTACTGAAACAATCTACCTGTACCAAATATGAAAGAAATCTACAGGGTGTTTCCAAAGTTATGGCTTATGAAAATGACAATATGTATTGCATTAATTGAATTTACTTTAAAAGTTTAGTAATATTTAGGACGAGGTGTGCATTTATAAAAATATGTCAGAATATCACAGTTTTTTCCTTTGGTTTCGAATATCTGATCCAATTTAAAAAATATCTGACGTACAGCGTGTTGCGTTGGGGATTTTCAAATTTTACAAATTTTTCTTAATCCTTATCTGGATTTTAACTGTAGTATAGTCCTTACATTATACGATTGGGCTACGAAAAAATGATACCTGTACCAAATACGAAAGAAATCTACCAGGTATTTCGAAAGTTACTGCTTGTGAAAATGAAAAAAATGCATTTGATGTAATTTGACGTTAAAACTCCAGTAGTAGAATGGGATGTGCACTTAAAAAAATTTTTCACTTTAACTCATTTTTTTCCGTTCTTTTCAAATATCCATCCCAATTTTAAAAAATTTTATATACAGGGTGTTGTTTTGGGGATTTTCAAATTTTGCAAATTCTTCTTAATCCGGATCTGGGTTTTAATGGTAGTTCTTACGCTATAGGATTGGGCTATTAACACACTATACCTGTACCAAGTATGAGAGAAATCTACAGGGTGATTCTAAAGTTACGGCTTCTCAAAATATTGGCTGAAATGGATGAAACACCCCGTATCTCGGTTATTAAAGGCGTTAGACCCATTAACCAAAGTTATTTGGAATCACCTAAGTACTCTATATTTACAGTTAACGTATGTCGGTTTAACTATGAAACACCCAGTATAATTATTAGTTATATGTATTGTATTCGGATGTATTAAATGAAAAACTTACTCATTCCAAAGACTACCAGTACTTACAACTATTAGAGATTCACTTATGAGTTTATACTAACATTTCCTAGATATTATCATCCATTTTGGTTTTCCAATATTTACTTATAATTAATTTTTACCACGATAATCATTTATTTCATCAAAAGTGCTGTTGCTGTTGACTTATTAAACAAGATGTATCATTTCTGTCTGTATAATATAGTAATGCATCGTCTGCAAACAAATGTTGACTAATTTCTGGTAAATAAATAACCACGATTATGACTTGTGAAGCACAAATATGTTCATTTTTTCTACAGGTGTATTGAAATTTTACTAGCCAAAGCACATCCGGAAGAACCTTATTGGCCCTCGCTGACGTCTGACAAAAAAAAACACCATTGGTTAAAATGTGACTTTAACAAATGGCATGATGAAGATGATTCGGGTGACGAAGGTGTAGGAGGAATGGGCGGTGGAGATTTTGAAGAAATGATGAGGCAGATGGGTGGTCTTGGTAAGATATACTTTAAAAAATGTTTATAATAATTTTTAATTAAAAAATCTTACGAGACTTTAAAATTGTCACTTGTAAACTTCTACAGCCATCAAATATGGATTTCAAAAACTATACACCTTATAAAGTACGTAATTGAAACAAGATATCTTTTGTATATTCTTATTTGTCATCTCAAATGGATTTGACTTTAAAAAAAGTGGTTCGTTTTTTCGAAAAGAAAAACTAGTGAACTTAATCATAGGGAATACTTGATGAAATTTGTAGAGCTTTTGTTGGCGCTTCTTATGGGTCGATAAAATACAGGGTGTTCCATTTGAAATAAAGAAGATTCTGCAAATTTTCAGAAACATCATATGAGAGAGTCATCGATGTACAATATTTGACCAAAAATAAATTTTAATGGGACTTGGCACAACTTTATAATTTCAAATATTCTAAAAATCTCGAAAATAGTCAATATTTTCGGAGTAAACATACATTAAGTATCTATTATTTATCATGTAGAAACCGAAAAATTGATAAAAAAATACAGGTTGTCATTAAAAAACAAAGCTACCGACAATTTTTTTATTTTGTCGGTAACATAGAAAAATGTATTCCTATCTGTTTTCTAAATATAGATGTGGAACAACGCGCCATTGTTGCAGGGCCCTATTAAAAAGTCAACCTGTCAATCGTTTTAGTTACAAAATAGTTATTTGTAAATGTATTGATTTTTTTTTCTGTTGTAGGTGGGGCTGGTGGTAAACCCAACTTTGACGACCTGGAAGGAGACGAAGGGGGCGACTCAGATGACGAGCCAATCCCCGACCTCGAGTAGTTCTTTTAAGATTTACTTATAATTATTTTTTTTTTCGAATTTTGTATGATTATTGTTAAGTTATATGAATAAAAGTGAAGTTTTTAGAGGTGATACTTCAATTCCCTTGTTTTCGACAATATTGTGTTTACTTTTCGAACGTGTAAAATTACTTTCCATCAAAATAGAGTGTAGAATGGATTTTTACTGTTTCTAAATGCTAGTATTTAAAGACTAATAATGTGTATAGGTTAAGATATTTTTAATTAAATGTAATAAAATATTACGAACTTTCAATGCGGATTTCATTTTATTGCAACAATAAAAATACTGGGAAGGGGCAGAAAGTTAAAACTATTTTATTTATTGATGGATGTATTTAAAATGACAAATTAAATAAAGCTTTTTCTCTTAAGTAACTTCTGTCTATCTAACACATAATTAACTTAATTAAACTCCTTTGCTTTCTTGCTGTTCAAACTTTGGATATTTGTTTTCTATGTCACTCCATGTTTGCTTGCTGTATGACAAATTATGAATGACCATTGCAAGATCTTCAATCTAAAAATTAATCAAACATACCAAAAATACTTTAAATGGGTTAAATAAACTATACTATTAATTATTCAACTGCTTTTGAACAAATGATAGTATCCATAAACAAACAGCGTGAGTTATAATAACTCACTAGCGAGTTATTAAAACTGCTATTATCATATGGTTAAACGACGTCAAAGGGTGACCGCGATACATGAAACGTGATTATATTATACTGTTAAATTTTTATTTCACACACAATGTTATCAAGTTAACTGGTATTCTGTCACTCATGTCGAATGTCACAATATACTATTTTTTAATAACGAAAAAAGCTAAGTGAAAATGAGTTCAGATAGTGAATCAGAATTGTGTACACCTCCAGATATAAAAGAAACGGCCAAAATTACAACACTTAATCTGTTACCTGCGTCAAAAATATGAAATAATATATAAAAGTTTAATGGACTATCAGGAATGTAAATTCATTTTCAGAAAATGTATTGCTAGTATATTTTAATGAATTATCAAGCAAATATGAAGCGTCATCCTTATGAACCTTCTATTCCATGTTTCGAAGTACACTTAATATATATCATGAAGTCAATTTGTTAAAAAACGTCATAGTTCTTTATGAAATTTTACTTTCTGACAATTATAGTCGCAGACAAAGTATAGTATTCAATTCGCGGTAATGCCTACATTACCGCTCATTGAATAATATACTATATGTAAACATTACAACTGTTAAAGCTGTAACAATTTAACCGGTGACGTTAAGGAATTATATTAACTTACTGGTATCCTAATTTGTCCCATAGAATCTCTTTCTCTCAAAGTGACGCTATTGGGCTCCTTCAGTGTATCAAAATCGATGGTAATTCCGTAAGGTATAGCAATTTCATCTGTCCTTGCATATCTTCTACCAATTGAACCAGAACTGTCGTCTACTTTGTGAGATACATCAACTTTTGTCAATTCTGCAGCTGTTCAGAAAATTATCGTTATTTAAAAATTATCAGTTGAATTATTTTTTTTTTACTTTGGTCTCAACGGCATCAACTACTATGGTTACTAGCCTCGTATCCTGTGTAGGCTTTGTTGCTGTTTCCCAGCGCCACTTTAGGAACAGCACTGTTAATTAGAACCCAACAGTGAATGGTCGGGTGGGGAAGCACACCTGGTTTATTATTAAAATCAATTTAAGTCGTATGGATTCCTTATTTAACTACTAAGCGGGTTCTCAATTTACCAGTTTTTAATTTTAACTATGTAATAGATGAAATTTTAAATAATATTTTTAGGTCTAGTAATTAAAACTGTAGTAGTAAAAAGTAGCTTGAATATTTATTAAAGAAAAGTTATTTATTGTTGTTTAAGGTATGATTCCCCATTCGATCATTTACCGTCGAGTTCTAGTTAATATTCCTGTTCCTAAAATGATGTTGAGTAAAAGTAACAAAGTCAACATAGAACGAACATGTTAGTAATTGTAGCAGTTGATGCCAATGACCCAAAAAAAGTGTTCATAAAGTTTTTGAGATAAATACATAAACAGTTATGAAGGTTAAATGAGTACTTACAGATTTTTTTTATGAATGGAACAAATTCTTGATTTGAACTCAATGGAAGAACACTGCATTTTAAGGGAGCCACAATAGCTGGCAAAGAAAGATAAGTCCTTTGTTCATCATTTTCACGTTGCTTAAAGTTGTGCTCAAAGATGGCGTACATTATCCTACCAACACCTAAGAAGCGACGAGTTATTCATATGAATAAAAGAGTAAAATATGTTATTGCTTAGAGGACACGAAATTTTATACAAGTAAGCAAAATAAAGTTTGGGTTGAAAAGCATGTACAGTTCTTACCGAAGGATGGTTCAATGACACTGGGGATAATTTCTTCAACATGTAAAGTATTCTTGTATCTTTTAACCTCAACCATTTCTTTAGAAAGGCTAAATTTTTTATCTCCAACAGGTAATTGGTAAGATCTGTGACCAAAAAGAAAAATATTAGAATTTTATTTGCATCATACACATTAAATAAAAGTACGAACCCTTCGCTATGCAATTTCTTCTCCAATTCATCAATATCATTAACATTTAAACTTGCTAAAACCTCAGTGATGGTCTTGGCATCTTTTTTGAAAGTTTTTCCTAACAATCCTTTATTTGGTTGGGTTTCGACAACGTCTACTATTTTTGGTTCGGCAAGTTTTTTCTCTGCAGCTAGTCTGACTCCAGTGGCGTTAGTGTGTTGGGTCAGGTCATAGGCGGAACGATCTGCACAGCCCACACATTCGATCCATCCCTTTCAAGAAAAGTTCTTTAGAAAAAAAGACTTGTCCCTGGATACTTAATTTTCTAATGAAAATATTGTAAAATACTTACATAACTAGTTAAACATTCGGCATCCCAACAATCGCATGCATAATGGGCCATTTCGTTAGCCATATGTTGCCTAAATCTCAACCTTGCTGGGTCAACCCCACATTTCACCAAAAATTGTTGAATCCTGGCCATGAAGTATCCTAACGTTTCGTTTGCAACCAACCCCTGGCATATTAAAATTGGTTAAGATATAGAACAAAATGTGATCTAACTATTCAAATTTTTTATTGATATTACAATATCAAATAATGAAATAAGACAGGTCAAGTACAAACAGATTTAAATTAAAAAGTCTAGCTAACACAAGAACATTTACCTTAAAATATTAAAATCAAGCAAATACTTAGGTTAACAAATACAGTAACGTAAATATACAGAAAATATTACAAAAAAAACTAGAAACACACAGGTACGTTAAAAATTTATATCAAAGTATATGTTGGAGTTTAGACATAATTCAACGAGTATTTTCAAAATATTCTTCAACCGAATATGGACACATGAAATAGTTTTTAGTTTTCTCTTTAAATTTATGCACTAAGGCAATATTTCTAAAACATTGAGGGAGGCTATTGTAAAGTTTCATTCCCATTACTACAGGTGATTTCTTACAGATTTCTATATGCTGGTAAAGTATAGAGAAATCTGATTTATATCTTGTGTCATGAGCATGAATATCACTATTTCGTAAATAATCGCTTTTATTTCTATGAACTGATGTGATTAAATCCAATATATAAAGACCATCCACTGTTAAAATTCTCAAGTTGATAAAAACAGGTCGACAGGAGTCTATAAATGAGATGTTTGAAATACACCTTAGAATTCTTTTCTGTGTCAAAAAAACTTTTTTAGCAAGAGGAGAACTCCCCCAAATAAAGATTCCATAATTACTCCTAGACTGTATTTCACTAAAATAAAGTAAATGACTGTGATTTACATGAAGTATTTTCCTTAAATTTCTTATTTGAAAACATTTAGAATTTAACATCATTGATAAATTTAAACAGTGAGTTTTGAAGGACAAATCTGAATCAAAAAATACTCCCAGAAATTTTACATTTTCTGTTTTTGTTATAAATAAATAAATAAATATTTTATTAATCCTTATTGACATAGAAAATGTATAGAACAGGTCAGTTACACTTAAAGTTAATATAGATAGTAGTAAATAACATAACAAATACAATTGAAAAGATATAAAATGGAGGTATATATTACCTAGGTCCTAGATTCATTTATGTAAAAGCAACAAAAACATTGTTAAAAGAAGTAAATAAAAACGAATATATTAAATACAAAAAAGTATCTACAAAAATTTATTAATTCAGTGAGTTGTCAGTCAAAAACTCAGTTACGCTATAATAACCTTTACTTCCTAATAGACTCCTAATACGCTTTTTGAATATATTGAAAGTTAGTGTTTAGTAACTCTCTGGCAAGTTATTAAATAGCTTAATTCCCTGATACGTAGGGCTCACTTCAAATTTGGTAGTTTCGTGTGATGGTACATATAAATTTTTGTCATGCCTGGTAAGATGATTGTGGTAATCAGAGTTAGTTTTTAGTGTCCCAATATTTAAGTTGTTAACCAATACATCAAAGTCAGGGGAAAAAGTTTTTTGGTGAGGATGGAATGAAATGAAATTCGTTTTAGTTGTGTTAAATAATAAGGAATGATCACTAGACCAGGCCGAGAATTTTAATAACGCGTGTTTAATCACATGCATTTATAAACTAAAATTTTTGTCATTTTTACTTACAGCATCAACCGCAATTCCAATTGTAGTCTTTTCAGCAGGTTTACCATCCATTTGATTACAAGCAGAATATAACAAAAGTTGAGTATCCCTAACATTTTCAAATTTAGGATGTCTTTTATCATTTGGGTCACAAAAATGTTCTATTTCTGCCATAGTAAATTCCCTGACTCTTATAAGACCTGATCTTGGAGAAATTTCGTTTCTGAATGCATTACCTGAATTATAAAACAAAAGATCAACTACATATAGCTATTCAAAAAGTCAAAAGTCAAAAAATCTTTATTTCCTGAAATGACATTACTAAAATGTATAGGAATTGTCAAAACATTGGTAGTACAATGAAAAGAGGTTGAAGTTACAAAAATAGAACATTAATATAAATTATACAATTATCAAACACACAATTAATTTAAGAATTCACTAACGCTGTCAAAACATTTATCAAGTTACAAAATATTGAAGTTTAAAGTTGAAAGCGTTTAATGTACTACAGGACTTCATTTGATCTGGCAGTTTATTAAATATTGATATGATTTGATTCTGTTCAAACGTAGATAAATTCATTTTAGCCAAATTTATATAAAATTTTTCTTTATTTCTTGTTAAATAATCGTGCTTATCCGAGTTTCGAAAATAACTGGATTTATTTTTTAAAATGAAATGAGTGCATATATTTTAAAAAATAAATCCAGTTATTATTGAAACTCAGATAAACACGATTATTTAACAAGAAATAAATAAAAATTTTATGTAAATTTGGCTAAAATGAATTTATCTGCAAGGGTACCGAATCATATTGGTTTAAAAATATTTAATAAACTGCCAGATCAAATCCTGTAGTACATTAAACGCTTTCAAATTTAAACTTAAATGTTTTCTAATTGATAAATGTTTTTATAGCGTTAGTGAATTCTTAAATTAATTGTATGTTTCATAATTGTATAATTTATGAATGAGATTTTATTCTACTAAGGAAAAATCTAAATGGGACACACGGTATATTTATTGTCTAAAGAAAATTTCTCATTAACAAAGGAGTATAACGGAAATAGAAGGGTGTGAAATATTAAAATTTACCTATTTGTGCAGCAGCAAAAGGCAACTTTCCTTGGTTAAACTCAAGAAGACGTTTGAAATTTACGAAAATACCCTGAGCCGTTTCAGGTCTCAAAAATCTAAAAAATAAGTTTTATTATTTACTGATACAGATATTACTATTATTATTATTCACCCTTTGATAAGACCAGATGGTCCAATTTGTGTAGCAAACATAAGATTAAATTCAATTGGTTCAGTTAGTTCGTTTCCAGTTAGAGGACTTTTCATACCAAATTTTTGCATTACTGCTGCCATTTCAGCTTTATTCATTCCATCTAACTAAAAAAATGTCTTATTTTCTATTTCTATATTCTTAAAGACAAAATAATACCACACCTTAATAACTATATCTTGACATTCATTCTTAGTTTCTTCTGTAGTTATTTTATCAGCTGCTATTTTTTCTAAATGAGCTTTGATTAAATGATCTAATCTAAAACATTCTCCTGTTTGTGTGTCTTTAACCATAAGATCAGCAAATCTGTCTACATGTCCTGAAGCCCTAAAAATTAAGCATTGGTTTAACCTCAAATAACAAATACATTAAAATACTACTTGAGAACGGGTTCTGGAGTCAAAATTGAACAATCTACTTCTAACATCTGTTCTTCGAGAATGAAAAATTGCTTCCATGTTTGCAGCAAATTTCCCTTAAAAGCACATCCCATAGGTCCGAAATCAAATTGACCAGTAATACCTCCATAAATAGCAAAACTCTGATCAAAAAAGAACCTCCTTTTCAATAAATCTTCCATCCTAGCTCGATCAAAAGTCGTATTTGGAGCCAAATTCAATTCTTTGTCTTCCAAAATTTTTTTCCTAGCTTTTAATTCTGCTACTGCTTTTTTAACATCTAGATCAGGAGCGCCTTCTGATTTTAATTTACGTACTAAATCACCCTAGAGAAATTAAGATAAAATTTCAAATTCTAACCTAAAAATTAAAATTTACTAACCTGTTCTTTAACACTTGCCCTAAAAGGGGCTAAAATTGCTTCAATTTGAGGATCACCCATGGCTTCAAAATACAAATTTAATTTAACCTTTCTGTGTTTCTTATTTTTACCCCACTGGTCCAACGATGAGCTGATGTTAAGTGTTCTGGTTATTACAAAATTTCGGCACTCCTTCTTTAACTGTTCGTTTAAAATGTCATTAATATTCAAAGTTGCTAATCTAAGCAATGTTGAGAAGAGTTTCATATGGTTCAAATAAAGGATAAGTTTTGCCACGAAGTAGGCAAAATTATTATGAAAAGTGAAAGGAAATTATGTACCTACATGCAAAATTACACTATTTAAAATTCCCAGCTCAAGAGTTGGCTCTCCTGAAAATTGACATAAATCAACTATTGGCAACAATGATTGTCGCTTATTGCTCCATCTAGCGTGAAGCAATGAAACCACGATCTTTCTACGCTTTTGCATTTGCGCACCAGACAATTTTTACCTGTTTGAAATTGGGATTCACCACAACGGCGGCACCAAAAGTCCGGCAATGAGAGGATATTTCTCATATCTGCCTAAACCAAATTTTAATTTTTTTTGTAGATTCTAGGACAATTTATATCCTAAATAACTCACTTTTTCCCTCAAAAATCGCCCAAACATTTTTTTTTCGGTAATTTTGAGATTGCCAATCGTTTCTTATACAAAATTTATTCTGCGTAAACCAAATTTTAATTTTTTTGAATTTTTTTTGTAGATTCTAGGTCCATCTATATCCTAAAAAATTCACTTTTTCCTTCAAAAATGGCCCATACATTTTTTTTCGGTAATTTTGACATTACCAATCGTTTCTTATACAAAATTTATTCTGCGTAAAACAAATTTTAATTTTTTTTGTAGATTCTAAGTCCATTTATATCCTAAAAAATTCACTTTTCCCTCAAAAATGGCCCAAACATTTTTTTCGGTAATTTTGAGATCGTTTCTTATACAAAATTCGTTCTGCGTAAACCAAATTTTAATTTCTTTGAATTTTTTTTGTAGATTCTAGTTCCATTTATATCCTAAAAAACTCACTTTTTCCCTCAAATATGGCCTAAACATTTTTTTTCGGTAATTTTGGCAATAACAATCGTTTTTTAGACAAAATTAATTCTGCGTAAACCAAATTTTAATTTTTTTGAATTTTTTTTGTAAATTCTAGATCCATTTATATCAACAAAACCAAAATATTAAACTTTTTGCTTTAACAAAATATAACTAAATTCACCACGGTCAGAAATAGATTCAATATGATTAATATTTTTTGATAAAAAAATACATCGATTGAAGTAAATCTAAAATTGAAATAATAACGAAATACATCACCGGCGTGTTTGCTGGGAAGGTAAATAAAAAACACTTTTATAATAAAAACTTAATAAGTTCATCAATAATTTATACAATGTCAACAAAAATAACAATAATAAATTATACAACTTAATTGGTATACCCATCAGTTTACTTTATCTGAAATTTTAGATCTTCAAAAACTTGCATTTTAAAGCAAATATACCTAATGCATGGAAAAAAATAAGTTAAATATTTCTCAAACTAAATTAACAGTTATTTTAAATCACACAAAAACACGTCAAATATTAGCTATAATTTATTTAAATCTCCATTAAATACTTGACAAAAATTTTTTAAAGAGTGAAAAGTGCTATTTGGATACTAATGGAGATGGAGGTAATCTATTTGGTCCAAGCAATGTAGATGAAAAATGGTTAAATAAAAGAAAAAATATATGTGCTTTCTAATCTTTTTAGAAGAAAAATTATCCATATGACAATTTTTTTCTAGTTTGCCTCATTTATATTCACCAAAACTGTCAAAGTAATAAAAGTATGACATGTCATTTTTCCCAAATTTTTGTAACTTAAATCTATGTTGAGCAATACCAAAAGACTGGAACGAAAATTCAAGTAGGTGTATAAAAGGAACGACTTGCCTGAATGGATATTTTTGGAAAATCAAAGGTAAAGAAAAAACCTGCTTAATTTTCAAATGGCTATCCTTTCGAGTCCTCGAATTGGAAAGAAGATCGGTCAAGGTTCATACAGATGTCTGGTATTTGGGTATAATTCTATTTATAATGTAGATGATGATGTTTTATGATGTCTTTCATGCGAAACAAGTGCAGTAGCACTTATCGCTTATCATTGTATTTATTGAATATTATTTATTGAATTATGCAGACAAAATATACAACAAAAAATATTCACACATATTTGCAAGTGCTCAAGAGTATTGATGTAAAAATTTGTAAGTCATGAAATGTAGGCGTAATGCAATGGGATTGGAGAAAAAATGGTTTTTTATCGGAAATTTTTAGGGATCAAAGCAAAAATTAAATTCATCAGAACTTAAGTGCAGATAAATTATATGTAATATTTTATCGCCCATTTTTATACCTGAAATAATATACCTACTTCGTTGAGAGATATAATTATCTTGCTTTCCGTTTGTGCCTTCCATTAACTTTAACTTTTAATCCTAAGTGTGACAATTGTATACGAATTCAATTAACACTAGATAGTATAAATAGAATTTCAAAAAATAATTATTTTATTTTTATCTAATTTGCCTGGACTATTCGAAGAACTGTATAGGTATAGGAGTATAGGAGCTCTATAGATTTCCGAGGAACTCTTTCGCACAAATTTAGATCCTCTCTAGCACTAGTTACCTATCCTCTATTTTGTTTTTTCTTAGACGGAAAAAGAATATCTACATTCTACGAGTGTCTGCATTTTTCAACCAATAAAAATTTGTTTTCTAAAACTACATTTAAGCAATTGAAGACCTAAAATTTTCGATAATACTCTAAACGAAGTCGGTGTGCCTCCAGGATTTGGTGGTGCACACCCCGGGGCCCCTCCACCAGTCGTTGACGTCCTCGTAGTGTCTTTGTGAAGTGGGCGCGTGCATCATTGCACATAAACGGCACCAAAAGTAGGTGTTGATAAATTCGCCGGTACCCTTCCATTTGAAGTAGGAATTATAGAGGACGTTGTCGTTATCTAATCTGTGGAGATAGGCGGCAAGTTCTTTGGGCCCGTCGAATTCGTCGACGTGAATATAGGAACCTGATAATGGGAATGCAATAATTAAAACCATAAAACTCGTCAAACTGGTGTATGAATATGTATTTATTTAAAAATATAAAAATAAGCAAATCGGATACACTCGGAAATACGTATTTTAAACTGACACAGCCGTTTCGGCACAATCAATTGACAATATTACAGTATTTTCTAACTATTTATTAACTATTTTCTAACAAAAACTAGAATTTTATAACTCAAGTGGTTCGCGAGAAAATGGTGTGCTAGTGCTACCTTAACAACCTTTTATAACTTTTTCCCCGAAGTAGTTATGAAGATGATTCTAACGCCCAATTTTCTAACTTTTTAATAACTCTCGAATGGTATATATTTAAGTGGCAACCGGAGTTCTTGTGAGAACCAAATTTCACTTCTATTTTATGAGGATTTTGTAATATAAAATTGTATTTATATGCGCGCCACTTGGAACACTTGACCATGGAATATTTCTCGACAGCTTTAAATGTATGTAACGATGTGGCAGCACTTTACAAAGATATTTAAGAAAAAATGGGAAACCATATTATTTAAAAAGTACTTGATATTTTTTAAAACAAATAGGAGCAAATTTTCATAGATTTAATGCAGAATGGCGCGGATATTTCATTTTGGGACTTTCCATTTAAAATTAACAAAATAAATATTTTTCGAAGGTTTACAAAAAAATCAAGATTTCTCCACCCTAAGTTCTTGAGTTATTAGTATTTCCTGAAAATTTCACAAAAATCAGACGAAAACTAAAGGTTTAAAATGTTATTAAAATTTTTCAAGGGGTTCGGTTTGCTCTTAATTAGAATTCGAGCAAATTTGAATCTTTTACGGATGCCAAGAATTTTTTTTTGGCCATGAAATTGCAAAACGCGTTTTCGTCGACCTACTACTTAATAACACCAGCGCAATCGTTCCAAATTGAAATAATTTAGTTTTTTATGATGCATTTTCCAACAATAGTACAGTTGTGATAGGAAATAGCCTAGGAGAATTTTTTTTGCCAGGAAATTGCAAAATATTGATTCCAAATGCATTTTCGTTGACATACTATTTAATAACTCCAACAAAATCGTTTAAAATATTTTGTAATTTCATGGCCAAAAAAAATTCTCCTAGGCTATTTCCAATCACAGCTGTAATATTGTTGGAAAATGCATCATAAAAAACTAAATTATTTCTATTTGGAACGATGTTCTCGGAAAAAGATGGTTAAAACCAAAACTATTACACATATTTTTAGCACATTTTGACAAGTGTCCATTTTAACAGTGTTACTCAACGTTCCATTAAATATTTACCTAAATCCATGATTTCTGAAATTGAATTGGCAACGTTGTATTTTCAACTTTGAATTTATGAGTTGGCTGTCATTTGACAAGCAAATTATTTATGTCCGTCAAATGAACATTTTTTCCTTTTTTTTATACTTTTCAGGTTTATTCTGGTTATAAATTGCTACTTGGGCATTTGTAGAAAAGTTTTATGTATGCGTTTGTATTGGAAAAATATGTTAAATAATCGTTTCAACGTACTGAATTTGTTTGTCTTGGGAGTGAGTATCCCAACATATATTTTTTCAAAAAAAAAATTTGAAAAATATTTTTTCGCGCCAAAATTTCTATTGCTATGGATTTTGAGATCCTCCGGACATACACATATACATACATACAAACCAGTGGCGGCGCCACGGGGGGGAAACGGGGGGCAGTATGTCCCCCCGCCCTTTACAAAATGTCGTTTTTAGCGCCCCCTTCGATTTTTAACTAGTGATGTAATTGCTGAATACCAGGCTTTTAGTTTATTATTCAGAGAACTTAAAGATAATGAAATTAATGTAACAACTAAAAAAATATTACCATATCTCATTTCAAATGATCTTGAAAATGCATTTCCGAATCTAGCCAAATTGTACCATATAGTGGAGTGAAATTAGACGAAATTATTTTGAAAATGGATGTAAGAGCTAAGTCAAATTTTTTGAATTTTTTCGATTTTATATACATAAAGAGAAGCTTCTAAAAAAGTTTTCAATAAATTTGGGCTGGAGCTTCGCGAGATATGTGCCAAAAACGGCATTTTTGGTATTTTTCGAGTGGATTGCTTCACTATTTTTTAAATATCTCCGGCTCTAAGAGTCGTGGAAAAATAAAAAAAAATTAAAATTACCGTGATTAAGTAGAGTATCGATCCGTATAGTAGGGTTTTTTTAAAAATATATCCTAACCTCAAAAAATGAATCCGCGCATATTATTTTTTTTTTACTGAATTGGCAATAAATTAAAATTAAATTAAAAATTGGAGAAAATATGTATTTTTATGACGGGAAGACATGGTAAAAATTTTTAAAAAAATTTATTTGTCCAACCAAAATCGGCATTTTTCGAAAAAAATTGAATTGGCCGCCATTTTTGGAAAAACAATAGTAGAGAAAAATTTTTTATCTTAAAAAGAAGTATTTTGTATGAACTTTTGTCTAAGAAAATCCAACATTTTATTTCTTTATTTAAAGTGGCCAATTTGGGGACTAATAAAAAATAAAAATTCGATTTTCATTTTTTTCCAATTTTTTTATCGCGATATTTATGCTTGATTCTCTTAGAAAAACTGTAGTTCAGTCCAAAAAATGTTTAAAAAAATAAAAAATATATTTCAGGTTCTAAAGTAAGATTTTTGTGAGGAAACGAATCAATATAAATCAATATAAAAATGAAAATCGAATTTTTTTATTATTCCCTAAATTGGGCACTTTAAATAAAGAAATAAAATGTTGGATTTTCTTAGACAAAAATACACACAAAATCCTTCTTTTTAAGATAAAAATTTTTTCTCTTCTATTGTTTTTTCAAAAATGGCGACCAATTCATTTTTTTTGGAAAAATGCCGATTTTGGCTGGATAAATACATTTTTCTTTTTTTAATTTTTACCATGCCTTTCCGACATAAAAATACATATTTTCTCCAATTTTTAAGAAAATTCGTGGATTCTTTGGTTATTTATTGCCAATTCAGTAAAAAAAATAATGTGCGCGAATTGGTTTTTTGTGGTTACGATGCATTTTTAAAAACCTACTATACGGATCGATACTCTACTTCATCACGGTCATTTTAATTTTTTTTTATTTTTCCACGACTCTTAGAGCCGGAGATATTTAAAAAATAGTGAAGCAATCCACTCGAAAAATACTAAAAATGCCGTTTTTGGCACATATCTCGGGAAGCTCCAGCCCAAATTTATTGAAAACTTTTTTACAAGCTTCTCTTTATGTATAAAATCGAAAAAATTAAAAAAATTTGACAGCTCTTACACCCATATAAATTTCTAATTTCACTCCACTAATAGTGTAACTGCTGAACGCACTTTTAGTAGATTAGTAGTAGATATTAGAATCAGATCATTAAAAAAACTTGTATGTGCCCCCCCCGCCCTTAATTTCTAGAACCGCCACTGATACAAACCTTGCTCGTTTAATAGTATTTGATGTCGACAAAAAAGCGTTTGGTATCAATATTTTGCAATTTCATTGCCAAAAAAGAATTCTCGGCGAACTCGGCACCCGTAAAAGCCTCAAATTTGCTCGAATTCTAATTATAAATATACCATTCGAGAGTTATTAAAAAGTTAGACAATTAGGCGTTAGAATCATCTTCATAACTATTTCGGGGAAAAAGTTATAGAAGGGTTGTGCCAGCTTAACAGTTAAGCTAGGACAGCACCATTTTCTCGCGAACCACTTGAATTTGAAAATTCTAGTTTGTGTTAGAAAATAGTTAATAAATAGTTAGAAAATACTATAATATTTTCGGTTGATTGTCAGTTTAACATACGTCTCGGAAATGTGTAAGAAGAAGTAAAAAATTGTATAATATGTTACCTTCTGGTGCACTTCTTTGGTAATCTTCGGGTCTAGCACCCATAACGATAGGAAGCACGTTCTGCGCTAAACCGTTTACAAAAAACTTCTCCGTTATGTAATCACGGCAGTTAGAATTCTCGAACGCCAAGTAAAATTTATATTCTTTTTCTAAAATTTCAAAACATTTTCTATCCGACCTAGGACACTAAAACAAAGAAGAAACAGGATTAGAAGAATTTAATTTATCTGAGATTCGTCGTCCTAAGACCGGTTTCTGACTTTAGGCTTTCGAATCCAATAAATCAATTTTTTTCATATAAAAAATAAATTACCTTGAGCGGTCCACACGTCCCATATATGTCTACTGGAATGAATTTGCCAAGTTCTCTGGCATACGCGAGACGCCCGTTTCTTGCACCGCAGTTCGATACGAACCAAGCAACTTTTTTCGTTTTGTTTGCAGCGTAGTCTTTGTTTTGCACTTTCTGACGAACCTGAAACGTTAAATAATTATAGTGGGGACCCTTAAATATCTGAGAAATACTTTGGGACAGTAAAATATGAAAATAATACTAAAAGTAGCCTAAAGCCGGCTACACACTATCGATAAATCGTTACGAAAAAACTGTTCAGTAGAAACTGTACAGTTTTATCGCTAGGGGTCTCCACACATACGAAAAATAGCTTAGTTGTTAAAAGAATTGTGCAAGATGATCTGTGACGACGATGAAGCCCTTGCGATTCTAGGATTAGTTGTATGTTTAAAAAAAAAACTACGCAGCGAGTGGTGTAAAAAGTGGTTGACAAGACTGGTATAATTACTTGAGAATGGATGAAGCAACTTATTTATATCTTTTAGGTCACAATTAGAATATCCAAAAAGCCTCCAGTTAGAAGAATCTGAAATCAACATAAGTGCCGAAACAAAGCTTTTATAGGAGTAAAAGTCTCACCTTCATTCGGAGTTATTTACCCTTAAATGTCGAAGAAGAATTTTTAGTAATAACTTCCAAATTACTTTATTGAATTAAATATACACAATGTGTACCGTATTACTGTTATTAACTATTGGAAGTAGAGAACAGTCAAAATGCACGGATTTCCAAAAAAAAAAATGGATTGAGAAGTCATAAAAATACATTGATTTTTCGGAAAAAGCGATTACATGACTATAAACGACGCGCGACGCAAAATTAATGTCAAAATATCTATGCATTCATGTAAATGTATGTAAATTGAGTCTAGGTAGAAAAAAATGAATAGTTTATGTATATGGATGGATATCGAATGAAATTATTCCTATCTTATTTGTTGAATAAACGTTTTTTTAATGTAAGATGTAGAGTGCAATTAAAAAGTTACCTGTGGATCAAAATAAGTCCATCTTTCGTACGGGGCGACTATGTCGCTGTCCCGCCGATAGGTGGCAGTCCAATTTATGAGATCAGCGAATTTTATACTTTGCGTGTGGTAAGGGCATTCCAAAAAATAAATCATCCAAATCTAAAACAAAAAGAAATGCCCAGTAAAAGTCTGAAACAGTATATTAGTTAGTCCGAGGTAATACATTATTATAAAGCATCCACATAAAAAAACTTGTGGAGTTTTTTGAAAGAAAGCTCCACAACCATCAAGCCACTTTTACATCAGCAACTGCTGCTGATAAAATAGTATTACTAGCAAGTTATTGACTTGCATTTCACATTGCAAAAACACAATTGCTGACGATCTGATTTTATCAGCAGTTGTTGAAATGGTGCAAATAATTAGTGAACAAGATGCTGCGAAGTTAAATTAGATATAGTTCTTGTAATATATACAGGGTGTCCCAAGATTTTTTTACAGGCTATAACTCAGGAACTAACGAATAGATTTTTTTGAAAATTGGGTAATCTTTTTGGGACCTACAGTAATGTCATCTGAGGTATACAAAGTATCTGTGACGTCATCACAGAAGCAGGGACGGCATCTCAATGAAAAAAATTAAATGGAAAGGGGGAATCAAACTTAGCTCAAATGAAAGGGTTTTTTATTTCAAATTCAACGTTGTATCACAATGAGGGTACCAAAGTAATAATTTTACCAAATTTTCAATTTTTTTTTCTTTCAATTTTTCAACTGTTTTCTTCAGCTTACAAAAAACTAGTTAAAAGTAAAAATAGGCCAATCAGAAGTAAATTTGGACATGATAATTGCGGCATTTTAAATACCACTGGTTATTGTTGCAAATAAACATTAAATTGAAAATTTGGTAAAATTATTACTTTGGTACCCTCATTGTGATACACCGTTGAATTTGAAATAAAA
Organism: Crepidodera aurea; assembly: GCA_949320105.2. Classification (NCBI taxonomy): domain Eukaryota; kingdom Metazoa; phylum Arthropoda; class Insecta; order Coleoptera; family Chrysomelidae; genus Crepidodera; species Crepidodera aurea. Next base: position 65,397,226 of record OX439472.1, on the reverse strand, counting down.
AACCCTTTCATTTCAGCTAAGTTGGATTCCCCTCTCCATTTAATTTTTTTCATTGAGATGCCGTTCCTGCTTCTGTGATGACGTCACAGATACTCTGTATACCTCAGATGAAATTACTGTAGGTCCCAAAAAGTTACCCAATTTTCAAAAAAATCTATTCGTTAGTTCCTGAGTTATAGCCTGTAAAAAAAATCTTGGGACACCCTGTATAGTAGCCCCAATTTAACATCTTTGAAACGCGGCGCCTTTGATGCTACCAAAAAACACCCACTCTTTAGGCGAACGCGGTAACCTTTAATTGACTGCTTCAAAGGATGCCGAACAGTTAAACCATGATTTGATCGTGTAGCCGAGCCATTAGTCGTTTACAACTTAGTGATTGCACATGTTTTTATTATTTTAATTTATACTTTCCACTCTCTGGCTCCAGAGCTATATATTAAAGTAGAACACTCGATAGTGACTTTTTAGAAATTTTGAGATGGCTACACTAAAGCTATTGCGAGAACTATACCTACTGCTGTCAAATAATACTATTCAAAGAAAAATAAGAAATATGGATGAAGAAATAGGGACACAAATTGTTGAAAATATTATAAAGTGCACGTAATTGTCACTGCAGATAGACGAATCTGCGAATATATCCAGGTGTACCCAGTTTATAACATTTGTAAGATATTATAGAAAAGATAGTATTACAGAAAATATTTTATTTTAAAAATTATTACAAGTCAATAATACTGGAAAATGTTTGTTTGATACTTTTATCAAATTACTATTTTATAAGTATAAATAGGATATTGACTACGAGAGATGCATTGCAACTGTGGCGCCAAGGCTATAACAGGAAATCTATCTGGTCTTATAGTTTGTTGTAAACGATATTACAAGAAGAGTAATGCCAAATGCTCCATTGTTACACTGTTTTTTATATCAAGAAGCTTTTTCGTCAAAATATTTACCTTCTAAAATATATCATTAAAATTCCATCAAAGGAAAAGCGTGCAGACACTCGTATTTTTAGAAAAATTTGTGAAGACATCGGTGTTTTATATGTATCTCCTTTATCATACAGAACTAAGATGGCTATCGAGGAGTCTTGATAAGAGTTTTCCAGGTAAATGCAGAACCAGAACTTGAAAGATGACAAATCGGAATATGAGAGTCTATTTTCCAATTCTCTTTGATTTCTTAGGCTGACTATGTTAATACATTCAAAACAAATATTTTTATTCTTTTTTACAAACTTTATAACCATATGATAATGTCCTTTATTAAATGTGTACTCACTTGCTTCATCGGTCGTACGACTCCAGGATGTACGAAGTGATCCTTGTACAATATGGCGTCCGCATCGGTTGCTTTGCTTCTATCATCTGTCAAAGAACACCTGCTAACCGGGCATCCGTGGAAGGTGCGCGATCCTGATTTTTGACCCCACGTGCCGAGACCATTGTAAGCAAGAATAACTTTTTCGGCTGTGTCATATCCTGAAAAAGTTTTAAAAAAATTTGATTGTGTTCCTCTAAAAGTAAACATTTTAGTTTTTAGAATTTTTTGGTATTCTTAAATTTTTTTTGGTACATTGACTCGAATGTATGATTTTTTTGAAAGAATAATTTTCATGTCGTAATTCTCAATTTTAAGAACAAAATACACCGTTTTACTCTCTAATGAAGAAGTTCGTCAAACTCGATGTAGATTTTATCAAAGTTTGTTTTTGTAATGTTCCAGGGTTTACAAGAAGAGTCTCGAGTCGTAAGATTTTTTAAGAGAGTCGACTACAATGCGGTAAAATTTCTGCATTTACTTATTTCTTGGAAGTATTTTCGTGCCTTTCATAAAAACGTGAATTTTCTATGGTGTGTTTCCTATAATTTACTATAACTTTGTTTCCCGTGGCATAATGTGGTTTTTATGTCGTGCATTTAATAACAGTTCAAAAAACATCAAGCGTTGAACTTCTGCCAAGCTCAATCTAAATCCTTTAAATGCAAAATTGCCATCTAAACCCCGATTATCTCTAAATACAAGAAAATTTATATACGTAACTAGGAAGTACGCAAACCTTCTTACTGCTTATTTTGTACGGAGCACTTTTCAGAAATGGGCTATTAAAGATGTCCGGTAGATAGACTGTTATGGGAATACGTGCATTGCAATGACGACAGCATTAGGGATGACTGTATATATATAGATAGTTCAGAAAAGTTTTCAACCTGTACTTTGACCTATTTTAAATTTCGGGCCAGCAGGCATATTCAGCGAATATATAAAGAAGATGTAGTTAAAACGGCAACAGGCAAGATCCTCTAGTCCATACTCTGTCAAAGACTTTTCCCATGTCACTACAACCTTTATAGATATCCTCAATGTGCTGTTAAATTATTAATATTTCTATTCTAATTCTTACTTTTGAACCTATACTCTTCTATTGATATTATTCTTAGTTCTTCTTAGGTATTGTTTTATATATCAGTTACTTTCACGATTTGCTTTAATTTTTTGTTTTTATTTTGCTATAGAAAATATGTTTGCTACTTTAAAGATGTTAAAGATAGTAGAGCAACTTGGAACGTTGCATTTAGATTTTTAATAAATTATGATAGGTCTTTAAAATCACATTTTGTTGAACCATTGTTAAGCCTCACTTTGTTTTCTTGATCATTTGTACCTCTGGACTGATTGACTGTAATCTGTCTGTTTAACGATATTTGATTTGGACTAAGAACACTCACTTAAATAAAAAAACCTTAATTTGCAGTCGTAAAATATAATGATATTATAATCTTAGGTTGCATATGTACGTAAAAGGGGGGGAGGGGCTATGTGGTGATATGTGACAAGGGGGGTGGAAAAAGGGACCGAACAAACGTGACGCGAAGAAAAGAATTAATGGCTGGAAGCAGTCATCAAGAACGACATGAGATAGAAGATAGAAGATTGGAGAAGAATCAAACATGGTCGAATAAAGTGAAGAAGAATAAACGAATAAATAAAGAAGACTTCAAGCAGTGTGCCTTCATAGCTTCTAGTGCTATATTTTACCCTCAAAAGTTCAGGAACGGTATTTATTCAGATGTGGTTGTTCCAGGTAATAGACAATTACCCCACTTTTTATTTTTGTTTACGTATTAAGTTCGTCGATTATTTATCGATTTTGTTAAATTCCATGAGGGCGTTAAAACCACGTCCCAATACCTCCTGACACAGGATTAAGGAACAGGACAGTTGCACTCGGTGATATTCATGATCACAAAAATCATATATTAAGCCTAAGTATTATAAAAAAATAGAGTATTATTAATATAATGAAACAAAAACAAATTACTATCTATATACTATTAAGAAAGATAGAAGTTACAAAATAAAAATGCTATAAAGAATATAGAAATATTAAGTAAAGGTAAGGTTCTTAAAGAATCAGGAAAGAATTTAATATTTTTCTAGTTTAGCCAATTCTGCAGTTACTTTTTAACCAGTTGGTGTAGGCAATTTTCTTTTGTAATACCTTGCATTATTCACCATTACAGAAGGTTTATCAGTTATTTAAACCATTCTTCAAAGACATCAGAATTCATAGAAGTTATCAGTAGGAGTAGATTTAAAAGTTAATGAACCACCTTCAACAAAACCGTTTGATTTGAACTGCCAATTTGTACTGTTACAGGTCCATTTCCTGAGGGTGGATTTAAGCCAGTAGATAAATTATTTAGAAAAGTTACTATAATCTGTAAAACTTTCGAATTTCGGTCTGCCCAAACCTTTTTCTATTGTTCTGTGTTATAAAAAGGTTATCAAAAGACCGGAAAATTTTAGTTTTGAATTTGAATTTTGGTGCAATTGATATTCTCCACCCGAAAGTCGATGTCGGTGGCAATTTAATTCATCTATCTCCATATTTCGCTCACACTTGACATTCAGTGAACCGAAAATTGCCAAAACGTTAATGCAATTTGCTGTCCATTGGAGTTAACCTGGAAAAGTAACATCGCGTGCTCGTTCTGGCAACTCATTATACATTTTGTCCCACGGAATATTGATTAGTCACAGAGTTACATTGTTTTTTTTCATTCGATAAAAAATGGATACTTCATTCATTGTTCATTGCTTGTTCTACAAAGTGACTCAATCAATTTGCAAAGGGAAAATAAACAGTCGAAACGTTGAATGAGTAAATGTTTTAAGCGGGTTTATAATACTAAAAAATCTAACATGAATAATCCTTAAAATCTTCTTAGCCACTACAAATTTTAGTTGCATCTTCTGTATCTTTCTTTTTAGATTTTATATTTTTGGCAAAAGCAGTAGATGTTCATGCCAAATTCAAACGGAGAAGTAATTTCACTAATACTAAAAAAACACAAAAAACTTGAACCAACCACGACTGTTAAAACAGTTTGATCTTCACTGGAAAAGCGAATCCCGGGAATTTCCGGTTAAATGAATTCCTGTTGTTTAAACGCAACTATTGTTATTATAACAAGAAAAAACTGTTCTGAGAACAATCTGTACTTGCAGTCTAACAGGCCGCTTTCAGTTAAAACGAGTCCAGTCGTATGAACAGGAAAAACGGTACTGGAAATTCCTGTAAAAACTGAAGTTCAAAGCAGAAGCAGAAACTATCTAGTTTGTTTATTAAACAGTAAATTCCTGTTAAATCGAAATTACAGTTCCGGTAAAAGTAAGGTAGTTCGTTAAAATATTTGGAATATTCCAGTTAAATCAATGTAACGATTCTGTAAATAGTACAGCATATTCCGATTGTTTCTAGAGGAATTAAAAGACCGGAATCGTCACTTAAAATTAACAAATATTCCTCCTGTCGCTTATAGGGGGAATTTCCTGTAGAATTCGCCGAATTCCTGTTGAATCTATGGGTAAATTTCTTTGAGTGTGTATATTTTGTATTTTTGTGGTTGGATATGAGTAGGTAAGCTAACAATATTGCTGCAAATGATTAAGCAACGAAAGATAAAGCGAAAAACAAGTAGAGGAAGAAGACTAAAAAGAACAGTTGATAGTTGTTTTTAAATTTCACAGTTTTGCATAGTAATTTTCAAGTTTCATTCTCCGTGGTAAACAAAAGGTTTACTTTAATGCAATTCTGCTTGAAAATTGAAACAGACAAACAGCATCAAATCCAGTATTTTACATTTACCTTGCGAGAAACTACAATCTATTCATTAATTCAGGTAAAAACAAGCGAGAGATATGAAATATTTTCCCTCTAGAAATGTTTGCACCTCGAAAAGGAAAATAAATTACATCTTGTGTCTCGCAGATTTATTAAAAAAATCAAATAAGTTAGAGGTAGCGGAAACCTGGGCGAGTATTGAATTTTATACATTTCCGTAAATAAAAGTAAAACATCCGGATATGTGTCTAAAAACAAAAAGAAAATGCGGTTTATTCTTGTCCGAATTGCGAGGGATTTACTTTAATTTGAATTCTGGCGTTTGGTAAAACTGTCTCTGCGAGGAATGAAATAAATTCAAAATTGGTTTTTGCCGGTTCTAAATAGATGGTTTGGAACGTTTTTGCATATACAGAGTGTCAATTTTAAGTCTCTTCCACACGTGTGTAAACAATTTTATACACTTCTTCGAATAAAAATGATTTTATTAGATCATTAAATACATTTCAGGTAAAAAGTTATATAGAGTGTTTCTAAGTGACCCTTCCAAGGTTTGCTTACTTAAAATTGGATAAACAGACATAAGGAATGGAGGAGGGTCAAACTCATCAACTTTTCGAAAAAATAAAATTATTTTATTTAATACTCTTAAACGGATTTGAATCGATTTGAAATTTGGCAGATTGTTTGTGCATCAAAAAGAACATATCTTGTAGTGGACTGAAAAACAGGAAAAAGGTCGCTTCCTTCTTGAATATTTATTTTTTAAGTTATAAATAAATGGGACCTTCAGGGGGGTGGGTGGCTCAGCGGTAGAGCACTGGACTCATAATCCAAGGGTTGTGGGTTCGAATCACACCAAAGGCAGAAATCTTTTTCTGATTTTTAATTAATTAAAAATTTAGAAATTGATTTTCATATACCAGGTGTGATTCCTCACTCGACCATTCACTGTTGGGTTCTAATTAACAGTGCTGTTCCTAAAGTGGCGCTGGGAAACAGTAACAAAGCCTACACAGAACACGAGGCTAATGGCCATAGTAGTCGATGCCGTTGACACAGAAGTAAAAAAAAAAAAAATGGGACCTTCACAGATCGATAGAATAGGCCTGTGGTCATCCGAAATAGCCAATTACGACATTTTTTTGTAGGTCAGACAATTTTTCTACTGAAAATGTCAAAATTGAGTTTTCATACTTTTTCACACATACATCGCGATATCTCCAAAACTAATGGAGATAATTACGAACTTTTTTTAATCGATAGGAGAGAGATGGCCGCTGATACCTGAGTTAACTACACTTTTGACAAATTTTTTGTTTTGTCGTTGAAGTAGGCAAAACTTCAAATTATACTTTTTATGTAGTACTTTTTTAAGTAAGCGAGAAACTTTTTTGCTTTGAGGATTTTTGCCATACTATCAACTATCAGCGAATAAAATGAAGGTATGATATTAAGGAAGTTTTTACAAAAAACTGCAGTACGTTACGACCTATAGTTTTTGAGATATTGCAAATTAAATATCCGAGTTTTTCTATCCAAGAGTCGGTTTCTATCGTCTTCACAGCGCAATACGTCGCTGCCGTTTCGATCTGTAAATCCCCAGTTGCATACAGTTAGTACTTTATTATTTTGTAGAAATAATAACTAACCAAAATAAACCTACTGGTCATGCCATGGCAATTAAAAACGAGAAAGATATTTTGCGAGTTTTAGCTGGTGTCGAAGATAATTGGTGTAATCCTTTTGATTTGGATAATGTGCCCAGTCAGTTAATCAATATATGTAGTGGCAAAGTTACCGATCAAGAAACTGATAGAAAGAAAAAGAGAAATGTCAAAGGTTTTAATTTTTGGTAAGATAAAAAGTTGAAGGAAGGAAATTGTATTGATGAAGAAAATTTTTGTATAGTGTATAGAAAAGATTAATCTTATGGTACTTGGAAGGTTTATTGAGTGAAGAGTTTGTTAAGGCGTGAAGACAGGAGATAGAGTTTGATAAGAGGAGGAAGGACTTGAGTTTGTTAAGGCGTGAAGACGGGAAGTAAAATTTAATAAGAAGAGGAAGAACTTTAAATTCACAGTTCAAAAGGTAGTTTTAGTGTTAGTTTTAGAGTATTTTTGTCGGATTCTTTTATTGTTTAATAGTTTAATATTAGATTTAATGAGTGAATGTGTGTGAGTGTTAATTAGTCATTTAATTTTCAATTTCGATAATTCATTTTTGCTAGTTTAATAAAATTATAAAAAAAACTTTGACATTTCGTATCAATATATTATCCTATGAATTAACATTGGTTCCATCATCGTTGTTTTATGAAGACGGTCCCATGAGAAAAACAAAGTCTGACCTAGCCAAAAAAATATGGACATTTACCACCGCTTTAACAACTTGTCCGGAAGTGGATTCATTTGTTATTGATGGTATGGTATAAGAGAAGGACGAAAACATGGCGCAAAACGAATAACAGTAGTATTTGATACATAATTAGCGGATTCTTTAAAAAGTATAAAAAGGCAAAGACGTGGTGATTCAGATAGTGAATTTAAAGTGGCTGGCGCCAGAAAAGTTCCGATAAACGATCATTATTAATCTTTATGACAAATTATGCGATGGAAATGGTACCAAATCCGTTACATGATCTAGAAACGGTCATAATCGCAGGTGGTTTTGGGAGTTCTAATCTTTGTTTCGAAATAAATAAATCCGAAGGATCCAGAAATTTGTTAAGATTGAATAGTAATCAAGAAGAAGCTGATACCAGATTAATACTCCACGTGTTGGAAGAACTCAAATCAGGCAACACTATTTTGGTAAAATCTGTTGATACCGATGTCCTACTTCTACTTTTACATTTCGACTGCACCGTACCAGAAATAACACAAAGCAATTTATTTATACAGATGGACATGGCAAAAGTATATATTTTTTTTCAATCAATAATATAGTAACATATTTGGGAAAAGAAGTTTGCCGAAAACTATTAACAATTCATTGCTTAACTGGCTGTGACATCACTAATTCTATGCACAAAGTGGGAACGAAAACTGCTTTTGATGTGTTGTATAAAAATGTAAATGAGTTGAAGGACCTGGAAAACCTCCCGTTCCTAACAGAAGATGAAGCCATGGAAGTAGGTGCATCCTACTGATCATGCCTTTAGGCAACATTTAAAAAGGTAATGGTTTTTTAACAATCTTTAACAAGATCCAACTGGCCATGGTTGAACATGTGCAAAAAACATCTGGAAAGCAACATTTTCCTCTCAAGAACCTGTAACCGATTGTATAAGAAAAACTTTAGCTATAAAATGTTCCGATAAAAACTGCAATAACACCTGCACCTGTGTACCTCTGTAGCTCAAGGATTAAAATGTTGTAGTGAGTGCAAGTATGAAAAATGTAGTAACAGTTTACGTATTTCTACTCCCGAACCCGAAATGTTTTCAGATTCAGAAATCGAATTGGGACATTTCTGATGGAAGCTATATTATTACTATTTTAATAATTAGTATATTTTTATTTAAATATGGCTTAATAACAAGCAGGTTGTAGGCACAGAGGACTGAGAGTCTTATTCGGTTGACTTGACGTAGCGCCCGGCCTGATATTCAGCTTTAGGCAACAATAACTTAACAATAAAACAACGCATTGTGGCGTACTGCGGATTTTTGTAAAAACTTACCTTCATTTCATTCGCTGATAGTATGGCAAAAATTCTCAAAGCAAAAAAATACTACATAAAAACAAAACAAAAAATTTGTCAAAAGTGTAGTTAACTCAGGTATCAGCGGCCATCTCTCCCCTATCGATTAAAAAAAAAGTTTGTAATTATCTTCATTAGATTCGGAGATATCGCGATGTTTGTGTGAAAAAGTATGAAAACTGAATTTTGGCAGATTAATGGCATTTTTCAGTACAAAAATTGTCTGACCTACAAAAAAATGTCGTAATCGGCTATTTCGGATGACCGCGGACCTATTCTATCGATCTGTGAAGGTCCCATTTAGTTATAACTTAAACAAACATTTTTAAACAATTTTGTGGATTTTTCAGTCCACTATTGGTAAAAAAACATTTTATCTGCTTGATCCAGTGACGTACCTACATTTGGAAGATGTCACTTTTTTTCCACATTGATTTCTACGTGAAAAATACATAACCTTTATATATTGAAAAACTTACAGTTTTCAAAATATTTAACGTACTTAATAATTCTTCAAAACCTCTTTTTTTAACTTACATGTACGAAACAAAAATATTTATTTAAACTATTACACTACACACTGCTAAGCTTAGATCATTTGTAGTACAACACTTATCTAAATCCTTTAAAGAAGATTGTATAAAAGAATTCACCAAATCTTGTGATTTTATTTACAAATAGATTTATAACAACTATAAACTAAAATTCGTACAAACCATACATATTAATAAGCTCATAAACATTACAATGGCCATTCTTCTTTAAAACACAATTTGTAAGTACAGGATTTCAATTAATTTTTGGCAACGGTGCTTTCTATTTGCCTAAAATTTGTAATGTGTGATTTATTGTTGTACATGTTGAAACAAAAAATTTGACTCTTTAAACCGTGATTTATGGTTTTACGGGTAAGTTTATTTTTTAGGTTAAGTATTTTACATATGTTTTAGATTTCCTTGGATATAAGATCAAATTGTTCCAAAATTTGCTACAACGAATTTAATGAAAGTGGTGTTTAATTTTCAGATAATTAAACATGTAAACTCATATTCGTTTATTCGTTCAACCGGCAACGCCGCACCAAAATACGTTGGCGAGCGGCATCAAACCAGGAAGCGGTTTCATCAAAGATAACTTTTTTTGCTCTATTTTAATGATGGTATTAACCGTAAATTTAACCGTCGCGTCTAGACAATAGAAAAAATCTTACACTTGTTTACGCGGCTCACGTTAAAGAATCTTTCGAGAAGGTGTTGCGCAATCCGAAAAGAAAGATTTTGAAGCGACGGAGGTCGTCGAATTAAAACTCAGTGTGTTGCTAGCCGCGAACCAGGCTAGGACCCTCCAGTGTCTAATTATCACTCATGCAGAACACACGCAAATTAATATTTTCTGAATGATGTGGTCATTTCTTTAAATTAACTATAATACTTTGTTCACGATTACTAGTTTAATGTAATCTTTGTTACGTTGTTGTTTTTGTTCATTTATTTATTTAACAAGTCTAATAAATGGTTAAATAAAAGTGTCCATTGTTTTTGTTGGATGAAGTTGAGAAGGCAAACCTACTACAGCACATTTCTTCAATCTAAAATTACAGTCCACTCGAAATTCGAACTACGATGCAGTTTAAAAAGGCGGTAACACATTGTTGGCCGTCCTGGGAAACTGGCACAACATAGGGCTTATTCCAGAACCCTCAACATGGTCCCATCGAACCGGATTCAAATCAGAAAAACTTCGCTACTTCTCCAGGACCTCATCATGGTCCAATCGATCCGGATTTAAACCAGAGAAAAAACTTCTTTCTTCAACTCTCCAGGAATAGTCCAGAGATTTTCCTCCAGGTTCCTGAGCGATTCCAGAGATTCTTCCATGATCCTGAGCGATCCAGTTCAACTCTTCAACTTCATCAGTAGGCCTATAGTGGCTTAAAAACTTCAAGCAACCTTAAAACCTTCAAGCAACTCTTCACAGCAAGAAATTGTAAAGGTATTTTTTGTAAAACTCATTTAAACTCGTTGTAACCACTCAAAAGCGGTCCGATAACAATCGTAGGCTTGTGGTAAATCAATGCACACATTTTTTCGTTACATTTACGTATAAAAAACTTTCATTGTATTTTAAACTTACCAAATTCTACGGCGCATGCGCTAACTAGCCGGCCGTAGATATTTATTTACTTACTTCACTGTGAACTTTCAAACATTTATAAAAAACATATTTTACGGTGCATGCGCTAACGAGCCGGCCGTAGATATTTATTTACTTGCTTCACTGTGAATTTTCAAACATTTACAAAAAAGAAAACATTTCGTACTTGTGTGTTCTACATATTTTTACCTATAAAGTCGAGATACATGTATTTTTTCATTTTTTCTTAACATATAAAACATTGTCGCATTCTATACATTTTCTCTGTAGGAATTTGTATTTATATAATTGTCGCATATTTTTTAACCTATAATACATTGCATCTACTTGTATTTACGTATTTTTATCGTACATATTTTGTGTTCTAACAGAAAGAACAAATTTTCACACAATCAAAATCTACAATTCAAAAATGAACTCAATTTTCATATATACAAACATTTCTCTGTCAAAAATTGAAAAATTGTTCTCGCTACCAATTTTGTCACAATCATTCAGAAAATATGCATTTGTATTTCTACATTTCGTGTAAACAGCACGAAAGTTTATTAACAAATAACTAGGCTTTTAAAACGCCACCTTTCCAAGTTAAAAATCAACAATTCAACTCGTTCACTATACAAACACAATTTTAAAAAACTCGTATCGTTCGTAATTAAAACAAATTTTCGTACAAGAAAATCGCACTAATAATCAAATCGCATTTATTCTTAACTTACTTTTTTTCATTTGCCGACGGCAAAAACTATAGTGTATTTGAAAATCAAGAGAGAGTAAATTCCCAGAAATGTTTTGCAGTTATCAGTGTTAAAGGCAGTAAACCATAGACGTGCGTTTTCAAAATTAAATTAATATGGAAATAGAAATATTTAATTTGTTTTAGTTATTTATACCTAGATTACCAATTTTAGATAGATAAACATAATTCGTAAGTAGTAATTTAATTTGGGTAAAATGAAGAAAAAGTCAATATTATTTTAGGCATTTTGTTTTAGGCATATGTTTATTTACAAAATATGTATATAATATGTACAGATAATTACAATTAGGTATTTATAAATTAATATGAGGAGCTAAAAAAACAATTAAGTAGGTATATGAGAAAAAAAAAACCAACCGCAAGGATAAAATTTGACGAGCAACATGCAAAAAATACGACAATATTAAATCTTAAAAAATAAAAATCTAAAAATAAAATTAAAGTACATAAATTAATAATTTTAAAGTTATGGTTCCTCGCACTCTGTGTCAGAAGATTCACCATCTGATTCTAGAGAAATTACAATGGGCTCTATAGTAATATCAATTATGTTATCTAGCTCCCACATTTTTTTTTCTATTTCTGTAACGTGTCTAATACATTTTTGCCAATTTTCACTTGTTACTTCAGATATTGCCTTATTGAAGAGATTTTTAACATCTGATAATTTAAAAGTAGTGTTATTTCTGGCAACATAACCTTTAACTTGAGCCCATATTAATTCTATCGGATTCAGCTCACAATGGTAGGGTGGTAAACGAAGGATTTCAATTTCTCGTTTTTTGGCTATCTCCTCAATATTATATTTTTTATAATTTTGCTTATGTTTTTTAGCAATAGTTAACAATTCTGCCCTCAGCATTGTATTGTCAAAGGCTAAATTTTTAGAAGATAACCATTTTGCAATTTCACCCTTTTTCCATTTAGTGGTTGGTAAAGGTTCAAGTAATCTGGAGTGGTAACTTGCATTGTCCATTACAATAACCGATCCTTTTGGTATGAATTGAATCATCTGTTCAAAATATTCCTCAAACACGTCTCCATTCATTTCTTCGTGATAATCAACGGTTTTTTTTGATTCAAATAAGAGTAAACCATTCTCAAAAAAACCGTTTGTACTGCCTATATGACAAATAATTAATCTTTTACCTTTTCCTATAGGTTCCTTAAAACCAGTAGTATATCCTTCTAGAAAAGCTTGATGGGATGATTTTATATTTTTGTCTTTCCAAACTCTTCCAACACAATGTCCTTCATTAACCCATGTTTCATCTAAATAATAAATGTTTTTATTTTGAGCTTTAACTTGTTGTATTCTTCTGAGGTACTGTCTTCTCCAACATACAATTTCTTCAGAATCAATTAGCATTGAGTGTCTGCCCATTTTTTCAAATTTAAAGTTTAACTCATGTAACACTTTCCATAGTTTATCCCGGCTTATTGTGGGTAAATCAACATCATTCGTAATGGCTTGCAAAACTTTATCTAAAGTTGGTATTTGCTTGTTTATAAAAAATGAGTGAACAAGCTTACGAATAGCATTTTTAAAAAACTCGTCCACGTTGACTTTTAATAGTTTTGGTCTACCTGATTTCGGCTTTGGTGAGGTTACTCCACCTGATTTTTCCTCCTTTAGAACTCTATATATTGTAGATTTTCCATATCCCATTGCCTTAGATGTTGTTTTGATGTTTAAAATAGTGGTACACATTCACTACAGCACTCTTTTCATTGAGCGATAAATGGTCTAGTTTTAATTTTTTCACTGGCGTATACTCACAAACTGCTTCCATTTTTAGTCACTACTATTTGTCACGTTTATCGAAAATCAAATAACTGCATTTCTAGAAACTATTTAAGTCAAAATATCTGTCATTAGAAGCTGTTGCCATTCGGAGGTCGTTAAATAACAATTATCCCTTTCTATTCTGGTTACGCCTATGACGCACGTTAATCCTCTTAGGCCTACTGTAGTAACAATGAGAGATCATAAAATAATGTGATAGTCCAAGAAATTTAATAAATTTTGTATTGAAATTAACAAAAACAATTTAGAATGCATTACAAATATTGAAGTTTTACCGCACGTACTGTACTATAGTTTTGCATACCGAATTACTTTTTATTCTGGGAATTTACCCTCTCTTGATTTTCAAATACACTATAATTCTCGCATTTTGCAAATAGCTTCGCTAAAAATAAATCAAATAATAATCAAACCGCTTCAAACTCGACTAATAAAAACATTCCTAAAAATCAAAAAATCCTTTTGCAAACAAATCAATCTTCAACTAAAAACACATTCGACAAATTCATATTTTTATTGCATAAATTGTTTATCAAAATCTCATATTTTAAAAGATTGCACTTCAAAATACACCTGTCGCACGTGTGAAAGAAAACATCACACCGTTTTACATTTTCCAACTAACGAATCTAAAGATAATTTTACTAAAAATAAAAATAACAACTTTCAAAATTCACATTCAAATAATTCTACGTTTTACCACAGTTCGACTCCCCAAAGTCAAGCGCCGACGGGGGCGACTGCGTTTACACAGAATGCTAAAAGCGCTTTGTCAGCAACGGCTGTTTAAAACAGTCTTGTATTATTAGCTACTGCACAGGTACAAATCAAAACAAAACATGGTAAATCAATTACAATCAAAATGCTGTTAGACAACGGCAGTCAAACCTCTTTTATTTCACAGTCATTATTTAAAAAACTAGGTTATAAATCATATCCCAACAATTTGCATATTTCAGGGATTCTTAACGAATCCAGTCAAGTTTCTCAAAGCGTCGACGTTACTGTACTTTCTCGTAAAACTGAAAAACAATTTAAAATTTCATGTTCCATTGTTCAAAACATTACGCAACAATTGCCGCAAGTTGCAATTGATATTCAAAAGTTAAATATACCTCAATATTATATTAAAAACTTAGCTGATGAATCTTTCAATATTCCCTCCTGTATTGATCTTTTGGCAGGAGCGGATGTATACTATAAACTCCTTAAGGGAGGTTTCAAGGACTTAGGTAGGGGTCGCCCTACATTAATAAATACTCATTTAGGTTGTCTGCTATCAGGCTCAATCCCTCAATATTGCTTACAAACTGTACAACGTGCAGAAACCCGAGTACATTCATTATTAGCCATTAATCGGCAACAAAACTCAATCGAGGAAGACACTCATTGTCTTATCAAGAAATTTTGGAAACAAGAGGAGATCGACTCTCCTAATCCAATTTTATCGTCCGACGACGAAATTGCGGAACAAATATTTTTGGATACTACAATTATTTTAGAAAATTGTACATATCAGGTAGATTTACCTTTAATCGACAACCTTGCCTTCACTTCGCTTGGCAATTCGTATTACACGGCTAAAAACCGATTTCTCATTCAAGAAGCCCGGTTACATAAAAATCCACAACTTTTGACACTGTATCGTGAACAACTTTTGGAGTATATACAATTAGGACAGGCTAAAAAAGTTCCTTTCTCTCTAACAAATAATTCAAATTCGAATAAATATTTTGTCCCACACCTTTGTGTGTTCAAAGACGGTAGTACAACTCAAACACGAGTGGTCTTTGATTTTTCTGCTAAATCTTCTACAAATCTGTCTCTAAATGACATATCCCTTCGCGGACCTCAGGTGCAACCACCTTTATTTGATATTCTATGTCGTTTTCGTTCGTTTAAGTACGTACTCACTGGCGATATTCAAAAAATGTATCGTCAAATTCAAATAAATCTTAACCAAACATTTCTACAAACTATTTCAGGTTTATTCAAATTGGAAACTGAATTACACTCAATTTTAAATAAACATAATTTCAACTTACATAAAATAAAAACTAATATACTTCATGAAAACGCTTAGGAGCAAAATACTGCTTCAAATATTTTAAATCTCAATTTAGACAATGAACATTCGGAAAAAATTCTAGGTTTACACTGGAATTCAACAACCGATCTTTTTTACATTTCGACTCCAAACAATTTAACTTTCAATAAAATCACTAAACGTATCGTTTTATCCACTATTGCTAGGTGCTATGATCCCCTAGGCTTAATTAACCCTATAATTGTTTCAGGGAAACTTTTAATGCAAACTCTATGGTTATCCAAATGTTCTTGGGACCAGTCTATAACAGACACTGATTTTTTAGCCAAATGGCAACATTTTCTAGATCAAATAAATTTCATTAAAACCATACAGATTCCTCGGCGGATATTTTCCGATCACAGTATTATAAAAATCCAACTTCATGGCTTCAGTGACGCCAGCAAATCAGCTTATGGCTGTAATATTTATTTTGTTTCTTTTTACGAAAATCATATTCAATGTAACCTAATATCTGCAAAATCGCGAGTAGCACCTATTAAACCCACAATAACTATTCCAAAACTCGAACTTTGTGCCATGAAGCTTTTGGCCGAACTAACTGCAAAAATTTTACATATTTTTTAAAAACAATTTTCACTCGAATCAATTAATCTATGGTCCGAGTCACAGATCGCATTATCCTGGATTCAAGCACATCCCTCAAAATGGGACACGTATGTCAGTAATCGTGTATCCCAAATTCAAACACTTGTACCCAATGCCTCCTGGCGATATATTGATTCAAAATCAAATCCCGCAGACATGCTGTCTAGAGGAATTTTTACCTCTGAACTTTTAAACTTTTGGTATTCAGGGCCTAATTTTCTAACAGACCCTTCGTTCGATATAAATGACTGTAACAAGTTTAAGCCAGTCGTTTTACCTTTAAAAACGAGACAATCTACTATTGTCGCTAATTTTTCAACTCACCTCGTAATCGAATCCACCGAATTCTGGTACTCAATATTCTTAAAATTTTCAAAGTTTTCTAAACTCCAAAGAACCATTGCATATGTTCTTCGATATAAAAATAATTCAACAAATAAAAATCATTTTTTAACTTACAACTCAATACTATAACAACATTTTAATATTTTTTTCCATTTTTTATACAAGGTGTTCTTCAAAAATAAGACACCTCCCTTTTATTCTAGAAACTAGCGCCGCATCAGAGGTACAAAAGGGCTGCATACCCTTATATTTTTATTCTCGTTCATAGGGAAAATTATCCCTTAGCAACAGGCTCTCCATAGCCAAACAATTTTCAATCTATCGTTCATTGCACATACTTTTCTATTTTTTCGTTTTGCACTCAAGAAGAAGTTCTTTATTTAAAGACTTCTTGTATTTCGTTCATTTTCGCATTTTCAATCTAAAGGGAAGTCCTTCATTTTATAGCAAGGCTCCTGTACTATTTTTATTCGCATTCGTTCGCATCATTTTTCTATAGGATGATCTACTAAACGATTATACCCTCTTCTAGCAAACATATTTCAATCTCTATGGTGAGACACCTCCCTTTGGTGCCAAACTAGGTCCAAGGGGTTGTAAACGGGATACTAAAATGCCCAGTTATGTATCGTTTTAAAATTCATTTGCGAGGAAAGTTATTTTGGGCCGAGGTAGTAGTTATAGAGAGAGGGCTAAGGGGTTGATCTGGGATACCTCTGCCAGCAGATCTGAGAAAAAGCCAACGCCTGGAGTTGCAATTTTCGCAAATTATGTTAACAAAAACTCTTGTCAACTGTATAGGGAAACTACCCTCTTTAACAAATAAAAACTTTAAAAATGTCCTTCTAATAAGGCTCTATTTTCAGGATTACTTATCCATTTATCACACTTTTTCATGTATTCAACTTTCAGGGAAAACTACCCTCAAACAATTATTTTTATCATAAACATTCTTTAACATTTCTACTTTACTTTGTACCAAAAATCCTCTGATGTGGCCAAAAAAGGTGTTCGTACATTCATTTCAATTGTTGTACTGGAAAAAACATTCCACAACAAAAAACTATTCGTTAAATCAAACCTTTCTACTTTTATACATACAAGGGATCAATAACCCATCATTTTAAAAACCAAACAAAAATCAATCAAATAAACTACATAAATAAATCTTAAAAACAAAATAAACAAAACGCATTCATTTTAATTGTCGCTTTCACGAAACATATTTACATTCAAAGTTCTTGAAACCTACCCTGACAGGGATGGTAACATTCGTTCGATTAAAAATTTATCTAACGGCAGTACTTACGTAAGACCGATTACTAAAGTCGTCCCTATTGGTGGCAACGACATTGATCAACCTCAATAAACGCTTTATTTTACTTTCCTTTTGTTATATTTTTGTCTGTGTACAGGCATTAATATTTGTCGTATCTAACCGCATATGTAAATTCACGCTTTTCTATCCTCTCCTTCAAAACCCCATCGACATATACAAATGTAACATTTTGTTACACTCGGATCGCGCACCAGCAAAGGTGACGTTCCCTTAAGCGTTTACGCAATTTTTGAAAAAAAAAAAAGAGTCCATGGTGGGTACTAACTTAAATTTTAATAGCCGAACCCGGGGGCTATTGGGGAAAATAAATATAGATATATAGGAGTCTCAGACAGATTGTCAAAGGAGCTCCTAGGGTTTTTAATGAAGGATGCCATTATGCTGAGAGCAGGCATACCTTCAAATATTTCATACGTTTTATCTTTTTCATTTATACAAGGTGATACGAAACCTTTAACGGGAGATACTCCTGCTATTGCACTTCTGCTTGAATTGCACAAGGCACTTCATTTTATAGCAAAGACCTTAAACAAGCAGTGATGCAATTTCTATTTTTCATTTTTTTTCTTCATTTTTTATATTCATCATTCAGAAACCTTTACATTTTTTTCACTTTTTATACAGGGTGATCTCATCCAAAGATTATACCCTAGGGACATTTCGTGTCCAGATACTCTGACAATTCTTTTTATACAGGGTGATCCCACAAGCGGAAAATATTCCCAAATACTTTAAACTTTTTTCATGCATACAGGGTGAGCAAATACCCTTAGGATTTTATATCCATCCCAAATACTTTAAACTTTTTTCATTCACACAGGGTGAGCAAATACCCTTAGGATTTTATATCCATCCCAAATACTTTAAACTTTTTTCATTCATACAGGGTGAGCAAATACCCTTAGGATTTTATATCCATCCAAATATTTTAAACAATTCTACTTTCATACAGGGTGATCGTATACCCTTGGGATCTTTTTGCCCATTTTCGTTCAAACATTCATGTACTGTTTTGGCATTCATTTGTAGGGAAAAACTATTGTAGGCTGAGGTAGTCGTTATAGAGAGAGGGCTAAGGAATTGATCTGGGATATTCCTGCTAGCAGATCTGGGAAAGCCAACGCCTATAGTTGCAATTTTTGCAAGTGTTGCTAAGATTTTGGCATGTTTGTTTTTTAATTCCAAATAAGGAACATGGCTCGGTGATGCCTAATCACAAATCGTTTGTACAAATCATATTTTTTATTAAACTATGCGCCCACAAGCGGCCAGGATTCAAATATCCAATTTTTATTAAACTATGCGCCCGCAAGCGGCCAGGATTCAAATATCCAATTTTTATTAAACTATGCGCCCACAAGCGGCCAGGATTCAAATATCCAATTTTTATTAAACTATGCGCCCACAAGCGGCCAGGATCCAAATATCCAAATATTTTAAAACTTTTTACATTTTTCAAACTTATTTCAATTAAACTCATTCCGAAACTACAGGGTGATGACCCAAATTACTAAAAAATTTAAAAAAAAAAAAAAAAAAAAAAACTTTCAATACCAATGCGTCGCTATACTCCGCCTCTTTTCGCGGGGGGAGAATGTTTAATTTTCAGATAATTAAACATGTAAACTCATATTCGTTTATTCGTTCAACCGGCAACGCCGCACCAAAATACGTTGGCGAGCGGCATCAAACCAGGAAGCGGTTTCATCAAAGATAACTTTTTTTGCTCTATTTTAATGATGGTATTAAGCCGTAAATTTAACCGTCGCGTCTAGACAATAGAAAAAATCTTACACTTGTTTACGCGGCTCACGTTAAAGAATCTTTCGAGAAGGTGTTGCGCAATCCGAAAAGAAAGATTTTGAAGCGACGGAGGTCGTCGAATTAAAACTCAGTGTGTTGCTAGCCGCGAACCAGGCTAGGACCCTCCAGTGTCTAATTATCACTCATGCAGAACACACGCAAATTAATATTTTCTGAATGATGTGGTCATTTCTTTAAATTAACTATAATACTTTGTTCACGATTACTAGTTTAATGTAATCTTTGTTACGTTGTTGTTTTTGTTCATTTATTTATTTAACAAGTCTAATAAATGGTTAAATAAAAGTGTCCATTGTTTTTGTTGGATGAAGTTGAGAAGGCAAACCTACTACAGCACATTTCTTCAATCTAAAATTACAGTCCACTCGAAATTCGAACTACGATGCAGTTTAAAAAGGCGGTAACACATTGTTGGCCGTCCTGGGAAACTGGCACAACATAGGGCTTATTCCAGAACCCTCAACAAGTGGCTTTTAATATAAAACAAATGAAATAAAATGTTTAAAAACCAATGCAAATCCTTAAATCCAGAATTTTATTTAAATGTATAATTTTCAAGGCATTCAATAGTTGTATATTAGGTTTGTTCCAACATAACACAAAACCAGTTTTCATACGGTCGGGATTCTGCGCAGTCTAGATTTGGTGACCCCGATTCTATTCTGCGCAGAATCCCGACCGTACGAAAACTGGTTTTGTGTTATGTTGGAACAAACCTATTGTAAACAGTGTCGACTGTCTTAGCAAGGTCAATGAATAGCTAGAACTTTTTCTTACATTTAATGTATTATATCATAATAATATGTTGATAGATACTTCGAACTCCGAGATAGGGGATTGGCTGTTCCTAGACCAGAAATTTAAGTAGGTACATATTTGCCAGAACCTTTTAAACCCCTTAAAAATGTCAATAATTCTTTGTGAAATGGTAGACATCGTAATATGTAAGTTGGGCAAAAGGATCAGGTAGTTCCTAATCCTACCATTCGGTTTGGCAAAAAATATGAAATCAAGAGATTAACTACCCCTAACCTTTAATTTCCTTTTGATGTACTTGTAGGTACCTGTTTTAATGAATTGAGAATATTTATTTCTAGTTTAGACATCAGTATTCACTATTTCATTCTTTGCAAAGCAAAGCAGATTATTTTTTGGAACCTGATGAAGTGGGTGATTTTTTTGCCAACGAAATTTTTGAAATAATGCCAAATGATGAACGCGTGATTGCGTTTTGCGATTATATTATGGATAACTTCATTAATGTTCAATCAAAATTTCGTCCACATATATGTGCTTGCATCACAAATAGCATATGTAGAACAACGAATGCATGCGAGTCATTCCACTCCCAATTTATCTCAAATTTTATTCGGCACATCCCGATATTTTTAACTATTGATTTGTATTATTTTTTACCTGTTCGGACAGTAGACCAACTGACCTATAGAATTATGTTGACCCTTTTCATCAACGGATTATAGCAGGTAAATTTAAGCGAAGAAAAGTAAACACCTTACCTTGATAATCCTCTGGCACGAACATGAGTTGTTCCACGACTCTATCCCCATCAGCCTGATCGGGAAACAATCTCGGCGGCCCCTTGTAGTTTCCCGGAAACTCCGTGCCTCCGTTCATGAACCAGAGCTTTCCTTGATGTTCCCTAGCCGTAGGTTCCCCCGCCTCTTCCTCACTCTCAGCTGCAAGATCGAGTCGGTTCGAAGCTGATGCCGCCAAAAGCGAATCGATCGAGTTGGAGTCGTCTTCATCCTGAAGAGTAACGCGGACCCAAGGAAATTTTTGATGGATCAGCAACGAAACGCTGAAGAAGAAGAGGAGAAGGAAGAACAGCCTGCGCGCCGATAGTCGCGGGGGCATTTTCAGGGATAATCCATTACCTAAAAAAATACAATTGTTCCTTTACTGGTTTGAGGATTTAAATTAATGAGTCAAATTTAAGGATGGAAAATGTGGACACAATAATTATTAAATAAGTTTCGTTGAAGGCTAAAGTGTTCAGCTTATATAAGAATAGTATATTATGCAACGATCATGTATTAATAGCCATTACATGAAAGTTGCATACGCTAGTTTTTCTACTACAAAATATAAATAAGTACTTTAACTGAAAACAATTAATTTATTTGATACATTTGATATAATAAGAATAATTTTGACATTATCTTTCACAGAACTTCAACAACTTGATTTCAACGTAGAAATTTCTATTGGTGCAAAGTCAGTTTTATAATAGAAAGCAGGGGGTTCTATTGGTCAAAGTCAGTGTTATAATGAAAAGTGTGCTAAAATGAGGTTTAATATAAAACGGATAGCGCACATTTAATAAGTTATTTAAAGTACAGGGGTAGAAAAATGTTTTATTCCTGATCGGGCTATTATAAGCTTATATCAGGCTTAATTCCCGTTGTTAGGATATTTTGACGTTTGTTGAATATTGCTGTCAGCGTTTCATTATATTTAGTGAATGTGCTTATTTTATTAAAATCGATCAGAAATAAAATAATCTATGTACCTCGGGAATTAATGAGCCTTAATTACCTCAGACAATTGCAGTCCCTCGGGCCAGAGGCCCTCGGGATGCAAACTTTGCCTTCGGGGATTAAGGCCCTTATAATTCCCTTGATACATAAATTACTATATTATGGTTTTGTCTGATAAGCTTCGTACATGACGATCAATATTAGTAATTAAAGGTAAACTCTATAACATACTACGACAGATGATTCAAGAAGATAATTGTGCGACTCCAAGTGAGGAATATTTATTGTCAATTGTTTCCCAATAATAACCTGAAACCCGGCTGCTGGTACCCTTCTTGCTTGCAGTGCAAATATGTTATAAGTTGAAAACCAAATATTATAAAATAATCATAAAAATACGAATACATTATTTACCTTATAAAACAACACACTAAAAATTATTTGATGTATATGAGTATCTCATAAAATCAGTTTCTCGAGTGGTTTTTTGCCAGCACATCGATTGATTAATATGACACATGTAAAAATATTAATAAAATTGGTTTTATTTTAACGTTAGCAATAAACTTTGTGGGAGATGTATCCATGTGTTCAAAGATTACAAGTCAGATAAGATATGATTACCTATTTTTAAGTATTTACCTTTCTCGTACACTTTTTTCACGATAAAGCAGTGATTTTTTTTTAATTTATATATTTTTTATCTATTAGAGAAAAAGCTTTTCGGCTATAACCCCTAAACCTGTATGTATCAATATATCTACCAGAAATCTACAGATTACCCTTAACAACGCAGTAAACAAAATCGGAAACTCTGCAGCAAAAGAAATTGTACTAGTGGTCTCCCTGTATATAAAAGGAACCTTTAATAATCATCTTCCTGAGTCACTCCCATGGTGTCCCTGAACCAAGTTTAAATGTTTAAATGGGCCAAAAAACCACTCCAGATTTCCCTTCGGCCATCGAAAGTTTCACCTTCGAAAAGTTCAAAAACGCAAAAATCAACCAAATCCCCGGAGCCGTTTTCAAAAAAACACAATTTTAAGATTTTTTTCGCAAAAAATGAGAATATTCGAAAAATTCATTTTCAATTTTTCTCTTTTTTGCAAGAATGCGAACAAAAACTTCTAGAAATACAAAAAGAACTCAGCTTGAACTAAATTTCAATAAAAATCAATTTTTTTTCGTGGTCGATATTGGAATGAATGCCTTGAATTGTTTGTAAAACGCTATCTACTAGAATACTAATATGTGTTTGCCTTGTGGAAATATTAAAACATCATATGATAAGCTTGTAAAAAATGAATCTTTATTAACAAATAGATGAAACTTCATTATGAAATCTATTACAAAAATGACCATTGAATAGAAAAATATATCGATGATGAGGAAATTTATTTGAAGTCTTTTTGTTTGAAATGTTTGAATTACCCAAAAAAATGAAAAAAACCCATTCTTTAAACATAACGGGAGTTATATGCCCGTACAGCTCTCAGTAGTTTGGTATTATAATCTGGATGTGTGCCGTTTACTTTGTCGCTTGTTCGCTACAGTAACCGAGTCCACAGTCCATTTTGCGGCAAAAATATGGCACGTGAAAAAATACGGCATGAACTTTTGGAGTGGTTGAGATTCCCAGGTCCAGGTAACTTGTTTTGAATTGCGAAACATAAACCTCAAATTTTTCGTCAAGAAAATTTGAAAAACACGAATTCACGAAGTCACTAAAACATTTGACATACTTCAAACAATGGATGTTACATTTTGCCCGAAGAATATCTATTCTGTTTAACAAACTTTTGCAGGCATTTCCAGCAAAAGCGGAAGCCCCATGTACGGAATCTTTGGACACATTGCTGGAATTCTTTCAGCATGTGGTTATACAGGATGTTTACAACTCCCAACATCAGATAAAGTTCAGGTGGAGGGATTATTTCGATGATCAGCGTGTCTGGGTTTCCTGTAAATATAAGCTCGTGGGGATTCCAAAGAAAAAAAAACGGATTTTTGAATTTTCTCATTTTTGGCGAGAAAAATCTTAAAATTGTGTTTTTTTTTGAAAACAGCTCCGGGGATTTGGCTGATTTTTGCGTTTTTGAACTTCTCGAAGGTGAAACTTTCGATGGCTGAAGGAAATCGAGAGTGGTTTTTTGAGCCACTATAGATCCAACGGTCATAGAGATATTTTAAATTTATAAATATTGAATTATTTCAAACATTCTACGTATATTGCGATTATCAACAAGGACAGACTTGCTTTCGCACTAAATGATAACGACTTTGTAGAATTCGATTTTCATTTGTGGTTTTTGATAAGAAAATAGACAATTTCCTTATTTAACTCGGTGACGAAAGAAGGTAGTGTATTTTTAATTACAATTAATTTAAAAAAAATATATTTTTAAACTGATTTAGACATGAAAAATGAAATGAAAAATGAAAAATGTTAATGGATGCAATTTGATATATTAAAAAAAGTGAAATCATTAGATATGTAGTTGGTTAAGAAGAAACTATAAATAAACTAAGATAAAATAATCCATAAAATAATGTTGTTTCTATCCATGTTCCTAAATATATTTAAAAAAATTATCTCCTTTACTTTTGCTGTGAAAACGCGTTGAAAAATATAATACCACTTCGATGACACGAAATTAAAAATAGTTCTGTAATTACCATTGTTGTCATTAATATAACTAAAAACCTTCAATCATCTTATTATAAATAACCGCTACAATATCTTATTCGTGTTAACCAGAGTGTTTAGAAAATAACGAATTATTTGTAATTCAATAATTATACTTTTTTTAAATTATAATTTTATACGAGGTGACACTAATTCTGTTTAAAATAAAATGGATTATATAATTCATCATAAATTATAATCCAGTAAATTAACGCCACAAAAACCCCAAACCTGTGCATCAAATCTGTCCGTCAAATTTTTTTTTTTAATTTCCAGGTATTTATAGGTACATAAAATGGCTCTAGAGTTCCCGAAAATCTGTTTTTCGACGATATCTGCCGAAATATGACCCTTAGAGCATTTTTGTTTAAAAAAATGAAGAGCAGTTCATTACCTACAAAAGTTGTCTCTATGATTTTTTTCGCTACACTAATATTTTTTGCAAAAACAGCGTTTCAAAAATTCGCAATTTTGAGAATCTGAAAATTCGCAAAATTATTGTGGTGAAAACGGAGAATTTGAATATCCTCCCAAAACTTGAATATCCTCCCGTTTTTGTTTGAAGACAAAAGATATGTAATAACCAACGTTTTTTCACTTTTTGCACTTGATTAATAAATTGATTGTAAAAAAATCCAATTTGAGAAAGTTTTTTCGTGCACTTAAAAAAATACTTGATATATATATTGTTGAAA
Organism: Crepidodera aurea; assembly: GCA_949320105.2. NCBI lineage: Eukaryota > Metazoa > Arthropoda > Insecta > Coleoptera > Chrysomelidae > Crepidodera > Crepidodera aurea. The sequence goes on along the minus strand of OX439472.1, from coordinate 65,371,581 downwards.
AGGTCAGAATGTGATCTTTTATTTAGTACAATTCCTAACCCCAAAAAATTTTAGCACAAAAAAAAATGTCGATTTTTCATAGGGGTGAGAATTTTCTCAATTTTCCGGAAAACCAAAAAATATGAAAAAAAAAAAGAAAAATGCAATCGACAAGGGGAAAAGCTAAGCTTTCTACTGATATGCGTTGAAAACCGATATGGTCTTTGATTATCTATTAATTCCCGATAGACCCGAGCATTTTCGAAAACTCCCGAAATCCAAAAACGCCCTAAAAAAACATGTTGTTTATGAAAATACACAAAAAATTTATTGAATCTTTCTGAATATATTTAACACCTTGCAAAGCCCCATTATCCAAAAGGATTCGGTGAAATTAGTCTTGATCAAAAAAATATGAATAAATTTATAGGCGGGTCAAAATATCGAGCAAAAACAAACTTTGGCCCGGTTTTTCAATAATTCAGAGAAATAGATAAAAGGAAAAAGTAACACGATATTATAGCTACAGGTTCCTTCTTTCATCTGAACTTTGAATCATGAAAAAATATTAATTTTTACGTGATTTATTAAAAAATTTGTAATCCGCTTGGGAGTGTCATTCCTTTATCTCAGAATGCAGGGCAGGAGCTAAAAATGGGGGTGCGTTTTGGAGCCGGTTATGTCGAAAAGTATCATATTTTCGACAAAAATGATGAGGATCATTTTTGTAAGTAATGAACTGATCTTCATTCTCGTCCAAGCAAAAAAAAGTCCAAACAAAAAAAGTGTCATATTTTCGGAAATATGGTCGAAAATAGGCAAAAAAAAAACACATTTTTGAGACCAATGGGCCATTTTCCCACACTTCCACAAATTTCAGACAGCCGAGATTTTCGGGGGTGAATGTACTCACTGATGCCCGAGTTGAAACCTTCGTTTATTGGACTATTAGGCCAATCCCATAATTATAATAGCATTTTGACATATGCCGAAAAAAATTAATAAAATTATTAAGCAGTTTTTTACATGGTTATCAAAATATTTTCTTATATGCGTGATAGTGCAGTTCTCGACACATTCATCATACTCACAATTAAGTAATTACAAATCAATGATAATAAATAAATAACTGGTCGATATATTGATATTAACCAAAAAAAATGTTTATCAAATTATTAAACAGTTTTTGTCAACATATTTTCTAAGATGCGTGACAGTGTAGAACTTAAAACAATTCTCATACTGATAATGATAATAATTAAAAGAATTTTGAATTATAAAACAAACTTAATTATTCTTACCAAGAGTAATTATGGATCAATAAATCAAATTTTGGAGGGCCAAGAAGGAAAGCCGGGATAAAATGAAGATTTTTCAGTGATTCCGTAATTTTCCAAAATGCACGTTAAGTTTAAATCGCCTTTGCTCTTAGTGTTTTCGTGTTTATTCCGTTGACAATAGAAATAACTAGAAATAACGTCACTGTCTTGTTATAGTAAAGTACTATATCTGCAATTTTTGCCTTATTACTAAAATTGTCGTTCTAACAAGTTTTTTTTATAAAATATGTTTCAAAAAAATGTCATACTTATGCAGACTTCGATATTTGCAAACGAGAACTGTCACTAGTCGACAGTCGTCAACTTTCAGATTTTAAATTTATCTACAAAATCGTTAACGGGCAAATTGAATCTAGCGAAATTTTAAGTAAAATTAGTTTCATTACTCGCGAGTGAAAAATCTTTTCAAAATTAGTCAAAGCACTACTAACTACTACTAGTCCAGTAAACTAAGATATCGACCTGGACATCAGGTTGCACAAGAATATTTTTTTTTTAATTTGCTGCTATTCATGGTTACATTGAACTGTGAAAATCTCAACTCCTTTAAATTTGTGGAAGGGTGGGAAAATCGCCCCAGAGTTCTGGAAAATCCGTTTTTGGCCGATATCTCCCAAAATATGACTCTGAGAGAATTTTTGTTCAGACAACAAATAAAGAGCAGTTTATTGCCTACAAAAATGATCCTTATCATTTTTCTCGAAAATGTAATGGTTTTCGACATAATCGGCCCCAACCGCATCTCGTATTTTTAGCTCCCGACCTGTATCTAGAGAGCACGTTCTAGAGGAATGCCACTCCCAAGCGGACTAAAATTTTTGAATAAATCGGGCAAAAATTAATATTTTTTCATGATTCAAAGTTCAGGTGAAAGGAGGAACCTGTAGCTATATTACCATGTTAATTTTTCCTTTTAGTCATTTTTCGGGACTATTGAAAAACGGGGCCAAAGTTTGTTTTTGGTCGAGATTTTAGCCCTTCTATCAATCTGTTTATATTCTTTTTATAAAGAGTAATTTCACTAAATCCTTTTAACCAATGAGGCTTGGGAAGGTCTTGAATACATTCCAAAAGATTCAATAAGGATTTTTTTCGTATTTTTATAAATAACGTGTTTTTTCAGGGTTGCTTTTTTTTGGATTTTTGGAGTTTTCCAAAATGCTCTGGGCTAATCGGGAATTGATAGATAATCAAGCACCCTATCGGATTTCAACCCACATCATTGGAAAGCTTAGATTGTCCCCTTGTCTACGGTATTTTTCTTTTTTTTACATTCTCTTACAATTACGAATTTTTCAATCGCCGTTTTCGCACAAAATATTCGCGTAGCGAAAAAAATGATCAGGACCAATTTTGTAGGTAATAGACTGCTCTTTATTTCTTGTCTGAACAATAATTCTATGAGAGTCATATTTTGGGAGATATCGGCGAAAAATGGATTTTCCATAACTCTAGGGCCATTTTCCCACCCTTCCACACATTTCACGGAGTTGAGATTTTCAGAGTTCAATGTACCCATGAATACCTACAAATAAAAAAAAATTATTCTTGTGCAACCTGATGCACAGGTTGATACCTTTTCCGCCCTTCATTTACTGGACTATACCTAAATTCTCCTCTATCATACAATACAATCTCGTCACTCACCGATGTGGATATATTCTCTTCCTCTTTGATAACTTTTACAAACACTATTAAAAAATTATATCCATCTCATCTTGACTAGTTTCTTTTATATAATATGTATAATATATATTTTTTCTTATTTTTATTGTTAAGCAACATTTGAAAGATTTATCCATTTTGTATTAGTTCAGTAAACAGTGAATACTGTACTGGGCACGTCCTGTTTGTATTCTTATATAAATAAATATCTAAAATAACTACGTCGCTGGAAGGTTGGGAAGGATATAACAACTTCGATTTTACCTAGTGGTTATGGCATATTTTATGCTGTAAAATTAATAAAATTGAATAATTTGTCATTTTTAAATAAAAAAAAAATGCACCATAAAATTAATGGAAATAATAAAAAACAACGAAAAATATTACGCCATCACCAATAAAATTTTATTAAAAAAAATGTTTCCTCTCTACTGTTGCTCTCAGAATTAGCAGAAATTAAATAAATAACTATGTTATTTGCGCTAAAAAATTAAGATGTGGGAAATTTTCTTTTAGTCATTTTAAGAGTAAACTAATTAATTTAACAAAAAATTTGCTGTAATAACATACGTTTAATTTCGATCCATATACGCAGATAACATACTCGATACCAGTAATATTTAAGATGCGAGTACAACTTTATCTCTGTCTGTTCTCACTCACAACATTACTTCTTTCCACCCCGCGCCATGTTAGGGAATGCAAAATAAGTTTGTATTAAAGAGTTTCAATCTGAGGACTACTTGGTAACTTGAATAGCCCATCAAAAATGGTAAAAAAGTTATTTGTTTTGATCTTCAATCCTTAATAATTCTTCTTCGCTTTACCTTTCACCTCTTTCACATTTTTTCGATTCTTTTCGGTCCCTTGTTAGTTATTTCAATTATTCTAAAAATTTTTCTATTTTTCGTTCTTGTTCCTTTCTTCTGTTAACTTAATTTTGTCGTTTTTCTTTTTCTTTGACTTATTAACCATTTCCTATTTATCTCTGTTCTATTTATCTTCCCTATTGTTTCTTGGTGTAATTAGTTTTCAAATACCAGACTTTCATCAGTCTGGTATTTGAAAACTGACTGACAGACTGATGAAGTCAAGTGGCAAAAACTATAGCGCTAACATGTGTAGATCAACAAAAAATTATATATTTTTACGTACCATGAATCTTTTCTCGTGCTGTTTTAACTTTTTATCTCTCCAAATATATTAATACAAGCGTATTATATGAAATCTTTGAGTAGATAAAAAATGTACGGTTACAATAATAATAATAATAATTTATTTACCATGAAATTACAAAATATGCCCATAAAAGTAAAACTTGTGCGTGGGCCGAATATTCCATCTATGCATTTGTGTGCAGGTTTTCGTAAATATAATTTCATTCAAGTAAATATGGTATAAATAAAGATGTATAATAAAATAGTGAAAATTTTGGATTGTTATTTACGTACATGTTAACACACCAAGATATACACATATACATGTCAATACAGGGAATAATATAGCCATAGACCGGACAAATTATAATGACTATTTCACGCACTTGTAAAATGAAGCTCCAGTCAAGTTTGGATTATCGATAATACTAAACTTGACTCTTGACTCTGATTGGCCTATCAAGTTCGGTGTTTTCAGATTTATGTATGTGACAGTTAAACGTCAAATATAAATAACCACGCTAAAAATGAGCAGATTTGGTTTAAATTCCATCGAATTAATAACGCCTGTCGAGAACTAGCTGTTATATTAAAGGACTGGGGCTTCAACATGATAAAAATGAAAGCTTCTGATTACAAGGAATGTGTCGTAAACGTAACTATTGCAAGTACAAGCGGGTGTTCAAATAATCAAGCTCAAAGCATTGTATATAATAACTGCACCATTCATAATTATAATTGAGAAATATTTAAGTACGTTATGTTAATACTGATTTAATTCATATGATTTTTGTTCGATGTCAATGGTTCCTGTTTATTAAACTTTATTAATGTTTCCGATCAACTTCTTGCCTTTTCTGCTAATTTCCTCTAATTTTACCAAATTTTTTACCTTTTACTTTGTTTGTGAAATAGTCTAATAAAATTCCACTCGTGAGACAAAAAGAAGACATTTTATTAGAGTTATTGAAAAATTTATACGATTTGCAAAGTGTTAATGCCAAACACTACTATTATTTCATCATGGGTTTTACACCATGCAGAACTTTTTATAAAGAGTAAAATTTTTTCGTAAAACTAATAATATAATACATATTACAATGAGAATAGAATTTAAAGTATTATTAAAAAATCAAAAATTATATTTTTTTATCAAATCGATTACATACTTATTTTTATAACACCCATAATGCGACCCTGTTCTTTTCACGAATAAAAGGAAGCTTGCAAACATCGAGGCCCCAAAGCTCCTAAATACTAAATTGAACTTTTCTGCAGAGGTGAAATATTTGGGGGTCACCTTTGACAGCAAGTTAACATGGAACTCTCACCTAGAAAACAGAGTCAAAAGAGCATACATATCTTATGAACAGTGCCGTAGAACCATTGGCCGCACCTGGGGAATGTCACCTAAGGTTACGGCCTGGATCTACACTGCAATCATAAGACCTATGCTAACGTACGGTGCGATTGCCTGGGGAGTCAAAACTAGCCAGCGGACAGTCGTACGCAAATTGGATCAAATCCAAAGAATACAACCTGACATAGGATCTGGTCAGTCGAGGTGTAATCTGTGGTACGAGGTCCTTGGAGAGGTCCCACTGCTACAAGCCAACACAGATTCGATTGCACCAAGATATGCCTTTTACAGGCCCTACAGGGTAATAACAAAAAACGTACAAGAGGCTACATTGGCAGCAGGTGCCTTGTGCATCTACACCGATGGGTCTAAAACAAATGAGGGGTCAGGCTGTGGAATTTATTCCAGATCCCTGAATCTCAATATAAAATGGGCAATGGGTTCTAATGCCAGTGTAGCTCAAACAGAGCTCACTGCTATCTCAATCGCCGCAAAAGAGACTACCAGTAGAAACATTACTGGTAATAATATTTACATCCTCACGGACAGCAGACAGGCACTACTAGCTCTGGATAGACCACGGATTACATCAGGTCTAGTACTAGAATGTCACCAGGTCCTGATCGAAGCTTGCAACAACAACGTGGTCACGTTAGCTTGGATCAAAGGTCATGGAAAATCAAAAGGCAACCGTGCAGCTGACTCTTTAGCTAAGAAAGCAGCCTCCCAAAAACTTTTGGGACCTGGCACTTTCATAAGCTTATCGGCATCAGCTGTGGCTGACCTACTGAAGAAACACTCCCTTGACAAGTTTAAGGGTAGATGGGATGACAAAACAGGTTGCAAGCTAGCCAAGGAACTATTACAGTATCCGAACAGCGAAACAGCCAAAAAATACATGACTATGAACAGACAGAACCTGCGCACAGCCACAGGTATCCTGACTGGCCACTGTCATCTACGAAAACACCTCTACAGGATGGGGTTATCTGACACTCCACTGTGTAGAGGATGTGAACAGGAAGACGAGACTGTCGAACACATTCTTTGCGAATGCCCGACACTCTCACAAATGAGACATTTTATTTTCGGCGAGCGGTGGCTAACACATGCCAACATGAGGGAGCTACCTTCAGGCGACGTCATCGCCTACTTTAAACAAGTAGGCTGGCTGACGAGCTAGAAGGAAGGCTCAACCTCAGAAGGACGCACAATGGGCCAAATGTGGCCTACGTGCTGTGGGGTGACCCACCCTTCTAGATTTACAGATACAGAATGCGACCCTGTGTACTAGGACTGTCACTTTTCTTTATCTTGGAAATATACCACACAATTTTTGTCGGACCCGGTCGCCCAGATGTCGCATCGGGAGATGTGGGGTTGGCGTATTGGTATCATTAAATGCTACTTTTGTTATTTCTGTTTGGACATGTTTAGCATTCCCAACTTTTTTCGTCTCACTGTTGGTACACACATACTAGGAAGTAAATATAAGCTGGTAGTTCATAATAGCCCTGATAGTAAAGGTTTTTCCTAACACTTTCTACTTTTACACAATCATATTGCGCCCATATATCGCTTTTAATTAAGTAGATACCTTTTTTCTAATTGAAAGATGAATACTAACAACACTGAAATCAATAATAATGTTGTATATAGCGTGCGTAACGCTCCAAAAATATAATATATTTGGGAATAAATTATGAGAAACGAGGATGTAGACACAGTTAGAGTTAGATTTATTTTTATTGGCCTACATTTTATAGTTATAAAGTAAGTAAGAGGAAAATAACAGCTCAAAAAATCGTATTGTATCGTGGTTAGTTTTTTACTCAAAGTTTCGTATAATTTTTCAATTCTGGTCATACCATTTTAGCGCATTTTCCAAAGTTCATATCAAATTTTGATTAGTCTATTCACACCTCGCTAGATGTAAAATTTCATGGGAAATTAAATGAGGATGATTCAAAGTCGTCGAAGAGTTATGGATGATTTTTAAACTCGTCAAAATATGGTCTTCAAAATTCTTTAGCACACTGTTTATATACATATTTTTCGTACTTTGGGGGCTAAAGTGACAACTTCACTCCATTCTGACAGTGACTGAAGTGTCACTTTTTGAACCTCCAAGATTAAATATTGACGAAAATGAATGAGGTAATGACACTAGTATAGCATATTAGCAATGACAATACAAAGTATTTTTGTTACATTGCAATGTTACTATGGTAACGAAATTGACAGTTTAATAAACGAGTTGGAGAGAGAAAGAACGTGAAAATGATCGAGCAAAAATAAACAAGGTGTATTCATCGTTTCCTGTAATCCCGGAATGACTTTGATTAACAAAACCACATACACTAATTGTTGTCCTTTAATTAAATAAATATTTGAACAAATGTGTTCTTGTATTTAAAGTATTACGTAGGTATTGCATTTTTATAAATAAATATCAATTCATGTATTGTCAATGAAATGTGTCAAAATATATTTTATTGTGTCCTTCGATTTTTTTTGGTGGAAAATTGTTATCAAAACGCCAAATTTCATTTGGCTTCGTTTACGTACAAGATGTATGGCAAATCGATATTTTTTGTATAATAATAATGTGATTGATTTGGGTACCAGGCCATATAGGATAATAATGGACGAGATGGTAGATACTCTAGTAAAACGGGGAAAATTTACCCAAAATGTCACATTCGAAGAACAAAACTACGCAAGCTTAGAATGACTTTAACTACGCATTTTAACAGGATTACTTACAAGTAAAAGTTGGTGGAGATATAAAAATCACCCCACTCATGTTAAATCAAACCTAACCTACAGCCTATAGTAGATGTAATCGGCCATATCACATACTTTTATATTTTCTTTTTCAATACATCATTTCTTTGTTTTGTAAATAATATTAAACTTGAGATTTTAAATTAATTAATAAATTACAGACTTTCAGAGAAAATGTACCTTCTAGTTAATTTTTTGAAGTAACTGATAATTTGAATAAGAAGGAAAACCAATTTAATATTAGAAACATTTGTTTTTGTAAATGATTTGACAGAATGAAAAATGTATAGACGGAATGCATATGAATATTTTGAAAATCGATATTTAATATCACACCATGGTTTCTGTGCGAAAGTAAAATGAGATACTTTATTCATACTGCAATTGAGTGCAATATGTTTCATACATCAGAGAATATGTTTCTGAAACATATCAGGTATACAAAAAATTGTTTACTGGGCACAAGTTTTCATGTACGAAAAATATTTAAAAATAAAAAATAAATTTAATCAAAACCTTGAAAATTGTTCTCCATGTATGTCAACGAAACAAAAACTCAAAAACACATATTTTGATATTCGAGTATTATCTAAGCCGCACAATATTCAAAACATTGGAAACATGACCTTCCAAAACGCGCGCAACCCACTAGAACTGAAATATGAGAAAATTATCATTTGTGTTATGATTTTTTTTTTCGTTAACCACCAACTGAACAGTTCTTCACACACTATTAACCTGTCTAAAAATCAAAGTTACAATTCAAATTAACAAACGCGATAATTAAAACCGCAAACAGACTAACCATGTGCGAGTTATTTAAATATTTTTGATAAATAAAAGGTTACTCAACTGTTCAACTAGCCATAAAAAATGAATTTATTTTAACCCAGAGTTACTATTTCAGTCCCTACGGTCCTTTAAGAATCAAATGCAAAAATTAAGAAATTTGTGATTTTTTTATGTACTCTTATATTCAACAGTGTATGCCCATTACAGGATTCGTAATGCAGATGAAAAATCAACAAAAATTGATAAATTTTTAGCTTATAAAATGTTGCTTAATTAAAAAACTAATTTTACTTTTTTTTCAAAAATAAACCACAAAGTCATGTACCATAGTATTTATATATAAAAAAGGGGGCGGCAACTAGTATCGGCTTCATAGCCATCTTCAGGCCTAAACGTAGTGTGGTACATGACTTTGTGTTTTATTTTTGAAAACTTTTGACCACATTCTAGTCAATGGCCAAGCACCTTAATAGTTTTTCTAAGCATTTAATAAATTATTTGCATTCTTCATTCTTGCGCTGAATCAATTAAGTACTAATTCAATTAATAAAAACTTCTTTGGAAATAAATGGTAATGTGTAGGGACTAAATCTTCCGAACAGGGGGCTGGTTAATTAAAAGTCAACTTCATCTTAAACAATCACGAAGGAGGGGGGGGGGGGGTAACGGTAAATATAACATGTATTAGGTATATGTGATGAAAAGCGCGCATACAATAAATGTTTAAATATTTCTGGATACTCTCTGTACATAAAATGAAATGCATCCATTCTTTTATAGTGTTGGTTTGCTATACGTATTCTAACCTACTATGTACGTAAAAAATTAGGTACTTTAGAGAACCAGGCAAAATGATAAAAGTAAATATTTCAAAAAATATGAAAAAAAAAGAAAAATGCCATCGACAAAGGGACAAGCTAAGCTTTCAAATAATGTGCATTGAAAACCGATATGGTCCTTGATTATCTATTAATTCCCGATGAGCATTTTCAAAAACTGCGGAAATCCAAAAAAGAACGCCCTAAAAAAACATGTTGTTTATGAAAATACACAAAAATAATTTATTGAATGTTTCTGAATATATTTAACACCATTATCCAAAAGGATTCGGTGAAATTAGTCTTGATCAAAAAAATATGAATAAAATAGGAGGGTCAAAATTTCGAGCAAAAACAAACTTTGGCCTGGTTTTTCAATAATTAATTAAATAGATAAAAAGAAAAAGTAACATGATATTATAGCTACAGGTTCCTTCTTTCATCTGAACTTTGAATCATGAAAAAATACTATTTTTTACGTGATTTATTGAAAAATTTGTAATCCGCTTGGGAGTGTTATTCCTTTAGAACGTGCTCTCTAAATGCAGGACATGATCTTCATTTTCGCCCAAATAAGTGTCATATTTTCGGAAATATTGGCGAAAAGGTTTATACTTGCTTTCTCTTTACCCCTTATAAAGTTGAAATTCCAAACAGTGGATTTTGCTTGAAAAAAAAATTGATTATCTAAAGAATTCATCTAAGAAAGTTGATATTTAGCACCAAGAAAAAAATACCGGCAGCAAAAAGGACGAACGGTTTTTAAATTCGAGAAAAAATTAAGAAAAAAACTTGAAATATACAAAAATTGGTGACTTAAATAGAAAAACCGATTGGCGAGGACGAAAAATATTTAGGTGTTCGTAATTCTACATTAAATATGCATCAGTTTTTCTACATAAAATTGTAACTTATAAAGTTGACTGTTCTATTTTGTTAAGTATGTTGCGTTTGCTACACGACTTCTACCTTCATTTTATTTTCCAACTAATGTGTTAAAATTCTCTCCCCTGTAACGATTGGGCCAAATTCACTGTCGGATGCAGAACTCTGTGGATATTTTCTTCCATAATATTCCACAAATCAAAAATAAATGTTTTAGCAAACCATTTGACCGGACACGGTAGCCTAGTTGGTAGGGCGTCTGCCGATTCAGCTTGGTCAGTGTTCGGGGAGTAGGTTCGAATCCTGCCGTATTCAAGTGGAATTAAAGTCAGATAAGGCTTTGGGCAAGTGTTAAAAGGTATTTGTGTCATACGCAGTTTCATTCACGCCGGTAAACAGGCCGGATGAGTTCGGATATCTCGTGGAACTGATAGGGGTTGGTGACACAATTACACACTTGTTAGTCGGTAGATCACCTGCATGACAAGGGCATAGTCCTGTGTTTAAGGTGATTGAGGACTGTGGTTCCGAGCCCACGATAATCTGTAGGTCCCGTCCAGTTTAGGCCATTAGGTCAGAAAAGAGACGTTAAAATTAACAAACAACAACAACAACAGCAAACCATTTGTGATATATCTCTGTTATTGTACGTCTTAATTTGCAACTATTTTATGGAAGTACATTTTTTTTTCTCCCTCTTACGTTGTTTTGTTTTTAATGTACTCCCATGAATTAAGTTGCATATGCCTATATATTTTATATTTTTAATTGTTTTTTTTTTATCTGTTATATTATTATGTTATATATGTTATTTTTATTCTCCCACCCACTAATTGGCTTTGCTGTGGGGTGGCATAATTAATAAATAAATAAATAACACTACTATTTTTTCATTTTAACATTTGGTACACTAGTGTAAAAATAGGTCATAAAGAATTTAACTTTTCCTGTATTATTTGAAAAAAAAAGCATTCAACTTACCCTAACGCACCAAAAATAATTAGGATTAGGGATATTATGTACAATAAAATATTAAATTTAAAACCTTGATGTCTTGTAATAGAAAAAAAAAGAAATTATTGATAAAACTTTGGCACTCACCTTTTGAATTACCTACTTACACATTGTAATAAAATTGTTCAAATCAATACATTACAAAATTATATAAGTAAGTTGCCTTTAAATCTAAAATAACACTTTTTTATTTGTTTATTAAAAATTTCGTTTTGATCAGCCGCGAAAAATTATTTTTTATCATTTTCACGTAATTAGTAAATGAGTAACAATGATGTTATCCACAAAGTTAATTAAATTTCAAAATATTCACCACAAAACTAAAACTCGCATTAATAATTACCTTAAACAATTTTTGTGTTGTTTTCCTGTAGTTTTGAAATACATTCACTGCTTAGTACATACACATAATTATACATAGCTTGCAAACGTCAAAAGCGTAATCAACTGAATTAATAATTCTCACAATTAACTCATTTTTCTAACAATTTCTGATAACAAAAAGATAAATAAGGTGACTCACCTCATCAAAGGGTTGATACACCTTTTAGACATGACACCGACAGTCTGTCACTTCGCCTCTTGCCGAAGAAAATCTATATTTTCACATTGCAAATGGAAATTCGGCACATGCGCGTTTTCCGCGAAAGAAAAACTGCGCGAAAGTCGCCAGCCACAGGGGGAGGAATTTCAAATGTCTTGCATGTGGAACTGTCGATATCTTACTTAGATTTTTTTTTTGCTTTCGATTACATCCTCGTTAATTTGTATTGTTTGTATTCACGACTGTGTGACAAAAATTGATATGGTTTAATTGGTTGCGGTATCAAAAAAGTTTTCATTTTGGAGAGGTCGTAGATTCACTGACCTCTTTTACCTATACGTACGACAGTCGAAAAATCAACAATATTAACATGTTACTTTTTAATCATCAAAGAACCAATAAAATGCGTTTTGATTATAATTTTGACTAATGAGAGAATAACGAATATATTCCCACAAGGACCGTGGCTTTTCTTCTAATCACCGTTGACAAAAAAATCATTGCGTAACTAATTTGGAAAACATTGCACAATCAGATTATTGAACACAATGAGCCAATATGATTAAAAAGAAAAATGAAAAACACCCAATTAACACATATTTAACTACACACAAATAATGCTTGACCGAAGCATTAAATACTGAAAAAAATCCCAGTTTTAGTTTATTTAGGCATTCTTTTGAAGCCGTTAAATCTCCTTGGCCGCTGAATACAAAAACCAATTAACAATAATTGCTAACCGGCTATATATAAAAAGTAGCTAGAAAGTATGCATAAATGCTTCAATTGATGCTTTTTAAACATTATACCAAGAAGTCTTATTTTGGCGTTAATTTAGATTTTACATGAAAATAAAATACAGTTTCACAGAATATTTTTAACTCCAAAATTTATTTTTATAAAAAAGCATAGGTATACATACAATGTGTCCACTTAAGTTTGCAGCATATGGGAAACGTTTTTATTAATTTTACAAAAAATTTATTATTCAGAAAAAATTCTGCAACCTTTTCAGTCGTATACGAGGTTTGTCAAAAAATATGAATTTTGCTCAAGAGTGAAGTATCTTTATTTTTTAAATATGAAAAAAACTAATGACTAATGACATTACGTCAACATATCGATTTTGAATAAGATATTCCGACTTTAAGAAAGTTAATTAAGCATGAATTAAATTTGTAAAATATAGTGGTATACAGGGAAAATCATTCTTTAATTTTGCAACGAAATAAAAAGTAGCAGTTGTCAGGTGTATCACAAAAAATATTAAAAATTAAAATTTTCTTAAAGTTGGAATATCTTATTCAAAATCGATATGTTGACGTAAAATGACATCAGAAACAAGTTTTTATAACTTCATTTTCATAATTTAAAAATTAAGGTACTTTACTCTTTAGCATGTCGAGAAATGATCAAGCTAAAAAAATAATTAGACGCGGATAAAGAAAATTCTAGTTTTTTGATTTTCTGTTATGTTTATCCGTTAAAATGTAGATTTGTTGCAACGTTATTTTTGTTTAAAATAAAGTTATGATTTTTTCAGAATGGGCATTTTTCCTCTTCTTTATAATTTTGTTACGCATACAGCGAGCTTGAAAGTTGGTCATTGATAATAATTTGTCCCAAATACGGACCTGTCCTCTCGTTTTTTAATAAGGTTGGGATCCAGAAATTAGAAGAAGAAGAAATAGTTGATGATTTTATGGATTAAAGGTAGAAAAGTACCATTTGGGGAAGAATTTTTTTTTAATTTTGTGCCACCTCATTATCGAAACATCTAGATTTGACTCAAGTTAATAAGTAAAATTGTTGTGTGCGGAAATACCAAATACATTTAGTCTTACTTATTTTTTTCTGCTCTTTCCAAATTTGTAAATAAAATTTTAAAATATTGATATATCAATATTAATAAGCAGGTTTCGAGTCGAAACCTGCTTATTAATTTTGTTAGGCCGGACCTGGAATAATACTTTTTTTTAAAACCCTTACTGTATGCGCATTTCCCAATGAAACACCCTGTATATATACCTTGAACAGATTTAACTTTATTTATTACTAACTACTCCTATAAAAGCGGCTGACAAAAAAAAAGTGCAGGATTTAGAAGTTGAAAAGGGTCTGTTGAGAGTAAATTGAGAGGAAATTGATGGTTCAGAATCCAAACTTTCAGTGTTTTCTGTATCAGTTTCCAAAGAAATCGGAGGTGTTTCCTGTTGAAAATAAAATTTAAATTAAAAATTTTATTATTAGGCAAAAATCATACTCTATTACCTTATTATCTCTTGCTTAACAATTTTTGACCTTTCCAAGGAGAGGATATTTTCTTTTGAAATTTTTAAACAAATTTGTTGTTACCAAAAGAACACGCCATTACATTGTTTGCATTTACCTCCCAATTTCCACACGTGGCTTTTTTATCATGTGGCGTTTTACAGCGTCTCTCAACTGTATAAAAAATAAAAGTAACCCAGTTTCTGCCAAATAAATTTTATAGAAGTAAATCCCCTAATTGTTTGAAACACTTTTACTCAGTCGTCTTGATTTTTCTTAATTTACCCTAAATTTTCCGACCCTCCACATACTGCTAAGAATTTTCCATGAAGTCGGGAATTTAAAATCGGTTTGGTCCTGGTCTACTTAGACAAATAAAGTTAAAATAAACAAATTTTCTCATTTAAAATTAACGCAGTTTTTCTCGATTACATCGTAATCCTTCAAATTTAAAACTGGCCCACCATATATATTTATAGACAATGCAAAAATTTGTGGAAAAGTACATTTTTCTCATCTATCTATAAGTAGATATACAACAGACATTTCAGAAGTAGGAATCTCCTAGTAGAGGTATCTTATAAAAATAAATACAGAAACCTTTAGTTATATCGTCACAAAACAAAAGACCGTAGAATATCGACGAAATCGTTTCGTTATCTATACATCTCACTTTGTCATACGTTAAATAATGAAGACAAATTATTTAAAAAAGGATGTGACAAATGACATTGACATTAATCTGACATGACATTTTATAAGTTTACATGTCCGAAGAAAGTGCGTTAGGTAAAAATAAAAAATATATTTTAAACGTATATGGTATAAAAATATAATTATTGCAATTTCTTATGCCTCGAGATTAATTTAATCATGCAATTAACATAATCAATCATTTTTGTATATAACCTATTTGAACTTTCTGAAGTAAAAATGAGCAGGCCTAAAAGAAACCCTGGTCCTGTACCACCCAGATGGCTACACTGTCCCAGGAAATCGGAAAATTTGATTGTAGGCAAGTTCATGGCTTTAAAAACACCCCTGAGTTCTGATTTTGATGATCAAGTGCCACAAGCATGTAGATTTGACCCAAAAATGATGTTTGATTATGCCAAAATAAAAAAGGTAACTAGAAGACGAAAAAATAAGTTAGATAATCCCTGTTGATTTCTTACAGATCAAGTTTGGTTTATGGATCGACTTAACAAATACGACTAGGTTTTATAACAAGAAAGAAATTGAAGAATTTGATTGTAACTATGTGAAGCTTCAGTGCAGAGGGCATGGGGAAACACCGTCGGTTGAACAAACTGATGCTTTTATTAAACTTGTCCACAATTTTATTTGTAAATTTCCTTTGCAAAGTATTGCTGTTCATTGCACACATGGATTTAATAGATCAGGTTTTCTTATTGTTTCATATTTAGTAGAAAAGATGGATTATGGCGTTGAAAAAGCTTTAGGAATGTTTGCAGAATCCAGGTAAGTTTTAACAATCAATGTAGTATGTAGTGACATACTTACAAGAATTTTTTATTAGACCTGTAGGTATTTATAAGGAAGACTACATCATGGAACTCTATAGAAGATATGATGATGTAGATGACGCGCCGCCTCCACCAGCTCTTCCTGATTGGTGTACTGAAAGTGATGACACAAATGGAAGAGATAATTTAGATGATTACGATGACCCCAGTGAAGAAGGCGCATCAACTTCTTCGAAGTAAGTTATTTAATAAAGAAATATTTAAAAATCAATCTATTTATTTCAATTACTTTAGTATACCCCAAGGAAGTCCGGTACGTAAAAAAAGCCGAAATATGAAACCTCCTAAATTCATGGAGGGAGTACCTGGGGTACATTCTTTTCAGGAGCAACCTAAGGCTCATCAGTTACAAAGGAAAGTACAAACTATGTGTGAGTGGAGAACTAAAGGATTTCCAGGAAGCCAACCTGTCTCTATGGATATGAATAATATTAAATTATTACATGAAAAGCCATACAGGTAAGTGTGTTTTAAGTAGAAGTAGTATTGTTTTTATTAGCATAATTTTGCTACAAAAAAAGCTTAACAATAAATTGAACAAACACATAAGAAATATAACATTATTAAACTGTATAGAACAAGAAGAAGGAATATCTCAATCAAAAGTAGTTTTAACATATTGTATAACGTTTCTTTTAAATTCTTTAAAACTATTTGTAGAGCGCACATATAAAGGTAACTTGTTATATATATTTAACCAATCAAAAAAAGAGTGATTTTTTCGTGCTGGTTTTTCTAACAGCTGGAATGTAGATATTTATGACTGACCTTGTGTTAATTAATTTTATTGAACATGTAACTTGGCAACATAGTATGTAGAATTTGAAAAATAAATATTAAATTATTAAACACTACTCTTTGGTTAACACTCAAATTGTAACATATCACATTCTTGCATATTTATCAACTCTTAAAATAATTGTCATTGCTCTATTCTGTTGCTTCTGTAGTTCTCTTTTTTCAGTTCATTACAATAATATAATATAGTAGGACAATATTCAAAATGAGGAGCTATAATTGACTTATAAACAGTTAATCTTGAGAAAAAAGATTGTCTCTCATTCTATAATATGCTTATTAATTTTATCAATTACATATTGTATGTGCTTATTAAATTTCAACTTATTATCTATAATTAATCCTAAATATTTACACTCTGTCACATAATTTACTTCACTATTTAGCAGTTTTAATTTAGTTATAGTTTCTAAGTTGGCAGTAGTCCCAAATAACATAACTTTAGTTTTTTTTGTATTCACAAATAGAAAGTTGTTCTCCAACCATTTTTCAAAACTATTCAACTCTCTTTGCATTTTATTCAAAACTTCATCTACTGCATTTCCGTGGACAGAGATAACTGTATCATCAGCAAATAAATTAATTATTGTATCTTCTTCAAAACATGTTGTTATATCATTAATTTATGTTATAAACAATAGTGAACCTAGAATTGATATCTGTGGTACTCCGAACTTAACTTTCAATTTTTCTGACACATAACTGCCTATTTTAACTTGCTGGTATCGTTCTTGTAGATAGTCTTCAAACCACTTATTTGCCTCCTCCACTACCCCATACTGTTTTAGTTTCTCCAACAACACATATACATTTTTAACATTTCATTTTCACATATACTATATAAATTCTATTTGTTAAACAAAACATGTGGAACACAAAGCTTTAAATTCAGCTTCGACATTAAAATGTACATCTGAGAGAATTGATCATTTCTTTCAAGCCTATCAAGTGCAACAGAGACAGGTTTAAGAACTTTTAAATAATCTTCAGCTGATCTCTTTAAATAAATGTTTTTATATTTTCTGTCTTACTAAACGGTCAACTTCATTTTTTTATTCTAAATTTACTGATTCAATAAACATCTGTAAAGAGTTCATCTTACATCACTAGTTAAAACAAGTTTTTTCATCCTTCTTTTGTTTAAATTAATGAATTATTTATATTTTTTAATTGTTATTATTTTTCCTTATGCTATACTTCTTTTTACCATGAATTCTAAATTTGAAAAGGCCTTAAATAATTTGTACTTTTTAGGGTATCATGGAAAGCTGATGGTATGAGATACATGATGCTCATAGATGGAGAAGATGAAGTATATTTTTTCGATAGAGACCATAACGTGTTTAGGGTAGATGGTCTTAGATTTGTACATAGGAAAGATATAAAAAGGCATTTAAAAAATACTCTACTAGACGGAGTAAGTATTGAAATTAATTTAAATATATATAAAATGAACAAACGAATTTTCTGATCTTCTTGGTCTGTTTCTTCAAATAAGGATATTAATAAGACATTTTGATCTGGCTTTATTGTTCCCAAACTTTTATAAAGCAGGACCCCCTTTTGGCAAGAATTTTGTTGTCTCTATAACAAATAGTGATTTTTTGCTGAATTTAAAACTTTTTTGTTATTTCTACTCTATTCCTCTCCTGTTTCCCATACTTCGTGCTCAACTTTACTATGTATATTCTATAATTCTATCACCAATCAGTGAAATGGGTTTTCATCTTTCTGGGGCCTTCCATCATACTCGAGCTACGCCTGGAGGCTTTTAGCAATTTTTGAATATTCTTGTGACCTCCGTGGTACCCTCTCACTTTGGAAACCCCTGTTCAACATTTAATTGACAGTGATCATTTAAAATATAATTCGTTTAGTAATTTTTGAAATTTTTTAGGAAATGGTAATAGACAAAGTAAATGGTGAGAACATTCCTAGGTACTTAGCTTATGACATAGTTATTTTTGAAAGTCACAAAGTAGGTCAGTTGCCCTTTTTTCCCGATAGACTACAATGTTTAGAAAATGAAATAATCAAACCTAGACATTTCGCTATGGAAAATGGCATTATAAACAAGGCTCACGAACCTTTTAGTGTACGAAAAAAAGATTTTTGGCAAATTACCCAGGCTGCTAGTTTATTAGGAGAAAAGTTTGCTAAAACATTATCACATGAACCCGACGGCCTTATTTTTCAACCAGCCAAAGAGGTTTGTTGATTTCTCGTTTTTATGATTTTTTTTCATTTCATTGTTATTTTACAGCCTTATACTGCTGGTAGGTGTGATGATGTCCTTAAATGGAAGCCATTGAGTCTTAATTCTGTTGATTTTAGATTAAAAATCCTTACAGAAGGGGGACAAGGGTAAGAATTTTTCGTTACCCTCACAATTACAAACACATTCATTACAATTTAAGCAAACCCATAAAGAAGAGTATTTGTGTATCTAACTTAGCATCCCACAAGAAACTTTAAATTATCCACCACTTTTTTCTTTTCAGAATAGTTCCAAAGAAAGTCGGTTTTCTCTATGTAGGTCAGTTGAAAAGTCCGTTTTGCACAATGAAATATACCAAGCCTATTAAAGAATTAGATAATAAAATTATAGAATGTAAATTTGAGGAAAATCAATGGAAGTTTATGAGAGAAAGGACAGATAAGTCTTTTCCAAATAGTGTCGAGACAGCAAAAGGTTAGTGTCTAATTGATTTTAGGACGCCAATTCAGGCTAATCTTGTTCATAAAAGTTTTTCTTTTAAGTATTTTAGTTTAACACGTTAATCGTCCAAACATCACCATAAAATTTTGTCCCCTGATTAATTGGATAACATTATAATTTTGTAAAAGTTGTTTTTGTTATTTTTATTCTAGAACGGGAAGGTGGCATTAATAAAACACTAATTCCATTTCCTTCTCTTCAAACCGTATATTAAAAATAAGCGCTTTAAATTCGGAATAAAATTGTACAAAATGTGTTGCAAAGGAGGTTAAACCTGATCTAAAAGTTTACTGTGAAAAGATACAGATCCAAACATTAGTGCGACCTCGAAAGTTGTGTTGTAGCTCATAGAATCACTGCTGGATCAAGGTAGAAATGAGTAACATGTTTGTATAATTTTATTTATATGTTATCTGTGAGTCGGAAAAAACCATGAAAAATGGACCAAAATTTACCCAGATTAAGAGTACCTCCCGCTTTCGAGGATTCTGAACACAATGGCGGTATCAGAATTAGTTTTCGATTGTTGAACCCCCTAAAACGGCCAAAACTACCCCCTAAAGGGGTTAAACGGGCAACGCATCATTTCACTGTAAAAAAACGCCTTCCCCCGTTTTCGAGGATGCCGAGCATGGTGGAGGTGTTAAAGATTACGCCCGAACCTCACCAACCCCTCCACCGGCCAAAATTCTTCTTTTTAACAGCGATAAAACGCCTGTGTCCCCGTTTTCGAGGATACTGAACAAGTAGGCGGTACCAGAATTTCTCTTTTCGTCAGCCGAACACTTAAAACGGCCAAAAACTACCTTCTAATGGTGTTAAACGGACAGGACATCATTCCCTTTAAAATAACCTCTTTCCCGCCGTGTTCGAGGATGCTGAGCACGGTGGTGGTGTTGAAGATTACTTCCGAACTGCACCTACCCCTCCACAGGTCAAAACTGACCCGCGAAAGACGTTTTCTCACATGGAAATGATGTGCTGCCCGTTTAACCCCTTTAAGGGGTAGTTTTTGGCCGTTCTAGGGGGTTCGGCTGGCGCAATAAGAAATTCTGATACCGCCACCGTGCTCAGCATCCTCGAAAACCGGAGGAAAGCCGTTTTTTTACAGGGAAATGATGCGCTGCCCGTTTAACCCCTTTAGGGGGTAGTTTTTGGCCGTTTTAGGAGGTTCAGCAATCGAAAACAGTAATTTTGATACCGCCATCGTATTCAGCATCCTCGAAAGGGGGAGGTACTCTCAATCCGGGTAAATATTGGTCCATGTCCTTCCGACTCACAGACGCCACTATGTTCAATGTGCATTATCCTCAAAAACTAACACATATGTTAAAGGCTCAAAAGTTATTTGGGACCACCAGGCCTTGTATTTTAATATCCCATTAGCAGCAATGTAATTTGTGACCTATAAGCTGGTCCACAGAGTATAAAGTGAAAGCCAGCAATGAAGCGCATACTTCGGTTCACAGAGCCTGGGCGGTTCTTTTAGTTGAGAACCAAATGTTGGGTCTCGTGGCGATTAACGTGTTAAAAAAATTTTGGATTCGTGTTTAAACAATTTGGAAATTAAACTAAATATGAACCAAAACTGTTTTTCATTTTTTTCAGCTGTATATGAAAGTATACGGAATCCAGTCACACAAGAAATGCTCCTAGACTACATAGAAAAATTTCGTTTTGATGACGATTCGGAAATGATGCCGCCACCGTCGAAAATGATCAAAAGATGATTAATTTTTAGAAAAACGTTTTATTTCTTTTTTATAATATAATTGTTTATTTATTTAACGTTATTTTTATATAAAAACAATGATACAATTAAGTTCCTTCAGCCAGTAAAGAAAGTCGTCTGCAACCCTGAGTCAGACAATTCTCAAGTTTCTTTTTTGGCTTTACGAAAATGTTTGTATATTGGTAATTAAAAAAACAATTAACAATGCTTTTAATACCTAACCTAATATCTTGGTAACATATCAAGTAAAAAGATTTGAAAGTCTCACTCCTTCATGGTATTTGAAATTAATTAAAGTTTAACATTTACATCTTTTTATTCTATACAGAATACAGAACTACCAACCGCAGACAAATTGTCAAGTATATCATGAAACTTTCATGTACAAAAAATCAATTTTAACATTATTATTCAGTATAAGAGTAATAAAAGTCATTTCAAAATAGTTATGATAATGATAATTTATTGCCCAAACTATGTACATTACATTTTAGGTTGTGAAAATTCATGAAGTTAAAAAAAATACAAAAACAATAAAAATTTAAAAAAGTTATACAACAAAATTACAAGGTGAAAACCTAAAAGATAAAAGTACAAAAGCAAAGGAAACACTTATCTACACTGTAGTAGGTCGAATTTAATAACATTTTTATTTTATTTATGTCAAACGTTTATTAAAAAAATTAGAGCTAACGTTACTATTCGCAAGCTATTGACTTAAGCGTGTTTGGAATTTTATTTATTGGATTCGAAAACCTAAACGGTTGTCATTGTCTGAACAAAAAGGTATTAAAATAAAAGTACAGGTTAAAAATAAACTCCAGTATTTTTTTCAGTGGACAAAACGTTTATTTATTGATAAATATAAGATACTGATAATAAAAAGCATAATTGTCAGATTGTGATTTTTAATATGGTCGCAGAACTATTTGGTTTCATATTACTAGCAACAATAATGCTATACCTAATTTTTTAAAATTGTATTTTACCGTTCATCCGAGTTCCCCCCCTACGAGAAACTCTCAAAACCCAATGGATTCTTTCCAAGTTGCCAACCTAGAGAAAGGTCTACCATCGGGGAAGCGTTACAGCGTACTCTATCGATTTTTCGATATAACAGTAAAGTTGGTAAATAAGGTATCTAGTGATTTGTCTGTTTGACACAGCTTACGACAGCTTAGATGTCGCAGCGTGTTGGGGATTGCTTTGTCCTTTTTTGTATTTTTGATTCACACTAACAAATAATGAACAATTTCATTGCCGCGACCCGCGTTATTATCATTGAAGGTTAGTTATTAGCAAATTCAGTACATCCACCCCCTTTCTTCAGTCTCCCCCTTGTCCAAATGCTAACTTATTTCATAACCCCCTCTAATAATAGGAACCCTGGTTCTATCGAGGTTTTTTTTAGTTCACTTACGATTTAAAAAAACTGTCTTACTATTGATATTTTGAAGTTGTGAGTAATCCACAAAAATTCTGTGAGTAAAACGGTAAATGCTAGTTGGCAACCCTGAATGTCGTGCTTCTCACGAAAGTATGAATATGGCTGCTAGCTGCAGCATGACGTAGGTAAAATAACATTTGACAACGAAATATGTCAACCGTCACATCGAGTCTCGATACCAACTTTAATTTCAACCAATCAGAAATGGAGATTATAAAAATTATTTTTGCTAACGATACTTTTTGGACAGCTCAAGAATTTTGTTATCATATTTTATCATTGCGGAAATAATGCAGTAGATTTTGTCCCAATAAAACCCTTTCCCGTTTGTAGACCTTTTTTTAGATTTTGAGGTTAGTAGGGAACTCCTCCATTTATTCTTTTTAAGATACAAAATAAAACAAATCATGCCTTGGTGTTTCTCTTCTAATAAGTCTGACACATGCAAAACTTGTTAGTTACATAATCTTCCTCTCTAATTTTTTTACTATTAAAATTACACTCTATGACTAGACTATCACAAAAAAATCAGATCCAGGTTCAGCTACCCTAACATATAAAAACAGCCTTGTGAATCAATTGACCATATTTCATCTGAAAAAGATGAGGCATTTGTCTTTATGCCGTTGGCACCCCTTGCTGTCAATTTAATGTCACCTATCAATTGTCAATGTCAATTCTTTGATATATATTTAAATATTTGAAGTACTTCAAATTTTTCAAGTTATTCTTGTTAAGTTTGGCTGTTTGATAGTATTGCGTATTGTTTCATTACTTTTATTGTAGATTTATTGATCCAGAAAAGTCGTGATTCCTCCCAAATGGTCCCTAAGGCATCCAAGGACAAAGTGTTCTATGCCCCATTGCAGAAAATTTGAAATACTTCAAATATTTAAATATATATAACAAGACATTACAATTGATAGGTGACATTAAATTGGCAGCAAGTGGTGCCAACGGCATAACAACAAATGTCTCATCTTTTTCAGGTGAAATATGGTCAATAATTAAACTGTTAGAAAACATTTATAGTTTGCTTTTCGATTAAAATTGAAACTAAATGTATAATACTCAACGGCTTTTGGCTTCGTTGGATTCTTTGATCTGCCACCTATCGTTCATTTTCCTAATCTTCTGTTCTCTAAACAATTTTGCCAAATGGTGACTGACGTTGTTTTGGGCTGCTTTCATTAAATTTTCCGGCAAATCTTCATAGATGTTTCTAACTAGGTCTTCTTCGTTGAAGGAATCATTGCGATGTGAATTTAAGAAATTTATGATTTGATCTTCACGCTCTTTTCTGTGAGCGATGTAGAACTTGATTTTTTCCGTGGGGTCCTGGAAATAAAAAATCCAACATTAAATAAAAAGTTATTACTGGCTTGCTTAAACTGAGAATTTTGTAAATTTAAACAATTTACCTGAACAACATTTCCATGTCCAGGCAAAATAACCGCGGGTTTCATATTGGCAATTTCATTCAAGGAGTTCATGTAGTCATATAAATCTTCAAAGACAGCTGTTCCCTCGCCCAAAATGCAATCTCCGCTGAACAAAACGTTTTCCTCAACCAAATGAATAACCACGTGATCATCGGTGTGACCGGGAGTGTGATGTACACGTAAAGTTGCTCCCTCTACTGCGAATTCTTGTCCATCTTTGAGCATTTCTATACGCGCGTTTTGATTGATATCGTCTTTACAGCTAGGATACTTCCAGATTTGACAATGTTCTAAAGAAGAAAAAAATTAATGGGATTTTTCTAAACCAGGTTAAACAATATAAATAACTTTGTGGGATCGCAAAACTATCTTGAAAATATTAGAAAATTAATACGGTATACCTTATTTATTTTGAGCGAGGCAGTGACGTAATTTCTAATTATTTCTGTTGTCAACGGAATAAACACGAAAACATTAAGAGCAAATACGATTTAAATTTAACGTGCAGGGAAAAAATAACTGTTAAATGGCAACACATCGCGACGTTGCCGCAGTGACATAGCGAAAATTCTTGATTTATTTAGAGTAGTTCCAAATTGACCTCCAACGTGTCAATGTACTATAATATTACAATCAAAATTCCAAAACTACTTTACTTTTAATTTTTATTTTAATCTTAAAACACTTTTCTTATTATTCAAAATGCTTTATAGTCAACATTTTATTGTTCTATAGACTAGCAGTTCTTCTTTACATCCATTCCAATCTTTAATCAAGTTGATAGCACATTAGATGTACTTAGACTCAAGCTAGGAAAAAAATAACTCGCATAATTTTATCTTTAAGTGAACGAAAAAAAATTCTACCTGGCAACGCCGCAGATTTTTGACGTGTGACGTCACTGCCTCGCTAAAATAAATAAGGTATATCGTGCTTCTCCATGAGATTTTTGTTTTTAATTTAATCAAAAATCTTTTATAAATGCCCAAGTTCAAACGAAACCATAAAACTATTGTTTATACGACCATCCTGATAACTGACAATATCTAAACCAAAACAGAACTTAAAACCCAAACATTATCTGTGCAGCTATTTTTAATGAAGAAACTGTCTAAACGTGTTTTTTATCGCTTTGGTCTGGATAATTGACATGTGGCATCTAAATATACTTACTGGTTTTATCTTTGAACTCGTTAAGTATATCAACAAGTCCTCCAATGTGATCGTGGTGCCAGTGGGTAATAAAAATATGAGCCAAATCAATCCCTTCGTAGGTTAAAACAGATTTTAGGTGATTGATGAACTGAGGAACGTCGGCATCACCAGTGTCGATCAAAATTCTCCTGAAAAAATTTTTTTTTCGTTATACCAAAATGCTGTTATTACAGAATAAAGAAAAAAGAGAGAACGTCTAACAATATGATCGATATACGATCTTTATTTTTGGGTCGATTTGTTTCCTTGAGAATTTAGTTTTCCCCTATTTTCTCGTAAACGTGACACCTGATCTTGATTTGGAGATGAAATAGTTTTTAATGGTGTTAACAAATGTAGCAACCTTCCTTTCGAGAATTTTTGAAATTCATGAGATTTTTTTTGTCAACATTCTTTTTATTTTTGCTTATTTTAATTTTATTTGTTGAAAATTAGTCGTAACTGTCTGTAAAATATTATCTTTTCGAAATATTGAGGTTAATCATTATTTTATCATTAGTTTAGTATTTCAACAAAAACTACATTTTCTAGTTGCTACCCATTTGGGATAACCTGTAATTTAAATAGGTGCCAATATCACGATATATATATTGCCTACTTCTTCTTTGAAGTAAATTACTAAATAAGGCGTGTAAATAGTTTAAATAATATTATTATACAAGACATTCTTTACATGTCGTACCCCCTTCGATAAAAATCCGTCGTTCGGCCACCTAAACATTTCTAACCTAAAAATGACCAAAAACCCACTTTTTGAAAATCTTTAGAAGATGAAAACTACGCACCTTTTTCCTGTTCCAACGATGTAAGTGTTTGTCCCCTGTAGAGTCATGATTCCGGGATTACAGCCCAAAATTCTGATGATTCTTTCTGAAATTTTCGTAACTGCTGGTATAACGGCCGCCATTTTGTCAATGTCGATTGCGCAGGGCCAAATAAGAATAATTTAAACTTGATTCTTGATCTTGAACTTTTTCGTTATGATCTTGAAATTTCAATTACAGAAATCGTCGTTCTGGAAAAATAGTTTTATAGGTAATCACGTGAAAAATGACAATTTAAATTTCATAGTAATAGTCCGGGAGCCCGCGTTGCAAATGAACCAATTATTATTCCATCCCTTATAATTTATATTGAAAATGTTTTTTTCTAAAACCTCCTTTGAAAATGGACTTTTTCTCCCTATCTTTAGCAAATAAAGCTCGTCACAGACTATATAATGAAGTCTCCCACATTATAATAATAAGCTAGGTTAAATACAGGTACATAAAAAACTGTACCAATTTTGTTTGTAAAATAAAATTTTTAAAGCAGCAAATAATTCTTATTGTTGCTTTACTTGTTTCTTGAATTTCTTTGTTCCCTTTTAAATAAAACATGTTTCAAAGACATGACTAAAAAATATTTTTAATATTTTTCTTTTGTATTCAAACAGCTAATTCTAAAGGAATTTTATTGTACGTGATTTAAAATAATTGAAATGTTTTAATCATTTAAAGTGTCTACATTCCTTGGCTAACAATGAAATTGTTTTCATTTCATTATGACCGTAGTCATTTTTCAAATAAATATTTATTATTAATTAATAGATGTAAAATCGTCATTCTAGCATTTAAGAATGTTTTGAGCTTAAAATAATCCTGATATTAAACATACATTTTGACCCATTGAATACTAGGAATTTTGTTTCACAAGAAATAATGTAAAATTGGTGAATATGTAAGGATTAAAATGTCCTTCGTCCGCCACCATAAAAAATTGACCTGTGGCATAAATACCTCCTCGGAAGGCCCATTTCTGTGTCCACATAACATAACATAACTTCATGATTTTGAAGCACCGTTCAAACGTACAGCAGAACATTTTCTATTAGTGTAATTTTAACATTGCATTTAATGATTTTGGCATGAGAAAAATATCTGCCAGATGGTTCCCCAATCACCTGAATGTGATATAATAGAAATATCTATGCCTCCATATGCTTTTCAAAATCGACGGTGATTCGTGTGACAGCTTCCAAGGAATTTTGGCGCTGTTTTTAAATAGTAGTTTACCTAACAAGTGTGGAAAAGTCACTTTACGCACGTGTTAGGTACACTATTTTTCCTACAAGCGTGCGGAAAAAACCCAAAAGTTAACATAAAGAAACATTTATTATTAAATACATATCAACAAATTAATTATTCTTAATATTAATATTGAACGTGCAATTTGTAGCATTCTGCAAATTAATTGCAGAGGCTAAAATGTTTTCCAATGAAGTCAGATTTCGGTTTTCCACTGCTTTGTCAGCACTAATTGTTGTAACCGTGGCGATGGGAACTTGGCTGGGAGAGGTCATTTTGGAAGGCTTTACTGGCGACAGCTGCTGACTAGTGGAAGAGCCAGCGACAGCGTCTCTGAAGTTTAATATTTTATTCGATAGGCGCTTTTGGAAACTTGGTGAGCTTTCTACATAACCTTCTGCGACGCTAGAAGATTTCCAACCTCCGAGGCGTTTAATATTTGTTATTCCTTCTCCGGAATCTGCAAGCATTGTGGCGGCGGAACGTCGGAAACTGTGGCCCGTATATAATTCAGGATTTGGAAGCTTCAGATAACTTGCAATCTCTGATGGCAAGTTCCTTTCTTATATTTCACGAAAAATCGCTTATGTGGGGTTTCAGGCTTTCTTAAACTCACACACTTTCTAAACAAATTTAGCAATTTTCCATTTTCAGCTTCCTCAGAAATCGCAAAGCTTCTGAAAGAGTGGTTTTTGTGTCTGGGATATTTATCAATAAAATATTTCCTTTGTCATCAATATGATCTAAAGACATCTTTATTAATTCTTCTCGCCTACATGCGCCCGCCAAACCAAAAATCGTAGCGACTTTTATATGAAGGTAAATTATGTCAGGCGCTTCATTTATAAACTTAAAAATTTCTTCTTTTGAGAAAATTTCTGCCTTTTTGGGTCTAAATCCAATGTTTTGTTTTTTATATATGCCGTGACCTTGAAAAACTTGCTTAAATCGACGTCTTCTTTGAGTTTAATTACACTTTTCAACATTGAGTACCTGGATCAAAGAGTGTTTGGCTTGCATGTTTTGGAAATTTCAGCGAAATATGCCAAAAAAACATCTTTAAAAGTTTTAATTCCCTTATTCTGGCACCAGTTTTCAAACAAAATATATTCCTTTTCATACCTATAACGGGATTTTGATGGTAGTAGACCCAAGTTTGCAGTTCTAGCCGCTTCCAAAACTGACTCTGGCAAATCTTCGTCTGAAGAATCCATGAAAAATTATCTTCTAGAAAAAGATGCGACGGTAAAATTGGTTTTGACAAGGTAGTGTTTTGACTGACAGGTTTATTTTTTCTTTGTTGCTACGGTGATTCAAAGTGACAAATAAAAAATGTCAGATGTTTATTATTATTTGACATTCATTTGATGAGGCTTATACCAGGGCCATTAAAAAATTATTGAAACGTACGTTTCTTTTTATTAAAAATTATAGCAGAATTCTAATCTAAGTTTCTTAATTTTTCAATCATTTTGTAAACTACAACCATACAAATATATATTTTAAATATTGAAATGTCAGTATACTCCCCAAAAACTTAACAAATTTACTAGTGCGGAAAATAGTTTTTTCCGCACTAGTGCGGAAAAGTTACTCTTTCAACACTAAAATGAGTGCGGAAAAGTGGACTTTTCCGCACGCTAGTAGAAAAAATATTTTTCTAAATGGGGTCACTCGTTACGATCCAGAAACAAAATTACAATGAAATAAATGAAAACATCCTGATTCTTCCCACTCTAATAATTTTGGAATACAAAAATCGGCAGGAAAGGATGTGACTGAAGCTAGCCCACAACAAATCGGATCTTGGGAGAATTTATTACAAATTTATTATAATCTGAAAAAAATTTATTACACCTTCCGTTTTCGAAATATGAGGTTGTGGGCCAGGTTTAGGCTCAAGATAGGGGTAAACGTTGGATTGAAATGAATATATTTATTTATTATAGTAGCCCACTCACTTCTTAATGGTAAAATATTGCCTTTAACTCTGAAATGCCCACCAAGGACATATTTCGTGAGTGGGCTACTGTAATAAATTTTAAACAGAGTATTAGAGGTGAACGTTGGATTTAAATGAATATATTTATTTATTGCAGCTGCCCACTCACTTCTTAATGGTAAAATAATATTGCCTTTAACTCTGAAATGCAACCCTACTAGCCACCGATAACAAGGATATATTCGATTTATTAATCAATCATATACAAATAATAAAATTACATTTATAGTATACGGTATGGTAGGTTTAACTCTGAAATACCCACCAATGACATATTTCGTAAGTGGGCTACTGTAATAAATTTCAAACAGAGCATTAGATGTGAATATTGGAATGAAATGAATATATTATTTATTACAGTAGCCCACTCACTTCTTTATGGTAAAATATTATTGCCTTTAACTCTGAAATGCCCACCAATGACATATTTCGTGAGTGGGCTACTGTAATAAATTTCAAACAGAGTATTAGAGGTGAACGTTGGATTTAAATGAATATATTTATTACAGTAGCCCACTCACTTCTTAATGGTAAAATACTATTGCCTTTAACTCTGAAATGCCCACCAAGGACATATTTCGTGAGTGGGCTAAAATTATGCCCCTACCTTCTTTGTTTTTATTGCAAGTTCTAATTGAGATTCATAAAAAACGAGCTTTTTTACCCAAGCAATCTGATTTTCATGTTCACAACTCTCGGCAATGTCACTATATTATTACAGTAGCCGGCTCACGAAATATGTCCTTGGGGGCGGGCATTCCAGAGTTAAAGGCAATAATATTTTACCATTAAGAAATGAGTGGACTACTGTAATAAATAAATATGTTCATTTCAATCCAACGTTTACCCCTATCTTGAGCCGAAACCTGGCCCACAACCTTATATTTCGAAAACGCGAGGTGTAATAAATTTTTTTCGGATTGTAATAAATTGTAATAAATTTGCAATAAATTTCCACGAGCATTCCTATCGTATTTATCCAGTTTTGTATGATGTGGTGGGCTAGCTTCAGTCACATCAGGAAAGGTCATTTCATTAGTTTTTTTTTATGACAGAGAAGCAGTTGTTGCGACGAGCAATTATTGTTTTACATTAATGATTAAGCTTCGATAAAAATTGTGGAAAAATGTTCAAAGATGTGCTTTTATTACATATCCTGACAAGTCCCTAATTGACGTCGATGTTGTCCATCCCTCATTCACGTCAGATATACTAAGGAAGTTATACAATAATAATTTTAAAGTACCATGTATTGATTTTGGTTCTAGATATGCAAATTCATGCACCGATACAATGTATCATTTAGCAATTATTTAAGTAACTTAATAATAACCTAGTTAGAAATGAAAACCTTTAAAATTATTGATTTGTTAAAAGTTTTTATATTCAAAACCGCAATTTATTTTTATCACGCAGACCTGGTTAGCGTTGGTTATTTTAATTAAATTAATAGATTTAAAATTGATGGGTAAGGCTCCTACTTGTAGTACAGTTTTAAAAATTTAAGACAAAATTAATACCACATGATTTAGAAAACATGAAATTAATTAATATTTCTTATACTGGTTTTGATAAAGACATATTTAATTGTGAGCAAATCTCTCACAAGTAACATTTGATTTAAGAAAAATCCGGATGCTCACAAAAGTACAAGAGGGATAAAAGGGCCATAAAACTTCGTTTGTGGACGATTTTAAGGGTGCTAAATGATGTTTATTACTTATCGTACATAATTAATACTTAAAAAAGTAAAAAGTCTTCCCGACTCGGATTTTACAGGTGGGAGTATCAACGGGGAAGAATTCAAACGCATTCCATTCTTGGTAATTACTTATATAAAGTGGGACGAAGAAATATTACATCATATAATACCAGCCATACCAACGACATTTCCTTCTATCAAAATGGCTGATAAAACTTTAATTATATTGATAATTTGCGTGTGTTTCTCTCTCGGAAGAGAAATTAAGCCACATCGTCAATCGAAGACCTCCCAAAAAGTTTCATTATCGAATACCTCCCAAAAAGATTCATTTGAAACTAAATGTGAAGAATACATGAACGTCAAAAGAAGAGCTGAACTTGAAAAACAAACAGCAGGGGTATGTTTTTTTAGAGTATAATTTAATTATGATCAACTTGAAAATTGAAAAAATACTTATTATTATCGTATTTTTTTGTTTAAAATATATTCGTAAGTTTGTCACCGCTGTTACGTCAATTAGAAGTTTGAAAAATTCAAAATTCACAAAATCACAACCAAAATAAAATCTACAACAAAAATTTCATAGCGCATCAGCGGGTAATTTTAATAAATAATTTGTAAAGAAAGCCTTTGAATTTAAATATTTCCAAAAACAAAGTTGTCTGCCAAGACTTCCTCCATATTATTGTATTTTTAATTCTATGGGGAATTATTAAAAATATAGCGAAAATGTTGAAACAATTTTTAATTTTTTTTCTTAAAAACGAATACAAGTAAAATTGAAGAAGTAAAAATTTGTGTTTTCAATTGCTTAATTCAAGAAAACTAATAAATATACCAAAAAAAAGTGGCGTCCGATTTGTTCTAATATCAATTACAGTATCTTGTGGGACGCCACTGGAATTAATAATTTAATTTGAATGATATTAAAGAAGCCCCTTATTGCCGCAAATAAGCATGTCAAGTTTTATCAAAATCAGCCAAATTGTTCTAAAAACATTGACGCCCTGTATCTCAAAATTGTGGAAATAAAAAATCTTATTTGTTCCGAAAAAACCGATCCTTAACGTTTGACGGTTTAACTCTGGGTCACCCCGTAGAAAGAATTTCAAAAATAATTACAAAAGTATTGAAAAATCCCGGTCGACATATAGGGAAGTTCCTTTCTCTATCGAGAATATACAAATCTAAAAGACGCTAGGAATTTGAAAATGACATTTTTTCTTTTTCACTAGTTTATTATCATTTTAATTTTTATATCAAGTTGTTCCAGTTAGACGCTGTCGTAACTTAAACCTCCTTCAAACCAAGCAAGAGGTACTCGTTGGTTTATTTAAAAAACTCCTAATGTACAACTAGGACCTTCTAAAACACTCAATCCGTGGTATTCGATCTACTATATTGTTTCTTTCGACTTCCTTTCCTTGCTAATCAAATTACGGGATAATCAGGATGAGGATAATAGACAATTTAAGATGGTAAACAATAAGTTTATGCAATTTCTTTATGTCCTGTAGTGCTTTAGCTTTTCTTTACTCCGTTTTTAATATTGGCACATCCAGGTATTTTGTGAACAATATTCTAATAATAACGAATTACCAAAAAGTTAAAGAAACACTATCAAAACTTCACCTTTAATTTTCCACTGTCAATAATTAAAAAGAATGCCAAATGATTGTTCTTAGGGTCAAAATACGTGTAAATATGCCATGGGCTCCCAAAAAATTAAATTCTTCAGTTTCTTGAAAATAGAAATATGTCTTTGTTATTTCTCATCTTTCCAGCACATATCGTTCCCTTAACTCAATTTTTAAACTGTAATAACTATATTTGAAATCAATTTGTGTATAGAGGAATTTTTATATGAAATATTTGCCAATAAAACCAATAGAAAAACCCAAAAACTTTGGCCGTCTTGAAAAAATGAACCCGTTGACAGGACTAAACTTTTTAGTCTTGGCTGATGATTATTGGATAATCTAGGTGGGAGGGAACTAACGGGGATATATAATATGTAAATGGAAAATTTAAATAGTACCTACGGTTCGCTTGATAATTATAAATAGCGACATAACAAATAACGCGTTAGTGTCTTTTCTTGTGTCAAAATGCCTTCTAAAACTTTGTTTATTTTGATCGTTTTTATATCTTTGACTTTCGCACAGGAGAACAATGCTACAGAAACCAATCCTCAAGAACCAACCAAGCAGACAGCAGATGCTCAAGAACAAACCAAAGAAGTGAAACATGAAGCTAATGTTACGACAGAAGATTCTCATAAGAACGCGACAGTTTCAGAGGTATATATTTTTTTTATTTTTGGTAGTAGTAGATTATACATCCACTTAGGTATTTAATTATTATCCATTACCCTCTAACACTCTAAGGTTTCTAACAACAAAACAAAAAAATCGTTACCCAGTTGATGTCCACGTAAGATTAAGATTAAAATGAGCATTATTGTACACCTTGGCATTATGTATTTTGATATACGTCCCACGTTTATGAGGCATTATCGGCCACTAGTTTTTATTTGGTAATTGGTAATATTCGGACTGGTCTATATCATTCTAAAGTTGATTAAAATAATTCAATCATCCTCGAAGTTTTAAATAGACTAAGATTGTTTAATATCAGGTAAAGTATTCCACCTGAGGGCAACTGATCTAGTTTAAAAGCATGGATCTAAATAAATGTAACTCTAAGAAATATACTTTACATCAATATTACTTTAAACAGTAAATAATCATTTATTTATTTACCCTTTTAACAACTTCGAAGAACTTTGAAACGCACTTTAGCACAATAAAAAAATTAAAACTATTAAAAAACTTGTTACAACTTCCAAAATGCGAGAAATGAAATTTCTCACTAATCTTTTAAAACGGAATTAATGGAGTTTTATATAGTCTACGGTGTTATCTCGCTACATTTTTATAACCTCGATTGTGGTTCAAATTGATAAGAAGGACATCAAACCAACGTGGATTACCAGTAAATTTTTGTTATTCTTTTTTTTGTTTAAATCAGTAGAGGAGAGAACGTTTGCACTAGTATTTCTATTTAATCTTTAAACACGTTTGAAATGGTCCAAAATGTACAAAACTGATTAAAGATGTTTGTTTGCAAATACACTTCACTTTAAATCTGATAAAATCAAACCATAATAATTGCATTTTGTTTTTAAAAATGAAGTAGTACCAGATAAATAAGAAAATAAAAACTTTTTTATCCAAATATTTCAAAAACTAACTCTTTTACAGTAAATTTAAGAATTATTTACGATTTACGAGATTTTACTTTTGAAAGAAAATGTTGAAAATTCATTATGGGAAAAAACAACTCCCCAAATCAGTGTAACTATCTCAAAAATAAACAATTTTCAGTATTTCGTTTATACTTTGACAAAAAGAATTTCGTCTATTGATATGTCTGTTCTTGTAAGTAGAACTTTCTGCAAAAAACGACACCAAAACTCGGTCAGGATTTAGCTGCAATTACAAATTCTATAAACGTTGATTTGGTCAGTGCAAACATTATTTTCCCTATAATTTTACATTGGTAGCATAATGTAAATAATATGTTTTCGTGATTTTTTCCAAAAGGACTTTTTACTAGATTAAGTTTGTTTTTGCATTTATTCCATATATTTTACAAATAATTTTTCTTGGGAATTATTAATAAATAATATTTTATTTCTCATAATTTAAAAAGGACGCTCTTTAAAAAAATAATAAGTAACAATTATCATAAAAATATATTAAAAGTACTAAAGGTTGATAAAAAAATCTATCTATCTAATAATACTGTAGAAAATGAATTGTTCCATCCTCTTAATGTTCGAATGGACTATCTGCACATTAACCGTTATGATAAGATCATTTTTGTTATTGTTTAATGGAGATATTGGACTGAAGATTTACTTACACTATTCTTTATAATTAACAATTGAGAGAATTTTCTGTTGTTTGATATTATATGAAAGACACGTTGAAAGAAAGAACATGTCAATCCTCAAACGGGCAAAAACCACTCCCGAAAGGGCGAAAAATTTGTTTTTCGCTGTAAACGAGGATACTGAACGCGATGGTGAGATATTGTATCTTCTCCCCGAGTCGACTCCAGCTCCCAAACGGCCAAAAACCAACCCCAAAAGTATGAAAATTTCTTTTTGCTGTAAACGAGGAAACGGGAGATGACGCAGATTTTCTCGTTTATATATTTCATTAGGAGTCGAAAAAAAGCATTTTTGGACGTGCAATGAACGATATTGTGCGGTTTTTTCCGGGATTCATTTTTTCATTATATCTACTTCCTCTGGTGAAATCATTTTTAAATATTTCCACTAAAAATATCCAAATATTGACACAAAACAAGCTTTATTTACCCCGTTGCTAAGGAAATATACAAACAATTTGCGATTTCTAGAAAACTGTCAATAACATTATTTTATTTTGACATGTAAATAGGCAGCTAATGACACTAGTGCACCGTAAAATTTTCCGTGCGGGCGCACGAAAAAAGCCCTCTTTTGGTACGCTAAATAAGCATATAAATACAGTGTTTTCAGATAGGTTTAATGAAAAAAAATTTCACCCATGTGGGTGTGGGTTTTGGCCGTCTGGGGTGGTTTTGGCAGTTTGGGGGTGGCGTCGACTCGTGGTCAGCATCCTTGAAAAGAGGAGGGGACGTATTTTGGAGGCGTCAAAAATTACTTGTGTTTTTCGACGTTTTTTCTGACTCACAGAATGTTTTCTAGAGTAGCGACAAACCCATTATTTCATAGTGGCAATGACCCTTCAGTGTTTCCACCAAACCTGCATAAATTTCTTTTTCAGAAAACACTTTTAAAAATAGACACTTTATCATACAATGATACTCAATTTAATCAAAATTAAGATCTTTGCCTAAGCAATAAATTAATTATAAAAAAATATACGATTGCTTCAAAATAAGTTATTAAAAATATGTCTGTTCAGATAACAGTCATGGTTTTAAGAAAAGACAAGACTACTTTGTAAACATTTGATTTATTGTTTTCGTTTTAACATTTTAACATGTTAATAATTATGATAAACTCAAGAAACCGAAACAGTAGATCTGATAGCGTCAATTATATAATGTTTATTTTTACATTAATGTATCCTGTATTAATAGGAAAAACTTTGGAAATGATTGAGATTGTTTGATCATAGGAAAAAGTCGTTTTTTTCTTTTTTTACTGCAAATTTGATAAAAAAGAAACGTGTTAATTTTTGTACAAATTTATAAATATATTTTTTAGTCTTAAATATAAAAAAATTTCATTATAAATGCACGGAAAATCTCAAATATTCATTTCAGTCTTTGGAAAGATTATTAGGTACATAAGGACACATAAAGAAATAATAAAATTTTATTTAAATCAAAATAGAATATTATTTACAACTGGCTACAACCGGATTAGAGGTCACAAAGTCAGTTTCTTGTAATTATCACCATTTTATTTATAACTTTTCTTACAGTTAACTAAGTCGTGTAATAATTTATCATCATTTTAATAAAATACCAGACTGATTGTTATCCAAGCTAAACTTTTACATGTAGTAAGATCGCCTTTATTATACAGAATTCCAAATTTCATAGGTCTAGGTCAAAATATTTTCAAGATACTAACTTCCTATAATCAGTGCCGGTCCTAGACATTTTTCTAGTAGATGCGAACAATTTATTTGCGCCCCTCATACCAGTGGCGTAGCTTGTGTGTCGTAATACGGGGGGGGAAGGGTCTGCGAAAATTTTTAAAATTTGAGTAGCCTGTTTTGGACTACTTTTTATTACATTACATTCAGAAAAAAAAATGTTTCAACCTGTGGCGCCCCCCCTGGCTGCGGCGCCCGCCTGCGGGCGCATCCATCGCGTAAGCCTTAAACCGGCCCTGCCTATAATCGTTGTTTTTGGCACTCATTGACTCAGTCACCGATAAAAAACCTATTGAACACTTCCAATAAAGCCAAAACCCTGCTATTTGGAACATAGTGTGTACAGTGCTGGATTTAAAGATTTTCCGCCTCAAGCATTAAGGACAGAAAATGAGCTTTAGCAGCCCGCGGCAATAGCTTCTGCATTAAATGGTCCAAACATTTTTTTTTCGGTAATCTTGACATTGCCAATCGTTTCTTATACAAAATTCATTGTGGGTAAACCAAATTTTAATTTTTCCTTTTTTTTGTAGATTCTAGGTCCATTTATATCCTAAAAAACGCACTTTTTTCCTCATAAATGGCCCAAACATTTTTTTTTTAGTAATTTTGACATCGCCAATCGTTTTTTAGACAAAATTCATTCTGCGTAAACCTATTTTTAATTTTTTTTAATTTTTTTGTAGATTCTAGGTCCATTTATATCCTAAAAAACTCACTTTTTTCCTCAAAAATGGCCCAAACATTTTTTTTTGGTAATTTTGACATTGCCAATCGTTTTTTAGACAAAATTCATTCTGCGTAAACCTATTTTTAATTTTTTTTTAATTTTTTTGTAGATTCTAGGTCCATTTATATCCTAAAAAACTCACTTTTTTCCTCAAAAATGGCCCAAACATTTTTTTTTTGGTAATTTTGACATTGCCAATCGTTTTTTAGACAAAATTCATTCTGCGTAAACCTATTTTTAATTTTTTTTTAATTTTTTTGTAGATTCTAGGTCCATTTATATCCTAAAAAACTCACTTTTTTCCTCAAAAATGGCCCAAACATTTTTTTTCGGTAATTTTGACATTGCCAATGGTTTCTTATACAAAATTCATTCTGCGTAAACCAAATTTTAATTTTATTGAATTTTTTTTGTAGATTCTAGGTCCATTTATATCCCAAAAAACTCACTTTTTCCCTCAAAAATGGTCCTAACATTTTTTTCTGTAATTTTGACATTGCCAAACGTTTCTTAGACAACATTCATTCTGCGTAAATCAAATTTTAATTTTTTTTTGTAGATTCTAGGTCCATTTATATCCTAAAAAACTCACTTTTCCGTCATCGTCAATCGTTTCTTATACAAAATTCATTCTGCGTAAACTAAATTTTAATTTTTTTAATTTTTTTTTAGATTCTAGGTCCATTTATATCCCAAAAAACTTAATCTTTCCCTCAAAAATTGCCCAAACATTTCTTTTTTCGGTAATTTTGGCATTGCCAATCGATTTTTAGACAAAATTCATTCTGCGCAAACCAAATTTTAATTTTTTAATTTTTTTTTTTAGATTCTAGGTCCATTTATATCCCACAAAAACTTAATCTTTCCCTCAAAAATGGCCCAAACATTTTTTTTCGGTAATTTTGGCATTGCCAATCGTTTTTTAGACAAAATTCATTCTGCGTAAACTAAATTTTAGTCGGCCTTATTCCATGCTGGATCGCAGATAGGTTTTCATCCGTTTAAGCCAGAAAACGATCGCTGATCGCTCAGAAGAACATACCGACGCAGATATGTCTGCATTCGGGACTACTGATTGTAAATTTTGTTTGTGAATTAATATTAGCACATCAAAAAATGAGTGCTTGTTTCAATTCGCTAAAATGAATACATTCAATAGACGATTCTTCGAGTTCACTCTAATAACACTATATGCTGTAGATTGTTTACCTTTTCAATAATGTTTTTCCGCAACGTTCTCCATTTTGTTATTTAAAAAACCCTCATACTTGTACATCATGTAAACATTTCTATTATTTAGGAATTCGTACGAAGCAAATTAATTCCGGATTTAGTTTTAACAAGTCCTCAAAATATCCTCGACGTCGTGTACGAATCGGATAAAGAAGTTCAAATGGGCAATGAACTGACCCCCAAACTGGTTATCAATCCACCCACCGTTAAATTCGATGCTGAATATGGCTCATATTACACTCTGATTATGACCGATCCAGATGCGCCAAGCAGAAAGGATCATAGAGCTAGAGAATGGAATCATTGGTTGGTAAGTTACAACAACATATTATTATGGTGGTTAGTGATGGTTAAATTGTTTTCATACTCAATTCTTCAAAGGTTCTGGATATTTAGATAGTGGTGACACCAGAAAATTCTGCAAACTGTCATTTGTACTTCAAAATATTCACCTTTTAACTCCCTTTTTTTTATTCTTCTATTATTGTATTTTTTTAGGTGGTGAACATCCCAGGAAACAATATTTCTCAAGGTGACACTTTAAGCGAATATGTCGGATCAGCTCCACCAAAGGGAACGGGACTTCACAGATACGTCTTCCTCTTATTCAAACAACCGGAAAAACTGCAATTTCACGAAACCATTCATAGCAACACCGATGGAAATCGTGGGAAATTTAACACCGAAAAGTTTTCGCGGAAGTACAATATGGGCGCGCCAATTGCTGGAAATTATTTCCAAGCCAAATGGGACGATTCCGTCCCTGCTTTACACAAGCAATTGGGATTTTAAAATGAGATTTTTTGACAACAACCTGTATTTAAATATATTTAATGTTTCTATAAAATAAATGTATTGTTAATTTACTACTTTTGTTTCTTAAACGCGGGTTTTTGTTTAATTATTCTTAAACTTTAATAAATATTAAAGGATAATTGTAAAAAGAAAAGAAAATTGTAGTGCGATACAACAGAGGATTGGTCTGCACAAATTTTTAACCAACAGGACTTTTACAAGTATAATATATTACAGTGTTTTTACTGGAAAATTTTCTAAAAATTGGTTGTTAAAATGTTTTAAATTAGATGTAGACCTTTTGGCCAATTTTCTTGTCAATACTTTCCATAATTTAAGTTTAAAATGTTTTCCTCTAAGAAAAGCTAATCAAATCATTAGACATTCGCCAGTATCTTGGTTCACGGATGACTTGAAATACTTAAGAAATCAACTTTCTTCTGTGAAGTTAATAGCAGATGTAACAAAACATCCAGACGACCAAAAAACATATAGGGTATTAAGGCAAGACTATAATAACGAGCTAAAAATCGCTAAAAAATCTGCATACGTCAATTTTATAATGTCATCTGAAAATAGAGCAAAGGCTTGTTGGAAAGTCATTAACTATGAAAGAAATAAATCTAATAAGCAATCCGTAATAACTCCTGAATTGTCACCACATGAAATAAATAACTTTTTTTGCGAAATCGCGGTAAATATTATTCAATCTCTACCTAACATTACCAATGACGAACTCTTAAGTTTTAAAACTTTTCCAGCCCCGTGCAGTTCATTCTATTTGCACCCAGTTACTTATCTTGATGTCTCCTCAGTCATTAAATCTTTAAATAACTCTAATTGTCTTGATATTCATGAACTTAATAGTCGAATCTTGAAGGAAGCAAATTTTATTGCTGTAAAACCTTTTACTGAACTCATAAATCTCATGTTTAATACTGGTATATATCCTGATATTTTTAAATTATCCAAAGTGCTACCTCTTTTTAAAAAAGGCGATACTTCTGTAATCGACAATTATCGACCTATTAGTATTATCTCAATATTTAGTAAAGTCATTGAAAAATTAGTCAAAATACAGTTGTATGACTATTTTGACTCAAACAATTTCTTCAATAATTCTCAATTTGGCTTTAGAAATTCCCGCTCAACAACTCAGGCAGTTCTAAAAGTTGTGAGTGACGTAGTAGACTCTCTTGAACATGGCAATCGTACAGCTATAATGCTGTGCGATCTTTCGAAAGCCTTTGACTGCGTTTCACATGACATTCTCATAGAAAAATTAAGTTACTATGGTGTCAGAGGAATTCCGTTGAAACTTATAAGTTCTTATCTTTCCAACAGAAAACAATGTGTTACAGCAAATGGTATAACATCAGATTTTCAGTCTGTAAGTCATGGTGTGCCTCAAGGATCGGTTCTTGGCCCCCTTCTTTTCATCATTTATATTAATGATCTCAGCTGTTTCATGTCACCTTCGAAGTCAGCTATGTTTGCAGACGATACCACTTTTGTCATTTCACAAAAAGACGACGTCAATTTAGCCGCCTCTCTAGATTATGTAACCGACAAGGCAAATGAATGGTTTTCAACAAACAAACTAAAATTAAATAATGATAAAACTCAAATCATGCAAATATCAGCAAATAACCAATTCTCAGTTATCCAAGAAACAAAAAGTGTAAAACTACTTGGAATAGTTCTTGACAACAGATTAAGCTGGCAGGCACATATTGATCATTTAGTTAAAAAACTTTCGAGTTCCTTATTTATTTTACGACAGTTGAAAACAATTACTAATTCTAGTACTCTTAAAACTACATATTTTTCACTCTTTCATTCGCACATTAGCTATGGCATCACCCTTTGGGGTAATTCCTCCCATGCGTTAATCATATTTAGAATGCAAAAAAAGGCAATAAGGGCGCTCGCCGGTCTGGGTTTTAGAGTTCATTGTCAACAGTTTTTCATAAAACTTAAAATCATGCCATTACCAT
Source organism: Crepidodera aurea (assembly GCA_949320105.2). Lineage (NCBI taxonomy): Eukaryota > Metazoa > Arthropoda > Insecta > Coleoptera > Chrysomelidae > Crepidodera > Crepidodera aurea. The sequence goes on along the minus strand of OX439472.1, from coordinate 65,329,860 downwards.
CTTTATTTTTATTTCATATTTTAATTGAAATTCATGGAATTCAGTCAATGTTGCCAAAAAATTCAGATATCCACAGCTATAACACGCGCAGTGCTCACCATATCAGAAGCAGCCGCTTTCGTTTAAATACTTCGCAGTCAAACTCACCGAACTATGAGCTTTTTAATATTTTGCCGTCAAATTTAAAAAACTTGGGCATTAATGCATTTAAAAAACACTTAAAAAAGTTCATCCTTAAATATTGTTTTTACTCTGTTGAAGATTACATTGTGCATTGTCGAGGCAATCACAACACCGTATCTCTGCTGTGATATTTTTACTTCCTTTGTTTTTTTTTTATATCATGTCTGTAATGTAACGTATATATCTCTGTATAAAACTTTTTGTATGTTTATTTACTTTCTTCTTTTTTTGACGTGCTACAAACTTTTGTAAAGTAAAAGTAGTTAATAAAGATCTATCTATCTATCTATCTTATATGTTATGAATTTGTATCCTTTGTAATTTAACTTTGACCTAAACTTAAACTTTGACTTGACACAAACATTTACTGTAAAAAATGTATTCTATTCAATTCTATTCTTCTTGTCAGTCAAATCAACAATAAATAGTTCGTATTTACAAGACCACTCAGTAAATATTAAATTTTATGAGGAACCCTTCCTATAGGATCTACAGTGTGTCCAATTAATTAAGTCGGCACCATATGGAAAACTTTTTTATTATTTCTTTTAGGAAAAAAGTTATTCTTGATAAAAAGTCGTGCATGGTCTAAAACCTAAAATGCAACTATCAGATATCAAATTTTTACAGTCGTATACGAAGTTTGTCAAAAAATATGAATTTTGCTCAAGTAAAGTACCTTTATCTTTGAAATATGAAAAAAAAGTTATTAAAAAACTTGTTTCTAACGACATTTTACGTCAACATACCGAATTTGAATAATATATTCCAACTTTAAGAAAATTTTCATTTTTAACATTTTTTGGTACACCCCCCGTAACTGACAATTTTGATTCATTCATTGAAAAAGCTTAAAAGGAACAAAAAGACAAGAATACATACCAATTTCTGTTAATATTGTTCGATGGTGTGGTTATTATGTCTGAAAAAGTTGACATCAAATAAAAAATTCCTTTATTACTGGTTTTTCAAAAAAAAATATTCTTCATTCACAAGGAAAATCAAAAAAATTTTAATCTTTTTTCTTATAAACGGAAGTCTAGTATGGGTTTGTAAGCTCCCTGTGAACATTCTTAAATTTTTCAATGAATTCAAAATTGTCTGTTACGGGGGTGTATCAAAAAATATTAAAAATTAAAATTTTCTTAAAGTCGGAATATCTTGTTAAAAATTGATAAAAAATTGGATATCTGATGAATAACTTTTTTCCTAAAATAAATAATAAAAAGTTTTCCATATGGCGCCGACTTAATTGGACACACTGTATGTAGCAGTGGCTTTCTAATACTTGTGTGTTAATGTATTTTTTTTAAATTAAGATTAATTTATTGAATAATTTTAATTCTTATTTTACAGATAACTTTATAGCAGTTAAATTTATCCAAAAGTAGTGGGGTGTAACAAAATACTGGATATAGGGTGTCCTAGTAAAAAAGTACCGTAATTCGATAGGGTGGTAGAGCAAAAAACTATTTAAAAAACCTAAATAAAATATTTCTCTAAAGTTGTTATTTTATGCTACACTCTATGATAAAAGAAGTATGAAAAATATACTTTTTTTACAATTCGTAAGAGATCTTTAGAATTTGTATTATGTTAACAAGCTGCAACTTTGCTGTCATGAATTACGACTAATTATGATAAAAATAATGGGAAGTATTTATTTTTATTACTGAAGTAATTTTTGAAATAATTTGTTTTAGTTAACAATTTAAAAAAGTCGAAGAAGCCGAAGTATTTTATTACTGAAGTAAATGTCAATGTTATTTGTCCACGGATATTGCTCATATTGATGGATAGCGATATCACCACAGAAAGGCTACGATTCTTGATTTTCATAATTGAAATTCGCTAGCAATATTAATTAATATTGTCAGAGAATACTATTAGCTAACAATATTCGTGTTGATGTGGGCCCAGCTTAAAACGAATTTCTTTTGTATAATGATTGAACATTTCTGATAATAATTTATCTTTATTTGTACTCAACCTATTGTTATCTTTATTCTTTATTATTTATAATAGAATATTCAATATTTTGGAAATATATAACTGAAGGTCAGTCAGTTCATTCAAATGCGTCTTACAATAATATAAAGGATCAATCCCAACAAACAATAAATTCGAAAACGCCATTCATTTTTTCACTTTATTATATTTACATCTTTTTGATATCGATGTGATTAAAATTTAAATTTAAGAAGACGAAAAAATAGTTTTCGCTTCATTTATCATTTATCAAAATATGCGTTTTGAGAATTAACCAGTTGAGAATGCTCTTCTAGCATTGCCATAGACCGAACAAATTGTAATGACAGTATTAATAAACTTTTAGATTGACAGTTCTCATTCTAATCAACACAGCCAGTCTACTCACTTTTACCAAAATCGTCATTCACTGTGTACTTTAAATTCGATGTCATTTTAAACTTCAAAATTTTCATATTTTAGACCCCATTTTGAAGGTGTTCCCGAAGAGGTACGGAGGGGCACATCAAACAATTTGCATTGTGTGTTGCAAAGTTTTTTTGACCGATTCTGATCAAGATGTCACTCTCTTCTTTGTATGTCTTTTGAGGAAGCCGAAAGGCAGAAACCGATCTTAGGATTCCTAACTCGTTTGCTTGCATTATTTTCATGTCTTGCTTATGAAAAAAAACAATAAAAGTAACAACTACTCTCTTTTTAAAAAAAATTAATCTCTTATATTTGAATTTATTATAGTAATTTCGTTATAATTTAAAAACGCTTATAGTAGTATAGTATCTATGTTCTAAATCTATGTATAGTATAGTACAAAATATGATAGGTGCAATAAAGTAATTATAAAAACTAAATAAATGGTATAGACAATATACAATACACTGAAATGAAAAACTAGTTGCATATAGTGAACTTTTTATCAGATTAATTAGTTTTAATTTACGTCTTCGTATCTAAAAGATTTTTCTTCTTCCGGATAAAGTAAATCCTCAATAACCAAACAAATGGGAAAATTTTAAGTTTCAGCGATTTGCACCTTTTGAAACATACCTTTAGATATAATGAATAAGCTTCTAAAAGATACGACAATCGGATGTTCAATATTTTAAATGGAAAGACAACTTAGTCATTTTTGGTTTATAAAAAATTGACAGCAGGTGAGCAGGTGTGACAGGTGTACTGTTGTCTTTTAGTGCTATGAAATGAAAAATCAAAATAGCAAAGTCCAACAAATTTATTTATTCTAATTGTGCATTGTCTACCACGTAAATATCCCTTTTATTTGATCATATACTCATTATTGTGTAAATTGATTGACCAATACATTGTTTTGATGAGTAGCCAATTATTTTTATTTCGGGTTTTTTTAGCATGTTACAACACTCTTCCGTAATGATTCATAAATTGGGAGTCCATTTAAACTCAAGGTCAACTGGCAAACTGTCTAGAACAAGGTTATTTTGTTTAAATAATATTTATTATTGCAAAAATAACTCGTTGAACTGGTTCTACTCAATGAAACAAAAAACAAAACGCATCAAACATCAAAATTCGCAGTGTCATTCACACCATCAGCATCATGAGTCCTTTGTAAATTTTTCGTTTGGTCACAAAATTTTACATCGTGCATGTCTCCAAATCCTCATACTACCTGCGTGTTTATCTAAATGTCTGTTTTAATTTAATGATTTGAAGAAATGGATAATAATAAGTTAACGAGCGGAGGAAAGAAGGGATGTTGGACAAAATTTTCAGAAAGTAAACTTATACAAGTGGAAAAGAAAATTTTAAAAGGTAAATACTTTGTTCTTTTTTGTAAGACTTTTAAAAATGGAACAATCGTAATATATTAGATCTACAAAGTGTTCAGCTCATATATGATGAAACATTTGTATAAAAACAAACTTGCAAGGTTGCAAGACATAAAATATTATAAAAAAGCATTCTTATAAAGCAAGACTTTATCAATTTCCGCCCAAGTAAACCTTTACAATAATAATTGCATTAAAAATATATAAATAGTTTGTAGAGATTGTAATTTATATAGATTTACTTATCCAGGGACAATTTTATACTTACTATTTAACATAGAAAGTAGTTGAGATACATTTTGGAACGGTGTCAATTGACTAGTGAAGGAGGATTAAATGATTTTTATTTCGAATTAATATTATTTTTGATTTGTCAGTTTGGCGGAATGTGAATAAGATAAATATTGATGACATATTTTTTTTAGACTAATTTTGGGTCGCTGATCACGAATCTGCGGTCTCATCAAACAAAAAAGTTAGGAATTTTTTAAGTAAAATAAATTGTGAACTTTTCTTTAATACTTAACAGATAAATAAGTAGGTTTATATAAATATATATTAAAACCAAAAGACTCAAGGTACAAGATGGGTCAGGTCAGGTTAGATTAATGATGTACACGGTAATATTTCAGGTAAATATGTTAAATTATAAACATAACCAAAAAATTCATACAATTTGACGTATTGACATTTGGTCACTTGAGTTGCGATCAGCGTACATTCTCGCTGTGGCTAGCGTCCCGTCCATCTGGGACTCAATTTTTTCCCGTCTGTGATGAACGGATCTCTATTGCGTATTACTTGAAATTAATAGAATGTAACAGATCAGGTGTGCTCATATTAATGATGTACAAAATAATGAGGTCAGGTGTGCTCATATTAATAAAGTACAAATTAATATTTCAAGCAAATATATTTATTGTTACGCAATGCGCATGCGTTCACTATAGACGGGAAAAAATTGGAATCCCGGGACACTAGCCACAGCGAAAAATATGACAAGAGTCTACGTTCTGACCGCAACTATTACTTAAAAAAATTCAAAACTTTTTTGTTTGATGAGATCGCACGAAACTGATTACATATTCGTGATCAGCGACCCGAAATTAGTCTAAAAAAAATATTCCATCAAAATTGGGACTGAGCCCGATAGTAAAATTTTTCCGTTAAATTTTTTAGGTAGCAAAAAAAAGTTTTATTGAAAGGGAATTTTAGGAAACAAATATATCAAAATTTTATATTTCTATATTTATTTTAGTACTGAAAACGGTTTATAGAACATGGTTTGTACCAATTGGTCCTATAGTAGGCAAAAAGGACAAAGTGTGGACTATAGCTTTAAACGAGGAATCAAGAAATACCCCGATAGTATTGCTTCATGGATTCGCAGCTGGATTGTGTTTTTGGATTTTAAACTTTGACGCCATTGCAAGAGATAGGCCTGTTTATGCGATAGATTTATTAGGTAATTGTAATTATTAGCTGTACTTTTCAACCTTTTAACTTAAAAATCTTAATGAGGTCCTTGCTAAATAATTGACATATTTATTTTCTCTAGGTTTTGGAAGATCTTCTAGACCAAAATTCAGCAACAACGGCATCGAAGCCGAGCAGCAAATGGTAAAATCGTTAGAAGCATGGCGAACTCAAATGAAATTAGAAAAATTTATATTATTAGGTCACAGTTTTGGTGGATATTTAGCTACTAGTTACGCAATAAATTATCCCGATAGGGTGAAACATTTAATTCTAGCCGACCCGTGGGGTTTCCAAGAGAAGCCGTCCAAATTGGAACTGTCATTGTGGTTCAAATTGGTCAGTATTGTAATTTATCCCTTTACCTGGTTCAATCCTTTAGCGTCTGTCAGAGCTGCGGGACCAATAGGTAATACTTTTTTCTTTTTTTATACAGGTATTTGTAAGATTTTGTTTCTCGAAGGGGTTCAACAGATTTTTACAGCGGTTAGTCCCCTGTATATCTCTTAATGTAAATAAATATTTTCCACAGTTTTAACACTGTAATACTAAAGTGTTTTAACAAATTCAGAAATAATAGTTACTTTATAAATAAATAAATAAATAAATATTTATTTCATAAGACTTGTACAAGTATAGAAATCGTCATGGTAGTTATGATTGAAGTTAAAGCTAATCTAAGCTTAAAAATATGTAAATACAAAAATATTAAATATAAAAACATTTGGACTGTTGACAAAATGAGTAAAATATGCTAACATATCCTCAATATATCTACTAACATATCCTCAAAAATCGATGATTCGGATTGGTAGATTTAGTATTAAAACCACCAATTCGCATGCCTAGATATTAATTAACTGTTATTATCTATTATCACGACCTATTTTATTGAGCGAATGAGTGATGTAAAATTTAAATTTAATTGTAACGTTGTTTTTAAGTGAAGGGTTCGTAAATTCATCAGTGGGTTTCAATAAATTCTTATCATTTGTGATATAATGTGTTAGACTACAAGAGATTACAATGCCTTGTCCAGTACGGTGAACTTGATTTAAATATTAGATTTTATTTATTTATTTTTATTTGTTCTTTGCCAGAGCAATTATCGAATACATTTCTAGAAATATATTTAAACTAATAAACATACAAAATACAAAAACATTGATAAATCAGGATGTAAAAAAAATATTTTAAACTTTCATATTCTATTATACAGATTATTTTCACAAAATAACAGATTACGGAAAATCCTGACACTTTTTGAATAAATACTATTTACGTTCAGTTAGAATAGATAAAACAGTACTTTTAAATGAAAAATAGAAAAATACTACATTATATATTACTTGATTAAATATTTTGAGTAAATTAAGGCATTTTTAGGACCATGGCTTATAGGCAGAGTAAGGAATGATATTTCTGCAAAATATAGTTCAGCTGTTGAAGATACGGATATTATTACAGAATATATTTATCACTGCAATTCACAAAAACCATCGTAAGTATAATAAATATGTATAAACTATCAAATTTTTGACGATTTAGTTACCAACTATAAAAATGGCTAAGATTAATCTGTAAGCAATAAATTAAGTAAAAATCTAACTTTAAAATTTTTGGACACCTTTTAACTTGTTATAATTCTTGGATGAAAAAGAATTGCCAAAAACATCGAAATTACATAGCTCAAAACATTTAGACAAAAGTGGCTAAATTTTTTTATTATTTGTTTTAGAGGGGAATCGGCTTTTCATTCTATGTTACAAGGCATAGGATGGGCGAAAAACCCCATGATGCGAAGATACCATACATTAAGTCCAGAAGTACCTCTTACAGTCATGTATGGAGAAAAATCATGGATTAGAAAAACTCCAGAGGATGATTTAAAGAATCAAAGGCCTAAATCGTATGTTAAAATTGAGGTAATTTTGGAATTCGATTGTTTACAGAAAAGTTTTTCATAGATTGTCCAATTTTGACTTGTATTGTCCTGTTGTCTAGATAATTTTTAAGGAGAAATAATATTTGTTTTGGACAGTTCAATAGCCATAATTTGTACAAAAGTCCTCTATGCCAAACGCTGTCAAAGGCTTTGTTGATATCAAGAAATATTGCAGCACTTCTGTTCCCTTTAAGTTTTGCAGTTTGGAGTTAGTATGGAGACTGGATGTATTGTTGATCGCTGTCCACTAAATCCAAATTGATATTTTGGTATTTTGTGCCCACATTTTTGGTATATGATGTTTTTGATAATATTTTCTTTCCTAAAACTGGTAACAGTGTTATTGGACGATAATTTTTCACATTTTTATGTTGTGTGTTGGGTTTAGAAATCGTTAGTAATATTCCATGTTTCCATTCTTCTGGGAAGTGATGTTTCCTTAGGCAATATTCATAAAATAGTTTTATTTTTTCAGATTATTCCTAATGCTGGCCACCACATAAACGCTGATCAGCCAGCATTATTTAACAATACAGTATCGAAAATCTGTGAAATCACGGATAGTGAAAAATTTGAAGTTTCATACAATAACAAGCCCGCCAAAGAATTAGATTGGGACAAGCTAATAGAAGATTTATTAGACGACGACGATTTTAGCGGAATGCAAATAATTAACACGAGGCTATAGAAAATAGATATATTAGTAAAATATGTAACATTAAAAAGTTTCCAAAATGGGGGAAATTTGCAAAATTTGGAAAATTTCTATATTACCAATACAACGGTTAAAAATATGAAAGTTACATATAGAAAAACATCAACTTATGGAAACATGTTGGTGGTGATATTTATCTGGTTGCGGATTTTCGCCGTTTTGGAATAAATAGTCAGTTTAAACCAATTTTTTCAAATATTGCCCCTTTTAATCGTTTTTTAGCTACTTAGATGAGAATATCGTTAATTTATTATTATCTTGCCCAATTTTGTCACTTCACAGTTGGAAGTGGCAAACTTAGAATGTGATATTTTAGCTTTATTTTAATTTTTTTTACCTATTTACCTATTTGGACATTTTTGTTTATCACAACCATGAATGAAAATATATTATTGTTTGATTACGTTGTTTTTTATTCTATTCAATATACCGGGTGTATCAACGATGCGTGCGTGGAGGATAGCTGCTTCCCTTTTTAAGATAGGAAAAAATGTTTCAAATAAAAGTTGTAGATAGCAATGAAAGCTATGTTACGAAAATAACTACCAACATACAGGGTGTCCCATAAATGTGTGACTTATCAAAGTTATGTTTTTTTAAATGAAACACCCTATATATTTTTAATCGATTGAATTCCTTCGGAAGAGTGCTTCTCAAAAATATAGGGTCGTATGGGTTTATACCAGGTGGTTCTGAAGTTATGGTGACATTTATGACCCAAAATGGGTTCATTCAACACCAAATATCTCAAAATCAATAACTAGAAATAACAAAAAATTTTCACTAAATAACCTCGAAAATGGTGTATTTTGATTTCATATTCATAAATTTACCGAATGGCAATTTTCCCATACAGGGGCAACCAAAACTCGGGATCATTTTTTCTCAGTTTTTTCAAATGGAACACCCTGTATATAATGCCATTCCAGAATAGTCCACACTATGAGCTTCCAGAAAATATAGGGTTTGTCTACTTGATTTTCACCGATAATGCATCTAATTCTTAAGGAAAGTATGAAAAATGTCATAAAAGCAATAATGATATTTTTTTATCCAATGATGGACAAACATGGAACAAAGTAATATCAAAAAAACCGTCATTTCACAGTAGATGTTCAAACAATCACTCGTTTTGAGCTATGCATCTAGATGTTACAGAAACTGCTTTTAGCCAGTAGAATGTATGCAGTTCGATATGCGACTCGAGAGTTTTTTACATTTTTTTGAGATTATTTTGTTCATAGTGTGGACTATTCTGGTATGGCATTATATACAGGGGGTTCCATTTGAAAAAACAGAAAAAAATGATCACGAGTTTTGGTTGCCCCTGTATGGGAAAAGTGCCATTCGGTAAATTTATGAATATGAAATCAAAATACACCATTTTCGAGAATATTTGGTGAAAAATTTTTGTTATTTCTAGTTATTGATTTTGAGATATTTGGTGTTGAATGAACCCATTTTGGGACTTAAATATCACCATAACTTCAGAACCACTTGGTATAAATCCATGCAACCCTATATTTTTGAGAAGCACTCTTCCGAAGGAATTCAATCGAGTAAAAATATATAGGGTGTTTCATTTAAAAAACATATTTATGGGACACCCTGTATGTTGGTAGTTATTTTTGGAACATAGCTTTCATTGCTGTCTACAACTTTTATTTGAAACATTTTTTCCTATCTTAAAAAGGGAAGCAGCTATCCTCCACGCACGCATCGTTGATACACCCGGTATAATAATGATTTTGGGAATTTATTTAATGTTGAATTCTTAGTTACAATGACAACCTTGTACATGTTAGAATAAAACCACTGTTAGTTTTGCTGGTGATTTAACGTTAAGCCTAACTATTAAATGTACTGAAGACCAACTTTAACAAACTGTAACGCCTCAGACACACAACGTATTTTTGACGTACGGTAAAAAGTCGTACACAAACCCCTTTGATATTTTGCCGTCGACGGCAAAATATCGTGCCGTGCTGTGTGAAAGGTCCCATGCATTTCTTCACGCCACTAAAGGAATGTACGGCAAAATATCGTCCGACTTTTTACCGTGTGTGTCTGAGGCATTACTCATTTAACTCCCTGATGCCAACTAACCAGCCAATGGCGGATAGAGATGTAAGTACACGGGAGAAACAGATTTGAATGAGAAACTTGCCGCCAGTAATTTTTTGGTTATTCGGGTTTAATTTGCAAGTTTACTTGTTAAAACAAAAAAAATATATAAATGACTCCACAAGAGCTTCAGTACCTGCTGCTATTAACTGGCCAGTTACGAACAAATGCTGTCCAGCTCCAACTAGCTGATTCTTCGACTTGTCACTTGCAGTTGTACAATAATAATGATGAAACTTTTGTTAGGGTACTAAAGAACACAAATATTAAATAAAAAATATTTATTTATCATTGTACTGAGTCACAGCCCTTCCTTCACTAACAACTTATCTACTAAAAAAAAAATACTTAAAAAACTGGCTTATTTCTATTAAAACAACAATCATTTAGTAAAATTTTTTGTATTTAAGTAGATATGTATTTAAAAGTGTGATTAAGACAAGTCTCGTTTTTTGAAAAAAGATTTGCCATTATTTTTTAATTTGATTCTAATTTTAAAAGTAAAACTACCTAATAATATCCCTTTTGAATGTTAATGCGAATTTATCCTTGTAAAAAACTGAAACCAGTTATAAAATAAGCAAAAATAATACAATAAGTAAAAAATAATAATAAATAAAAAATATTATTGCTTGCTATCACTCTCTGGTTCATCTGACTCTTCCACACCACTAGGAGTCGATTCTATTGCTAAGTTAGAATTTTTAAAGGAATCAGTAAGACTGCAAGAATCCAGGACGATTTGATTGAACGCTTCTGGTTTATCAGCATATACATGGTGTCCTGCACCTGTTACCACCTAAAAATGCATGCATTTTTTTATTTGTTGGTATATTAACTATCTTATTAATGCTAAATAACAAAAAATATTGACGGAATGAGTCATTCAAAAATTCATTTATATATAATGAATACTAAATAAAAAATAGTATTAGATAAATGCATATATTTTTGTTTAAAACTTACTTGTAATTTAATAAAAGAATGAATTCTCTTCTCTTTAATAATGTCACTAGCAGAGTGATCAATCCACGATCGAGAACCATATAAAAGTGTAATAGGAACATCAGCTCTTAGTCTGTTGATGCGATTTACCATTGGATTTTTCGCCCAACCGAAATCTGACATCATGGCATGAAAAGCTCCCTCACCACTAAAAAACACGTTCGTCATATAATACAGTCAACTTTTTATTTTTATTAGAAAAGTGGCAATAAGGAGAGCCCATTGTTTGATTTCATTCTCGTATTTAATGTAAATATGGGGACTTTACACGATATTTATACTGATTGTAAATTGTAATGGCAAATAAACAGTCAAATATTAATCAATCAGGGTTCCCACAGACCTGGAAAACAGGGAAAAGTCTGGAAATTCAAAAAGTGTTGACAAAGTCAGGGAATTTTGCATTTTTCAGCAGAAGTCAGGGAATTCAACCAGTGTATATAGAAAACCAAATGACTGCACAAAAAATACATCAATGGTTTTTTTTCTTTTACATTTCATTTGTGAATTCAAAGATATTTTGGTATAATTTATCACATCCACAAAAATGCACACTGGTTATATGTAACTCACAAATTCGAATTCTTTTTAGATATTTCTTGCAAGGAATTAGATTGTTCATTTAATTATTTGTATTACTCTATAAAAAAAGTTTTGGGCATGGTCAGGGAAAACCTGGAAAATTCAGGGAAAATTTTCTTGTTTCCATTGTGGGAATCCTGTCAATACCAATTTGATATAACAGATATTTGCAGATTCTAATAGATCATACGGGCAGAAATAATTTATTGACCGTGATTTCCTAAGACTAAAAATCACCAAATAGCAAAAAAAGAAATGGACTAAAATTAGAAATAATGCTGAACAACCAAGAATTACTGAAAACAGATAGTAGTCTTCAAAAGAAAAGCACTTTCAGTATTGCTGGAGCGTAGTTGAAAACTGTTTTTATTATCAATTTGTTTAGATGTGTTGTTGGAAAATATTTGTAAATTGTTATCATATTAATATTGCCCTATTTGAGGTACCTTTTAGCAAAGCTGAGCTTTATGAAGTTTTTATTGAAGATTAATGTAAAAATTTGAAAACAGTGAAATTTTAACAATTTTAACTAGTGTAATAAAACACTGGCAAAAAGTCCGTAGATTTATTTTAAAATTTTAGCAGAAGCGCTTTCGCCTTGCGGCATCATCAGCGGCTTCTGAAAAATAAGTTGGGGTTAGAAATTATTACTCGTCAAAAAAACAATGAAAATTATCGAGAAATGACATTAAATGAATTTTCATTGTTATTTTGACGAGTAAGTACTACTTAAAAAAACTTTTAACCCCAACTTACTATTCAGAAGCCTCTGATGATGCCGCAAGGCGTAAGCGATTAGGCTAAAATTTTAAAATAAATCTATGCACTTTTTGCCAGTGCTTTATTACATTTACACAATTGTGCATACAACCAAATTACCAACATTTTAACTAGTGCCCGAAGTAAAAATTAAGCCTATAATAAGAACACTGTTTTCAATACCCAAAATTATTTTTAGACAATTACTTAATTAATTAATAATTAATAATTCTTAATGTAAAAGATAAGTTTAAGCTTCAGACAAAACAAGAACAATCTGGTAGAAAAAGCAGCATTTGTGTTTTTAATACTCACAAATTTCAGAAAAAGTTCATATTTTTAAAATGTCATCAATTTATTTGGTTTACCAAGACATAAACGGGAATCATCATTAGAAGCATTATTTTTTCAGGCCCGTGACTACCGATTTCTACTTGGCTTAATGACTTCACAGTTATATCAGGCCCAACGGTTTACATGCTCTCCGAGGCATGGTGGGATGCCGATATTACAGGGTTCCCACAATGGAAGCGAGAAAATTTTCCCTGACCATGCACAAACTTTTTTCAGGACAAGAATCCACCTTTTATAGAGTAACACAAATAAGTAAATAAAAAACTTGTGTTTATATAAATGAAAATAATTGCATATGACACAAAATGAAAGAAAACTAATTTGTTAATTACATATACCCAGTGTGCATATTTGTGGATGTGATAAATTGTACCAAGATACCTTTGAATTCACAAATGAAATGTAAAAGGAAAAAACCCATTGATGTATTTTTTATGTATCAGACAAGAAAAAATACAAAGGGAACCCGAAAGCAGAAGTAAACATAGAGAAGGCAACAGGGCTGGCTTAATTTGTTTTTTATCTGAAATCAACTGATGTGGAATTCTGTGCAGTCATATACACTGGTTGAATTCCCTGGCTTCTGCCAAAAAATGCAAAATTGCCTGACTTTATCAACGCTTTTTGAATTTCCTGACTTTTCCCTGTTTTCCAGGGCTGTGGGTACCCTGTATTGTGAACCCACGTGACGTTCTATACACTACTAACCTGGGATACTGGCAGTTACATTGATAGATGTAATCAGTTATGAGATTTGGGTCATCTAATGCAAGCGCATACTTTTTTGAAATATCTGGTCTAATTCTATTAATAAACCATGGTCCTAAAACAACAAAACACATATTTTAAATATAATAAATAATAACTATCCTATAGGTGATATAAATAAAAACCTTACCTAGAGGTCCAGCTACCCTAATACCAGCTAAAGGATTAAATGGTTTCATAACATAAGCAATTGTCTTTATCCAAAGCGGTACATCCTTGTATTCGACTGGACGTTCTGGGAAACCCCATGGGTCAGCTAATATGAGATGTTTGACTTGATTGGGATGAGAGATTGAGTATGAAGCGGCCAAAAATCCACCCATGCTGTGCCCCAGCAGGATGAATTCTTTCAGTTTTAATTCTTTTCGCCATTCTTCTACAGATTTTACAAGTTGTTGTTCTGCTTCAAGGCTGTCCAGGCTGAATTTGGGTCTGCTTGAACGACCAAAACCTAAAGCAAGGCTTTTATTAAATTTTAAACTATAAAAAAATTATAAACATTTAAAAATATGCATCAACTTTATATCTAATTTCTAATATAACATACTTTTCGTTTTTTATCTCACATTCTATCCAAACGAAATTTTGTTCACAATTATTCTTGTGAACAAAAAGTTTATGATTAAAATGACTATTTTAACAATTTGAACTTTATATAAAAAAAACTACCTAAAAGGTCAATGGCATAAACTGGCCTTGTAGCAGCAAATGCATCCAAATTTAAACACCACAGTGCTACTCCAGCACCCAAACCATGTAAAAGAACCAAGGGAGTCTTTGGTGACTCGGTATTTAAAGAAATTGTCCATATTTTATCAGCGGGACCAACAACAGGGCCAATATCAACAAAAAAACCTTTGTGTGGACTCTTGACAACTAAAAATTAACATTTTCAATTTAGTAAATACTGGATAACGCTTCTAAAGTAAACAGACACAAAGTTACCATACTTATAGAGAAAACTTACTGCTTAGTATTCGTTTTTCTAGAGATCTTAGCATACTTTCAGAGAATTTATTCCATGATAGCCAATTTGGACTCACCCAGCTGCAATAAGTTACATATTTAATTAAACTTGGCAAATAATTATATAATATGGGAAACTAAAATTTATTTATCTATTTATAGTTACCTTAATACTGTAATTACTACTGCACAATATACGTTTGACAACACTTTTAAGCAGGGAGCAGCAATAAAGAAAAATAACTTATTTAGTAATCTCATTTTTTAATCTTCAACGAATTATTTTTTGTTTAATAATGAATCCGCTTATTTTAAAAACAATAAAAAAAAATAAAATTTCACCTGGGTTCCTCACATTGTTTTGATTCGTTTTCTAGTTGTTTTACCAACATTTCATCGTTTTTAAGACGAGCATAAATTTGGATATTCAATCGATAACATAAATACGTCGAATAAACAAATTTTTGATAACTAGTTGAAGATTAAATTCGCTCGTGCATGAATTAGTCATCAATTTTTTTAATTATTTTAAAACAAGGTAAGATAAGCTTGATTTAATCGCAAATTATTCTAATCCTTGAACTTTCACCTCTCTCTATGTTCCTTCTGTTGAGTAAAATAAAATGTCAGTAATGTCACAGCAAAAAATGTTTTTAAAATGTTACCGCCATCTAGAAGACAACTACAATCACATTTATTGTGCAGTGATAGTAATTAACGGTAGATGGCGTTAAAACTTAATATTTATTTATAATTATTTATTCAATGGAAGAACCTTATGTATATAAAGCCTTTTGTTTTGCTTCATATAGTTTGTTTTTACAATTACAGACTTGTTAGTTAAACCATAGTTTATTTATTAAACCTAGATTTAAATGGTTTTCGCTTACACCGTAACTTAAACGACCTGGTTTAAAATTAAGCCGCTATTGAAGTGATTTTTTTTCAAATGTTGTTAATGATAGCTATCTTCAAGTTAATTAAATTTGCTTATTAAATAACGTTTTCCGTCGACCGACCATTTATGATGTATTTTAACGCACTCAAAATCGTTGATTAATGACCCCTATTAATGAATCATTTTCTATTAATCAACGATTTTATTATATGCAACCCAACGTATATTGCTCTTATTATACATTTATATTGACAGTTGCCTAGACAACCAAACATACATATACATTTGAAATCAAGAAGGTGTGTTAATACTATCTGTCATTGTATGTCATTATTTAATTTCTTAAAATTCAAAAACTCTATGCCTAGTTTAAAATTAAAAATTGAAAGTAAGATATCTTTATTTTTGAAAAGTACGGTCGACGGAAAAGTTCTGTAACGAGCTCGTGAATTAAAATGGCGATTAACAATCGAGAAAATTTAACGCGCGAGCAGAGCGAGCGCGTTAATGTTCAACGCTTCTGTGAATTATAGGCAGATTGTAATAAAATTGGGATGTTAAAAAAAATGTGAAATTGCTTTTATTCTTCAAGAATTTTTTTGTAATTAAATTATATGTTTGCCACATTAAGGCAAAGAAAATGTACAATTTTTGTTTGGCTAATACGAGATGAAAACATATATTTACTACATTAACTTACTTTAACTGATTTTTTCAACTTAATTTAACAATTTTGTTCCAATAAAAGTACTAAAATTAATATATTTTAATTAGTAAACAGCTAATTTTCTAGTAACTTCCAAATAATTTGCACGGCACACCTTTAAAACGGAAATGACAGGTGTCTGATTTCCAACAAATAAGACTGCAATGTGAACAGCACATCTTTCTAGAAGTTGGTTCCACTTAAGCATCTGTTTTGCTTCATCTGACAAATTTGAAAATTCACGTGCCTAAAATAAACAGTGTTATTGGTACAACCATACATAATGACATTATTTACCTTGAATAAAAAAAACCAGACTGGTAGTACAAGTAAACGATACTAGACGCTAGATAGAAGAAAGCGCACGGGAAAAAAGCGCACAGGAAATATCCGCGCAGAAAAAAGCGCACTGTCATATAAGCGCCGGTCACCATTAAATTCAGATTGAGATTGATGACTTTAAAATATCTAGGAGTAATAACAGTGGAGAAATGATATCTGACAAACTACATAAAAGAGTATCAAAAATGGAGAGTTCCAACCCAGTAAAGAGAGTATAATGGAAAAGAAAAGATAAATCGAAAAAAACTAGAGTATTTAAAAAAGTGTTTTAAAACACATAAAGATTATGCGCAGAGAAAGACTTGGATGTAGATACATTGATTGATGATTCTGAACACTCTGGTCGCCAAATTCGACAGAAAACATAAAAAACTCCACAAAATAATTTTGGCTGATCCTAAATTGAAGTTGCGCATGAGATAGCTGACACCTTTAGATTAAATATTAAATGGTTGTAGCATTAATTTTCATTTGTTAAAGTTGTTACTTTTTCGCACTTTCATACACAAATAAATATAAAGTGCCAATAACTTACCGAACAACCTAAAGTCTGCTCCGCGGCTTGACCGCTTAACCTACAATTGATCAAAGTACCAGTATGATCCGACAAATTTATTCGGATATCGAAATTAAATTCAGGATCGACTGGTTCGTTCTCAAAAACGGTTGGGCATTCATTGTTTTCACATCTGGAATTCGAAGTTTTGATTTCCGTTTTACATTTTCCGCTAAAAATAATCAAATCAGTATTTGGTATTATATTTTAATGACTTATTGACAACCATTTGATTAACAGTGTTTTCGATAATCCATCCAAGTCAAATTCGGAAATAAAAGCATAAAGTAAACCAGTAAACTGTTTTTCAGCAGAAGAAAAATTCATATTATCATGAACTTGCTTTACAGTCATTACATCTTGAATAGTATTTGCTAAAACAAAGAAAACCATTGCTTTAATTAATTCTTAACTGGCTGTTTAATAATAATTTGGTTTATTAAACATGTTTATAATAAGACAGAACAGTTAACATTGAATCTATTGAATTTCCCGCTATTTTTTACTTACGTTCTGGTAATGCTGTGGTTATTTGATCAACAATATCGAATGTTTTAATAGGAGCATTTTTGGCATAATTAAGTAACATTTCAACTTCTTTTCCCTCCGGATTTTCGGTGACTATTGAGCGTGCCGTTAATTTAGCTACAAATTGCCGTTGAAAATTCGACCAATTAATTTTTAAATCGACCATAAATAAGGCTGTAACTCGGGGTTGCCAATGATCCGACCTAAAAATAACAAACGAAAAATAGCCGGTCACAAAAGCTGCTGTTTAAGAAATTCTTCACGCGAGTAAAAACATGGTTTTTTTTTTATAATTTTACCTTTGAATTATATCATTTTCCCAAATTTCAATTTTCAGGCTAGGACTAGTGTGGTCAAATACTTCTATAGTCCTTATTTTCAATGTTTCATTACTTACTTTGGAATTAACTGTTCTAATAGGTTGTAAACCTTTAACTACTACTAATATATTCACAAAATCTACAATGAACAAAAGATATCTTTAATTTTTTCTCCAATAAATATAATTGAACATTATTTCTACCTGTGATGGTGGCTCCACTGTTATGTATGTCTCTTAAGGGTAAAAAGCCAGCTACAGGTTTAGTAGGAAGGCTAAGCAATCTTAAAAAATGCTCCGTATTTCCTTCATGTCGAGCCAAAGAAGATTTTTCATTCAAACTCAAAGTGTAAGGAGATGTTACCATTGGACGATATTGTTCGCCGAAATCATTCAAGTTCCTTACGTTAATAATAGGATTAATAATCTCAACTAGAGAAAAACAATGTTAATTTTGGGGTATAATTCAGTATTTGGCAGCACTTACCAACATCTCCTGTATGATATCTGTCGTTCGCTTGAAAGATTATCTCAGGTGAGCCCCAATAAGTAACGTTTATATAGTCACGGCTCGAATCTCTAAGAGTGAAATTCCAGACTGCTCTATATACGCCTTCAGAGTGCGCTTTGGTATCCAAATATTTACGAGGTTTTTGCTTGCCTATGATTATTCCAATAATCAAAATATTGGTCAGGTTCGGATTTAGATTGTCTAAAGTAGTTCGTTGTAAACTTACACAGTTCGCAGCTTCCATTTTTATCGTTTTAAAAATGACAGTTTTATATTGCAGTCGTTTGTTTTCAAGCTTTTTAGTGATCCAAAATGCCCCCTTAATAAAAAATGTCCCAAATAGGTATACATTTTAAGTTAGATTATAGTTCCGAGGTAATATTTCGGGTTTTGTGTTGCCCCGGACTTTGAATTTGAAAAGTTAATTCCCCCCATTAGTATCATATCTCTATATTCAAGGTCAACTATGTGATGTAGTATGTAGTATTATTTCGAGATAATTGCGTCACAAATAAATGTGCTGGCAAATGAACTAGCAGGCAAACAAAAAACGAAAAAAAGAAGAATATATTTATGGTAAAACCAGAGAGAAGAATATTATATCTTTAAGATTACATATATAAACAAAAAAGATGGATTCAGAAGAAAATGAATTTAAATTCAGTTTTAGAATTATTACTGAAAGTCAAATAAAATGTGAAGTACAATTAGAAAATGTTGATAAAAATACGGATCGATTTCAAGATTACATTAAGACTGAAGTTGAAATTAAAGACAATGAATTAAATTTCGATATTAAAATGGCACAAGATCAAATTAAAGGCAAAGAGGAATTAGAAAATATTGATAAAACTCTGGTTCAACTTGGAGAATGTATAAAGACTGATGTTGACGTTTGTACACAAAGGAAAGATGAAAATCTATTTGACATTACATACAACTTTAAAATAAAATCTAAAAAAATAAATATTAAGGAAGAAAATAATGAAAGCGACAATGAACTAGAGTTATATCACAAATATCTAGCGAACGAAGATACTCTCAAGCAACCTTTATTAATTGTCACTGGAGAAGAAGACTACAAATGCAACAATGTTCATACACATGAACTGAATCATATGTGTAATATTTGTAATAAATCGTTTTATAACAAAGGTACTCTAAAAAGACACTTATTAATTCATAAGGGTGACCAGAACTATAAATGCATTTCATGTGGAAAATCATATTCCAGAAAACACGATCTTAAAAGACATTTATTAATTCATACAAGTAAAAATGATTTTAAGTGCAATGTTTGTGAAAAATCATTTACTCAGAAAGGCAATCTAAATTCGCATTTACTGATTCATACAGGGGAAAAGAATTTCAGGTGCAATATTTGTGAAAAATCATTTGTTCAGAAGAGCAATTTACATTCACATTTACTTTTTCATAAAGGCGAAAAGAATTTCAAGTGCAACATTTGTAAAAAATCATTTATTCTGAAGAGCCATCTTAATTCACATTTACTGATTCATTCAGGTCAAAAGAATTTTAAGTGTATCATTTGTGAAAAATCATTTACTCAGAAGGCCACTCTAAATAAACATTTACTGATTCATTCAGATGAAAAAAATTTCAAGTGCAACATTTGTGAAAAATCATTTTATCAGAAGAGACATCTAAAACAACATTTAATAATTCATACAAGTGAAAAAAATTTCAAGTGCAATATCTGTAAAAAGTTATTTACTGTGAAGAACAATTTAAATAAACATTTACGCATTCATTCAGGTGTAAAGAATTTAAAGTGCAACATTTGTGAAAAATCATTTACTTATAAGGTCACTCTACAAAATCATTTACTGATTCATTCAGGCGAAAAAAATTTTAAGTGTAACATTTGTCAAAAATCATTTACTCAGAAGACTGCTCTAAATAGACATTTACTGATTCATTCAGGTGAAAATTTCAAATGCAATATTTGTGAAAAGTTGTTTACTGTGAAGGCAAATTTAAATAAACATTTACAGATTCATTCAGGTGTAAAGAATCTCAAGTGTGACATTTGTGAAAAATTATTTATTCATAAGAGCTATTTAAATAAACATTTATTGATCCATTCAGGTGAAAAGAAGTTGAAGTGCAACATTTGTGAGAAATCTTTTACATTTAAGGCAACTCTAAATAATCATTTACCGATTCATTCTCGTGAAAAAGAATTTAAATGCAACATTTGTAAAAAATCGTTTACTCAGAAGAGCAGTTTGAATAATCATTTGCTGATTCATTCAAGTGAAAAAAATTTCAAATGCCACATTTGTAAAAAATTATTTACCCTGAAGCGCAATCTAAATAATCATTTACTGATTCATACAGATGAAAAGAACTTCAGGTGCAATGTTTGTGAAAAATTATTTTCTCAGAAGAGACATCTAAAACAACATTTAGCAATTCATATGCCTGAAAGGAAGTTCAAGTGCAATATTTGTGGAAAATCATTTAGTCAGAAGAGATATTTAAATAAACATTTTCTTATTCATTCAGGTGAAACAAATTTGAAAAGCAACATTTTTGTGGAGAAGTACTAATTTCATCTTTACTGATTCATATTGGCGAAAAAAATGACATTTGTAACAATCGTTTACTCTAAACTCTAAATATTACCAAAACTTTTAAAATTTTTACTAGTGGTTTTATTTTCTAATTTTTCATTTTTGTTTGGAACACAATTATTAAGGCAATTATTCCATCAATTTTTGATATTTATTTTAAAACAGTAATGAACAATTTTCTTATGTTATAAGTATTTTTTACATTTCTAACTAAAACTAAAACTTTTTCATTTAAAAATAATATTTTTTGTAAAAGTTTAATAAAATAAAAAAGTATCAATAATTTTGCGATTCTACCTAATACTACATATTGGATGAGGCAACCTGCTTCAAAGGCCCCTCTAAATATAATGCTAGGGCTGTAGCTTTCTGTTTTAGCATGCCAAATCCTACAGCACTTCTTGCATAGAGACAGAGTAAAACATTAGCAACTTGTGTGATGGCTATACGGCCCTCCTGGCATTCCATCAGCACTATTTGAGGATGATCCTCTCTAAAAACGTTTCTCCCATTTTTTTCATATGCACTCCAAATGTTACTAGCAATGGCTGCAGTTACTCTAGCATCTTTATCTCCATATCCACTATAAGCTAGTAGGGACCCTTCTGTGTTTAGCAACCTGAAAGTGGTTCAAAATTTAACAAATAACTTTGAATACTTTTACAGGTTCTCAACATAAGAGAAAACAAAGAAATTATTATTACTTGTTTAGACCTATACCTTTTATTCAAATCTATGTATTAATGTTAGGGGCGGAATTTTTGCATACTTACAAAGTAGTTTCAACCCCTCCTGTATTAGCTTGGCTCAGCACTTGAGTTAAGGCTTTCGGTTTCAACATTTCAATTATTTAATAGAGACGTTATCTGATTATTCTCAAAAAAAACTTTTTTGCTCTACTCAAAATTCATTGTTTTGACAACGTCAACGTCAAAATTTAAATACAATGAGGGTTCTTAGTAAGGAGGGGTTATGACTCAGTCATTGATGGGAAACTAAGTTGGCTAGACTGAATTTGGTAATTTTGGTTATATTTGCTAATAACTACTATTCAAAGGAAGAGACTAACATTCAGAACCTATAGAATATATTAATAACAAATATGTATCAATAGCTTTCAACCACACGCACATTTTTCAATTTACTCGCATCGCACCGATTGGATTCAATATAACTACTTTTATGGTAAATTCAAATTTAGCGCCTCCCCGCCAATGACGAAAACAAGATGCCGGACAAAACCGGTTACATTTCATAACCCCCGTTATACTAAGAAACCTGAATACAATGACAATTTTTAAATGACGTGAACAACTACCGCCACCTATCATTTTATCTAGTGGGTAATAACCGGATTTAAACCCCTCATGGTCCGAATGTTGCACAACTCGACAAATAGACAACTGCTCAGTGTCTCAGTGTTTACTTTTCATAAGTTCAAATGCCATTTTTGTCCCAATGGACAGGGACGAAATAAGCTTTTAAACTTGTAAATTATTAATAAGGTACGCAACAAACATACAAAGTATTTCATTACACCGATGAGAAATATTTTTTGAATTATTAGGAATATCCCAAGTATAAATAAAGTATTATATAATAATTATTTTATCTATGACTCCATGACTTTCCACGCCGTCAGACATACTTAAAATCAGCTGTCGTAATGTAATGTAAAAAAATAATTTTTTAACTTTCACTTCACACCTTAAATATAATCTACGGTTGGCAGGTTTAGGAAAATTATGAACGATATTTCTAATTTTCTATTAGTATGGTCGGTGGGTTTTAGGTTTTAAAAATGACTAAGAAAAATACAATACCGAAGGGATGGTTAGGTTGCCCTGAGAATGGAACTTCATTAATTGTAGGTAAATTTATGCCACTAAAAACTCCGTTATCTAGTAGATATCAAAATAAACTTCACCCTGATGACGAATACCCACCACAAGAGATATTTGTAAGGGCGAGACATAATAAGGTAAATATTGAAATTAAAATGTACTGTATGTACAAAAAAGTATGTTTATAGGTAAAAATTGGTCTATGGATCGATTTGACGAACACAGATAGATATTATAACAAAGCTGAAATTGAAAACGAAGGTTGTAAATATATAAAATTAAGCTGCCCGGGACATGGAACTTGTCCTTCTCTGAATGATACAAGAAGATTTATATCTATAGTTCACAATTTTATTGAAGAAAGACCGCAGGATTGTATAGCTCTTCATTGTACACATGGTTTTAATAGAACTGGTTTTTTAATTGTTGCTTTTCTTGTCGAACAGTTAAATTTTGATGTTAGGAAAGCTGTTGAAATTTTCGCTAACTCAAGGTAAGTTTTTTAAAATTTTATTTCTTGTCAAATACTGATGTTATGGTTTTTAGGCCACCTGGTATATATAGAGATAATTACATCCAAGAACTATTTAGGAGATATGGAATGGTTTCTCAGGCACCTAGAGCCCCTCCTATGCCAAAATGGGCACATAAATAATTTTTTTTAAAAACATTTTATAATTATATACCAAAATTTATTACATTTTTAAAACATTTCGGCAAATGACAATTTTATGTCTATACACAATATTTTTTTATAAAATAATTATGAAATTTATTTATTTATTTGTTAGGATTTTTGAATTATGTTTGCCACATTAAAGCAATGAAAATGTACAATTTTTGTTTGGTTTAATTAAAATTAAATTGGAAGAGTGGGTGGTAGAGCAATGAATTCATAAACACCACCAAGAGAAATATGATCATTGCCGCAACAAAAAACTCGAGCGTTTGTCCTTTGTGTATCCAAAATGAGTATAAATAGTGGCGTCCGTGAGTCGGAAAAAAACCATGAAAAATGGACCAAAATTTACCAGGATTGCTGAACCCCCCAAAACTGTCAAAAACTACCCCCTAAAGGGGTTAAACGAGCAGCGCATCATTTCCCTGTAAAAAACATCTTTCCCCGCCGTTTTCGAGGATGCTGAGCACGATGGCGGTATCAGAATTTCTCTTTTCGTCAGCCGAACCCCCTAAAACGGCCAAAAACTACCCCTAAAGGGGTTAAAGGGGCGCACATTATTTGCCTGTAAAAAACGTCTTTCCCCCCGTTTTTGAAGATGCTGAACACGATGGCGGTATCAGAATTACTGTTTTCGATTGCTGAACCCCCTAACACAGCCCAGAACTACCCCCTAAAGGAGTTAAACGGACAGCGCATCATTTCCCTGTAAATAAAAGGTCTTTCTCCCTGTTTTCGAGGATACCGAGCACGGTGGTGGTGTTAAAGATTACTTCCGAACCTCACCACCAACCCCTCGACCGACCAAAATTCACCCCCGACAGAGGTGTTTTTTCCCTTCTTTTTAACAGCGACAAAACGCATGTGCCCCCGTTTTCGAGGATGCTGAACACGATGGCGGAATCAAATTTTAATGTGAAAATAAAAATTTCTATCAATTTTACAGTAGACCTACTTTTTGACGTATTCGATTATAATTTTTCAACTAACGGGGGAAGAAAGAAACCAAGAAGAGAAGTATCATTATTTTTTCCATTCACAGCATCCTCGAAAACGGGGGAGGGGTTGGTGAGGGTCGAAAGTAATCTTCAACATTACCACCGTGCTCGGCATCTTCGAAAACGGGGGGAAAGACGTTTTTTTTACAGCGAAATGATGTGCTGCCCGTTTAACCCCTTTAGGCAGACCCGTCGAGTGAAAAATCGGGCCCGGGGGTAAAAATTACGGGCCCCTATAGAATTTTTAAAATTAGTAGCCATCACATTACATCTGTATTCCATAAAAAAATATTTGATATTATTAACAACTTCTCATTTTGTATAAACAGTTTATTGACACAAAGTATGACGTACCTACATATAAAATCGTAAATTGAAAAATTCGCGCAGTAACATTCCCACTATTTTTTTTGATCGCTTTTTCCGATGTTATTCGTTAATATTACAATTAATCTTAGTAGTGCGAACAGGGATTTTTCGTACAGGCCAGGGCCCCCTCGAGAACTGCGGGCCCGGGGGGAATCCCCCCGTTACCTCTCCCCTCTCGTCAGGCCTGCCTTTAGGGGGTAGTTTTTGGCCGTTTTAGGGGGTTTGGCTGGCGAAAAGAGAAATTCTAATACAGCCATCGTGTTCAGCAACCTCGAAAACGGGGGCACAAACATTTTGTTGCTGTTAAAAGGAATGAAAAAAACGCCTCTGCCGGGGGTGAATTTTGGCCGGTGGAGGGGCTGGTGAGGTTCGGAAGTAATCTTTAAAACCACCATCGTGCTCGGCATCCTCGAAAACGGGGGGAAAGACCTTTTATTTACAGGGAAATGATGCGCTGCCCGTTTAACTCCTTTAGGGGGTAGTTCTGGGCTGTGTTAGGGGGTTCAGCAATCGAAAACAGTAATTCTGATACCGCCATCGTGTTCAGCATCTTCAAAAACGGGGGTACTCTCAATTCTGGTAAATTTGGGTCCATGTCCTTCCGACTCACAGACGCCACTAAAATTTAATTTTTTTTGGGTCAATCAACTCAGGTCCGTGCGAGGGGGGGTTGGGGTTGGACCCTCTCTCAAGAAGAAAACTTCTGTATCTTTATTCCAGAAATGTGTAAAACTGATATTCTATAAATTTGAATATGATACATCATCATAATTTTCTTTATATACAGGGTCCCGTTTATTCAGAGATATTTTAATTAACAACTTATTTTTTTAAGATAGAAAAAAATTTATAAAACTTTTTTAATCAAGGCCAAATATCGCTTAACATAGCGTATGCAATTTTTTAAAACGTTTCATCTTTGAAGTGCCGCCCTCAACTATTTTTTTAAATGCGGACCTGTGTGTTTTATTTTATTTTTGAAATCCCCAATTTTTTCTCTATCCAACCATGTAGAACCCTTAATATTTTTTTTAGGTTTTGACAATGAACTGTACTTTAGGAATTTTGCTAAGTATGGTCCTGTTCCATTTTCACTGAAAATATTTATAAATCTTTTTGAATAAAATTAATTAAAGATTGAATATACTTTGACCATTTTCCAGAAATTTTAATCAATTTGCAATTCTCTTTAAGATAATTACTGAAATAACACTATATAACTAATAAATTGCGCTGCGTCAAAAAATTTTTGTTTCAACGCCATCCAAGGGCGGCTCCAGCCTAGAGATTTGGGGGAGCAATGTCGTCGGCTGTTAGGGTGACACAGCAACCATGTAACAGGCTACAGTATCTGTGTTTCTCAAGATAAAATTATAAAATTTTAGGGCATTAAATGGGACCTTAGTTGCCTCATTTTAGTCAGATTTCATCGATGTATCATACTTGGTATCTCAAGTGAATAAGGAGCTACACACAAAAATACGAAAAATCAAAATTGGCTTAAATAACATACCAAAGAAATAAACAACGGGAAAAAACGGCACTAACTTAAATATTACATTAAATTATTTAATGTAATTCAAAAA
Source organism: Crepidodera aurea (assembly GCA_949320105.2). Taxonomy (NCBI): domain Eukaryota; kingdom Metazoa; phylum Arthropoda; class Insecta; order Coleoptera; family Chrysomelidae; genus Crepidodera; species Crepidodera aurea. The sequence goes on along the minus strand of OX439472.1, from coordinate 65,303,256 downwards.
TTTTATAAATTTAATACAACATAACTGAATTGTACGATTTTTTATTTTTTTTAATTTAACCCATTTTCCCCCCTGTTTTCATACCTTATTTAGCAACCCTTGTTTTTTTTCTTCCTAAAACAATAAACGCATTCTATTCTAATTAAGTGCATAATTTTAAATTACATTTTTTGTACATTTCTTAGTTAATGTTCTCAAATGAGAAAACTATCATACTTTAAAGCCATTTTTGAGAAAAAAGTGAGTTTTTAGGATATAAACGGACCTAGAATCTACAAAAAAAATTCAAAAAAATTAAAATTTGGTTTACGCAGAATGAATTTTGTGTAAGAACAGACTGGCACTGTCAAAATTACCTAAAAAAAAGGTTTGGGCCATTTCTGAGAGAAAAAGTGAGTTTTTTAGGATATAAATGGACCTAGAATCTTAAAAAAAAATCAAAAAATTTAAAATTTAGTTTACGCAGAATGAACTTTGTCTATAAGAAACGATTGGCAATGTCAAAATTACCGAAAAAAAATGTTTGGGCCATTTTTGAGGGAAAAAGTGAGTTTTTTAGGATATAAATAGACCTAGAATCTACAAAAAAAATTCAAAAAAATTAAAATTTGGTGTACGCAGAATGAATTTTATCTAAGAAACGATTGGCAATCTCAAAATTACCGAAAAAAATTTTTCGAGGGAAAAAGTGAGTTTTTTAGGATATAAATGGACCTAAAATCTTCAAAAAAAATTCAAAAAAATTGAAATTTGGTTTACGCAGATATGAGAAATATTGCCCCTACTGCCGCCGTTGAAGCCATCTAATATTTTCGTCATGTATTTAGTGAGATAATTTTTTTTATAGTGAAATTTTGTAAATTGTCCTATAAATGGATTTATGTTGGGCAATAAAGCTATTATTATTACTATTATCTGGATACAACCTAAGTATTACATACAATAAAATTCACGTGTCAAATATAACAAAAACTTTATTTTAAATTCTAAATAAGATTAACAAGTGATAAATATGTTCTAGAAATTACTTACATTTAGCACCAAACAAAGGGACCCTTCTCAATTTGAATCATTCTAATTACTCTTTACAAAATGTCCCATTTGATCTGACCAATTGTAAACTAAACAAGAATTTACATACCTTTAATAACCAAGTTAGGTATCTCAACAAGGAGATTCTAACAATCTGAAACTTCCTTATTTTATTATTATTGCCCAATTATTAGTTTCTTTTATAAATAAATAAATGTTAATATAAATGGCAGCCCTTGTCTAACCTGTGAAATAATATAAAGGTATGTACTACTAATGAATGATATAAAATATTAATGTGTAAGAATTCAATTCTGACGTATTTTACACCGATGTAATAAGATTAGGTACATAATTGCTTTTGATCAGTTTTGACATATTTCTAACCGTTTCATCATCGTCAATTCTTTCACTGTCCATTTCTGAGTCATTACTCGTCTTTTGGATCATATATTCCATAAATCTTCTTTGTTGTTCCTTCATTGCTAATAATTCTTCTTCTTCTAAGACTTCTATTAAAGCTTCTTCTATTGTTTTGCTTACCAAAATCTCTACGATAGGTTGCACATCCGTATTGAAGTCGAAAAGCTGCAAAAGATATTCGTTATTTGCGTAAAACTGAATAGCAAGCCAAAAAACTTACATCAGTTGGATGTACTTGTATTTGTACATCATTGTGACAGTAGTTGTAAAATTCTTTCTTTTCAAGTACAAATGTATCTTCAGTTTGTGTTGCTGCATCGTATTTTTCTGAAACGGCTAAAAGGCGTTGCAATTGGCTAATATCCAGTAATCTGTCACGAAGTATATCTGAAGCTGCAAATCCGCGTTTTGGACGTTTGATCTGCTGGTGTTTGGCTCTTTTTCTAGCTAGGGCTCTTCGTTGGGCTTGTTCAATTCTCGTTATAGCAATGTTAGAATCCACCTGAACAAAAAAATACATTTTAATAAAATTTGAATCCTCTTCACATCTAAAGCGTTTCTGTCAATTTTGCGAAGCTAAAAAGCCCTTTCACAAGAAAGTAAAGCAAAAAGAAAAATGGTACCTATAAAATGGAATGTGTTCCACAAGGATTTTGCCTTAAAAAATTAAATCGCTATCCATTTGGACGAACAGCAATTTATGTAAGCAATAAGATACTTTTTTAGCTGGTATGGTACTTTGAAGGATCTAAAAAAGTGGGTTACCCTAACACAGTGCGATCAATGCCAACGAATAAACAGAAGATTCTAGAACGAGAAGGATGCTTTTGGTATAAGAAAATCCTCAGCAAGACTAAACATAACACATTTTTGAATTTGTAAAATCCGCAAGAATATACTTACCACTGTTATACCCATACATCTGTCAATATGTTAGCAAAAAGTCATGTAAGTATTTTGAAGTACAGATATAATGCTCAAAATGACTGAATACATCCTATAATCAGGCTAATAAAGATATCAGACCTCTTTAAAGACTCAATAACAAAGAATCTATCTTTCGGAAGCCGATGCCCTGGATATGTTATATAACGAATTCATTAAATCAAAAGAATAGTGGTCTAAACAGAGTGGATTATGATAAGCAATGCTCATAATAAAGGACAACTCAGTAACAATAGGGTTAGGTAGGAATAGCATAAGAATTGCCCCTCAAAAAAAATGCGGCAATGAGAGGATATTTCTCAACAAACCCAAAATATTAAACTTTTATATATATAACCCTAATAGCCGACGAAGCCCCACCCCCAAATTTCTGGGCTGGAGCTGCCCTTGTAAGAAATGATTGGCAATGTCAAAACTACCAAAAAAAATGTTCGGGCTATTTTTGAGAGGAAAAGTGAGTTTCTTAGGGTATAAATGGACCTAGAATCTACAAAAAAAGTTTAAAAAAAAATTAAAATTTGGTTTACGCAGAATGAATTTTGCATAAGAAACGATTGGCAATATCAAAATTACCGAGAAAAAAGTTTGGGCCATTTTTGAGAGAGTTTGAGTTTTTTAGGGTATACATGGACCTAGCATCTACAAAAAAAGTTTAAAAAAAAATTAAAATTTGGTTAGCGCAGAATGAATTTTGTCTAAGAAACGATTGACAATGTCAAAATTAGCGAAAAAAAAGGTTTGGGCCATTTTTGAGAGAAAAAGTGAGTGTTTTAGGATATAAATGGACCTAGAATCTTAAAAAAAATTCAAAAAATTTAAAATTTGGTTTACGCAGAATAAATTTTGTCTAAGAAAGGATTGGCAATGTCAAAATTAGCGAATAAAAATGTTTGGGCCGTTTTCGAGAGAAAAAGTGAGTTTTTTAAGGTATAAATGGAACTAGAATCTACAAAAAAAATTCAGAAAAATTAAAATTTGGTTTACGCAGAATGAAGTTTTTATAAGAAACCAACGGCGGCTCCAAGGGGGGAAATCCGACAATCTCTGGGCTGGAGCCACCCTTGAGGTGACAACTGAGATGAAAATTCCATCCACATCCACATCCACATATAAAGACGCGCAAATACCTGGGTTTCACTCTTGTGACATCTCTGCAGAATTCGTATGGCTTTCGCTTGTATCAGTAGTTTGTTTTGACAATCAGATGCATGCGCAATTTTTATGTCTTTAGCATTTGCTTTTATAAAGCATTCCTAACCAGAAATAATAGTAATTTACATTAAAATAGTTCCAACATTAAAATAAATATTCTATCAATTGGTAGTAGGAAAAATATAACAGAAAATACAGTGTTGGGTTCAAAAAAACAAACTATCCTGAAAATCAATTAAGTATGGAAAGTTTTATATACAAGATGGATTTAAATTCAATAATTATCTCTTAGTTAGTGGTGTCGCAAACACAAATCGGCGCATTTTCTAAAATAAAATGAAAATGTGCATTTCTAGAACTTAAATAGTACTACGTACCTCGTCTTTTGAAAGAAGTTTGGCATACGCAAAATTTGGGTTCCATTTTGGCTGCCGAACATTACGAGACAAGTATTATAAAATCGAAAGACTCAGGAATAATAACATTTAATTAATTTAGAACGAAAAAAATGAGCCGATTCGGTAAATATATAAAAATAAATAGTAAGTAATTGTGGAGATTCAGACCATAAAAAGACATTTACCATAGTGTATTTTGCAAATAATTACATTAAAGGTTCACCACAGGATTTTTGGACGAACTGGGTCAATATTGCATATGCCATATTTTCCAATGATTATTAACGGTAATATTGTATACATATTCTTAATATTCGATAAAGGTAGTTTCCAGATGTTTATCGATTAGGTTTAATTAATTATCATGTTCATTATTCATTATTCATCAAATAAAAAAATGATCTTTTTAGTCTGAATCTCCTGAAACGTAGTTACCTGATCATTCAAAGTCGAGAGGTAGCTCCTTTTCTTGTGATGGGGTTGATATGTTAGATTCCTAAAAACAGTAATTTTTAAAGCAACAACTAAGCTTTACCATTTATTTATTTATCAATAAACTTCTGATATTTTATTATAATACCATGAAATGTTCAAGTTGGTTATATACAATTGTACACAATTAATACTATTACATACAGTTGAGAAGAAATCAGCAAACGTATTGACTATATAATTTCCGTTTGAACTTTTAGTTCTATTATAAATTTATTTTTTTAATTTTATTTATTTACGGGACAAGCCCAGTACAGGACATCATTACAAGCTATGACAATAAGAGATAACAAACAAAAACACTATTTTTAAAACAATAAGACATTACGTATCAGTCGAATTCATTTTCAGACATTCTTTAGCGATAGGATGTCGAGCTAGCCTGGCTTCTTACTGATGAGGAACAATAATTCCGAAACCGGTCTAAGAATGGCAAGCTCCTTTAATAACAAAATCGAAGTTTTTGGTTTAATGCCCCAACTTAGTCGGGCACCAAACCACGTCTGGACTTTCGTAATTCAATACCTGGTGGGGCATATAGCCCAAGGAGTAGTTGTTGAAGTCCAAATGCTGGTGCAGTGTAGGACACTTTTAATGTCTTTGTGTGTGATTTTATTTCACATTCTTAGGCAGGTTCTACATTTGAAAAGTAATAAGATACAATAGTCAGGGACGTATCGAGCTTCATAAGTTTGGGGGGGTGAGTCATGTTGAAAATGCCGACTCGTCAAGGAAAATTTTCCGACTACGGCATGAAAATGCCGACTCAGACGAAAATGCCGACAAAAGTTTGGGGGGGTGTCACACCCCCAACACCCCCGCCTCGGTACGCCCCTGACAATAGTACGATAGTACATAAATACAATTAATAGAATTACTTAATTAATAAGTATAAAATTATAAAATATAAAATATGGTAACACATTGGGGGAATAACTCAAAAAGAAAATCAAAAGTAAATAATTTTTTACGTGACATGCAAAAGGAGGCAAGTTTTGAACTCGGGCGATGAGAGGCTGAAAAAATCTAATTGATCATAAGCTTTTGCGAGTCTTTGAATTCGGGATAGACAGCTATTGTAACCATAGTTTGAACGATGATTAAAATGATTGGTGAAGTGGTGCGCGAAGGTACTTGAAAATTTATCTTAGATAGTAGCTATAGGGACATTTTAATTTGCCGTTTATGATTTTGTAAAGAAATGCAAAGTCCCTGTGTTTTCTCCTCACAGATAATGGAGAAAGATTCGTAAGTTGCTCTGACTGTTGATGATTAAGGAATATGTGAAGTTTGAAATTGACGAAATTTAGAAATCTGTGTTGAACACGTTCAATATTTTGAGAGTATACAAGAGAACAATATGATAACTCACTTGGAAAGTTTGATGTTTTTCTTTTACTATTGACACATTTCCCAAAATCCTTTAAATTATTTGGTATCGATGACTTTGTTCTATGGATATAATTGTTATAGGATTCCTTTAAAGAAATAACGACATAACGAATGCAATTATTTAAAGGGTGTTTTGTTAAATTTTATTATTTTTTAAGAGATTTTGGGAACAGAATAGAATTAATGTGACAAAGACAAAGGTGTTAAAACAAGTAATATTTTTTCTTAATTTTAGTAATGTTTTTTATAACGAAATGCATAAAGAAATTATCCAAACAAAAATAACTAACACTAAGGCTAGAGCAAGAAAAAAGATTTATATTCATGACTTGTTATAAATTTGGCCTCTAGATTGAATAGATAAATACTAAATACGTTAACCTCAGGGTTGTGTTAAAGGTTGCATGCAATCATTTATCAAATAAACAGTAAATATCTAACAAAAACAAAGCTTTGTACCTTTAAACGAACTTTACGCCATTGGAAAAAATAGAAAATGGAAAAACAATAAGAAAAAAACATTTTAGAAATTGGGTGTTTAACTAATTTTCAGATTCTATTTAAAACCTTATAAATAACAAGTACTATATGAATAATTAACAACACAATATGTTTTTTTAATTTTAGTTGCATACATAACTTTTACCAGCAATTTGTTAATATTTATAATGTGCCTTTTGAATATTGCGCAATTGTTGAAATTACGTCACTGGTTGCGTAACTGAAGTTAGATATAAGCCGAATCGAAAATTCAATGAATTCACTCGACATCAAAGTTAAAATTGTTAAATGTCACTGTCAATAATGTCATTTCTTTGATTTTTGTTGAAGCGTGGGTTTTTGATTTTGCATTTATTTTTGATTTATTAATATTTTTTAGTTAGTATATAGTATTTTCTTTGTTTCTAAGTTAGTGTATTTGTGTTTTCCCGACTTTAAAATCATTATTCTATATTCTTCTTCTTCTTCTTCGTCTTCGTTTTTCGAAACTAGTGATGGTCTTGGTCTGTTATGTTTCTTCTTTTTTAATCGTTTACCGTAAAGCAAATCAGTACCGTACCAGTGACGTATCTGTATTAAAAGTTGCATATAATCTCAAATCTTTTCTTATTAGTTTTTATCTATTTTAAGCAAAAAAACATAAAAAAACATGCAATTATGTAGAAAGTAATTAAGTATGAGTAATTAGAAATACAAAACAAATGAGGTTAGATTTGGAGTTAAACACCTAATTGAAGTCTATACGAAGGTTGAATTTTTTGACGTGGTCTGGTGCCCGACCAAGTCGGGGCTTTAACCCAAAAACTTCGATTTTGTCATTAAAGGAGCTTGCCATTCTTAGACCGGTTTCGGCATTATTGTGCCTCATCAGTAAGAAGCAGGCTAGCTCGACATCCTGTCACCAAAGGATGTCTGAAAATGAATTCGACTCGCCTGATTCTTGATAAAAGTGTTTGCGTTACAGCAAGTGTATCACGAACGAGGAGAGCCCAACGCCATCTTCACTTTAATGACAAAATCAAAGCTTGCAAAACTATAGGAAGGTGGAATTTTTTGAACCATAAAAATTCCAAAAAAAACCATGGGAGTGCACCAGCGTCTGGACTTCAACAACTACTCCTTGGGCTATATGCCCCACCAGGTATTGAATTACGAAAGTCCAGACAAAATCGAAGTTTTTGGATTAAAGCCCCGACTTGGTCGGGCACCAAACCACGTCTGTACCACAGTACGTACAGTAATTCCACTTCGGCCAATTTCTGGTTGTAAGTTTTCAATGCGCATTAGCCAGGAGTTGCGACTCCTCTTATTTCATCAAATTCTGGTTTTAGGAATCCCTATGTATGTTCCACTTATTTCATTGAAAAGTGATCATTTTTGTGACAATTCTGCAATAGCATCTAGAATTATGATAATTTAAGAATTCATATATTAATAAATATCTATCTATCTATTCGTAATAATCTCTTGCATTTTAACAACGAATATAGAATGGCTGTATTTATTAACTTTTTTAAACAGAATCAAACTATATAAACACACAACTCAACCACAATTTTGTATTTTTTGTTCATATAAAAATATATGCCAAATCTCAACTCGACTAGAAATGGTTCAAATTTGTACTAATAAACGTACAGATGAAGTTAATATAAGTGTGGCAATAAAGATAATCGTGAGATTAGAAACAATTTTTCATACTTTTCGGACCTATATCTCAAAAAGCATTCCGCTTTTTGACTTCAAATTCGTGTTCAGGAGACAAAAATACGTAAGAATCACCAAACATTTTTTTTTATCTCGGGTGCATCCGATTAAATGAATTTTACCTCATTGAAAACTGCATAATTAATTTTTACTACTTTTCCATGTTTCCAACCTTATTTGCATAGACTGAATTTTAGCGAGCAGTTTATATCAATAATTGATATATCGAGCAGTGTATATATGAGCATTGTTAGGGATCGTGGCGGGGAGAAATGTCATTACTGTCAATAGTGTCAATACCAGTGCGAATATAAAAAATGAAACTGATGGACACCAATATCAAAGGTGCCGACGCTAAGTGGCACTACTGTATGTACTGTGTCTGTACTTTCGTAGTAGACAGCTCGATCCCGATGAATTTGGTTATTTTTGTTGTTTTCATTTAATTGTAGCTATCTCAAATTAACTATTGGACCGATAGCCCCAATTTTAATTCATTCGTACCATATCAGAACGACTATATTGAAAGAGGGGGTATTTTTTTAAATTAGTACTTCGCCAGCCACTTACATCGTAAAATTTTTCCCTATGTAACCTTAAGACTATGGTTAATATAATTACTACAATTGAGCAAGGTCAAAAGGACAAAACATCGGCACGCGACTTCTTAGAAACAAACAAATCGAATATGTAGATTGTAAAATTGACAAAATAACATGTTTACATAATAGTCCAGTAAATTAACGCCAAAAAAACCCCGTCAATTTTTTTGCAGGTATTCATACGTACATTTACCTCCGAAAATCTCAGCTACGTGGAATTTGTGGAAAGGTGGGAAAATGGCTCTAGAGTTCCCAAAAATCCGTTTTTCGACGATATCTGCCGAAATATGACCCTTAGAGCATGTTTGTTTAGACAAAAAAGGAGCAGTTCATTACCTACAAAATTACCTCCCAAATATCCTGCCAAAACTTGAATATCCGTTTTCAACTTTTTTTCACTTTTTGCACTTGATTAATAAATTTATTGTAAAAAAATCCAATTTGAGAAAGATTGAAGGCAGAGTTTTTTCTCCTGCACTTAATAAAATACTTGATATATATATATATATATATATATATATATATAGATGAAAAGGTCAGAATGTGATCTTTTATTTAGTACAATTCCTAACCCCAAAAAATTTTAGAACGAAAAGCAAATAATCCTCAAAAAAAAATGTCGATTTTTCATAGGGGTGAGAATTTTCTCAATTTTCCGGAAAACCAAAAAGTATATAAAAAAAAAGGAAAATGCCATTATCAAGGGAACAAGCTAAGCTTTGTAATGATGTGCGTTGAAAACCGATATGGTCCTTGATTATCTATTAATTCCCGATAGTCCCCAGCATTTTTGAAAACTCCGGAAATAAAAAAAAAAAACGCCATAAAAGACATGTTGTTTATGAAAATACACAAAAATAATTTATTGAATCTTTCTGAATATATTTAACAAGCCCCATTATCTAAAAGGATTCGGTGAAATTAGTCTTGATCAAAAAAATATGAATAAATTTATAGGAGGGTTAAAATATCGAGCAAAAACAAACTTTGGCCCGGTTTTCAATAATTCAGAGAAATAGATAAAAGGAAAAAGTAACATGATATTATAGCTACACGATCCTTCTTTCATCTGAACTTTGAATCATGAAAAAATATTAATTTTTTACGTGATTTATTGAAAAATTTGTAATCCGCTTGGGAGTGTCATTACTTTAGAGCGTGCTGTCTAAATGCAGGGCAGGAGCTAAAAATGGGGGTGCGGTTTGGAGCCGGTTATGTCGAAAAGTATGATATTTCTGGCAAAAACAATAACGATCATTTTTGTATATAATGAACTGATCTTTATTTTCGTCCAAACAAAAATTCTCTAAGTGTCATATTTTCGGAAATATCGGCGAAAATAGGGGAAAAAACATTTTTAGAGATCAATGGACCATTTTCCCGCCCTTCCACAAATTTCAGACAGCTGAGATTTTTGGGGGTGAATATACCCATGAATATCTGCAAATTAAAAAAAAATGGTGCCGGACAGACCTGATGCCCGGGTTGGTACCTTCGTTTATTGGACTATTTATGCAATATACAACTAGTAACAACTGTGGTGACACCAATGAATCTTATGTGACATATTGCAAATTAATTTTTGTTTTTTTTTTTCGTTTATTGGACTATAAAAGCTGTTGTAACAATAAGCCTCTACGGAATAATGACTGTAACACATCAAAATTGTTTGTTTTATACGTAAAAAATGGTTTTATTGATTTTTTCAGTAAAAGCTATTTTATTATGACGATGACCATTTAAATAGGTGCAATGCAAATGAATACAAAATCACGCTAGTAATAAACGCTATTGTTCTGCAGTTCTAGCAAGAAGGATATGCGACACTTATTTCAAAATTGTAACCATATCAAAACGGATGAGTTTTTGCTACACCATTTCCAATAAGTTCAATTTTTTTTTAATGCTGCAGGATTTAATCACGAGGTGTCAAATTTTCGATACGCCTTTTCACCATCAACTTAATTTTTTTGAATAACGATATTCTTTATTTAGGATTTTAAAATAATTTAGTCCTCAATAAGGTTTACTTAGGCTTTTACTCTACAACAATCCAATTAATTATCTTTATATCCTTCTTGTTTGCGTTTCAAAAAAGCAATTATTTACTAATATCAACATCTTTCTTGATCGCCAGAACAGTTTTTACCATGCTGTAATATGATAAAAGCTTTTTTATTCGAATATGTAAAAAAACTACTAAATAGAGAAATTAGAAAAATTACCTTGTGCTAAGAAATTCCTCATGTCGCATTCCTACTACAGTACCAACAAGTTTTGCAGCTGCCCAAGTTGCAGCTTCGCACCTAGATAAAAATACAAACCAAATTATGATATAGGTTTTATGTGTTTCCCCTCGAAGGCATACGAAGAAAAAAGTAACAGTTTGACCAGAATTGGTCAAAAAGTTTGCAACCCTCAAGGAAAATTGGGAATTAATGCTTTGCTAAATTGTCACAATTCTGTTAATGCTGATAGTTGACAGCATATTTGCATAGTTTATCTTCATTTATTGGCTTCAAGGCCTATCTGATGACGCCAAAAGTTGTCAAAATTCTTTTCTCAGCTTCATATATCAGTTTTTCATATACCTACAGTTTATCTTTTAGCTGATCTAGCTATTGTCCTTACACGGGTATTAATTTTGATTTATTGGATTCAAAGGCCTAACTGAAGAAGCCAAAAGGTAGAACCCTGTCTTGGAATGTCGAATCAGAAAAATTTCCAAACTCGTTTTCCCTAATATGTATAGTTAATTATTAAAGTTAAATTCAAATTAGAAAGTGATAATTGAAACCGACATTTTGGCCACCACTGCTTCGTATTATTCGATCAAACTATAATCACTGATTCTAGAAATTTCTGGATTTTGGGTACGTCCAAGTCTTTTAAGTGGATCACGATATGGAGCACATGACTTAATGAGGGATTTACTACTGGACGATGTGGACGAATTGAATCTTGAGTACATAGAATGTGGTTTCAAAAACTTTTTTCCAATGAAAAGCAGTGATTTTGAAGTCCTTCTAAATTTGATTTCATCAAATATCAAGATCAAGAAGGAAGATACGTTATCCAGAAGTCTGAAGTCGCGTGATGCACGTCTCTACTCTCCGTTCTTATTGGGTTCTTTGAAGTGATTCTAATGGCATGGCTGGCACGATGGCACCTCCTTACGGTGACGTCTAGATTATTTCTGGCATTGCCAAATGGCAAAAAACATTATAGTGGAAGCACGGCTTAATAAGCTATACGAATGTAGTGGGCCAAAAGAATATAAATTAATGTATAAACTTCAATAATATAAAATTATTACCTTGTTTGGTGTAAGTTTCTAGGTGGCGTTCTATTCAAAACTCTGGGATGACTAGCGAAAGCATATAATTTCTTTACTTCCTTAGGATTTTTCTTCACATATTTTTGTTCTTCAATCTTTATACCTATTAACGACGCTATTTCTGGTGGTGGTTCTAAAAACTGTCCTTTTTTAACAGTTGTAACAAATGGTTTCCTAAAAGTCGGTGGATCGGAATTCGATTTTTTCTGTACCTTGTTCTCATCTTTTTGCAGCCTTTTCAGTTTGGAATCTATCAAATATGAAATTTTAAAACACGAAAATAAAAATAAAAAATCAACTTGCCTAGTATCTTACTAAACCTCTCTACTTCCAACTGATCAGTCATATCTTCATTTTTCATCTTATCCATACTATTATTGTGACATAAATTTCCATGTGAACTACTAATGTATTTTCTGAAATTTAATTAATAAAAAAGGTTTTAAATAATATATTTTAAACTATTCAATATTTAGCTACAAAACAATATCGTCAAAAGAAAAAAATAAACTACCTAGATAGTGTGTCATTGTGTTGATTATTATTAATATTGCTACTTGTCTTAGTAAAATGTTTTTGCGTATCTTCTAATTTGTTCGTTGTTATTCTCCTTGTTGGATGGACTACCACGTTAGGTTTGGCCTTTTGAGCTTCTAAGTTGAAAGGCTTTAAAATAGGTTGGCCTATTATAGCTATGGGAAGGTTGTCTTGGTTCAAAACTTGAAATGCTACTTCTTCATCTTGTTCTGTCGACGTAACTGAAGGAGCCGGTGGCATATTTAACCAATGTACGAAGAAATCTGCATTAAAAAAATATTTATTTATTTATTAAGTAGAAATGCACACAGGACCATAAGGACCTAATTACATAATTTCTCTGTCCTAAAACTAACTAGAAACTGAAGAAATAAATGTATACATACCACTATATATAAAAGCGATACATGTATATATACCAAAAAAGATAAAAGTAATAAAATCAAATAGGCTTAGTGGTAAGAATTCTCAGCGAAGACACAAAAAAATTAAATAAAATCTATCCTAACTACTATAACTATAAACCTAGCCAAATGTATTTGAGCAACACCTGGTTAAATTGTGGAAATTATATGAAAAACAATTAATATTCCTGAATTCAATATCAATGACAATCATAACATTGATTACAGAAAGTTAAAGAAATGATGTTTTTATTTATTTTTGTCCATATCTGCGTTAATATCCTTTTGTATAACGTTTTTCGTTAATGTAGCCTGACCCCTAGTAATAATAAATTAGTATTTCCCAAATCGACCACGTATTTATTCAATAGTTCCTTCACCCTTAATTATACTGTATACATTTCCAAATACTTTTTTTAATATTGAATGTTTAACGGTGAACCTACAACGTTAAAAATATCGGCAATTAAAAGACCAATTCAAATTTTAAAATGGAACTTTTATGTAATTCTTTTCACATCCTTTCTACATATTTTTTCCACATATCTAAGTTCCATACAACTTACAAAAATATCAACTGTTTCAACATGTTTTTTATGTATTTATTCTAAATATTAGATTTTTAGAATAGTTACTTTTGAAATCCTCGGTCGATAGCCCTTTGTAAGTGGTTAGCTTAAAATAAAGAACATAATAATAATAATACTTTTGAAATGGTGGTGTGATAAAGACAATAATGTCAAACTTACAAAAATATAAACTTTGATTTCGTCACCTTTTCATTTTAAACCAAACAATGTTCACCGAACAAAGTGCGGTATCTGAATTCGTTTTGTGTGTGTGTGTGTATGTTGATTTTTTGCGTTTATGAATTTTAAAATTCTGACTTCAGATTTTGATAGAGCATCAAAAAGTAAGCTTAGGGTTTGATGTGCCCCTTCGTACCTCTTCAGGAACACCTTCAAAATGGCGTCCAAAATATGAAAATTTTAAAGTTTAAAATGTCATTGAATTTAAAGTAGACACAAAGTGAATGACGATTTTGGTAAAAGTGAGTAGACTGTGGCTGTGTTGATTAGGAATGAGAACTGTCACTAGTAATCTCTCTAGAGCTTGAATTACTATCGGAAATATTTCCGAAAGCATGAATTTTTTAAAAGTTATCCCGGGTCGAAGACGAGGATTTGACTTGAGAATTTTTATTTTAGGCAAAAACACTCAAACCGAAGGACGAGTGATTTCACCAATTTAGTATATTTTCACTAGTAATCTCCCTAGAGCTTGAATTACTATTGGAAATATTTCCGAAAGCATGAATCTTTTAAAAGTTAAAAAAATGCTTGGGATCGTGGGAGATTCGGTAAGAAAATTTCACACCAAAGTAATATAAAAAATTACAACATGGACCTTTTCGTAAGATACCTTCATATATACCAAAAGAATATATTCCTAGGATTTTATTAGTATGAAATAAACATTTGTTGGTCTAAAATAAGCTATCTATTAGCTATCAACCAATCTGTATTATTTTACAGTGAACGGAAGGGTGTATTTTTATAATTTGACACTTGATAGAAATACTATCGCTGTGGTACAGCCCAGGATGGAAAAATACTATCGCCCATATTTGTGGTTGCTACAGTAAAGAGCTGAAACGAAAGCTTCTTACTGGTTAAAAAATGTTGGTGTGGAATTTTCATTACAATTTGTTCGGTCTATGGCAATGCTAGAAGAACATTCTCAACTGGTTTAAAATGAAGTTTTCAAAAACTGTTTCAACATGTTTTTACGTATTTATTTTAAATATTAAATTTCTAGAATAGTTACTTTTGAAATGGTGGTGTGATAAAGACAATAATGTCAAACATACAAAAATATCAACTTTGATTTTGTCATCTTGTAACTCAAACACAACTCGAGATTTAAAAATGTGATTTTTAAGAAACTGTTTTAACACTCGTAAATGTTGAAGTTTTAGAATAGTTATTTTCGAAATGGGGTGATACGGACAAGAATGTCAATCGGACAAAAGTCTATACTTTTAAGATTTGAGAATGCGATTTTCAAGAAACTACTTTCATATATATTTATTACATTTTTGCTTCAACTATTAAAGTTCTACAACAGTTACTTTTAAAATGGTGCACTTTGTACTCAAATCTGAAGTTTTCTTACCTTTAAAACTCCTTTTATTGAATCATACCGGTAATAACATATCAACGTAAAAAATCGACCGATTTTTAAGTTACTAGCAACGTGGCAAGCAGATTTTTTGGACTGACCAACGTCCACTTTGGGAACAGTAACTAGGAGAGCGAGCGCATGCTTTGGACAAGAAAATTTCCGCTGTGGCTATTTTCTTAATATTGATTATTTCGTGGATACAAATTTCTGGCCGCGAACAAAATAATAACTTTTAAAATAGTTTATCGTGTAATGATATAAGGGTGTAGATGGGTCGATAATGAAAAAAAAACTCTTAACTCTTAAATTATATCTATTTTTGTTAGTAACGATCTTATTTCATTTTTACATTTGAGTTGATAGTATTATTCATAGGAGGGAACAAGTTTTTTAACTTCTGAAAATCTGACCCTTTTGAATTTTCGAGAGTTTAACGATTTTAGATTTAAAAGTCGAACCTGGATTACATTTTTTTTTACGGTATTCAACACTGCAATCGATATAGAAGACGCCTAATAAATAAAAAAAAATCTGTTGTGCCGCCACAAGACTTTCCCGGCAGTTATAAAATAAAAATTAAAAAAATTAATTTGGTGTTAAAATTTTTTAAAGTCCAAATTGAGTAATATTTGGTATCCCAAAAAAAATTCCTTCGAATTTTTTTAAAGTAAAAATGACATTTGAAATATTATAAAAGGTAAAACATTTCACATGTCAAAAAAAAGTTTTTTGTTTTTTTTCGTAGCAAAACACTCTGTGGGAATGTTTTCTATAATTACAATCTGATTATGAAGATCAATAACCAATTTTGTTCCAACGTAACTTAACTAGAATTCTTAAATACTAAGGTCCTACTCACTAGTGTACCTTAGGTTCTGATAATTCTAGTAACACTACCGGTAACGTGTAACACAAATCCGCACAATACTCTGTTTGTAACTAGCACTGTCACTAAACTAGTTCAAAAGGTTTGGTCCTCTTGAGTCTTCTTACTAAATTGTATTATCGAGGAGCTGGATGACCTCAACGTTCCCATGTTGGAGCAGCCTTTGTTCATGGCTGCTGGCAGATTTAGTTATAGTCTTGTCAACAGTTTCTACATCCAGGTCCCTATGAAGATCACTGTTGCGACAGTACCAGGGTGCATCGACGATGTTCCTTAATACTATATTTTGAAAACGTTGGATAACTTGAATGTTACTTTTACTGGCGCAGCCCCAAAGCTGGCTACCATACGTCCAAACGGGTTTTAATATCTGCTTGTAGAGGAGCAGTTTGTTATGTGTGGACAACTTGGAGTTTCTTCCTAATAACCAATACATCTTTTTATATTTTATACCAAGCACTTCACGTTTCCTTTTAATATGGACTTTCCAGCGAAGTCTAGCGTCGAGTGTCATTCCAAGATATTTTGCATAGGGAATCTGAGCGTTATCTATTCTTATGGGAATGTGTTGGTTTCGTTTATTAGTAAAGTTAACATGAACAGATTTATTTTCATTTAACTTAATACGTCATTTTTTAGTGCAGGTGTTAATCTGGTCTACAGATGTTTGTAATTTTCGGTTAGCTTCTTCATGGTCTTTTCCAACAGCCAGAATGGCAGTATAATTAGCAAATGTTGCAATAGTATCGTGCTCAAGGTTAGGAATATCACTGGTATACAGTAAGTAGAGTACTGGACCTAGTACACTACCTTGGGGTACTCCTGCCTTAATTTCTCTTAGATCAGAATATACATCTTCCTGTTTTATTGACGTGGTATTAACAAATTTAACTTGTGGTTAAGGCCCTCATGCCAGACTTTATCAAAAGCCTGGTCCACGTCTAGGAAGACGGTGGAGCAGACTTTCTTTTCTTCTAAAGACTTTTCATGTATGTGATTCTATGCACCTGGTCGATCGTTGAGTGTTTTTCTCTAAAACGAAATTGATGGGAGGGAATCAGGTCCTTTTCTTCTATTGTAGGTTTTAATCTCTAAGAAGCAATTTTTCGTAGAGTTTCGAAATAACAGGCAACAAAGAGATGGGTCGGCATGACGTTACTTCTTGGGGAGGTTTACCTGGCTTAGGTATCATTATAACCTCTGCTACTTTCCATAGCTGAGGTACGTATCTCATCCTAAATGATGCATTGATAAGGTTGGTCAGTTTGACAACAGATTTACGAGTTGTTTCAAGATTTCCCCGGTAATGAGATATATCTGTTGTTATCTCAAATTTTTTTTTAGCGCGTTCACAATACTTTCACTTGGCGAGGGACCGGGAAAGTAAAAGGATAGCCTGGTTCTTAAGTTATGACTAATGAAAGATTTGGGCAAAATCGATAAATAATCTTGGTTATAATGAGCGTGAGACCCATTAAACATTGGGATATTTAGAATTATTTCGGTGACCACTACCTACAATAGTCCGTACCCTGACGAAAATTTGTTTGCCACAGTTTGTTCATCTTAAGGGGACGTAGGACTTGACAAACTTAAACGCCTGCGGGCCAGCGGTGGAAGGCGAGGTAGAAAATTTACTACCAGTGGGCGTCGTTTGGACTAATCGATATCTAACACTTACAAGAAATTTTAATTTTGTATTATGTACATTTGAATCCAACAAGCCGATCCATGCAAATATCAATTCTGTGTAACGCTATCCTTTTAAATATCACATATTTTGACACCTTAGATTTCAAAATCTATTTCTCGTTCTATGTTGTTATCATATATTGTGAAATTGTCCAGTGATCTATTTCAATAGTAAATTACCTATTATTATATTATGTCAATTTTTGAAAACGACTTTAGAGTCAAAGTCGAAATGTTAAATTAGAAAACATTTTTAATCTAAAAAAGTCGTTTTAACATCCATAAACAAGAACATTTACTAATATTTTAATATTCCACAGAATATTATAATTCTTTACCCATCCGTCTATCCCTCGTAAACATTTAAATATGTGAAATTATTTTGTCTATTCATAAACGATTATTTCCTTTGAATTCTGAGGGTGGCGCCTCGTTATGGTATGTAAAATGTTATCATGCAAGGGTTTCGTAGTCCCCAACTTTTAAAGTTTATTTTTCATTATTAGTGGTTGAAAAAATTTATACTTGTTGCAAAAGATTTAAGCTTTGCTCGGACGAACTCACCTTTTTGAAATTTGCTTTGGTTCTTTAAAAAAAAAAGGGAAAAATTATGAAAAAAACATGGAATTTCGCGACACCAAAATTCATATTGTGATCTGTATTTAATAATATAATAATAATAATGTTAGTAAACCGGTAAGGAATTTTAATTTATTAGATTCGACATCCTAAGACCGGTTTCTGCCTTTCGGCTTCATCAGTTAGGCTTTTCGAATCCAATAAATAAAAATTCCAAACTCGTACAAGTCAATAGCTATATCCGCTATAAGATAACATTTTTAGATGTGCTACCATCTATGGTAAGAAGAGAGTATTGACATTAAATTTTGACTGAATCTAGTCAAGATGTCACTCTCTTCTTTTTTATCCCTTTCAGAGATTAATTCCTTATCGGTTTACTCACTTTGTATTAATCTCTGAAAGGGATAAAAAAGAAGAGAGTGACATCTTGACTAGATTCAGTCAAAATTTAATGTCAATACTCTCTTCTTACCATAGATGGTAGCACATCTAAAAATAATAATGTTTATTCATATAATAGCCATATAATATCAAATACAAATATATCAAATATACACATATATATAAAAAATAGATAAAAATAAAATAAAATAAAATAAATAAATGAATAAACTAAAATCGATAAATGAATTAACACTTGTTTCGAGAACAAACAGAAATATAAAGAAAGAATAACTAGTTTAATAATGTAATTAAAGGAACAATAATATATACCTATTTAAAATTATAGAATAGACATTGGCTCCATTAAAATTCAGAGAAAACTAAAGATTGTTGCGGTGGAACTCTAGATTAAGACAGATGTTTGCTTATTACAGGTTTATTGCATGATGGATTAAATCACGATTTTGTTGAACATAAAAAGTTAAAGCTGTTTTAAACTGTTTCGGGTAGAAAATTAATTTTATTTGAGAAGGTAGTGTGTTATAAATTTTTGCTCCCATATATGAATAGGCTCGTTTTGATTTGAAATTACTAGAACTAGCATATGTCGTTGGATTATTAGTATTATTTTTATGGATTTGATATAAAATTCTATTAATAAAATATCCATTTCAACAAATTTGATAAAGTTTTTAGTGAATGACTTTTAATGGCATTAATTTAATTTGACATTGACGTATAAATTAAAGGTCGTGCTACATAGTAAATGTAAATGCATTCTTGATTGGTTAAATTTAGTTGCCTTATGATTATTGGTTATTAAGTGTTGAATTTTCATTATTCAACGCTTTTTAACCAATCAAATCAATTTTACAAACACGCTATTGAATAATGAAGGTCAAATTCTGGTTTGATTTTTGGTTTATTATTTGACATTAGTAGATAATAGTACATTAAGCAACGCATTTCATATGGCATTCTGTTGTGACACGAGTCCAAGTTTAAAAAGCGAATAGCGCAGCGATGAGTTTTTTAACATAACATAACAGCCATATGAAATAAGTTGCTTATAATACTTTTTATATTTTGCCATTTTATTAATTTTTTAATCAATTTATGCATATTATAGAGAAATTTGCTTTAAAGAAAATGAGTTGGTAGCATTGATGTAGAATTTTTAAAATTTGGCAGATTTGAAATAAAAAATATATCAGAGAATGTCAATTCATGTCATTTGTTGATTCACATTACCAACCGTATAACACAAAAAGTTGCGTACTCTAATGAAACATTAGAGTTCTGAAATGCGTATCATAATGTAAAATATTATAGATGCAAAATATAAAAAGAACATTACGCAATTATATTAATTTGGAATCAAAATCTATGCACACTGAGGACCACCCTGTATATCTGAAGCATTTTTGACCCAATGTTTTAAAAGCTCACCGTTCAATTTGGTGTTATTAAAAATACAGACTCATTAAAAAATTGTTTAATTACCAACAGAATTAATTTAATAACAAAATTATGCTCGGTAACATTCATCTTCTGAAAATGGTAGGTACTCTTCAAATATACTTTCAAATTTGTCCAAAGGACAAAACTCTTCGCACGCTGGTATTTTCAACAAAATAGGACTCTTACTTACGTAATGCTGGTAATACAACTAAAAAAAATGATCATAGTTAATAGAAATTTTATAAATAAATAAATATAAATTATAAATTGAATAAAAAAAATCGCTTTACCTTAATACCGATTACATTATTGATATTATGGACTTCAAATATTAAGTAGGATCCATAAGTAGGAACATGCGGTGGACTAAACACATTTAATAGAATTAACATTTCAGCAACGTTATTTTCATGAGCTGAATACAGATACAGTTTACGCCCGTGTTCTTTATTAAGATTGTTTTTCTTCGCTTTTGTGTCTTCTATTATTTTCTTCAGATGGAAACCTGAAACATGATAAAATAAATTAGATTGTATTTTTAACGTTATTATTAATAATGTTTGTGGTTCTTTCAATCCTTCGGACTAGTTTTCCCTTTCTCTCTATAACTGTTCCTAAATTTGTGTAGATAAAATTAGTGAGAAGCAGTCAATAGTAAATAAATTAGTACGATTTCTTCGTTTTAAGTCAAGCTTTCGAAAATGTTTATTTTCTTTATCAAGACAAATAACATGAAATTCAGAAAAAATTACATACAAAAAGAAACATCAGTGTTAAAATTTTAAAATGATAAAATGACAATTTCTAAAAAATCAGTATACAATTGAAACATACAGAATGAGTTTATAAAGGAGGGCGAGTTGAGAAATTTTCTTTGTTTTTTTAATAGATATCTGTTTATTGTACTGAGGTCATTGATATCTGTTCTTTTATTCATTGATTTTTCATTGTTATTTATATGACAATTTCAAGAAAGAGTCGCTTATTAAGATTTCGTTCATTATCTAGAATTTTGGCATTATTATAGTCAATCACATGATCTTTATCTATTACATGTTCAGCAAAGCGACAAGATCTCACATTCCTTCTGCAGTAACTTTTATGGGAAGTTATTCTATCTTTAAGCATTTTACTTGTTTGACCAATGTATACTTCATCACAGCTGATGCTGCATGGGATTTCATAGATTGTATTTGATTTATTTTTGACTGGTATAGGTGTTTTCAATTTAGAATGTATTTGTGAAATATTTTTCAAATTTTTAGCTATTTTAATATTGTATTATTAAAGATTTGGGATATGAGTTTTCAAAAAGAATATTTTGAAGTTCTTTTAGACACTCATCTCTCAAAGATGGATGAGTGACCTTAACCACTCTGTTTTTGAGGTTATTAATTCAATTTATTTTTATTTTCCTGGGATGGTTTGAAAATTTAGCAACCGATTACTATTGATTGGTTTTCTGTACCATAGTAATGATTTTATTGTCGTTTGTTCTTATTAGTTTTAAATCCAGGAATGGAACTGAATTATCAGTTTCTTTTTCAACAGTAAACTGAATATTTGGATCGAAACTATTACAAATATTTAAAGTTTCATCGATACAGTTTCCTGGTACAGAGAGGATAAGATCATCTACATATCTCGCGAGGAAAGGAATTTCGAATGTGATTTTATTTGTGCAATATTCTAGGAGTTCATCTAAAACGTAACTTGATATTATTGAAGATATATTAGATCCCATGGGAGTACCGAAAATTTGTTTGTAGAATTTTTGATTGAAGACAAGGCAAGTATAGTCAAAAATAAAATCAATTATATTCATAATTTTGTTCCAATTTTTGTCGATGCACAGTTTAACTAACTCTAAAGGTAATTTAGTGAATAGAGATACCACATCTAAACTTATAAGAACATAATTTGGTGCTAATTGAAAATTGTTAATGAATTCACTAAAGGAGAAAGAGTCACTAACATGATATCTGTTATCGTTGTCATATGAGTTGGTCAATATTTCAGTAATAAATATTTATGTTTATGGTGAATAAATTTCATAATGTGAACAATTACACACATTAATTTTTACTGACCTTCAGCTAATTTTAATAGATCGGTAGTTGCCGTTTCTACATAGTATTGTTTAATAGCCAAATCTATAATCGTATTGGGCCAAACTGATTTCGTCCATTCGGGTAATTTATGTCCCCATTCATCCTCTGTAGATATTCCAAAATATAAATCATAAACCTCTTTATATGAGGTTACATTCAGACCAGTGTTTTTGGAAATGTAATTGAACACTTTTTTGTTTTTATTAAATTCCGCTTGCCATTTGTCAGTTTGTGTAACTTCCTTATATTTTTTTACATAATTTGGACAGTTAATGCCCAGGAGAACCTAAAAAATAAATTTATTTTCGAGAATACCATTAATGTGTTTTCAATTGCGTTTTTTTCACAATTAAAAAAAAAATAAAATATACTTACTGGATCTTTATTGGTGGGGTTATAATTATAAGGTACAGGTTGCCAGTTTAGTTCACTGTTCCATACGTTTTCCTTCTTTGGTGGAAATAATCCTGCTAAAGCTAGTTCCAGTGATGCTTTAGTCCTGTTGTAATCTGTAGAAACAGCATCTACTATATCCGGGTAGAAATAATCTCCTAAGAATTTATTATAACGAGTTCTTAATTCTTTACCAAGATTATATTCTCTTACTTTTCCTACCTAAAAGCAAAAAAAAGATTGTGGCTAACTTACTATTTTACGTAATAACCAGATATTTTAAGGAAACCATAATATTATTTATAGCAAACAACTTCTCATGTTGGGCGCAGAAAATTAATTTTTTGAATGATTTTAGCGAGATAATCCAGACTGCTATTTTTATAAACTTTATGTTCTACTTTAGTAAATGTGAAATATTTATGACTGGGAAAATAAGTGTTTTTTTATTTTTTGAATCCGTCCAAAAGTTTTAGCCCAGACTCAATAATTTTGTTTTTGTCACTAAGGGAAAAAATTCACTGCCTCCTGGGTTATGCAGTGGTCAGAAATGTATAGTATATTGGAAATAAACACAAAATTTGATATTTTTTACGACAAACTATTTCAATTGGGAATGTCCCTATAAACAGAAATGTATAAAAAAGAGTCATCCAAAGGTTGGGTAAACGATTTAGTAAAAGAATCCTCTCTAAAGACAAGAGATTTATATAAGAAACAAAAACGTAATCCACAGTTTAGAGAAACCTAGAATGTGCAGAAAAACCTACATAAAAAATTTGTACAGAATACTAAGTCTAAATATTATCAAAATAAATTAGAAAACTGTCAGAATATTAATAAAACTACTTGGAATATTATATCACAAATTACTGGCAAAAGTACTAACAAATCTGAACTCATTTGTGAAGGTTTTAATAATTATTTTATACGAAGTCCAATTGACATAATAAAAAAAATAACTCATTCTCATAGTTTTAATGCTAAATATGACCATCTGACCATATGACCATAGCTTATTTTTAAAACCTATATTAGATGAAGAAATAATATCCATTAATAAAAACAAATTGAAAAATAAACATTCATCAGGTATTGATAATTTATCGAGTATTTTATTAAAAAAATTTCTAATGAAATAACGGCACCGTTAACTCACCTTATAAATGAATCTTTCCTTCACGGTACCTTTCCAATTAAATTAAAAAATACATTGATAACTCCCACCTTTAAAGAGGGAAAATCTTTTAAAATGGAAAATTATAGGCCGGTAATCTCTAAGATATTTGAATATGTCATGTTGGAACGATTATTAAATTTTTTGGATCTTAACAATGTAATATACGAAAACCAACACTGTTTTAGGAAAAATCATAATACAACAACTGCAATTCATTCATTTTATCAAAAAGTTTTAGAAGCGATTGAAATAGGTGAGGGCGCGGTAGATATCTTTTGTGATCTCAGCCGCGCCTTCGACTGCGTCAGTGACGAATTACTTTTGGAAAAAATGTCACATTATGTTGTTCGCGGCATACCACAAAAGTGGTTTCAGTCATATCTATCTGATCGTCCACAGGCTGTAAAAATAAGCTCAACATATGGCCAAAACTCAACGAAGAATTATTCATCATGGATAATAAATAATACTGGAGTCCCACATGGTTCAATCGTGGGGCCATTATTATTCACTCTCTACCTAAATGATTTACACAATGTGTTTATATGCAGATGATGCAACTCTTCTTATTACTGACAAATCTCAGTTAAATATTCAATCCAATTTAAATTCAGTATGCAACACACTATTAAGTTGGCTTAGCTACAACTCATTATATATAAACCCCAGTAAAACTAATTATATGACCTTCCACACTCAGCGGAAATCAAACTTACCCTCGTATGATGGATGTAATAATAAATAATGAATCTATTGAACAAAAAGATTCTGTTATATTTTTAGGAATTAGTATGGACATTAATATGACTTACACCTCGCAATGTATTAAAATGACAAAATCACTTAACTCTATGTGTTATCAGATTAGAATAGTAATAGAGGTTCTTAATGAAGAGGGGCTTCTATTTTGGTCAAGTGCAATCCAAACTATTGTTACAAATCCAGGCTACGCCCCTGGTATTTGAAACGCCACTGGATATTTTTGGACAGTGACGGATATGAAATATAAGTTTTGAGTTGTCAGTTGTATTTTTGGAGAATAAACGTTTTGCAAAGTTCTTGAGTTATTTTCATAAAATAACGAACCCCAGTTTCGTAACAATTGGTGTCAGAAGTGGGATGTTACTGAGCAATTGATGGTGAATACAAGAAGTACAGCCTACGACAACATGGAGGACATAGTGGAAATAATTAAACAACAGTTTGCGGGCCAAAAGAAAGAGGATGAGGAACGACGCCAGAAAGAGAAACAGGAGGAAGAAGAACGACGGCAGAAAGAGAAACAAGGACGCGAAAAAGAAAAACAAGAGGAGAAGGAACAACGAGACCAACAAAAACTATTTTTCGAACAGATGTTCCAGAAAACCGAAGGAAAAATCACACACCTGAAGGACGAAATCAAAACAGTCTGGAAAACGGTAGAAGGAATGGACTGCAAAATAACAAAAGGAGTTAGTGCAATGCGAGAAGAACTAGAAAAGAAAATCGCTTCACTGAAGATACAAGATCGGCCTGACAGAGTTGCCACACTGCACAATTCCGTAAAACCACCGATTTATGATGGTCAGTCAGCATGGTACCTGTACCGAAAGCAGTTTGAGGCTGCGGCAACAGCCAATGGATGGAACGATGAAGAAAAAGCTACTGCACTTATAGTGGCTTTGAGGGGACCTGCTTTGGCAATGTTACAGACCATCCCAAAAGACCAAAACTACAAGTATGGGGATCTCATTGCTGCTTTAGAATTAAGATACGGCAATCAACATCGGGAGCAACTGTATCGAGCACAGCTAAAAACACGAGTGCAGAAGTCTGGTGAGAGCCTGCAGGAGTTTGAAGCCGATGTCCAGACACTCATCCAGCTTGCTTATCCAGAGGCCCCGGAGGATTTCAAAGAACAACTGGCGGTTCAAGTATTCATTGATGGATTGAGGGATATCGAAATACAGAGGACCCTAAGATTGACACATTTCAAGAGATGCAGTGAAGCTCTAGTTCGCTCACTGGAAGTGGAAGCGGCTTTCAACATCCCCACAAGGCCCAAAGCGAGAGCGGTATCAATTGAAGAGCAACCTCAGGAAAATAAGCTGAGCGAGACTATATCACAGATGCTAAGAATACTAGAAAAAATGGAATCCAGGAATATCAGCGCCACCAACCAACCAAGAGGAAATTGCTTCAGATGTGGTAGGAGCGGACATTTCAAGAGAGACTGCAGGGTAAGGGTGCCACTACGCTCTTTATCACCTTCCAGGACACCTCCACGTTCGTACTCACCTGTGAGGACAGGAACATCTAGAGGGTCCTCGAACAGGTACCAGGAAAACTAAAATTAGCCAGCATATCGGGGCGTATGCTGGCTAGTGATAACGAAGCCCCCAGAGTCATCCACGTCAACAGAATAAGAAGATCCACCGATAGTTTGACTATTAGGGGAAAGGTGAACCAAAAAGACGTTATATGCACTGTAGACACTGGTGCGTCAGTTTCCCTAGTTCGCAGCGGTATCCTTGAACCAGGCAGTGTAAGATCACTTACATCTAATTTCGTTCTACGAACGGTCACTGGAGAGAATGCACCAATACGAGGGGAGGCTGACGTCACACTAACCCTCGGAAGACTACGAATTATGGAAACAGTTTTCGTAGCAGACATAGAAGACGAATTCATTCTTGGGATGGACCTAATAAGTGACTATGGATTTTCTTTCGATGGTGAGCAGAGAACCATGAAATTCGGAGGTGAAGAATTCATTTTGACAAAATCATCTGAAAGGGGGCACTCTGTGAGACTGCGAATTGCTAAAACAGTCAGGATACCTGGTTCATCTGAGAAGATCGTTAAGGCCAGACTAGAAGAGGACCCTGGGTACTGCGTTGGAATAGTACAGCCATGTGAAGAATCCCCTACCAAATTGTTACTTGCACGAGCTTTAATTAGGACAAAACAAGACATTCCTGTAAGAATTGCCAATGTATTTCCTGATGGAATAACAGTCCGGGAAGGAGACATCATAGGGGTATGCGAGCCGGTAGAATGGGTAGCAGATTGTGAAACAAGCGGATATCCAGATAGAGTAGACACAACTTATGATGTGGTAGGAACAATCGGAAAATCCTTAACTCATTTAACACCGAAAGATTACGAAGCTGCCATGAGATTCATTTTTGAGGAAAGTGACGTATTTGAGTCCACAGGGTCATCAACAGGGCGAACTAACTTGGCACAACACAGGATAGATACCGGTCAAGCCCATCCAATTCGACAACCACCAAGAAGATTGCCATTCGCCAAACAACAAGAAGTGGAAACGCTTGTCCAGAAAATGACAGAAGATGGCGTTATCGAAGAATCATCGAGTCCATGGTCCGCCCCTGTAGTATTGGTTTCCAAAAAGGATGGTTCTACAAGATTCTGTGTAGATTATAGAAAACTGAATGACGTCACGAAGAAGGACAGCTATCCATTACCCAGAATCGATGACACACTAACCACGTTGGCAGGTTCACAATGGTTTTCAACGCTGGACTTGAAGAGTGGATATTGGCAAGTAGGCATACACGAAGATGATAAGGAAAAGACTGCGTTTACCACTGGTACCGGACTATATCACTTCACCGTTATGCCGTTTGGGCTCTGTAATGCGCCGGCGACTTTTGAAAGATTGATGGAGCTGATATTGCGCGGACTGACTTGGAAAACTTGCCTGGTATATCTGGATGATGTTATGGTGATGGGGAGGAATTTCGAAGAACACCTGGTCAACCTACGTGAGGTTTTCGGACGTTTAAGGAGTGCCAACCTCAAGCTGAATCTAAAGAAGTGCTCTCTATTCCAGAAACAAGTGGAGTTCTTGGGCCATACAGTCTCCGCAGAAGGAATTCAAACAAATGAATCGAAAATACAGGCAATTCGAGACTGGCCGAGACCAAAAGATAAACACGAAGTGAGGAGCTTCCTAGGCTTGTGTACATATTACCGCCGTTTTGTGGAAGGATTTGCAGACATCGCAGCTCCCCTTCATAAGTTGACAGGAGATCGAGTCAGCTTCCATTGGTCTACTGAATGTGATGAAGCTTTCCGCAGGTTGAGGGCAGCACTTTGTTCAAGTTCAATCTTGGCATACCCGCGGCAAAAAGGACTGTTCATACTGGACGCAGATGCGAGCAATATGGGGCTTGGAGCTGTATTGTCACAAGTGCAAGATGGTCAAGAGAAAGTCATCGAATACTACAGCAGGGTGATGTCTAAGCCCGAAAGAAATTACTGTGTTACCAGGAAGGAACTTCTAGCGATAGTCAAGGCAGTAGATCATTTCCACAGATACCTATATGGAAGGGAGTTTCTCATCAGGACTGATCATGCAGCCCTGAAATGGCTACTGGAGATGAAAACCCGGAAGGACAGATAGCTAGATGGATAGAAAAACTGAACCAGTACCATTTCAAAATCAAACATCGACCAGGACGGCTGCATAGCAATGCGGATGCTTTATCTAGAAGACCATGTCCAGAAGCCTGTAAGCATTGCCAGCGTATTGAATGTCATGAAGGAGTCGCCGATATAAGACGTACGACACTAATACCTGAGGATGACTGGACTACCGAACACATGAGACATGACCAAGAAACAGATGCAAGCATTAGGGACTTTCTACACTGGAAGGAGAACGGAACTGACAGACCCTCTTGGAGAGATATTTCGGATAGAGATCCCATCTTCAAGGCAATGTGGGCACAGTGGAAGTCCCTGGTTGTGGAAAATGGATTACTCAAACGGGTATGGGAATCAGCTGATGGAAGGTCGTCAATTTCTCAATTGGTTTTACCCAGGAAGAGAATAAGCGAAGTCTTGAAAGAAATTCATGAAGGAAAATCAGGAGGACATCTTGGAGTCAACAAGACCTTGGACAAAATCAGGCAGAGATTTTACTGGGTCCAATGCAGAGACGATGTAGAAGGCTGGTGCAGAAGATGTCAACAGTGTGGCGCCACAAAAGGTCCCAAAACGAGGTCCAGGGGGGAAATGAAGAAATACAATGTAGGCGCACCATTTGAACGGATTGCCATTGATGTAGCTGGACCTTTTCCTGTGACAGACGATGGCAATAAATACATCCTCGTTGCCATGGACTATTTCAGCAAATGGGTGGAAGCCTATGCCATACCAAATCAGGAAGCATCCACAGTAGCCAGGTCATTGGTGGACAACATGTTTTCAAGGTTCGGAGTACCGATGGAGTTACATTCCGACCAAGGAAGGAATTTCGAATCCAAGTTGTTTAAGAAAGTTTGCGAACTGATGGGCATCAACAAGACCAGAACCACGGCTCTTCACCCCCAGTCAGATGGAATGGTCGAAAGGTTCAACCGAACTATGGAAGAACATCTTTCCAAGGTGGTGGAAAAACACCAGAAGGACTGGGACAGACACCTTCCACTGTTTCTTATGGCATACAGGGCGGCCGTCCACGATTCCACCAAGCTTACCCCGGCTAGCATTGTCTTCGGAAGGGAACTTCGATTGCCTTGTGATTTGTTGTTCGGATCACCAAGCACCGAAGAGGTAGACGTGCGGGACTATGCGGATAAACTGAGGGACAGCCTCTTGAAAATCCACGAAACCGCGCGGAAGAGGCTGATATTGGCAAGTGATAGGATGAAAGCTTCAGGAGGATTCAAAGAAGGTGACCAGGTCTGGTTGTATAATCCACGTAGGAAAAGAGGTGTGTCTCCAAAGCTAACACCGTTTTGGGAAGGACCGTACGAGGTGAAGAAGAGAATCAACGACGTGGTTTACAGAATCCAACGCAGCCCTGGGACCAAGATGAAGGTTGTTCATCTGGAAAGATTGAAGCCCTATCATGATGAAGCTTTTGATCGGGACGATCAAAATTAGAAGGGGGGCAATGTTACAAATCCAGGCTACGCCCCTGGTATTTGAAACGCCACTGGATATTTTTGGACAGTGACGGATATGAAATATAAGTTTTGAGTTGTCAGTTGTATTTTTGGAGAATAAACGTTTTGCAAAGTTCTTGAGTTATTTTCATAAAATAACGAACCCCAGTTTCGTAACACTATTGTATGGAATAACAATTTGGGGATGTTCTACTAGTAGCCACGATGACTTTTTAGCTCAAAAACGAATATTAAGGGCTCTTGCAAATAAACCACAAACATTTTCGTGTAGAGCTTTATTTAAGCAATTCAATATACTAACAGTTGTGTGATTATAAATTCAGCACTTGCTGATACATATTCACAAAAATAAAGAAAACTTAATGACAAAATCAGATATACATAATTATAATACGAGAAATGAAGGTGAAATCTATATTCAAACTGTAAGACTTACACTTTCAGCAAAGTCATTTAATTATCAAGGATCCCATCTTTCTAATGCTTTACCTACTGATCTAAAAAATATTACTTCTTTTAATATATTTAAGAGGATGGTAAATCGAATACTGCTTGATATAACTCCTTACACTTTAGAGGAGTTTTATGATCATTTTAAAAACTAAAACCGCCTTAAATTTTAAAATTTTACTTAATTACTAAAACCCATACCTACCAATTGTATATTTATTATTTATTTCCCTTAAGGTGCCAATTCTTCTGTAAGGCACCCTAATTTTTAATTTTATTATAAATATGTACGTTAATTTCACGTTAAAATGTTTTTCTGTGATGGTTTCTTATTTTTGTGTACAATATATGTATATTTTGTATTTTTGACTTGTCCAATGGCCATTTTGGCTCCAAATGTGTGGATCAATAAAGAATTTGAATTTGAATTTGAATGCGAAGTTACTTAACTTAAAGATTTTAGCAGAAAAATTTTTTTTTGGAAATATTTTGGTTTACGCAAATTTTTTAAATGTGTCACTTCAATTAAATATTGGAAAATTAAGGTCCTAATTACTTACAT
Organism: Crepidodera aurea; assembly: GCA_949320105.2. Taxonomy (NCBI): domain Eukaryota; kingdom Metazoa; phylum Arthropoda; class Insecta; order Coleoptera; family Chrysomelidae; genus Crepidodera; species Crepidodera aurea. Next base: position 65,272,528 of record OX439472.1, on the reverse strand, counting down.
TAGTCAGTTGACCTCGTCCAAATGGAAAGTAAGTGAAATTTAAAAAAGGATCTTTTGGATAAATCTCACTAAGTTGACCAGTTCTGTTTCCATGCCTAAAAACCTAAAAAATTGATGTATATTGTTATAAATTTGAATAAAAAATTTCGTGTACAAGAAATATTGCAATTTACATATTTAAGCTAGACAAAAAATGTTTTTTTCATATCTATGATAATTTTTAACTTTTAAATAACATGCAAATATTTGGTAAACAACAGTATGTTAAATACCTACAAAATTTAAGGATAAAAAATAACATTGAAAAAAAAATTGTTGTTTATTTAATTTTAGATTAAAGTTATCTGATTTCGGCTACTTTCTTGTACCTACGGGGAAATCTGGTTAATGGTATATGAAAAGAAATAACTACGTAAAGAACAACCTGAAAGAAACACTACATAAGACACAGAAACTGTAAAAAAATCAATATACGAAAGAAAAACAAAAAAAGATTCAAAAGATTCAAAAGAGTTAGTAACGAAAATAAATTATTTGAGAAATAATTTGGCGATAAGCTTTTTATCTAAGTTTTTACACTTTTGTGATTATCAGATTTTCCTGTCAACGAATTATTTTTATCTGTCGGAAATTCAAATGTTCTTGTGATATATTTTTTATTTATGATAACCAAGATAAAATTTGTATGGTATGGATTAATAGTTTTCTAATTAATTGATAAATGAAAAATTCAAATTTTTTAAAATGCGGTTTTAAAAAAACTATATTTTCACACATTTTCTACAGATATTTTTGCAAATATTAAAGATCTACAACAATGGTGGGGTGATAAAGAAATTAATGTCAAACAGTCCAAAATCTAACTTTCACTTTGTCACCTTGTCATTCCAAAATTAATTAATATTTTATTACTTTGGCAAAAGTAGGATGATAAAGATAAGAATGTTAACAAAATTTAAACTTTGTCTTTGTCGCTTTATAATTTGAAACCAATCAAGATATTAAAATGGCGTTAAAAAAACAATATGTTAAAACGAGATTCAAAAAACTATTTTCACATCTTTTTTGCATATTTTTTGTCCAAATTTTAAACTCGTACCTTAAGTCGTTTTATTATCAAATCTCTAAAAATTTAAATTCGATTTTCAAGAAAACATTTCTACATTTTTTCTATACATTATTTTTATACGTTATTTCCGGATTCTAAACCATGCGAAATCTATAAAAATTCAAATTTATACTTTGACGCTTCCAAAATATGACTAAGTAAAATAATTTTTAAAATGGTAGATAATAAAGGCATTGTGTGAATTTATGAAAATTTCGACTTTGAGACCTTGTAATTAAGATATTTCTGGAAAATGTAAAATTTAAGACGGTATTTTATTAATTTTATTCCAAAGATTTTTATACTAAAATTAAATACTTATTAAATAACATAAGAAAAATATTTTAATTAAGTAAAGCTTCCCAAATTTATTTATTTTTTCAATTAAGATATAACTTGTGCCGTCATGATACTAATTTGTAATTTGTTTTTAATGTTTTAAAACGGATATACGACAATTTATCTCTGAGATACAAATTGTTTTAATATTTTTATTTAATTAGTTTTTTATTTTTACTTACCACATGTGCCAAAATGACAGTTGAATCAGCTTCTTCAATTTTGGGTTGATTAGAAAAATAATTTAGAGAAGGTCTATGATGGGCGTGCCATCTCGTAAAAATCCCATCTACGAAACAAATGCAGATCAAAAACAAAACTGACATGCACCGTTGAACTGTCATTTTCAAAATTAAGTTTGAACTGATTAAAGAGCGAAACAGTTCTTCATTAATATAGGGCAATTTTAAATAAATGTTTATGATAAGATAAGGAATACGAATTTTAATTAGGAAACCGCTTTCACTTTGAAATACTGTAAGGTGTATGTGTGTAAGTAGAATTGCTTGGACATTACTCCATTGGCCACCCATACTCTAAGGTATTATTGTTTATTTTTTCATCAATGGTAGAGAATGTAAAAATAATGACCAAAAATACTTAATTAACAAAATTAAAACAATGTGAGTAGAGAGGAGGGTGTTTTGGGCATGGGTGTTTGAACCTTTCATGGTGCGAGATAACTATTGTTTCCTGAAGGGTTGGAGAGTATTGGGTCGCTGGAGACATCTCTCGAGTTTAGAGATTTCTCGGGCTAGATGGGCGGGCATTACGCCGTATGGCTCTACATTCGGCAACGGGGCGGATGTAGGAATTGTAAGTGTGAATTAGGGATTCAGTGTTGCTTTTGCCAAAACGACCACATAGCGCACCAAGGAGACCGGCTCGTTTACGCCTCCTGTCTAGGACTAAATAGTCAACTTCCCGTTGTTGGACGAGCCTGACTCACTGAAGATTTACGTTTACCTTCTGGGGGAGCTGGGTGGGTCTTTTAACCATGATGAATTGGGTTTTTTGTGGGTTAAGTGAGACCCTCGTAGAAATGTACACCACAAAAATTTGAACTAAATAAATAAGTAAATGCTCAACATTTTATTATAGCCCAGTTGGCAGAGAAGGATATTGACCAAAAGCTCGCACAAAATGTGATATCGATGAAACTTGGCACTTAAGTACTTCAAAGGGTGTAGAAAACGATAAAAATAAAAATAAAAATCTTTGCTACTCTAGAGTCTATGCTAACTTTACAATTTCGAAAATAAAATCGAAAATTTGGTTTTCCCAAAAAATTTTTTTTTTCGAAAAACTGATAGCACTACGTGAAAGAGCGGATAATTTTAATAAAAAATTTATTATAAATTATTTTAAAAAAGAATTTGTATTACTATAAAAAATTATTAAAAATAAGAAAGCAAAGAACCAGGCACCTTTCTTATGGGAAAATGGCTTTCCGTCAAATTTTCTGAAAAGTTGGTATGATGTAGAACTCGATGCTCTGACAAAAAGTGTTAAAAATCGGAAATGCCTCTTTTTGCAACCAGATTTCTCATAACAGACCTGTTTTATTCGCATTTGTTGTAGAATACATGAATTATAGATTATTTGGCAACAATATTTTATAAACAATTACCGTAGAATTTGGTTATTTACAGGGTGGTTCGAAAATAAGTAATATGGTTTTTTTTAAAAAATTCATGCTTTCGGAAATATTTCCGGTAGTAATTCAAGCTCTAGGGAGATTACAAGTGATAAATCTACAAGGATTTTTTTGTTATGCCTCTATTAACAGGTATCTTCAGTTTTATAAAAATCAGCGAGAATTTTAGAAATTATAACTTCCGGTCAAATTTTCTATGAGAAAACAAAAAAAAAATTAAAAACTAATGGCTTCCCGAGAAAGCTTAGAGTCTCCTCTATAATCTATATCTATATCTTTTTTTTTCTTTGCGTATATTTTAGGCAAAGATACGTTAGTTTTTCCGAAGACCTCGCCTGAATATTTGTATTCAACGGCTCGGCGCGCGTAGAGTTTTCGAATTTGCTTCTTTATTTTTAATATTTTTTTATAGTAATACAAATTCTTTTTTAAAATAACTTATAATATAATTTTTAGTAAAATTTTCCGCTCTTTTACGTGGTGCTATTAGTTTTCCGAATTTTTTTTTTCGAGATATAATGGAAAAACCAAATTTTCGATTTTATTTTCGAAATTGTGAAGTTAGCAAAGTTAGAGCAGCAAAGATTTTTTTACACCCTTTCAAATACTTAAGTGCCAAGTTTCATCGATATCACATCTTGTGCGAAGTCAAACTCTCCGACAACTTGGCTATTAGTTAAACCCTGTGTTTTAGAAACTATCTAATAATAATATGCAAATCCTTAGGAACCATGATAAGAACTGTTCGAGGTCGTCTCAAATATCTTCAATCGTATAATACCAGAGCTCAAAAAAACCGGACACTCAACGGTCATCCAAAAGATTTATATTTTTTATTTAACGAACAAAAAAATAAAAGTGTTGTTCTGGACTTTGAATCATTTTACAAATAATGATTTTATAAACAGAACTATAAAAAATGTAAATCATTTTAATTATTTCACTTAAACCAACTGCAAACATGGCTTAATAATGCGAATTTTTTTTCATAAATAATTTTATCACTGGTATCTAATAATTTAAATATTTATTAGTTTATTTACCTCCGATGGTCTTTGTTTTGTATACAGACTTGATTTGATTTGCACAATGATTTTGTTATTATTGCTCAACATAATCGTTTATCGTTTGAGATCTTCCTGTTATGTGGAAAAAAATCGAGACCATAACAAATCTTTCAAAATATAAAAGAAAATTTTAATAAATTCAATTGGTTGATATTGTTATAATATTTAAAGGTTTGTTATTGCAAAATGATCTTAATTTATTTGTATCATTAATTATCGAGTAACAAATATTGGTTTTAAGTAATCTTAGGGAAACCTGGGAATATTAAGGAGATTTTTTCCTAAAAAACACTGATGACACCGATAAAGCAAAATGTTTAGGGCGCTATTAGAACCAAAAGCGGCTCCAGCCCAGAGATTTGGGGAGGGGGGGGGCAACATCGTCGGCTGTTAGGGTTATATATATATAAATGTTTTGGGGTTGTTGATATAAATGGACCTAGAATCTACAAAAAAATTTAAAAAAATTAAAATTTGGTTTACGCACAATGAATTTTGTATAAGAAACGACTAGCAATGTCAAAATTACCCAAAAAAAAAAATGTTCGGGCCATTTTTGAGGAAAAAAAGTGAGTTTTTTAGGATATAAATGGAACTAGAATCTTCAAAAAAAACTCAAAAAATTTAAAATTTAGTTTACGGACAATGAATTTTGTATAAGAAACGATTGGCAATGTCAAAATTACCGAAAAAAAAAATGTTTGGTCCCTTTTTGAGAGAAAAAGTGAGTTTTTAAGATATAAATAGATCTACAAAATCTACAATTATCAATCTACAAAAAAATTCAAAAAAAAAATTAAAATTTGGTTACGCAGAATGAATTTTGAATAAGAAACGATTGGCAATATCAAAATTACAGATAAAAATGGTTGGGCCATTTTTGAGGGAAAGAATGAGTGTTTCAGGATATAAATGGATCTAGAATCTACAAAAAAAGTTAAAAAAAATTAAAATTTTGTTTAAGCAGATTGAATGAACCTTGAATCTACTAAAAAAATAAAAAAAAATTAAAATTTGGTTTACGCAGAAAGAGATAAAGCATCTATTGGTAAAAACAAAAAGTCTTAAAATAACATATAAGCCTGATCATTCAATACTTACACGAAATAATTATCCACTGTAATACGCTGAGAGTGAAAAATTTGTGGATGTGAAATTTGGTAACAAACGTTTTTAGAGACCACATTCTCATTCACTGGATTTATCCTGTAAAGTTGAAATTAGTGAATATCCCACACACAGCCCAAAAAAAATATCTTAAGATAATTACATTCATAATCTATAATGTAATATAATAATAATACTTTACACGCAAGTCTCCAAACCATCAAACTGAAGTCTTTGAGCGAACTCAACACCGGAAAGCAAATATTAACTTTGACTCTTAATGAGGTTATCCTAAGACACTTGTCTCATAAAGTTAAGTGTTAAACATTTTTTAATTGACTCCCCATTATGTACGATTGGGTTAAATATATACAAAATCCCAAGTAAACTAAATTAGTTTTAAACGATTCTGAAAAAATAATAAATTTTTAAAAGTCACACGTATATTAGTCCAATAAACGAAGGTGCCAACCCGGGCATCAGGTCTGTCTGGCACCATTTTTTTTAATTTGCAGGTATTCATGGGTACAGTCACCCCCGAAAATCTCAGCTGTTTGAAATTTGTGGAAGGGCGGAAAAATGGCCCATTGGTCTCAAAAATGTGTTTTTTCGCCTATTTTCGCTGATATTTCCGAAAATGTGACACTTAGAGAATTTTTATTTGGACGAAAATGAAGATCAGTTCATTACCTACAAAATCGTCATTTTTGTCAAAAATATGATACTTTTTGACATAACCGGCTCCAAAACGCACCCCCATTTTTAGCTCCTGCCCTGCATTTGGAGAGCACGCTCTAAAGGAATGACACTCTCAAGCGGATTACAAATTTTTCAATAAATCACGTAAAAATTAATATTTTTTCATTCAGATAAAAGAAGGAACCTGTAGGTATAATATGATGTCACTTTTCCTTTTATCTATTTCTCTGAATTATTGAAAAACTTGGCCAAAGTTTGTTTTTGTTCGATATTTTGACCCCCCTATAAATTTATTCATATTTTTTTTATCAAGACTAATTTCACCGAATCCTTTTGGATAATGGGGCTTTGCAAGGTGTTAAATATATTCAGAACGATTCAGGAGCTCAGGAAGCTCAGGAAGCTCAGGAAGCTCAGAAAGAACAACCACCATGTGTTCCTGGAAAAGAAATCCTCTGTGGAAGTTCATCGTCTGTGTAGGCCGAGGTACTCCGTAATGAAAAATGGCAACTTTTGTAGGTAATGAACTGCTCTTCATTTTTTGTCTAAACAAAAATGCTCGAACGGTCAAATTTCGGCAGATATCGTCGAAAAACGGATTTTCGGGGACTCTAGAGCCATTCTCCCACCCTTCCACAAATTCCAGATAGCTGAGATTTTCGTAGGTAAATGTACCTATGAATACCTGCAAATTAAAAAAACAATTTTGACGGACAGAGTTGATGTCCAGGTTTGGGGTTTTTGTGGCGTTAGTTTACTGGACTATATTCAACAGAAAAACAAGCAATCAATCATTTTTTTATCAAAACTTTTTGACTGGATTTGAATCAGTGCAAATATAAATACCCTAAATTAATCACTTGTCGCAATGTTCCATACAGCTTTGGAGTTGATTTACGTAAATACGAATTATAGGGCATCCACTGATAACCAATCTTCCTCATTTGTAGTCGCTCGTGTAAGATTGTGTTTACAAATCCCTAAAGTTGACCGATTATAATATTGATTTAGTTTCACTTGGATTATGGGGGATCCACTGTTAACTAATCTTCCTTATTTGTAGTCGCTTGTATAAGGGTTTCTCAACTGGGGACTATCTCTTTGGAGGTTGAAAGTTTCGCAGCTTGGGCCTCGATTAATTTTTACCTGTGGAGAACTCGCAACGGTGGACTTTATTAAAGCGGATTTAGCAAAGGGATGAGTGTAGGAGAGAGAATTTTTCAATATATAAGACGAGAAGAAATCAAATTCGTTATTTTATCATGTTGATTGAAATAATTGATATAATAAACAATAGGATTGGAAAGCAAAATAGATTTGATTCCACACGAAAGCATAAACGATGGATGGTTGAGTATAATGGAAAACTGTTTATGATCCACTTGTACAAAAATTTAATGGTTGTGCAATACCATTGTGCAAAAAATGTGGATATGCTACAGCGAAAGGCATAGAACAACAAACTCCTTTGAAGGTTGACATAACCGCCTAAACAAGAGGCACTAAAAGAGGAATCCCATCACTACGATAATATAAAGGAAAAAGTGGAATTGTACATGATGCCAAAAAGAAGGAAATTATTTGATGAAAGAATCAAAAACACTGTCAGTGACTATGTCCACGAAAGCATTAGTCCAAATTTATTAAGTTTAACATATATTGTAAAATGAAGTGACATTTTATGTTAATTTTCTATATACACTCACCAAATATTTGGACCATTATTTTTATTCTCTTTATTATATAATAATAATAATAATAAGTGATTCATTAAAAAACAATTGAAAACTATATAAAATAAGTATCTCTTATAAAGCATAAAATACCGATAAGTGTCTAGACACCATTTTCGGGTAAAGTAAAAAATATACATAATTATTTCTAGGAACATTGTTTTGGAAAAAAAGAAGAGAGAAAAGAAAAGAGGAAAAGAAAAGAAAGAATGAGAAAACGACGTAACACTAGATGATTTATATCAATTTTTTTCATTCTTTTTTGTTTCAATTTTCAAAATGGATCAGTTTTCAAAATGATTATTAATAATGGACGTGTTCGTGTTATTAATGTAGTGTTTTAACTGTCTTTTGAAGCCACAAATGTTGTATAATTTTGGTGCTATAATCGAGTACAAGATTTGTTCATAAATGGTGGAGCAAAGTGATGTTTCTGGTGAGTATTATACTGCCTTACGAACTATAAAAGACGTATGTTAAACTGACACAGCCGTTTCGGCACAATCAACCGAAAATATTACAGTATTTTCTAACTATTTATTAACTATTTTCTAACACAAACTAGAATTTTCTAATTCCAGTGGTTCACGAGAAAATTGTGTTGTGCTAGATAAACTGTTATGCTCGCACAACCTTTATAACTTTTTCACCGAAATAGTTATGAAGATGATTCTAACGCCCAATTTTTTAACTTTTTAATAACTCTCGAAGGGTATATATATAATTAGAATTCGAGCAAATTTGAAGTTTCTAAGGGTGGCCGTGAAAAAGTTATAAAAGGTTGTGCCAGCTTAACAGTTAAGCTAGCACACCATTTTCTCGCGAACCACTTGAGTTAGAAAATTCTAGTTTGTGATAGAAAATAGTTAATAAATAGTTAGAAAATACTGTCATATTTTCGGTTGGTTGTGCCGAAACGGCTGTGTCAGTTTAACATACGTCTATAAAAGCCTTAACTGTACGCAGAGGTGTTTTGTGTAAAAGGTATTTTTTCTTTGTAAGTGGAATGATTTAGTATATGGGGCTTTTTTAAATGAAGATTAAATTGAACTAGATATCGTTTTGAGGCATTTTTACTCACGTACATTGACAGAAAATATGTCCCCGAACCTGAAAATGGCTTTAACTCAAAATCAGTTGAAAATGCAGTTAAGGCTTTTTTTGTTGGTAGGGCAGTATACTGATGAGATAGAAGTGAAGCTTGTTGTTTATGAAGGTGAAATCTAAAACATGAACAGAAGTAGTATAGCTGTCTTATGTCCATTATTTCTATTTCAGCATATAATACATCTGACGGACACCTCGAGTTTTTAGATAAAATTAATTTTAAAAACCTTCTCTGGATTACTTATGGACCATATAGGTGAGTTTTGAGAGCTGCACCCCACGCAAGGATACCATAACGAAGATGACTTTCTACCAATGCGAAGTATAACATTTTTAGGTAAATATTCTTTTAATTTTCTGAATTTAAATAATACTTCGTAACTTAACTGTTACATGAGATATGTGCATGTCCCTTTTCATATGGCAATCGATAATTACACCTAAATATTTGATTTCTTTTTCAGGTAATATGGAAAGCCAGTTAGTGACATTAAGACAATCGAAAGGAGGACCACCAGAGGAATAACAGCTGAAGGGCAAGTAATTAGTTTTGCTTATATTAAGTCTATCTCCGCTTTCTATGTTGAATAAGATAGGATCAAGTACGGATCCTTGCGGTACTCCAGAGTCAACAAGTCTTGCACTGCTAAGTACATCATCTATTCTTACAGTCTGTTGCCTATTGGTGAGGTAACTTTTAAAAAGATTTAGATAACTATTTCGTATACCAATATCTTCCAGGCACCGCAGTAGAAGATGATGACTAACAGTGTCAAATGGTTTTAAAAGATCCAGAAATATACACAAACAGGGCTTGCTTTCATTAATTGATTCACTTATTTGTGAGGTTAAGGCAATTATGGCGTCTTGTGTGGATGTTTTCTCTCTAAATTATATGTAATAAAAATATTTTTAAAAACCTATCTTTGTTGTCTTACTTATAAACAAATCCCCAACATTTTATTAAAAAAAATATTTAATTGAGTAGGTAAACAAGTCACCAGTTGCGAATTCTAAACTGGTACAAATTTTCGACGTCCCAAGATGCGAAATTTTTACCCGGAGACCCCAGTTGGGAAGTTCCCAATTGCGAATGAACCCGTATAAGATTCTATTATATATAAATATAAAATGGGCAATGGGTTCTAATGCCAGTGTAGCTCAAACAGAGGTCACTGCTATCTCAATCGCCGCAAAAGAGACTACCAGTAGGAACATTACTGGTAATAATATTTACATCCTCACGGACAGCAGACAGGCACTACTAGCTCTGGATAGACCACGGATTACATCAGGTCTAGTACTAGAATGTCACCAGGCCCTGATCGAAGCTTGCAACAACAACGTGGTCACGTTAGCTTGGATCAAAGGTCATGGAAAATCAACCGTGCAGCTGACTCTCTAGCTAAGAAAGCAGCCTCCCAAAAACTTTTGGGACCTGGCACTTTCATAAGCTTATCGGCATCAGCTGTGGCTGACCTCTACTGAAGAAACACTCCCTTGACAAGTTTAAGGGTAGATGGGACGACGAAACAGGTTGCAAGCTAGCCAAGGAACTATTACAGTATCCGAACAGCGAAACAGCCAAAAAATACATGACTATGAACAGACAGAACCTGCGCACAGCCACAGGTATCCTGACTGGCCACTGTCATCTACGAAAACACCTCTACAGGATGGGGTTATCTGACACTCCACTGTGTAGAGGATGTGAACAGGAAGACGAGACTGTCGAACACATTCTTTGCGAATGCCCGACACTCTCACAAATGAGACATTTTCTTTTCGGGGAGCGGTGGCTAACACATGCCAACATGAGGGAGCTATCTTCAGGCGACGTCATCGCCTACTTTAAACAAGTAGGCTGGCTGACGAGCTAGAAGGAAGGCTCAACCTCAGAAGGACGCACAATGGGCCAAATGTGGCCTACGTGCTGTGGGGTGACCCACCCTTCTAGATTTACAGATACAGAGAAGATTCTATTATAGTATAAAGTGGGTTTTATTCCTCAGAAAGAGGAGTAAGTAATTTAATATAACTGTTGTGTTGTTGGTTAACTAAAAATTTGAAACACCCTTAATTTCAATTCTTTATGTTGTTTTTGGTTATTACATAGGTTTATTATTTACTGGAGATGTACTAGTGTCACCTAACATTATTTTACTTCGTTCGTTTTAAAGATCCATCCATCTATACAGACTTTCTAAGTTGCATCTCTCGAATTAAACAGCTGTAACCAAATCATCGTCTGCTTAACTTTATTCGACCTAATTAATCAACTATTGTACCATTTTAGTGCTAATAACCCTCCGCCATCGATGCTGTTTTTTTAAAAAGTCTTCCGAGTCCTTTTGATACGGAAAAGATTGTCTAAAATTTAAAGGGAACGTTAATCATTGTAGTACCTAATACATTTTACTCGTCATGAAATTAGTTTTAACTACGCATATTTCACCATAAATAAAGATATAATGTTTTTTTAATTATGCGCATTTATTTAGATACGTAGTTATTTTAAATTGAAGTTGATTTTGTTGAAAAATACAAAGTACTGTCAATTTTTATCGTTTCACAGTAAATTACTGCTATTTGGTTATTCCTAATGTAAATTAAAATTTTAATTCTTTAATATCTTTTATTGTGTTGGTTCTTATTCGGTTTTTTAACTTTCATAAAATAATAAAAATGATTTTAATGAAATGAAAAAACCCACTCCTAAATTTAATAAAGAAATAACATCTAGATATATTAAAATATAAAAATATTTTTCATGAAAATCGAGGTTGAGGAAAAAAACTATTAATTAAGGCTCTTAAGGGTTTAGAAATGCAGTGGTGTTTTGGACAACATTGTACTTTTTTGCTTGATTTGTCTATAGTATCCATTTCCACATATTCAATAAAAAAATCATTTGAATTCTTAGTAAAACGTCAAATCATTAAATATTTCAAAAAGTTCTGTATTAGTTTCTTTCAATGTTATAAAAGTTTCTTTTTGAGAATTAATAAATGGAAAATTTAATAAAAAAACTGAATTTGATTCATACTTTTACGTGCTTTACGTTAGCTTTATTAGTTATTTTTATAAATGTCTTTAAAGGTAAGTTTTCTGAGAATAACTGCAGATATTAAAAAAATATGTGAAATTTGGGCAGACATGCAGATGATGTATTATGTATTTGGAATAGCTCAAAAATACATTTGTCAATTTTTTAAATCTTTTAAACTCTATAAATCTCAAAACTCAATTACGGAATTAGAAATCGAGAAAATCCACAAATCCTTAGATTAACGGATACCAAGAAGAAGATAATAGCAAATGTAGTTTTAAAGAACATTTTAAGTAAACGTCATAGATATCTGCCGACTTTAATAATTATATACATACCTAAAGATAATAAACATTTATAACAGCTTATTACACTATTATTTTCATATATTTCTTAAATATTTAAATTGTATAATTTAATTAAATACCTTTGAAAATTGTGAAATGTTTCATAATCTAACTGTTGGAGATAAAGGAAAGTCTATATTTTTTCCTTGTATCATTGATCCTTATAAAAACTCATAAATCTGTAAAATAATTAGCATATTTGTTTTAAGTTAAATTAATATTTGTTAAGACTATGTGTTATACTTGTAAATAATATAACTCGAGTTGTATTTCATTAATAAAAACGAATAAATAATATTTGTAAACTAATTATATACGTGAGAACTATATAGATGCTTGACACAAAAAAATATGTATCTGATTTTTTATTGTTAAATTTTTTTGTTTGAACTTATTTTAACAATATTATTTCAATTGCTTGCGATTCTTAACATATTCTTTGCTTCTGTTGTATTTTCTCATACACATCTTACATGAGTTAATTTGTGCAAAGTACTATATCATGACAAGTTGATGATGATTTTTAATTTAAGAAGAGATTTATAAAATAATAAAAATAAAACCATATGTGTGGTTCTTCCGGTTTGTAGTTATCTACTAAGTTGTCTATTAATCTATAATTTCTAGCTGTCCTGATTATTCAACCTGGGGCGCTACTCGACCATCTCCAAATATGGACCCGGATTAAAACAGGTAAAACTGGACGCTACTGGAGTACCTACGCCACTTTTTTTTCACAATAAAAAAAACAAATTATTTTAATTGCTTTATTTTCGTTTTGTTTAATATCCTTGTTAGTGTATTCAAATATTGTTTTTTTTGGTATCGAATAATTATATATTTTGAAGTAAATAGCATCATTAATCTTGACAATTATAACTGTCAAACCTATCTATCATAAGGCCGTCAAACCATAGTTATTATGCAGCTATTATAGATTATTAATTTAAAAGCATATAATTAACAATATAACATAGTAAACAATTTAAAAAATGGGTGAATTTTACACAATTGTATAATTGTATAATTGAACTAACAATTTTCCAAATTCGTTTAAACAAATATTTTCGAGTAAATTCAACTTTCATTGGCGCAGTCGCAGTCAGTACTGGTTTGTAAAATGGTTCAACACAAATAGCAAAACTGGCCTATTTTATAACCCGTTGCAAAAAAATAACTGACATAGAGTAGCGCTCCAGCTTCATAGGTAATAGCTGTAATAGCTTTGTATGCCTTTGATGGTTATGCAAAAAGTGACATCTTTACTCTAATTTCTCTGATTCTTGTTTTTGGATGTTAATTAAAGTGGGCTGTATTTTATCTTTTAGATAAGTTTATTAACTATTCCAGAAGTTAAGGACAGTGTACACTATAAATGTTACTATTTACATACATTCAGAAAAATGTATGATTTAACTGAGAATTTTTATAGTTTTTCTAGCAATTGGCCTATTTTATGCACTTTTATTGACAGCTTAAAAGAAATGCCCTGTATATTGCTAATAAAGATCGTATTTTTTTGAAGTAATATAACCGTAAGATATTAAAAATACATGATGATCATCAAAATATTTTTTATTTATTAACTCAATTAATAATGTAATAAAATCATGTTCGGTAACACTCATCTTCTGAAGTTGGCAGGAATTCTCCAAACAATCTTTCAAATTGGTCTAAAGGACAGAACTCTTCGCATGCTGGTATTTTCAGCAAAACGGGGCTGGTACTCACATAATTTTGGTAGTACAACTAAAAATAAAATAGAAATAATTTATACTCAATTAAAAAAAAATTAAAATCAAATTTTACCTTAATTCCGATTACGTTATTGATATTATGAACTTCAAAAATTAGGTAGGCGCCGTAACTAGGAACATGAGGTGGACTGAAAACATTTAGTAGAATCAACATTTCAGCAACATTATTTTCATGAGCTGAATACAGATATATTTTACGCCCAAGTCTCTCATTAAGGTTGTTTCTTTTCGCTTTTGTATCTTCTATTATCTTCCTAAGATGATAACCTAAATAATAATAATAATAATAATAATAATAATAATTAATAATAATAATAATAATAATAATAATAATAATAATAATAATAATAATAATAATAATAATAATAATAATAATAATAATAATAATAATAATAATAATAATAATAATAATAATAAGGGGGGTGGGTGGCTCAGCGGTAGAGCACTGGACTCATAATCCAAGGGTTGTGGGTTCGAATCACACCAAAGGCAGAAATCTTTTTCTGATTTTTAATTAATTAAAAATTTAGAAATTGATTCCTCATTCGACCATTCACTGTTGGGTTCTAATTAACAGTGCTGTTCCTAAAGTGGCGCTGGGAAACAGTAACAAAGCCTACACAGAACACGAGGCTAATGTCCATAGTAGCCGATGCCGTTGACACAGAAGTAAAAAAAAAAAAATAATAATAATAATAATAATAATAAAAAAAAAAGAGATCCATTATAACTGACCGCTGCATCGCCCACAATAAACCTGATATCGTAGTAAGGGATAAAGCAGCAAAGGAGGCATTCATCACAGATGTGGCAATACCAAACACACACAATATGATTCCTACCATCACAGAAAAAAGAAGAAAATATACAGAACTAGCTGATGAAATCAAGAAGTTGTGGAGCTACACAGAAGCCTCGAGATACTAGGCCTTGCAGAACAACGTGTATAAACTCCTCCAGAAAGCTGTTCTCATGAACACCACTCGAATAGTTAAAAGATTCTTGAGTCAAGAGTAGGCGAGAGTGCTTGGTAGAAACCCGTACCTCGACCAAAATACCAGGAGAACCTGAGACACCCAGAAATAATAATAATAATAATAATAATCCGGAAACGGAAGGTTTTCTCTTGGTTATTCAAGATCATGTTATCCCAACCAGAAACTACTTAAAACATATCGTGAAAGACCACTCCGTGAGAGATGATAAATAAAATGATAAAATGCAGATATGGATGTCAGACACCAGAGACAATACAACATGTCACAGGAGGACGTCAGGCATTTGCGGCAAATGAATACAAGGAACGACATGATTCAGTAGGGAAAATACTCCATCAAGAACTGGCCAAGAAACTTCAAACAGACCATGTTCCATACTATAAGTACGACCCACAAGCGATTCTTGAGAATGATGAGTACAAACTTTACTGGGACCGAAGTGTGCTCACAGACCAACGAGACAGTAACAACATACCAGATATTATTTTAGTAAATAAACTTTCTAGGCAAGTAACATTGATGGATGTGACCTGGAAGTACAAATTAGAAGACAGTGGAAGATGGAAAAGGTTCAAACTATACCAATATAACTAACTATACAAATATCGACCACGGGTGTCGTACCAAAGAGTCTACTGGAAAACATCAAGCGCTTGGGATTTAGTGAACATCTCTACAAACCAATGCGGAAGGCCATGCTACTTGCGACGTCTCGCACCCTCCGGAAGTTTTTGGGAGATACACCTGCACCCCACGTCACCTTAGGGCACGATAACTAGGAAAGAGCCCCAACAGAGCTTAATCCTTTTGATATCTAAGATATCTGGGATAAGTGAATGTTCCCCGTAGAGGGAGTGAGAGCCAAATGGCTAAAGTCAATAATAATAATAATAATAATAAACTCTCTTCAATAATAAACGATAATATTCAAAACCACAATTATATAAAAATAGGAACTTGATATGAATATTTAGATAGTATTATCTTAACCATATTTGAAAAGTGCTTGAATCCCTGTCCACAACTCTCTTCTAATTGGTCGACATATTGACGACCAACACCAGAGTATAATACCTAGCCACCTTTTTTGATCCAGGATGAAGGAGACATCGTAAAATATAAACTTTAGCCATTTTTATTTCATTTGAATCTCAGATATGAAAAACATAGAGAATTTAAACCAAATTCAACAATACTAAATTAGTAAATGAATACAGATTTCTCTAAAGCCTTCGACAGGCTTGACCATGGGCTTTTACTCCACAAACTCTCTCTGTATGGGCTTTTACTCCACAAACTCTCTCTGTTTGGTCTTTTAGATGCTCTCCTTGACCTCTTTAGTTTTTACCTAAATAACCGAAGGCAATATGTTCAGATTAACGGTTTCAAGTCTGTGCTGAATTTCAAGAAGTCGGAACTTTAAAGCTATTATATTAGAAAATTAGAATATGCCTCGGTTGTCTGGAGTCCCTATTATCAGGTTCATATTGGCCAATTGGAAAATCTTCAACGTCGTTTTTTGAAATTGTTAACTTTACAAAGTTAAGTTACTAATGGTTTAAAAAATAGATGAATAATGTTCATTTATATAATTACCGGCAAAATCTTACCCGACACAGAGAGAAATGAAAATATAGTAGAGAATATGGACTAATAAAAAAGAGCATATAAAAAGAATGGGAGGTACTTCCTATGAAGTTAAAAAGAGGAAGAAAAACTCTACTTACCTTCAGCCAATCTTAAGAGATCAGTAGTTGCCGTTTCTGCATAGTAATGTTTTATAGCCAAATCTGTAATCGTAGTAGGCCAAACTGACTGCGTCCATGAAGGTAAAACGTGTCCCCATTCTTGCTCCGTAGATAATCCAAAGTATAAATTATAAACTTCCCGATATGAGACTACATTTAAACCAGTGTTTCTGGAAATGTAATCAAAAACTCTTTTATTTCTGTTAAATTCCGTTTGCCATTTGAGAGTCCGTATGAGTTCTTGATATCTTCTTACATAATTTGGACAGCTGAGACCGCTGAGAACCTAATAAATATGATTCATTAATAATATAATCAAAGCATATTTCAAAGATTATATAAAATGCAAGTGAAAAGCTATCGGAACTTCTTCCTAGAATGAAATTAAATTCCAAGGGAGCATACAGAAATAAATTCCTGTACACCAGGGGTGAAAACTACTGAAGAAAGAAACCGAAAAATTTCTGCTTCAGGCGGGGATCGAACCCGCGTCTGCAGTATTCCGTACTGATGCCCTAACCGCTTATATAAAATTCCCAAGTAGTAACTCTCAAATATCTTGAATCGTATAATACATAATACTTAAGTCCTTCCTAATGTGCAAATTGGCATACATTTTTCACCTACTTTCTTCTACCTAAATGAAAAAAAAAATACTTACTGGATCTCTGTTGGTAGGTATGTAATTATAGGGTAACGGTTGCCAGCCAAGTTCGTTGTTCCACACGTTTTCTCTCCTTGGCATAAACAAACCGGCCAAAGCCAGTTCGAGTGAAGCCTTAGTCCTGTTGAAATCTGTCGAAACAGCATCTACTATATCCGGGTAAAAATAATCTCCTAAAAACCTATCATAACGTGCTCTTAATTCTTTACCGAGATTAAATTCTGTTAGTTTTCCATCCTAAAAGCAAAATAAAATATGTTATACTTAGTTGTAAAATAAATTTCTTCAAATTAAAAGGCAGACTCGAACTCAAGAATCAAGAGAAGCAATTCAGTTTTTGCATTAATAAGCGCAAATATTATTAAATTCTGTCTGTTATATTTTCGTATTTTTTGTTTCTTTTGGTGAACAAAAAAACCGTTGTGTGTCACACATGCATTTTCTGCCCTTGTGACACAATGTACTATAGTTACAGCAGCCCAAGGGACGATAAACTTTCGGTCTGATTTTTTGGGTTGATATGATTCATTTTTGCATATGGTAAGCGAAAAAGTTTATTTCAACTAACGAACAATTAACAGAACAGTTCAGCACTGTTGCAACTTAAAAAGTAGAGTAAAGTTTGTAATAGTTTATTTAGTCGTTTTACTTACGTTAGTTAGTTGACCTCGTCCAAATGGAAAATAGGTAAAGTTGTAATAAGGATCTCTCGGATAAATCTCACTAAGTTGACCAGTTCTATCTCCATGTCTAAAAACCTGAAAAATAGAAATTAATGCACATTGTGAAAATCAAATTGAGGTGTATAGTTCGGGCAATACATATAGTATCCCCGATTTAACAGCTTTAAAACGCGACCAAAAAAAAATGACCCTTTAAGCGTAAGCAGCAACCTTCAACCACCGTTTAGTCGGGTAGCCGATACATTATTCGATTACAACTTAGTGATTGCACATGTTTCTATTGTTTCAGTTTATACTTTTTCCACTCTCCGACTCCCGAGCTATATAATATTAAGGTAGAACACTTGATAGAGACTTTTGAGATGGCTGGACTAAAGCATTTACCGGAACTAAACAAGAAATAGACGTGGACACAAAAAAAAAACTTATGCCACTTATGAGAAAAACAATTCAAACAAGCAACGGAAAAATCTGAAATTTCAGATAGTAACATTTGGGCCTCCGTATGGAATGCTCACAGTATTTTATTTATTCATCGATTACATTGAGAAAAAAGAACAATCAATAGCGAATATTATTTAACGTTATGGGTTCGTTTGACTATCAATATTGTAGTAGACTATCACTATACGCCTTTCTGAATTTTCATACCTATTACTTAATATCTACCTAACATAGTTTGGGTTACACAGATAGATTGTAATATAATGGGAAGCTATTAAAAAAAATGAAGAAGTCGATCACAAGTCGATCGTAACAATGGCAAATTTGCATGAATTGCATGTCCATCCACCGTATTCCCCGGATCTAGCTCCCAGCGATTTCTACCACTTTGCACCTAACAAGAATGCTCCAGGGAAGGAGATTTGGCTCCATTGAAGCAGTGATTGATGAAACTGAAGCCTATTTTCAGACAAAAGATAAATCGTTCTACAAACAAAGCATCGACATTTACAAAATTTTGTTTGTTGCTTTCTTATGTGAGAGTAAACTTTGATAATCAGTTAATTATCCGATAAGTTTCTTTTATATAAAGGAAAAGATGGGTAAGTAAAATTTAGGTCTCGACTTCCGTTATTCATTAGATATGTGTCAGAAATACCTTTAATCTGCCGGAAATAAAACCATGAAAATGTTGTTGGTTTTATTTCCAGGTGAATTATAAATATATCTCGTTGATAAGTTTTTTCCGTAAGGAATACATTTAAAAATATTACACACTTTAAAGTACTATTTTCATTTTAAGTTTTAAATCATTATTTTTGATTTTAAATGTTTCTATTTATCTAGAATTTTGAAAATGACTTATTTAGAAGAATCTATTTTCTCCTAATTTTTAACAAACTTAAAGTTATGATAAAAATTATGTTTTTGTTTAGAAAAATACATAAGTGCAGCAAAAACCTACTAAAATTTATAATAAAAACGATATTTTTCGTACTTTCTTTACGCCTCATGATTTTCTTAGTTATTTCAATTATTTCAATAATTTTCTTTCTCTCTCCAACTTATTTATTAAACTGTGAATCGCGTTACCATAGTAACATTGCGTTGTAACAAGAATAATTTGGAAACATTGTCATTGCTAATTGGTAGTGTCATGAGTGAAGAAGGTTGACAAAAGTCCCTGTCATAAAGGAGTGAAGTTGTTACTTTAGTCCCTAAAGTACGAAAAATAATTTTTTAATAGTTAAAAAATTATGTCGGACCAAAGAAATAATATCGAAATCGTTTTTTTATCAAAGTACTTGAATATACTTACAATTGCTATAATTCTTACAAATTTGGAAATTTCAAAATTCAGCCAATAAACACAATTAAAAAAATAAATAATAGAAATTTTAGATAGATAAAATTCAACACAGATGGGTAAGTAAATACGGTAGTAAAACCACGGACACGGTCAAATTCGATGAAAAATATTTTTTATACAATTTTGGCGGGAAATAGTATGTTGTTAACAAAAATTGAAAAAATAATGTTAGATGAGATCAGAAATTGTATATTAAAATCTATTTTTATGGGTCAAAATACCAGTGTACATATGCTGCTAATATTCTTTTATTGATTACAAACTTGGAAAATTCAAAATTCCGAAGGTACCAGAAAAAGATTAACAATGAGATTGCCACAATCAAAATCGACAGAATATAATTTTTGGAGAAATTTTGGCAGGAATTGTGTTAAAAAAGTTAAGAAAATGATTTTTGCGTAATAATAAATATGTATACATATAATTAGTATAGATTTATTAGAAAAATATAAAAATTTTGAAAAAGTAAAAAGACTACAATAAAATGTTTAGAAAAATGAAATTTGGGACACAGGTGTTAATGACTGGCGAAGTCAAAATGAACAAAAAATAATTTTGGAGGGAAATATTATAGAAGTACAAAATTAAAGGAGGCTATGATAGCGTCTTCCAGTATTGTTTTGCAAATTCATAATTATTTTAGAAAATCTTTCATTACTTACCACGTGGGTCAAAATGACAGTTGGTTCTGCTTCTTCGACTCTAGGAAGGCTAGGCTGACTAGGCCGCCTACGTTGAGTAGGTCTACTAGTCTGAGAGGGCCAACTATTCTGACTAGGATAATGATTATGGTGGTTGTGATATGACCAACCCGAAAAAATTCCATCTATAAAACAAACTGATATCAAAAATAAAACTGCTGTACACCGTGTAAGTGTCATTTTGAGATTGAATTTAGAACTGATGAATGTGTGAAGCAGTTCTTCATTATTATAGGAAAATTTAAAAAGATCATTTCTATGTTTAAGATAAGTTTACCGCAAAGAGGTTTCTACAAAACCTAAGTGGTAAAATTATCTAAGACGTAAATTTACTATTATTGTAACAATTTGTATTTGTGTGTTAAAGAAATGTATTATTATCATTCATTGAATCCGGGAAATAAGATTACCTCATACCCAGGGATTATCCCAAATTACCTACGATTACCCCGTCGTCACTGGCGCAAACTTACCTTTCACTTTCTTATGTATTTTCGTCCGATTTTTAGGATTTTACTTAATTTGCACGCTTTTTCAGTATTTTTGGATATGTTTCACCTTTTTTTTTCGAAAATTTTGGTATTTCATATTCATCCAAAATTACATCATGTAAATTTTTCATTTTTCTTGTAAATGTAATAGCATCCAAATTACGCAACCTTGCTACAACTTAAAGTAAAAATTCCCAATTTGCATGGGTAAATACTATTAATGGGAAAATACGATATTGTTCCAGCTCATAATTCTAATATCCATTCGCTTAATTAGATTTCTCGATTTAATGAAAAAAGTAGCGTTGTTCATTAACTAAGAAACAACCCGCTTTAAAGAAAAGAATATTTTTATTTTTAGAGAATGGAAATCAGAGAAGAAAAATTGGAAATCCATCCCTGTACTTTTTATCGGTTAATTTAATTCGAAGATTATTCCATACCTATAGTTACTATAGTACTTGGAGTAACTCTTAATCTTAGATTGATAGTTTATAAAAAAAATCAACGATAGAATTTATCTGAATAATTATCTACTTAAACGATAAAATGTCACCACGGAAAATTTCCATGTATAAAATAATGTAGAATGGATAATTTTCAGATATTGTAATAACTCTTTTTTAATTAAAAGTTAAGGAAGATATTTTTTTATCGGTATCCTATTACTAACAAATGTTTCAAAAGCTATATTCAAATATGTACTATTTAAGTAATCAATGTTAGAACTCATTTTTATAGTCCAGTAAATTAACGCCACAAAAACCCCAAACCTGGGCATCAAATCTGTCCGTCAATTTTTTTTTAATTTGCAGGAATTCATAGGTACATTTACATCCGAAAATCTCAGCTACGTGGACTTTGTGGAAGGGTGGAAAAATGGCTCTAGTCAGTCAGTCTATCATCAACTCCTGATGATGCCAACACAATTGGCGAAACGCGCGTAGAGTGTGTTAAAATTGTGTTTTGGTTGAGTGGTCGACGATAGTTTTCAACTTAGTTGATAAACCAAAGGTTCCAATTTCCCAATTTAATTTTTGGTTAAACAAAAATCCATATTCCAAATTCCAAATTTTGTTTATTATTAAATTTAAATACAATAATTATTACAATAAAAATTAAACAGCTGACAAAGGGAACCTGTGTCACCTGTGTTGCTATTCTGCTTATTCCAGATGCCCCATTTAAAGTGTATTATAATGTACCTAATTAAATGGAAGGTATGAGGAAAAAAAAATAATATATCTGATGTATGGGATTTGGCAGATACAGGGTTAGACTTATTGGCGTTGGTTAAGTTAATGCAGACACAGGGCATGTTTGACATTATCGATATATTTCTAGTTTTTTTTTTGTTAATTATGATTTGGTAAAACATTGCATCAGAAGAGAAACTTGCTATTGTGTGATGAAATATATTTCTTTACTTCAGTTTTAAATTTATTTATTTTAGTAATTTGTTTTATTTTTACAGGTAGAAGGTTATAGAATTTTGGGCCAAAATAAAAGAATGATCTTTGTGTAACTGATTTTTTAAAAAGTTGAGTGACCCGGTCCATGTTGGCTGTAGAGCGGGTAACTCTAGAGTTTTTATATTGAAACTTTTTAGCACTACTATAAATATAAATTTTTATAATACATTGATATATAAATAGTGAGTTGATGTTAAAAATTTGTGTTTCGTCATAAAGTTTTTTGGTTCCAAAAAGTTTATGTTTATTAAAAATAATTTTTAGGATAGTATTTTGAGCAGTTTCTAATATATTAAGTGTAGAATCAAAAGCACCGCCCCATGCAAGAATACAGTATCTTAGAATGGATTCCACAAATGAGTTGTATAGCATGATTAAATTTTTCCGTGATAAAATCTGCCGAAGCACGTAAAATTTATGCATTAGAGATCTTATTCTTTTACTTAGGTGTATGATGTGATCAGACCAGCGTAGATGTTGATCCACTATAACTCCTAAGTATTTTATTGATTCTACTTTATCTAAAGAGGGACACCTACAGTTTGGTTCACAAATTTGGGAATGTAATTTTAAAAAAAGTTAGGGGGTTGGTTTACTATAGTCGGACTGAAAGCAGTAAATTTAGTTTTTTTGATATTTAGAGTTAGAAGGTTGGTGTTTAGCTACATGTTTACCTTTTTAAGTCAGCTTCTGCGGTACGTTCGATTCATCCCATTTTCTACCTTTGAAAACTAATGCCGTGTCATCAGCATAGCAAACTAGATGACCAGAGAAACCATTGATTTTAGATATGCTATTAATGTAGACCAGAAACAGTATTGGACCCAATACCGTTCCCTGTGGAACACCAATTTTAACTATAGTATCAGAACTCATTTCTTTACCAATTTTGACTCGCTGTTTTCTATTTGACAGATAGTCCGAAATAAGTTCAAGAGCCGATCCCCTAACACCGTAATTATTTAGTTTGTTAAGAAGGATTTCGTGGGAGACCGTGTCAAACGCCTTGGCCAAATCCAAGAAAACTGCTATGTACCCCATGGATTCGTCCAAAGCGGAGACGGTCTCCCTTAGGAAGTCCAATTTCGCATTTTCTGTGTTAGATTTCTATGAAACCATATTGAGACCTAGTTATTATATTATGCGTTTCAAAAAAATTTATTAGTCTTTTCTTAAGAGCACTCTCAAAACTTTTGGCAAAATTGTTAATAACAGATATTGGCCTATAATTGGCTGGCTTACTAGGGTCGTCCGATTTGAAAATGACAATTGACTCTTTCCATTGATGAGGAATTTTCCCACTTTTCAATGCTAGGTTTATTATGTGCACTAATGGGGAGACAATATATTGATGAATATTTTTTATTGTTTTTGAATCTATATTGTCTGGACCCGGGGCACAGTTATTTTTCAATTTTGATATAATCTGTATTACCTCGTTTTTTGTAACTGGTTTTAAAAATATACTAGAGTTTATTTCTTCATTTTTGAGGAAATGCGGAGGCAGGTTTACTTTAGGTATTTTTTTTGCCATATTTACACCTAATGAAGCAAAGAAGCTATTATATATTAGCCTTTTCCTTATTATTAGTTACTAGCTCCTTAGTATTGTTGGAAATGGGTATATTTTCTATATGTTTAGATTTTTTTGTAGGGCCAGTAATATTATTAACAATCTGCCAAACCTTTTTGTAGTTCGTCCCTGCTTGAAGCAGCTTATTTTGGTAAAAACTGTTTTTCGTTGTCCTGATTAAATTTTTAAGTTTATTTCTGTAACTCTTATATTGATTTTCAAGTTCAGGGCAGTGGTTTCTTGTAAGATTTTTTATGAGATTATCTCTGTGTTTGATAGAGGTAATTAGACCCTTTGTAATCCATGGTTTAATCTTTTGATATTGTTTATTTATTGTTTTTATCTCCTGGGAAGCTTGTATATGGTTATTTAATTTGTTTATAAAAATATCATACACTACTTGTGTTCCTGAAATATTGTTATTTACCTCGTTCCACTTTTCTTTACTTAGTTTTTCTATTAATTTTTCATAATTTGTTATGCAATAATTTTGTTTCGTTACGACTTCTAGGTGATGTTGCTTAGGAAAGTTTATATATACAAAAGTCATGTTAGTGTGGAATATGGCATCGGCAGGTTCTATATCAATGTGATTTAAAAGGTTTTTTTGAGTCCTAATAAAGATGTGGTCAATAATTGTTTTTGTATCGCGCGTTACTCGAGTGGGTTTATTAATATAGGATATAAAACCGTTAGAATTTAATATGTTCAAGTAATTATTAGTTTCATTTGACTCCTTCTTTAGGAGGTCAATATTTATATCGCCTATATACACCTCTAAATTAAGTTTTTCAATTGTATTTACATATATTTCTAAATCCTCACAATATTGTTCCAGATCTGTTGCTGGTAGCCTGTAAAAGGCTGAGATACCAACAGAATTATTTTTTGTTAGTAATTTGGTTAAGAAGGTGACTCTTAAGAATGAACTTTTGTTTATATGAAATAGTTTTGCACTAGCGGCTATATTACTTTTAAAATAAATAACAACGCCATTACATTTATTAATATGAGACTCGTTATAATAGATTGAGTAGTATGGAATAGTGAATTCGCTAGGATTAATTATTTCTCTAGTTTCGGATAATACAATTATGTCAAACCTGTCCTTACCACTCTCAAGATATACCAAAAGTTCATCAAAGTGTTTCTGTAGACTATGTTGAAGTGCACGATTCCCAAACCAAGTGTCTTTCTGTCTGCCAGTTCCTGCATATAATCTTCAAAATTTTCATATATTTTAGTATCAATTTCCGCCTTATCTAATACATCTAATAAATTGATCATGACATAGTAAGACTAATAATTGAGTTCCCTAAAAAAAACAAAATAAAATTTAATTCAATAAAATAGACAAAACATTGTTCGAAACCTAGATACAACAATATAAAAACAAAAACAAAAAGAAAAAAAATATTTAGTTAATTTAAAAAATTGCCGTAGTCTTCTTTACTTCTGAGTATGGTTACTTTGTTGTCTTTATTTATGTAGATTTTACCGTTTTCGGTCCATACATTTTTCAGTCCTAACTTATCAATTGCTTCATTTAACATTCTCACCCTGCTACCGGTCAAGTCGTCACGAATAACGATGCCTGTTCCTTTGAGAATATCGTCCTATTTTTGTCTGAAGACAAAAGATTAGGATAAATTTATTGTAAAAAAATCAAATTTGAGAAAGTTTTTTCTTGTGCACTTAATAAAATACTTGATATATATATATTGATGAAAAGGTCAGAATCTGATCTTTTATTTAGTACAATTCCTAACCCCAAAACATTTTAGCACGAAAAGAAAATAATCCTCAAAAAAAATGTCGATTTTTCATAGGGGTGAGAATTTTCTTAATTTTCCGGAAAACCAAAAAATATGAAAAAAAAAAAAGAAAAATGCCATCGACAAGGGGACAAGCTAAGCTTTCTAATGATGTGCGTTGAAAACCGATATGGTCCTTGATTATCTATTAATTCCCGATAGACCCGAGCATTTTGAAAACTCCGGAAATCAAAAAAAAACGGCCTAAAAAAACATGCTGTGTGTGAAAATACACAAAAATAATTTATTGAATCTTTCTGAATATATTTAACACCTTGCAAAGCCCCATTATCCAAAAGGATTCGGTGAAATTAGTCTTGATAAAAAAAATATGAATACATTTATAGGAGGGTCAAAATATCGAGCAAAAACAAACTTTGGCCCGGTTTTTCAATAATCCAGAGAAATAGATAAAAGGAAAAAGTAACATGATATTATAGCTACAGGTTCCTTCTTTCATCTGAACTTTGAATCATGAAAAAATATTAATTTTTACGTGATTTATTGAAAAACTTGTATTCCGCTTGGGAACGTCATATTTCTTTAGAGCGTGCTCTCTAAATGCAGGGCAGGAGCTAAAAATGTGGTGCGTTTTGGAGCCGGTTATATCGAAAAGTATTATATTTTTGACAAAAATGATGATAATCATTTTTGTAGGTAATGAACTGATCTTCATTTTCGTCCAAACAAAAATTCTCTGAGTGTCATATTTTCGGAAATATCAGCGAAATTAGGCGAAAAAAAAAACACATTTTTGAGACCAATGAGCCATTTTCCCGCCCTTCCACAAATTTCAGACAGCTGAGATTTTCGGGGGTGAATGTACCCATGAATACCTGCAAATTAAAAAAAAATGGTGCCGGACAGACCTGATGCCCGGGTTGGCACCTTCGTTTATTGGACTATTTAAGCAATATACAACTAGTAACAACTGTGGTGATACCAATGAATCTTATGTGACATATTGCAAATTAATTTTTATTTTTTTAATATTACTATTATTTTTTGGGATAAAAATCTACTGTGTTTTGTTGAACTTTATAAAAAACCAGTTGATAATGCTCTTCTAGCATTGCCATAGACCGAACAAATTGTAATGAAAGTATTAATAAAATTTTAGATTGACATTCTAATCAACACAGCCACAGTTTACTCACTTTTACCAAAATCTTCATTCACTATGTGTCTACTTTAAATTCAATGTCATTTTATACTTCAAAATTTTCATATTTTGGACCCCATTTTGAAGGTGTTCTCGAAGACGTACGGAGGGGCACATCAAACCCTAGGCTTACTTTTTTGATGCTCTATCAAAATCAAAATTTTAAAATTCATAAACGCAAAAAAGATACACACACAGAGATCGAATTCAGATATACCGAACAATTTGTTCGATGAACAGCATTTTTTTATCGCAAAAATGAGCATAATATTCCCATGTAATAATGCCGGCTCTGTTTCGTAATTTAATTGAATAAATGCAAGGTTCAAAGATTGTGCATGTGCACATAATATTTTATTATTATTTGATACTAACAACTTTCCCACTAGAACAATGACGCAATATAGTGGAGATAAAAAAGTAATATGTGGCCCAATAATAAAATTTAAAGAATACATCAAAGGCTTAGGAGAGTTTTATTTTGAAAAATGTGAGGAAAATGGCGAAAATATATTTCAGGTAATTTATTTATTAAATAATTACGTTTATCAAAATTTGTTTATTCTAACGATTTAAGTTTGAGACTTTTTGGTATTAAGATTTAGTTTTTGGAGCACTTTTGTGCTTTAATTATTAGATCTCTTTCGCAGCATTTTAATATATCATTTTGAGTGCGTAGGTGGCAGAAATTAATGGGTTATAGGCCATTTAGCAGGTCTAAAAGAATTTTTCTGAATAAAAGAAAATGTCTATATATCAGTTGGCAACACGTGGTGTTGCATTTTTCAGCAAAATATTTACAAAAATAATAAGGGAACATTGTACCTACTGTTAAACTCCAAAAAATAAGAATTTCTTTTTTTTAAAAGCGATGAAGGAATAACATCAATATACTTTAGTTAAATATAAATTAGTTTGTTAGCAATAATTATTCGCATATTTGAACATTTCTTTTTTCTTCGTGTCTTAAAAAATGATTGAATTATGACACGACAAAAACGGCTGCAATAAAGGCTCATTTGTTCAAAATTTTTCCTGTTGAGACGCTGAGGCGATATATCGCAAGCAAGGAATGTCTGTTGTTTTAGGCTTGAATAATTCAATATCTATTTAAATAAATTGGATTTATTAATTAATTAATTTTTTAAATCGTGTATCCTACGTAAGTGTGCCATCTATAATTGGTAATTCATTTGCATAGTTTTTCATTTAGAAGATGCTTAGACTTGTGCCGATAATTTTTGAAACCAAATAAACTAATAGTAGGATGAATCTCATTGGAAAAGGAAGAGAATAATGATATCTCGATTTCCGGCAAAACTACAAGTCCTATGGAAAAAAGTTAAATGGCAAAGTTGTAGGTAATAAAAAGATCTACAACTTTTGTATTTACACTTTTTTTACATAACCTCAATTTTTTTTTTCTCACGAAATTTGATGGTGTAAAAAAAATATACATTACTATGGTAAATGTTCTCAAAAAACGCAAAGAAACGAATAAAATTCGAATCCGAACTTTTTTTTAAATCATCATGTACAATTTTGAGCTATTTATTAAAATGTATACTTTAATTACTCGAAAAAAAGTAAGATTCCGTGTTACATTTACGTTTTTCGGGTAATTAAAGTATAAATGTTAATAAATAGCTCAAAATTGTACATGATGATTTAGAAAAAAAAAATTCGGATTCGAATTTTATTCGTTTCTTTGCATTTTTTGAGAACATTTACCATAGTAATGTATATTTTTTTTACACCATCAAAAAGTAGAGATTTCAACGAACAAAAAGCTCACCGAGTTTTTTAAAAAAGCAGATATTTTGACGTGAGAATTTTCGATTGAAAATTAGACTGCTTTTTCGATAATAAGTTAAGGGTTAAAAATTAAATATTTTAAAACAAAAAAATTACAGTGTGTTTGGGACATAAAAAGGCAAGTTTTCACCAAATTTCGTGAAAAAATTTTTTTTTTGTTAAAGATAAAAATAACAACCAAAAACTTGTTATTTGAATTTTTCGCATAAATTTTGAGGTTATGTGAAAAAAGTGTAAATACAAAAGTTGTAGATCTTTTTATTACCTACAACTTTGCCATTTAACTTTTTTCCATAGGACTTGTAGTTTTGCCGGAAACCGAGATAATTTTTCCTTTCATGTTTGTTATATTCTCTTCCATTTCTAATGGTTTCATCCTACTATTATTTTATTTCACTTTTTACCATTTTTAAAGGCATCTGCACTGGTCTGTTTAGAATTTGATTTATTGGATTCGGAGACCCAATTGACGACGCTAAAAGGCAGAAACCATCCTTGCGGTGTTCAATCTAATAAATTGGATGTAAAACTCGATTCTTTATTATGTCTTTCTTTCTTTAAATCAAAATCATTATGCAAATAACACAATCTAATGTAAAAAAGAAGCGATTACAGTATTCTAATGCATTCTAAAACCATGACCTACATATTTCAGTCTGGAAATTTCATGTACCTGACGATAACCGATGGTTTATTGTAGTGTTATTTTGTATTACTGGAATTTACATCACCTATTTGATTTGATCAACTCTCTTACTTTCTTTATTATCCAATAAACGAAGGTATCAACCAGGGCATCAGGTCTGTCCGGCACCATTTTTTTTTTAATTTAATCGAAAGTCTCAGGTGTCTGAAATTTGTGGAAGGGCGGCAAAATGTGTTTTTTTTCGCCTATTTTCGCCGATATTTCCGAAAATATGACACTTGGAGAATTTTTGTTTGGACGAAAATGAAGATCAGTTCATTACTTACAAAAATGATCGTCGCCATTTTTGTCAAAAATATGATACTTTTCGACATAACCGGCTCCAAAATGCACCCGCATTTTTAGCTCCTGCCCTGCATTTAGAGAGCACGCTATAAAGGAATGACACTCTCAAGCGGATTACAAATTTTTCAATAAATCACGCAAAAATTTATATTTTTTCATGGTTCAAAGTTTAGATGAAAGAAGGACCTGTAGCTATAGTATCATGTTACTTTTTCCTTTTATCTATTTCTCTGAATTATTGAAAAACCGGGCCAAAGTTTGTTTTTGCTCGATATTTTGACCCTCCTATAAATTTATTCATATTTTTTTATCAAGACTAATTTCATCGAATCCTTTTGGATAATGCGGCTTTGCAAGGTGTTAAATATATTCAGAAAGATTCAATAAATTATTTTTGTGTATTTTCATAAATAACATGTTTTTTTAGGGCTTTTTTTTTGGATTTCCGGAGTTTTCGAAAATGCTCGGGACTATCGGGAATTAATAGATAATCAAGGACCATATCGGTTTTCAACGCACATAATTGGGAAGCTTAGCTTGTCCCCTTTTCGATGGCGTTTTATTTCTTCATATTTTTGGGTTTTCCAGAAAATTGAGAAAAATCGACATTTTAAAAATCCACGTAGCTGAGATTTTCGGAGGTAATTGTATCTATGAATAACGACAAATTAAAAAAATGGCGCCGGACAGACTTGATGCCCAGGTTTGAGGTTTATCTGGGGTTAATTTACTGGACTATTAGGAAAATTACCACACAGAGTTGTAATTTTAACATCTTCCGTGAATTGATCATCTAACTTAGATGATCAAATTTCCGTTTTCATCATTTCCCTGCGACATATACACACAGCAACCATGTAACAGGCTACAGATTCTGTGTTTTTCAAGATAAAATTATAAAATTTTAGGGCATTAAATGGGACCTTAGTGGCCTCATTTTAGTCAGTTTGATTTACTTTTACTACTTCCGGTTTTACCGGAAGTGATAACAACTTTTGAATTTTAAACGGGACACCCTGTAGATTATTACATTTTTGGAATCTACATGACAACCTGATTTCATCGATGTTTCATACTTGGTATCTCAAGTGAATAGTTAAGGAGTTACACACAAAAATACGAAAAATCAAAATTGGCTCAAATAACATACCAAAGAAATAAACAACGGGAAAAAACGGCACTAACTTAAATATTACATTAAATTATTTAATGTAATTCAAAAAATATATAAATTTAATACAACATAACTGAATTGTACGATTTTTTATTTATTTTTAATTTTACCCATTTCCCCCCCCCCTATTTTCATACCTTATTTAAATTGCAACCCTTGTTTTTTTTCTTCCTAAAACAATCTATTCTAATTAACTGCATAATTTTAAATTACATTTTTTGTACATTTCTTAGTTAATGTTCTCAAATGAGAAAACTATCATACTTTAAAGCATTACATTAAATAATTTTTTAATATTATCAAGGCGGCGGTGACTATGACATTATTTTGACTTATTTAGATGACGGTGAATTTGACAGTTAGCTATCATAGAGCTGGTGATTTAAACTGCAAAATAAAGTAAATGATCCAAAATCGTTTTTGATAAAAATGTATACTCGTAATGAACAAATAGACTGTTACTAATATTTGGCGAATGTCGAAAAAATTCAATGGCTGCTGCTGAGTTGCATAGAAATAGATTTCCGTACAGGAATCATCCAAGCAACAATT
Organism: Crepidodera aurea; assembly: GCA_949320105.2. Classification (NCBI taxonomy): domain Eukaryota; kingdom Metazoa; phylum Arthropoda; class Insecta; order Coleoptera; family Chrysomelidae; genus Crepidodera; species Crepidodera aurea. The sequence goes on along the minus strand of OX439472.1, from coordinate 65,240,907 downwards.
ATTTCTGGAGACTTGAAACTCAGTTAAGAAGGGAACCGATTGCTGAAAATGACGAATCTATAATAAGTGAAGAAGTTGAGACAAATGTACTTGCATATGTAAATTATGACCCAACATCTTCCTTGAGAGAAATAGAGACAGTTTGATGTAAGCAGGGAATCTGTTAGAAGAATTTAAAAAAAATATAAATATAGCAGCAGCCCTTGAATTTTTTCGACATTCACCAAATATTAGTAACATGTCTATTTGTTCATTACGAGTATACATTTTTATCAAAAACGATTTTAGATCATTTACTTTATTTTGCAGTTTAAATCACCAGCCCTATGATAGCTAACTGTCAAATTCACCGTCACCTAAATAAGTCAAAATAATGTCATAGTCACCGCCGCCTTGATAATATTAAAAAAATATTTAATGTAATGCTTTAAAGTATGATAGTTTTCTCATTTGAGAACATTAACTAAGAAATATACAAAAAATTTAATTTAAAATTATGCGGTTATGCAGTTAATTGTTTTAGGAAGAAAAAAAACAAGGGTTGCAATTTAAATAAGGTATGAAAACAGGGGAGAAAATGGGTTAAATTAAAAAAAAATTAAAAATCGTACAATTCAGTTATGTTGTATTAAATTTATATATTTTTTGAGTTACATTAAATAATTTAATGTAATATTTATGTTAGTGCCGTTTTTTCCCGTTGTTTATTTCTTTGATATGTTATTTGAGCCAATTTTGATTTTTCGTATTTTTGTGTGTAGCTCCTTAACTATTCACTTGAGATACCAAGTATGATACATCGATAAAATCAGGTTGTCATGTAGATTCCAAAAATGTAATAATCTACAGGGTGTCCCGTTTAAAATTCAAAAGTTAGTATCACTTCCGGTAAAACCGGAAGTAGTAAAATTGAGACAAGCTGACTAAAATGAGGCCACTAAGGTCTCATTTAATGCTCTAAAATTTTATAATTTTATCTTGAGAAACACAGATACTGTAGCCTGTTACATGGTTGCTGTGTCACCCTGTATATTCATCAAGAATAATATCTAAAAGAAGTTGTAACCTACCATCAGAACACTAATTTTCTGTTAAAATTACGCGGAGTGCAATTGTTTATTTATAGCCAACGAGGCTCTACATTTCTTAAAAATACGAGAATAGTTATAAAATATTTTAAACTGTTTTGTCGAGGAAGGTACAACACAATTACGATCACTGATGATAACACAAAAAAATAAAAAGTTTTAAATTTTCAACAAATTCATTAAATTTATGAATTTCTAACATACCAAATTTCTTAAATGTTTTCAGATGGTATGCGGGAAACAAATTAAAAACATTTCCACGTGCAATAAATCATTAACATGTCTGAAATATCATATGCATATTTATGTTTTGGTTGAAAGAAAAAATATTAATCTACTTTCTATATTATTAGCATATAAATTACAATTTTTATTTTTATTAATAAAAAATAAATTATTTGTAGATTGATGCCAAAACTGGTTTAAAAGAGACTTATGCCAGTATCAAAGAAAGATCTACCAGACTAGCAGTAAATTTAAAAAAACTTGGAGTAGCTTCAAAAGATGTGATCATGATATGTTCAAGTAATACTATGGATAATTGTATTCCACATTTTGGTGCCCTATTTTTAGGAGCAAAAACTGCTGCGTTACATCACAACCAATCCGTAAGAGATTGGACACACTGTATGAAAATAGTCACACCCACAATTATTTTTGTAGAAGAAAACTCTTTAAAAAAGATGGAAGAATGCCTTGAAAATTTAAATCTTAAACCAAATCTTTTAGTTTTTGGACAATCGGAAAAATATAAAACTTTCGATGATTTGCAGAAACCATCTGTAGATGAATCTACGTTTCATCCGTTTGTAGTAAACAATTGTAACGACACTGCTGTTATTCTTTTTAGTAGTGGTACAACTGGACCTCCAAAAGGAATGCTTATTTCTCATTATAGTCTCATCAATAAAGCTATTAATTTGTAAGTACAGCTGTTATGGCCAAGTTAATATTAGTCCAGTATATTAACCCCAGATAAACCCCAAACCCGGGCATCAAGTCTGTCCGGCACCATTTTTTTTTAATTTGCAGGTATTCATTTACCTCATAAAATCTCAGCTCTCAGTGGAATTTGTGGAAGGGTGGGAAAATGGCCCTCGAATTCCTGAAAATCCGTTTTTCGACGATCTGCCGAAATATGACCCTTAGAGTATTTTTGTTTAGACAGAAGACCAGTTCATTACCTACAAAAGTTGTCCCTATAATTTTTTTCGCTACACTAATATTTTTTGCAAAAACGGCGTTTCAAAAATTCGCAATTTTGAGAATCTGAAAATTCGCAAAATTATTGTGGTGAAAACGGAAAATTTGAATATCCTCCAAAAACTTGAATATCCTCCCATTTTTGAAGACAAAAGATAAGGCAATAATAACCAACTTTTTTTCACTTTTTGCGCTTTATTAATAAATTTATTATAAAAAAATCCAATTTGAGAAAGTTTGAAGGCAGATTTTTTTCTCGTGCACTTAATAATAATAAAATACTTGATATATATATTGTTATGATGTTAAAATGGGGCAAAATTTGGAAGTGTATTTTAAAATAAATTATAAAAAATTATGTGAAAAAACTTTAAAAAAAAAGTGATAGTAGTGTTGACATGTTTTTGAGTTTGAAGTTTATGTGAATGATGATTAAAAAATGTCAAAAAGAATATTTAAAATTAAATAAATTGTTAAACTATTTAGAAGAAGTATTCATTACACAACAATTAGAAGAGTTATTTCATTACAAAACAATTAGAAGAGTTATTTCATTATCAAAACATTTTGGCGCCCAACGTGCGGCTCTTTGAGAACAGGGCCTAAAACATAATTTATAAATTAAAATGGATTTACGAAACCGTACATTGCCTGAATCTCAGGAGGTTCATAGTTCGGATGAATCACAGGATGGTTTGGTAAATTTGGAAGAAACATTAAGGATTGCTGAACTAGAGGAGACATCATTCCAAATGGGAGAAAGAGGAGACACTGGCACACAGAAGAGGGAAGAACAACTATGCAACTTCCAGGAAATGATGGGATGTTTTATGGAGAAGATGGAAAATATGGGCCAGAATATAAAACAAGACATGGGGAAAATAGAAAATAAAATGGAAAGTATGGAACAGAACATAAATCAAAATATGGACCAAAAAATGGGAAACATGAGGCAAGACATCAAAGAAGATATGGGTCTTATGAGACAGGACATAATGGAAAATATAAAACAAGAAATAGAAATAAATATTAAGAAGAACAGAGACTAATTTATGGAAAGAGTAAATAAAATTGAAGAAAATTGCATGAAAGAAAATAGACAGATACAAGAAGAAGTAGTAAGCATCAGAAAAGAAGTGGACACAATCGGATTGAGAGTTCACCAGGAATATGATGAAGTTGTCCAAAGAATAGAAGAGGTGAAACAAGATGTGGAAACTATGGCTGTTGCAATACGGGGGAAACTCAAAGAATACGAAGAAGAATTTAAGTTGATGTTGAGAAAATGAGTAAAGACAATAAAGAAAATTGAGAAAACTGAAACAAGAAATAGATGAGAATGGAAAACAAATAAGAAATATAAAAAGGAATATTCAAGAAGGAAATATGACAGAAGAATTGCAAGAAATAACAGAAAACAGAATCAAACAGATGGAAGAAAATTTAAGAAGGGAAATGGACAGCCGAGTCAGGGAGAGAGTTATTATTACTACAGGTACAACCCAAGGAACAACTAAATTTGATGGGTATATTAAAAGATTGCATCCTAAAATATTTCTAAACATAATAAGAAATAAAATTGACCAAAATTTAAATATACAGCATTTGACGGAAACAATAAGGGAAAATTTCAGTGGTAATGCACTACTATGGTTTGCCTATTTCATATTAGTCAATTATACAGATTTTGTTAAAAAAAAAATAAACAAAATACAAGGACATAAGTTGAAGATTAAAATGGGGCAAAATTTGTAAAATTCGTTGAACTTTTCTTATTCATTACTTTGCAAGAAAAGTTCAACAAAATTTTAGGGAATGTTGTTATGATGTTAAAATGGGGCAAAATGTGGAAGTGTATTTTAAAATAATTTATAAAAAATTATGTGAAAAATACTTTAAAAAAAAAGTGATAGTAGTGTTGACATGTTTTTGAGTTTGAAGTTTATGTGAATGATGATTAAAAAATGTCAAAGTTGAATATTTAAAAATAAAAAAAGAAGAATTATTCATTACACAACAATTAGAAGAGTTATTTCATTACAAAACAATTAGAAGAGTTATTTCATTATCAAAACAATATATATTGATGAAAAGGTCAGAATATGGCCTTTTATTTAGTATAATTCCTAACCCCAAAAAATTTTAGCACGAAAAGAAAATAATCCTCAAAAAAATGTCGATTTTTCATAGTGGTGAGAATTTTCTCAATTTTCTGGAAAACCCAAAAATATGAAAAAAAAAAAAATAAAAATGCCATCGAGAAGCTTTCTAATGATGTGCATTGAAGACCGATATGGTCCTTGATTATCTATTCATTCCCGATAGACCCGAGCATTTTCGAAAACTCCGGAAATCCAAAAAAAAAACGCACTAAAAAACATGTTATTTATGAAAATAAACAAAAATATTGAGGTTAGGAAGAACAAAAATAATTTATTGAATCTTTCTAAATATATTTAATACCTTGCAAAGCCCCATTAGCCAAAAGGACTCGGTGAAATTAGTCTTGATAAAAAACATATGAATAAATTTATAGGATGTCCGATTTTTCAATAATTCAGAGAAATAGATAAAAGGAAAAACTAACATACTATTATAACTATAGGTTCCTTCTTTTATCTAAACTTTGAATCATGAAAAAATATTAATTTTTACGTGATTTATTGAAAAATTTGTAATCCGCTTGAGAGTGTCATTCCTTTATAAATGCAGGGCAGGAGCTAAAAATGGAGGTGCGTTTTGGAGTCGGTTATGTCGAAAAGTATCATATTTTTGACAAACATTATAAGAATCATTTTGTAGGTAATGAACTGATCTTCATTTTCGTCCAAACAAAAATTCTGTCATAGTGTCATATTTTCGGAAATATCGGCGAAAATAGGGGAAAAAACATTTTTAGAGACCAATGGACCATTTTCCCGCCCTTCCACAAATTTCAGACAGCTGAGATTTTCGGGGGTGAATGTACCCATGAATACCTGCAAATTAAAAAAAAAATGGTGCCGGACAGACCTGATGCCCGGGTTGATACCTTCGTTTATTGGACTATATTGGGAAATGTATAAATTAAAAAACTTATCAATTGAAGCTTTTTAGGTTTGCAGGACCATTTAAACAGAACTTCATAGGGCTCACTTACTCAACTCTCTATTGGATATCGTCAGTTTTACAACTAGCTATATGTTTTCAAACAGGTGGAGCGAAAATAGTTTCTCCATCAGAATGCAATCCGAAAGAAATGCTAGAATGGATTGAAAAATACCAAATAAATTATATTTTTATGAATCCAATAATGTTAAAACCCATATTTACTCTGGAGAATACAAAAAAATATGATACTTCAAGTTTAAAATTTATAACGACTGTAGGAGTAAGTTTACATAAATCGGAATTGAAAAAATTGAGAAAAATATTTAAAAATACTTTTGTAAGTCAAGCATATGGAACTAGTGAAACGTTAACTAGCGGTACGGGTTTTACTCTTTCCACAGATACACACTTATTGGAAAAATTACATTCGGTAGGAAAGGTTACACCAAATTGTAAAATTAAAGTTGTAGATTCCGGAACCGATACATTATTAGGACCCAATAAATCAGGAGAAATTTTTATTAAATCACCATTTCGTTTCAGTGGTTACTGTAATCTGGATTGTGTTAGTTATTTTGATAACGAAGGTTTTTTTAAAACTGGAGATCTGGGTTATTACGATGAAGATGAATGTTTTTTTATTGTCGGACGTCTTAAAGATACGTTCAAGTATCGGACTTTCCACGTATCCCCAAACTATCTTGAATCTATAATTCAGGAACATCCCGATGTCTTATATGCAGGAGTTTTTGGCATTCCGAATGAAAAAGAGGGATATCTACCTGCTGCATGTATAGTATTGAAAGAAGATGCCACTTCAACAGTTGATGATATTGAAAATTTTTATACAAAAAATGTATCAGATTGGCATAAACTTAGAGGTGGGATTAAGATTGTTAAAAGTATGCCTATGACACCTACTTTGAAGATTCAGAGAAATAAGTTGTTAGATTTATATTTAGAGAGAAAACATTAATTTTAATAAGCATGTAAATAAAATTTTTTCTGCGAATTGTTGCACATTTTATTTTCGTTTTTTATACAGTACGTCCGAAAAAGTTGGCAACAAATGGGAAATTTTTTACTCTGTTTGATGTTGATGTTACATTTTAAAAATAAAGGATTCTAATTAGGTATTTATTATTGATAATTCTTGCAAAACAGAGTAAAAGTTTTTCAAACTTTTCATGAGAAGATGTTTGATGTAATGTAGTGCATTCATTTTTAATTTGATTTTTGCTAAATTATTAAGTATTTTTTGTACTTCTGAATTGGATATAATTTTTAATTCCTGTCAACATTTTTAATTGACATTTTGTTCTGTGTCTTTTAAGAATACTTTTGAGCATAAATCAATATTTTTGACTTCCCCTATATACCACTAAATATTTTATTCTTGATTATTGATTTATACAGGGTGTCCCACGACGCTTAAGAGAAGTAATATATCAGAATTGGGCAGTAGTAGAGAATTATAATTTTGGGGGTGTAAATTAGAGCAAATGTTGCATCTTTTCTTGTTATTGTGTTACCCAATGAGGTATTTGTTTTTGGTCACGTGACGTCGCATTCAAAATTATTAATGGGACAACCTGTATATTTGTGCCTCTCTGTGTTCCTCCCGATAAAACAATTCCAACAAACTGGCACACTTGGGGTCTAAAGTGATTAATTCAAGAGCTACAGGTACTTAAAGGATCGTAAGTTAAAAAATTAATAATTGAGTCCCCTGTAAGATGGGTATCAATTTGAACTTCTCCTTTAAGATTGTAAGTTTTTTTTGTGACAATTAATTTGAATTTTTATTAAAAATTATAATATTGGTTTGTCTTAATCATTACGTACGAATGTAAGATTGCCGAAAATTATTAATTTTTTAACTTACAATCCTTTAAGTACCTGTAGCTCTTGAATTAATCACTTTAGACCCCAAGTGTGCTAGTTTGTTGGAATTGTTTTATCGGGAGGAACACAGAAAGGCACAAATATACAGGTTGTCCCATTAATAATTTTGAATGCGACGTCACGTGACCAAAAACAAATACCTCACTGGGTAACACAATAACAAGAAAAGATGCAACATTTGTTCTAATTTACACCCCCAAAATTATAATTCTCTACTACTGCCCAATTCTGATATATTACTTGTCTTAATCGTCGTGGGACACCCTGTATGTGATTTTTTTGTAAAATTATTAATAAAAAATTTCCAATTTCAGACATATTGTATACGAATATACTTTAGGAGGATTTTACCATTGAATTGAAATATTTCCAAAAATTTTAAGCATCAAAATGGATCAATAAAATATTGTTATCGCTCCCGAAGAAATTCCCAGATATTTAGGGATATCCTGTTCTAGTAAACGTTTTTAAAATTTCCTGGTTGCAAAAAGTTTTCCATTTACACCAGCATTATCATTATTCAGTTTATGGGAAGTACGTTCTTATAAGCCGGACATTTGCTTTATCAAATTGCTGACACAATTGTGGTTGTTCTGTTTTTGGGTATTAGTGGCTTATTTTTGTATGGCGTATCCTTTTTGTTTTCGTCACTTCCAAGAACATTAAATAAATACAGTGGTCTAAATATCGATATTTTGAAGGATTTTTCAAAACAGAAATGCCGTAATGAAATTCTCACGTACTAAAAAATCTAAAAAAATCTGTTGTGTCGCCACAAGACTTTCCCGGAAGTTATAAAATAAAAATTAAAAAATTAAATTGGTGTTAAAATTTTTTAAAGTCCAAATCAAATGATTATTTGGTATCCCAAAAAGAATTCGTTTTGAAATTTTTAAAGTAAAAATGACATTTGAAATATAAAAGGAAAAACATATTTTCGTTTTTTTCACATTAATTTTCAGTCCCAATTTCATCCCTTCCTCCTCAATCTCCCTTAACATTTTTCCATGATTTTCCTTTTTTTTTGTCACTATTACTATGTCATCAGCATATGCTATTAATTGACTTCCTGTTGTTCTGAGATTTCCCTTTTGTAACTTTTTTAAAACAAATTCTAGCGCCAGATTGAACACAGTAGCTGACAGTGTCTCCTTGTCTTACACTTTTGTTTATTTCGAACTCTTCCGTTTCTCCTTTTTGTGTCAGGATACTAAGCTTTGAATGTCATCTCTATTAGTTTTCTTAGTTTTTTACTGACTCCTTGTTCTTTTAAAGCTTTTATAATTTCGTACCTCTTTAGAGAGTCAAAGGCTTGTTCAAAGTCTAAAAATAATATTTTGATTTCATATTGATGTTCGTATGCTTTTTCCATAATTTGTTTATATAGTGTTTATATGTTGTTGATCAGCCTCTTATGAATCAACATTGATATTGTCCTATGATATTTTGAGTTTCAGTTATTAGTCGTTTTTGTATTAGTGATGATAATATTTTATAGGCTACGTTTAATAGTGTAATGCCTCTATAGTTCTTACATTCTTGCTAGTCTTCTTTTTTGTGTACCGTTATGATTTGTCCAGTGAGGCACCTAAATATCAAATAAAAACTTTAAGTCTTATATTTTTTTCGCGATGTACATAGGGCTCCTGGTGGGGCGATTTCAACAAAAAACTAATGGGTTCAATCCGCGTTCACCCGAAATCCATATACCAAATTTCAGCTCAATCGGATTAAGCGTACGGACGCTCTCGTGGAAGAATACAGACAGACACATAGACAGACGGACAGACTTCCATCTGGAAATCGTTTTTTTTTAGCGCGTTCACAATACTTTCCCTTGGCGAGGAGCCGGCAAAGTAAAATGGTGTAATTTTATAATTATAGCTTTCATAAAAACAACCATTTCTAAATTCTTGTATATTTATAAAATAATTTCAAAGATCACAATATTTGTATACAGTAGCTAACCTAACATTTATTATATATTATTTCGATGCCTATTTGAAAAATTATTTTGAGCTATAGACTCTAGATGAGCAGCTGTGTGCCTTCCCATCTGCCTAACCAACTCATAAAAAACACCTTTTTTTTCTAAAAGTAAATGTGGATGGTCAAATTCAACGGCTTCCCCATTATCCATAACCAATACTTTATCAGAATCCATGATGGTATGGAGCCTATGAGCTATGGTTAATACCGTACAATCTGCGAATTTCTGCCTTATTGTATTTTGGATTATAGCATCAGTCATTGGATCAACATTTGCAGTGGCTTCATCTAAAACTAAAATTTTGTTGTTTCGAACTATAGCTCTAGCCAAGCAGAGAAGTTGTCGTTGGCCTACGCTGAAATTAGCTCCTCCTTCTGCCATCTTTCCATAAAGACCTTCTGGTAGTTCGTTTACTGCGTGTTTTAGCTCTACTTCTTCAAGAGCATCCCATAATATCTGAAAAATATTAATTGAATAAATTATTTTGATGCTCAGTTCGTAATAGTTGAGGAGGGGTTATTGTGAAGAAGTGAAGAAAACTTACTTTATCGGTGTATTCATCAAAGGGGTCCAAATTTTTTCGAAGAGTACCCGAAAATAGAACTGGCTCTTGAGGAATAATAGATAATCTTGATCTAAGAACTTTCAGCTCAACAGTTTTGCTATCTATTTGATCTATAAGAATGCTACCATCAATTCTAGCAAGCATAAAAATCGCCTGTATCAATGACGATTTTCCAGCTCCAGTTCTACCTACAATTCCGACTTTTTCTTTAGGTTTAACTTCAAAATTTAGATTTTTAAGTACGAAAGGTGTATTTTCTGAGTATCTCAGAGACACATTAACAAATTTGATGTCGCCTGAGCTAGGCCAGTTACTTGGTGGCTCAGTTTTAATGACGTCTTGTTCCACTTCCACTGGCATATCTGTATATTGTTGAGTTCTTTCTACTGAAGTCATTTGGTTTTCTAGCTCGCTTAGTTCACGTATGACCCACTGAAACATTCCGGAAAGACTTACAGCTTGAGTCAAAGAAAGACCTACGTTGCCTCCAAGTGATTCTAAAAAAAAATTACCTATGTTTATTGAAAATATAGCACATTTTCAAAAACGCGTATTCAATTGGAATGAAACTATAATAAAAAATGAAGGATGAGATCTTCCCGAAGTAAATTACCCATAGATTTAGAACAATAAGATCGAGTTTGTTGACATTTCGGCTGGGGACAACAACACGTAACAGTCTAAACGCTGTGTTATTGAATTTATATTATCAGTTTCAATGTTGTCAAAGTTATCATATTTTTTTCCGTCATTACCAAAATCCTAAATCTATTTAAAAATTACCTTGGAAAATGAGATATTTTGTTTCGCTAAAATAATTGTACATCTACGTTAACACTAATTTTCTAAACTAATAACACAACAAATTATATTGCTAGATAAATATTGACAAAGATACTTTACCATGATTTAAGTTTCAACCATTTCTGCGAAAATTTGATAGAAGCGGCAACGAAGCGCTATCAAACATTGTTATTTATGAATGAAACGAAACCATTAGAATGGTACTAGTATATTTGTGTCGGCCATGTTCAGTACATTGGTGTTTGTTTACTAATGTGTTTTATATCGTGCTAGATTAAAATTTTCTTTTTCATATTGATTTATTGGTTTAAATTGATTGAATAGACAAATATGGTTCAACAATGTGTGGTATGTCGCAAACTGGATTATTTAAATCCCGATTTATCATTTCATCGGTAAGTTATATTTAAGGTTATAAACATAGTTCAGGGGCGTAGAATTTAGTATTTTATCGACTTTAATAATGCATAAAGGATTGTTTTAACTTATTGTAACGACTTATAATTATGTAAGTTTCATATATTGTGTTAAAAATTAAATCACATTTTGTTTTTCTGCCAAACAAGTATTATTTAGGTAATATTAATTTTTCATTTAAACAATTATACGAAGACATGGTTTTTAGGTTTCCTGGAAATGTTGAAAGGAGAAATATTTGGTACTCCTTGTTAGGATTTGATGAAGTGAAGGTCATACCTAAAAAGGCTTGTATTTGTTCAAGTCATTTCCGTGACAATGATTTTGAATATAAGCCAAGTGGAAGGAAATATTTTAAAAAAGACGCAAAACCAATATCGAGGTAATATACACATATTTATTTGTTTTTTAAATAAATTTAGGCTATAAGATTTAAAAATACTTTGGGGAAGCTTTACTAAAATGCAAACATTTTTCACTTGAAATAAGGTACTTCCAGTAATATTGTTGAAACATTATGGCCTAAATTTATGTAATGTAAAAGGTCAAACCAATCTTTTGAGAATATGTTGAATATTTTAAGCAATCAAAAACATTTCCATAATACCGACTACTTAAACTCTAGTGATTTCGTAAGCCTTCAAAAATTTGATTTTGAGAAAAGGGTACTCTTATTTTTAAGAATATCGGAAAATGTTATTTAAAAAATACATCTAGATTTGAAGTCATGGCCATCTAAGTGAAGTTTTAATTTTTTACCAATTTTTTAAACGCTAAACGTATCCCCATTTTAAATAATGGGTAAAAAAAATAAAACTTCACTTAGATGGCCATGACTTCAAATCTAGATTATTTTTTAATGCTGAACAACTTTTCTAAATAACGTTTCCCGAGATTTTTCAAAATAATGGTACTTTACTCGTCTCAAAATCAAATTTTTGAATGCTGCTCGTATATTACGAGTGGTTTACTATATTTTGTTGGTGCATGTTTAGTTTTAGGGGATGCACAAACTTTTATCAAGAACAACTTTTTGTCGAAAAACCCTTAATAAAAAAGTTTCCCATATAGTGCGTACTTTGGGGATGATACTGTATTAGGATTTGTAGGTATGTCGTTTCACTGTCAATGTCTTCTCACCTGCTTCGTGGATTATGAATGTATATAATTTTAATTTAGCGTAGTGTAGAAAAAAAATAAAACGAGGCTTGCCTCACAAAAAAAATAGTAGATGTAGTTTGTTACTTCTGCCAACGTTTTCGTTAGTTGATATTTACTAACTAATTTTTTTCTGTGATAGGTTCGATAAGATTAAAACGGTTTATATATTTTTCAGGATTTATCTACACGTAGAAGGTTCCTACTATACCAACATTATTTTTTTTTATTTCAGGATGATACAACTAATAATTCATCAGTGTTTAATTTGTAGTTAGTTCCCTATTCCTACCTCAATCCCGAATAGCCTGATAGTCGAACAGCCTGATAAAAACAACATCGACACATTTGCAAGGAAATGATGAATTTTCCCTTGATCCTGCATTGACGAACACTAGGTGTTCAGAGCGGACTAGCGAAATAACTGATCCTATATTTTTACGATTAATTTGATTAAATAAATATATTTTCATTAGTATTTTAAATTTCCTATGTAACCGGTAAAATTAAAATCGTTAAAAAAAAATAAATATATTGTGTCACACCCCATTTCCCTCTGTAACGGTACGCACATGCATCGCAGCATAAATTCGTTGCCATGTTCTGGACTTTTATATATCTATCTCACTTCATCCTTGGGGACGGAATATTTGAAACTTATGAATGACTTGTTGGGGATGTGAAATTACCCAAAGAGCAACTTATACAAAATATCTCTCCTGTAATAAAAACTTTGTATCTATGAATATGGTAATAAAACTATGGGAAATATTTTATTTCTTTGCTTACCAGCCTGTACGAACAATATGCTGAGTACAACCAAGCTTATGTAGACAGCGCATTGTAAGTCTAAAAAAAACCCAAACCCTCTATTAGCTGTCAAAAACATGTAGTATGCTGACGTGTAATCATCTTGGAAATTATCAAATTCTTTAGTTAGAATTTTTTCTGCCTTAAACGCTCGAATGGTTGTAACACCTTGTAAAGATGCAGACAAGTGCGTGAATATAGGACTGCGAGCTAAAATAAAAGAATTATTACAAACTACAGAAATAATTTACAATCATCTGTACATATTTAGTACAATTTATTGGTTATTCAATTTCCTGGTGCTGTGTGCCGGCAATGGCGTGATATCTTCTACAATAAGACGAGGCAACTCAAACAATTTCCGTTTGACAGTGTGGAGCCAGAAGTGAAATTTATAAAATGAATTAAATCATTTTACGGTTTCTCATGCGTCAATTTTGGCAATAAAAACTTGGTTTTTTAACTATAATAGTACGATTCTAATAAACTATACTTACTTACTGCTTCTACTCGTTTAATATTTCTACTAGAAACCAAAAAAACTTTTCTAATATAATAAAAAATTAACAATATGACAGATGTAGGTAACAAAATCCATGGGTTCAGCACTCCAATAATAAGTGTTGTTGAAACAACTGTAAGGCTAATCTGAAATATAAAACAACATACATTTATGAGAAAAATTCCGATTTATTAACATTAATACGTGGCTGAATCTACCGATTTGTTATAAAATTTGTTCCAATTGTACTGCAACTCAAAAAAAAAAAAAATGAAAAACCCAAATTGTGCAAAAACGGGTTTTTTTAAATTATTTTGTACATTTGAGCCATGTTGAATTTTTTATATAAATTGTTTATTTAAAACACGTGAGGTAAAAAGTGAACTGTTCTGTTCTGTATGGAGAAGCATTATAATTATGGTATTCAACTCCGCGTTTGCGCGTATTTGAACGTTTTTCGTAAGTAATATCATAAGGGCATCTAATTTTTCCGAAAAAAATCGAAAAATACGTTGCTAAGTAATATTTTATCAAGAATGCATTTTGTTAAACAAATATTACTTTGCATTGTGTTTTTTCGATTTTTTTCACAGGAAAAAAATTAGATGCCCGAATGGTATTTGACAAGACTATTTCATGAGTAACAGATTATTCTGCATACACATAGCTTACAAAACATACTACCTATTATATGTGTATACATAATAAATATGTAGGTATTAATTTGAAAACTGAAAATCAGGTAATTTATTTAATCACAAAATCCTGCAAACTTAATTATTTATGGTACAATTAAAATATAAATTGCAATTTTGGTACACAGTAGGAGTATTTTTTGAAGTCTTTGTTAACTCATTGATAACGTTGGGTGTAGGTAAATCATTAATGTTGTTGATGGGTCCAGCTGTAGAGTGAGAAGCTCGAGGAGTGGCTGCAGGATCTTCTGTTATCTGTTTTTTAGCTGGCGGTTCTGAGGCGTCACTTCTAAGGGAGTTTATGATGTTGGAATAATGATCATTATCCATTTGCAGATAAGGCTTAATTGAGTTGGCTGAACTGTGGCCAATAATTTTATTTAATTGTTGTTCACCCGTCCCCTCCTTTAGCCAGGTTACTGACTGCTGTCGACCGAATAGAGTGGTTTGTTATTTTTATTTCTTTTGTATTTAATCTTGCCTTCTCTGCTGCTTCTTTAGTCCATTTCGAAAGTTGGTTTTTTCTCACTGGAGTGTTTTTGTACCATCCACTTGATTGTTATAGTCTATTTTTATGTATGAGAGAGTATTAAACTAATAAAGCGTTCGTAATCCATAGGCGTACCACTTCTTTTAGTAGACAGTTAAAATATTTTGTGAAGGTATACCTCGAGTATTTTCGTATGAAATAACCTTTGTATAAATATAATAAATATATCGGGTGTACACTAATTAACCTGCTTATAACTTCTAAGCAGCTGAAGGTAAAAAAGTGCAATTTTTTCTAAAATATTTTATTTTTCCACAAGGTATGTTAAGAACATTGTGTCAAACGGGTTATATAGGTATAAGGGTTTAAACTTTGACTTTTAAACAACGTTACGTTCATAAATAATAATTTTAATATAAAAACTACTTCTTACCTACAAATCCAAATCAGAATCGAAATCAGAAGATGAACTGTCGCAACCAATATTTACAATGAGTGGCTCGATCATTTCATCAGTAATATTGTCCAACTTCCACATTTTCTCTTCTTCTTTAATCGTATGATTTACTGCCTTTTCCCAGTTTTCAGGCTTCACATTATTTACAGCCTCCAAAAACAACTGTTTAACATCACTCATTTTAAAAGAATTATTTTTTCTTGAAACTTCTCCCTTTATCTGTGCCCATATCAGTTCAATCGGGTTTACTTCGCAATGATATGGTGGTGATCTAACCACCGTCATCCCACGATTTTTTGCAATTTTATTTTTTTTTTTCTCTTTACGAAGGGAACACAAATGATACAGTTCTCTTCTCACAGAACCGGGATGGAACTTAATATTCTTTGAATTTAGCCAATTCTGTAAATCTTTTTTTAACCACTTGGTTGTGGGCATTTTTTCTGTAAGTCTCGAGTGATAACTTGCATTATCCATTACTATTATACAGTTCTGAGGAAGAAGATCTATCATTTGTTCGAACCACTCTTTAATGACATCAGCATTCATGTCCTCATGGTAGTCACCGGTACGAGTAGATTCAAAAGTCAATAAACCACCTTTAACAAAACCGTTTGAACTACCGATGTGTACTATTATCAGTCTGCGCCCCTTTCCTGATGGTGGATTTAAACCAGTAGATAAATTATTTAAAAAAGCCTGTCTTCGACTTGTAACAGTTTCATCTTGCCAAAATTCACAATAGACTGCACACTGCACCTTGCATGTTGCAACTAAACGACATTTAGTAAGCTGTCAAGAATACACAACTGGACCTCCTTACTAAATGGAAAACCTACAATCGCATTTTCGGTGAAATTTGTTGGTAAGGGATTTATCTATTTATAATTCGATTACCGTAAGAAATTCTTGGAATTAAAATAAAACAAAATTGGCAAATAGGTACTTATTGAAAATAATCTTAAGATAAGGCTATGTTATCTTTAATACACAGGGCTTTTGGCCTGTCCAAACCTTTTTCTATTGTTCTGTACAGCTTATGGTTATAAAAGACCAATAAAATACCCAAAACTTGTATTAGCTCAGGTACATTTATGACAATTTTAGGAAATATTTAGATTATTCCGTAAAAATATTTAAAATGACCGTACTAAGTTTTGCATTAGAAATGCTGTTTTATTACTCTCTCATACATAAAAATAGACCATAGTTGTTCCATAATGGGTTTACTAGAATAATCTATCAGTTGTTATTCTAGGTGAACGTTTAATCATTAGAATTTTAAAAAGACAGACTGGACAAAAGGTAGGGTTCTTCGTATTGGGGAGCGTCCATTTACTATCGGTCATTTTTTTTCTCCACCCTGGGCCATTTTATTGAGGAGACGATTATATTCTACTCTTCCTAAAAAGTAGGATTGTTGAAAATCAGTTATTAACTATGTAACTATGTTATCTACCTGTTTGATTCCCAGAATTATCCACTTCCTCTTTAAAATAATGAACTCTGCAATTGACTGCTTCTCCATCCCTCCAGGTAAGTTCTACTGAAGCGATATGGTAAAATTTTTGCTGGAGTCCCGCCGGAGCAAAAATTATTTTCCACTTCATAAAATACATCTCTTGCATTTTTTTCTTGCAACGGTGTTCCACATTGTCTTCACAACTAGTTGTTTGTAATTTTCACCGTTTTCTTTCCTTCATATTCCACGCCAAATCTTTCAGGATTAGGTTTAGTTGCTCCAAACTTGTAGTTTCCAAAAGCTCGTATTTCTTTGCCATGCAGAATTCCGTAAACTGTTTCCATATTGACATATGGGTTTTAACGGTATTGTACGGTACACTTTTCTCAATCGCCAGATCAATATTAGTCATATAATCACTTCCAAAGCGACTCATTTTCACTACATAAGCTGACTAGCACTGTTTAAAAACAATATTACAAAATTTATTGACAATAAAATCAGAAAAATTGTTTAGCGTCGTTTTCTGGTGTCCTAGGAGACCATATTTACTTGTTATCAAAGGTATTGTAATTTTTGTATTGTCAAGTTTTGCCGCGGGTAAACTCGAAAAAACAGGAGCTGTTTTTTCATCTAGAAACCATTTGTAATTCAAAATTGCGCGTTTGTGATAGGTGGAAATTAAGACGAGGGAAACAGTCTGACAAAGATACGAATATTTCAGTGGCACATATTATTTTGAATTAACAGCCTTCGGTTTCTTCAGCGCAATAGTAGCAACATGTATTTTGGAGAAAAAAAGAAGCAACCATTTCCTTACCATTGCGAATTACAGAATGCAAATGTCGGAATACGAAAGTATAAAGGGTGAGGCTTAATATCGACAAATTTAATCTTGTCAAAACATGTATGGTGTTCAAGTATTCAACATAGCCCTTGAAATTTATTTATTGATTAGAGAAACTAGATACACTACATTCGTTTCTTGGTTGAATTACTTACCCAAGTTGAATCAGCTATTTTCAACGGCAAAGTCTCATCTAATATTCCAATATCTTTAGATATTCTGTTTAAAATTCTGCCCGATGGATTGGTATTAAAAAAGTGCATAGGAGAGTACATAATTTTCCAGAACATATCGTTATGTATCTTCGTAGAGGCGCTCAAAAAATATCTAAACGATGATAAAGATCTAGTAATCGCAAGAATGATTGCAATTAGCACTAAAGAACTATAGATAAGCAGAGGATCGATATCTCTCAAAAATCTATACCAGTATTTTTCTATTTCATAATCGCTTCTCGACAAAGCTGTTGTCTGGAGAGTAATATTGTAATTAGGTTTCTTGAGAGGATAGTCCAGAATTATTTTTGGTTGCCTACGCCACTGTTCTACATTTACCCTAGAAAATAATTTAAGAGATGGCACAAAGTATCGCTTCATAATAAATCATGGCGTCTTATAATAAATACTTAATACAATAAATTCAAAATTTTACTTTTATTTTTCGGCAGCATTTGTTTTCAAAGCCGCCTCCGTTAGGATTGATTGTAGAATGTTTCCATAACAACACTGATATTAGTTTGAATAAATACATCACCTGTCAAATGGCGCGATGTGCAGCGAAGTTATGCCATTCTAATGTTCAGCAAAATTCGGTCAAATATTTGAACGCATTTTTGTAAATAAAAATTTCAGCGTTCTGAGGAAACTTTTGCGGACCTACGTTCATATGACAATTTTATCTTAAAAATGTCCCAAGAATCCCCCTTTCAAATATCGGCATTCAATTAGGAAACATCCTGTATATAGTCAGAAGTTCAAAACCAGATCTAAATTATCTCGTGTAGTATAAATTAAAGATCATATCAAAGAGGAAAAATAAACTAAAATAATTCATTATTTACATATCAGTTGAACTCGCATTAAAATAAAAAAGTTGGGAGAAAAAATGGAATTTTTTTTTGTTAATTTCTTAAATTTTATAATAAAAACTTACCAAAGTGTTAAAAAGACATCACATAGTGTTACTAAAACTTGAGTGAAGATATAACACAAAAAAACTCCTATAGTTTTGTACCATGATCCACCAGCTCGCAGGTAATTTCTGTACACTCTGTGTGAAATACATCCAGCGCCTATTTCTTCCTTGCCCTTTTCTACTATTTCCAACTCTTCTTCATATTCTATCGAATCCATTGATTCGGTTTTCGAAAGTTTTCGTGCAGATATCAGTTTTTCTTCTTCAGTAGCATTTGCTAGTAACTTTGTAAAAGCACTATTTGTGTTTCTTAAATTTTCAAAAGTACTCGCCTCTGTAATCCTACCTTCTTCCAACAAATAGATAAAATTGGCGACACTTAAATATTGCAGTTGATGCGTTACTAGTACCACACACTTTTTCTTTAAGTAACCACAAATACATCGATTAAAAAGCTGTTTTCCTACGTGTGTATCAACAGCTGATAAAGGGTCATCGAGTAAATAAA
Source organism: Crepidodera aurea (assembly GCA_949320105.2). Lineage (NCBI taxonomy): Eukaryota > Metazoa > Arthropoda > Insecta > Coleoptera > Chrysomelidae > Crepidodera > Crepidodera aurea. Next base: position 65,221,782 of record OX439472.1, on the reverse strand, counting down.
TATCTGCGTCTTTATAGATAGCTCTAGCTAAATTGATTCTAGCTCTTTGACCTCCACTCAAAGAACATCCTCTTTCCCCTATTAATGTTCTATCTCCATGGCAGAAAGAATTAAGATCTCGTTCTAAGGCACAAGCTTTTATCACCTCTGTGTATTTCTTTTCATTGTATTCTTCTCCAAATAGTATATTTTGTCTTATGCTCGAGGCAAACATCCATGCTTCTTGGGAAGCATAAGAAATTGAGCCCGAAATTTTAACACCACCTTCCAAAGGTTTAAGTTCTCCCAAAATTAGTTGGAGCAAAGTAGACTTCCCTCCACCAACGGGTCCAACTAGAGCTACTAATTGATTCGTTCTAGCTTCAAATGTTATATTCTGTAATGTGTTTTCAGAGGAGGAGCGCAACCATTTAACAGAAGCATTCTTTATTTTCAATCCAGTTTGGTTACTTAATTGTAAATCAGAATTACTGTTTTTTATAAAAGGCATTTCGAATTCTTCGTATTGGAGAAACTTTTGTATTCTCGTTACAGATACTTTGGTTTCAGCAAATTGGGTCATCGCTTGAGGAAACTGCAGAGTTACCAATAACCTCAAGTAAGAATAAAACGATGTTATGGTGTAGGCATAAGCTGCGGTTAAAGGATTTCCTGATAACACATAGGTTAATATGCATAAAAGTATGGCTGCTCTTGTCAAAGTGATGTTAAATGCTAAGGTTATGGCCTTAATAGTCGCTGAACGTTGTATCACGTCAATTTCATACCTAAAACAAGCAAGTAGTAAAAGAAATAATGTGATTTTTTTTGTAAAAAGCGGTGGGAAAAATCAACGTAAAATAGCTTTATATGGATGAATAATATTAATAAAAGTTTTGATTTTGTTAAGGGAAGATGGCGTTGGTCTTTGTTCGCTCTGAACACTTGTTTCAACGCAATCAGTTCCACTATGAGCCTGGCAGGCCCACCATTGTCTTCAGACATGACTTGGATGCCGTGTCGAGCTGTCTACTTCCTACTGATGAGGCACAACAATGCCGAAACCGGTAGGAATGACTAGCTCCTTGAATAACAAAACCAAATGGTTGCACTGTCCTAGTAGGGTTTCCAACACGCATCTGAACCGATGTAAGTGTAATTCATGTGGAGACAAGTAGCCCCAGAAGTAGTTGTGACATGCATAACAGTAGCGTACCGTGTACAATATTTAAATAAAAATATACAAAGTTATATTTCAAGTACAAGAAAATATCTCCGCCTGTGGTCGGCGTGTAAGTTCAAAGTGGCATTAATGTTTTTATCGATTTTTTCAGCTCATTCAATTGAGTTTGGGAACTCATAGTCCAATGAACAAAGGTGCCAACACGGGCATCAGGTCTGTCCGGCACCATTTTTTTTAAACTGCAGGTATTCATTCCGAAAATCTCAGCTGTCTGAAATTTGTGGAAGGGCGGGAAAATGGCCCATTGGTCTCAAAAATGTGTTTTTTTTTCGTCTATTTTCGCCGATATTTCCGAAAATATGACACTTAGAGAATTTTTGTTTGGACGAAAATGAAGATCAGTTCATTACCTACAAAAATGATCCTCATCGCACCCCCATTTTTAGCTCCTGCCCTGCATTTAGAGAGCACGCTCTAAAGGAATGACACTCACAAGCAGATTACAAACTTTTCAATAAATCACTTAAAAATTAATATTTTCTCATTATTCAAAGTTCAGATGAAAGAAGGAACCTGTAGCTATAATATCATGTTACTTTTTCCTTTCATCTATTTATATGAATTATTGAAAAACCGGGTCAAAGTTTGTTTTTGCTCGATATTTTGACCCTCCTATAAATTTATTCATATTTTTTTATCAATACTAATTTCACCGAATCCTTTTGGATAATGGGGCTTTGCAAGGTGTTAAATATGTATATTCAGAAAGATTCAATAAATTATTTTTGTGTATTTTCATAAACAACATGTTTTTTAGGGCGTTTTTTTGGATTTCTGGAGTTTTAGAAAATGCTCGGGGTCTATCGGGATTTAATAGATAATCAAGGACCATATCGGTTTTCAACGCACATCGTTAAAAAGCTTAGCTTGTCCTCTTGTCGATGGCATTTTTCTTTTTTTTTCATATTTTTTGGTTTTCCGGAAAATTGAGGAAATTTTCACCCCTATGAAAAATCTACTTTTTTTGAGGATTATTTTTTTTTCGTGCTAAAATTTTTTGGGGAAAAAACTCTGCCTTCAAACTTTCTCAAATTGGATTTTTTACAATAAATTTATTAATCAAGTGCAAAAAGTGAAAAAAAAAGTCAAATTTTCCGTTTTCACCCAATAATTTTGCGAATTATTAAAAAGACTATTTTTGAATTCTTGAGACGCCGTTTTTGCAAAAAAATTATTATAGCGAAAAAAATCATAGGGACAACTTTTGTAGGTAATGAACTGCTCTTAATTGTTTGTCTAAACAAAAATGCTCTAAGGGTCATATTTCGGCAGATATCGTCGAGAAACGGATTTTCGGGAACTCTAGAGCCATTTTCCCACCCTTCCACAAATTCCACGTAGCTGAGATTTTCGGAGGTAATTGTACCTATGAATACCTGCAAATTAAAAATTGACGGACAGACTTGATGCCCAGGTTTTGGGGTTTTTCTGGCGTTAATTTACTGGACTATCAAGAAAAATAAAAATCCCACAATAAAAATAAGAAATTAAAAATTTTCAGAATAGTTTAATGTTAGATACAAACCGATTAGCACTATCGAAATTTATGAAAAAAAAAATAATTTGTGAAAATTACGTCAAATCCCAAAAGTTGCCATATCAAAATACATCGAAAATTGTGAATTTGAAGCAGATTTTTATATTTTTTTTACAAGAAAAGAGGCAGCGCACTGAAAATAAGCAATTCAATCCATTTCCAAAATAGTTATTTGGCTAGGGCTAGAAATAAGGACTAGAATGAGATGATTGTATCTTACCTTCTTATAATTTGAACTAGTTTGGCAAAAGGTTTTTCCCATGCATACATTTTGATGACTTGAATTCCAGAAATAATTTCGTTCATCAGTCTTACTCTTTCATCCGTCCGGAGAGCAGTTTTTAATCTGTATTGTGAAGTCAATTTAGCCATATATACTCGAAGTAGAAAAGAAAATAAATTATTACAATTTTTGTACTATTTTTAAAAAATAATATAATGTAATTACGTTTTTGTGGAAACTGAGTATTTTCCTAACAAGTGCGCAAAGTGTTACTTTTCCGCATGCAAATACAGTTAGACGAACACGCTGGAAAACAAAGAAGTGTTGTTAGCGGCCTTTCTAGATATAGAAGGGGCATTTGACAATACTTCTATAAATTCAATCCAAGAGCCCTTAGACATAGAGAAATCGAGGAACCGTGTGTGGCCTGGATAGACTGTAGCCAGAACGACTAGAGGATGTCCGCAAGGGGGAGGGGGGGTTCTGTCCCCTCTCTTGTGGAAACTGATAGCGGATGGGCTGCTGGGTACACTAAAAGATGCAGGTCATCGAGCCCTTGGGTATGCCGATGACATAGTAGTCCTTGTACAAGGAAAATATAACACGACGGTTAGAGATCGCATGCAGGAGGCTCTCAACCTGGCAATAAGATGGACGGACTCGCAGGGGTTGAATATCAATCCCAGCAAGGCGGACATCATAGCGTTCACCCGAAGACGCAACTTGGATAGTATTGGACCTATAAGACTTCGAGGGGAAGACAGACAGCTCAAGGGAGAAGTCAAATATCTCGGAGTAGTTCTTGACTCCAAGTTGACTTGGAACCAACATCTGGAAAAAACCACCAAAAAGGCGCCAGACGCTCTTTTGGGATAAAATGGGGACTAAGATCACAAATGTTGCACTGGCTGTACAACAAGGCGGTCATGCCCTCCTCCATTACCTATGCCTCTCTGGTGTGGTCGCCAAAGACGCATCAAAGAGGAGCCATTACACGACTAAGCAAGGTGCAAAGACTTGCATGTCTTGGAATCACGAGGGCAATACTCTAGCCATGGAGACACTATTGGGATTGCCTCCTCTCCACTTTGTGGTACAAGGGGAGGCAAGGCTTGGTGCTCTCAGACTACAGAACACACAAACCAATATGAACGTTGGGACTGGACATATGAGTATCGTCGGAATAGTGACCGGGGACGTACTAGGGACGAGAACAGATCAAATTCCGAAACGGTACGACCTCAACAACTCAATCAAAGTAGTGGTGCCAGATAGAACTGAATGGAACGACTCACAGCTCAGGAACATTCTACAGGGGAAAATCTGGTACACAGATGGATCCAAGACTGAGAATGGAGCCGGCTCGGGTGTGTTCTTTAGGAACCCGCATACTGGCATCAGCTACTCATTGGGTATTCACACTTCTGTCTTTCAGGCAGAGGTATATGCTATTCTCCAATGCGCGAGGGAGAATAACAGGAGAGATATAGCTAACGCGCGTACTAACATTCTATCAGACAGTGAAGCGGAACTCAAGGCCTTCTGCAGCTAGGAAGTGACGTCGAGACTGGTATGGGACTGCAAAGAGGAACTGAGATCGCTGGCAGACCGTAATCACGTCAAACTGATATGGGTGCCGGAACATCAGGGAATTGTAGGTAACGAGAAATCAGACGAACTCGCAAGAAGAGGCTCGGAAAACCCCCCAAACCAAAGGCGGACACGAGAGGTACCAAAGCCTACAGCAAGAGTGTCTGTAATAAACTGGATCTGGGACAAACACAAAAATTACTGGGAAAACGTCCCGGGAAACAAACACGGGAAGGAATACATCAAAGGACCGTGCCACAAAAGAGCGGCAGACCTGTTCAAGATGAACAGGAGCCAGCTGAAAACAGTTATGGGACTCCTTACTGGCCATGCGCCAGTTAAGGGGCACCTCAACAAGATGGGATTGTACAATGGTGACCTTACCTGCAGACTGTGCGGTAAGGAAACAGAAACAGTGACACATATACTGTGTAGATGCGAGGCACTGGACCGCAAAAGACAGCAAATTTTTGGGCAGCCAATAGGTGACCCAGAACTATACAACTCCCACCCAGTACAGGACCTGTACAAGCGTGTACAGGGCACTAAGGTACTGGAAATATTATCACGAAAGTAACTGATTTAAAGGCTTCAGTTTTAACTATAGCGATATATTTTTAAACTTTCTTCATACTTACTTTGTATTGGAGCAAAAGCCAAAAGACCTAAAATGCCTGTTAATCCAGTGATACCAACACTTCGATACAACAAAACCATACAGACAACAGTAGCACAGGGTGACAACCATAAATAGTGTATATGCTGACAAGTAAAATCAAATCTCCCTACATCATTTGATAATAAGTTCACTATTTGTCCAACAGTTGTCTCCGCTAGGGACGTTTTATTCAATTTTAGAGCTTTTCGGTAAATTAATGCACAGGCTCCTACTCTCATTTTCATTCCTAAGACCATCACTAACAATTGATAATGATGGGTCGCCATTACTTGTAAAATAGTTGTTACTATTAACAGAGTAGCACACCAATATATCTCTCCCTTTTTTACTTCTGTTTGGAAATAGGAGACTAGTTTTGATATAAGTAGAGGTTGAGTTATTCTAAAAAATAAAAAGTCACTTCTAGTTATTTCTATTGTCAACCGAATAAACACGAAAACACTAAGAGCAAATACGATTTAAACTTAACGTAAATGAACTTTTAAAGGTTGGCAACGCCTCACGATGTTGCCGATATGACATAGCGGAAATTCTTGATTCATCAATTAACATTCGTTTGCAAGTTAGATTGTTTCGTTTGATTTATTGTGTGTTAAGTTTTCTTTAAAATTTACAAGAAACAGTAATTTTTTTTGAATCTTAAAACACTTTTTTTACTATTGAAAATGCTTTATAGTCAAGATTTCATTCTTTTTTACATCCATTCCAATATTCAATCAAATTATAACTTAATTAATAGCACTTTAGATGGATGCACTTAGATATAATTCAAGCTAGGAAAAGAAAGAATTATATCTTTAAGTGAACAAAAAAATTCTACCAACGTAAGAATACTATAGCCGCAATTTTTTCAGCAACAATATTAAAAATGACACAAAAAAATCATATGATATTAAAAATCACCACAAAGAAGCCATTTTGGATAAAAATTGATTGCCATTATCGTTTGTAAATTTTAAAAATTTCTTTAACTCTACCATTCCTGTATATTTATGTAGTAAATGTTGAAATTTAAGTAAATTTGATGAAAGATTAGTAATGTTGCCTTCATAATTTTATCTAAATATTTGGTTTTCTCTTCTTTTGTTTGAATGTTTTGTTTTCGAGATGTTTCGGTTTAAATCCATTCTGATATTACGTCAATGTTATAAAGAATAAAATTATTTGCACTCTTACAATATCTAATTTTTTAAACAAAGTTTATCTTTATTCTGGAATGTATTGTTATTGTCTGTCTGTAAATGATTTACAGTGTGGAACTAAATAGTCCAGAATATTAATTTTTGTACCTTGTTTATTTACCTGGTTAGTCCAATTTTGAAAGGACTGTGAAATTATTTGAAAGTTTTTGATTTAATATTAAAAAATATTGGACTAGTGAATACTTACTTCAAAAATTCTGAAAATAAAATAAAAATTGCATAGATTAATAATTCTATCCTAAAAACCATAAAAATGGCGTGTAATAAAGATGGTTTACTCTTTTTCAATTCTTTTTGCCATGCTGCATCCAGTTTATTTCCTAAGTAATCTGATTTTTGACGTTCTACTATTCTATACATATCATCTTCAGTAATATCTTTTTTTAATCCTCTTGCTAAATACGGTGGTAACCAGCTGGAATAAAATATAAAAATGTAACATTTTTGCAGTCAATCTTGAATGAATCCAAACACAATTAAAAATAGTTGTTCAACCATAGAATACATGGAAGAAAAACAGCTAGGATGGTGGGGACATATAAACAGCATGAGCGAAACACAAGCAAGAAAAATATGGGATACAAAAATAAGATACAGAAGAGGAAGAGGTAGATCACAAGAAACATGGGACAACATATTAACGAAGATAGTAACAAAGAAAGGTAGCACTGTAGGATAGAAAAACATGGAAGACGAAAGAAATAATTAATAATAATAATAATAATAATAAACAAAACTTTATTTCAGAAGTATGTTACAAATAACATAAAACGAAATAGGGTCAATAGAAACAACAAGATACAATATTGTAATCTAAACAGAAATCGACTATAAATTAAAGAATTCACTTAACGTATAAGGTTCTAATTCAACTAGAAATTCAAATAGCTTCTTTTTTAATTGTTTTATATTGTCAATATGTTTTAAAGTTGAAGGAAGACTATTGTAAATACGGATACATGTGTAATATGCCCCATGTTCTGTCATTGAAAGTCTGTGGGATGGATACGCATAATTTATTGACCTGGTTACGTAATTACTTTGAGGTTTATTTTTGTCAAAAAGTGATCGATTCTTGAAGAAAAATAGCACCGATTCTTGTATGAAGATTGCTATAGTCGTCAGTATTTTGTTCTGTTTAAATTTATTCCTACAAGAATCTCTCTCACTTTCATTCCCTCAAAGCTCTTTTTTGACAAATAAATAGTTTACCGACATCGGTGCAGCTTCCAAATAATATAATACCATATCTAACATGACTTTCAATGACAGCATGATACACCATTTTTAAAGTTGAAAAGTCCAAATATTTTTTATGTACAATTAAAGTGTAAGTTGACCTAGATACCTTTTGACGAATATAATCAATGTGTTGTGACCATGACAGGGTACTATCTAACATCATTCCTAGAAATTTAACATTTTCTTGTGGTCTGATATGTGTGTCATAAATTGTATATACATTTAGTATGTCTAATTTAGACCTATTTGTTTTAAATATGATCAAGTTAGTTTTATCTTTATTGATGATTAATTTATTTTTTGTGAACCAATCGATACTACTATTAAATACTTTGTTCGATCTGTGCTGTAAGTTAGTCAAGTTGTCACCTTTCACCAATATATTTGTATCATCCGCAAATGTTGTTATTGAACACCAACATGGATTCTCAATAATTTCTGTTATATTATTAACATATAGTATGAACAATATTGGTCCCAACACACTCCCTTGAGGAATTCCTAGGCCTATCTCAATACTGTCAGAAGTTACTTGATTATTACGGTATTTGAGTTTAATTTTTCGTTGCCTATTTGATAGGTAAGATTGATCCTCTAATTCCGTAACAATCCAATTTACTTAACAGTATATCATAGTTTATTGAATCATATGCTTTTGATAAGTCCAGGAATAAACCCAAAGGAATGTGTCCTTCTTCCAATGTTAATAATATTTCAGTTGTAAATTGGAAAACAGCTGTTAAGGTTGATTTATGTTTAAGATACCCATGTTGAATATTATTCAATTGATTAGTTGAATACATAAACTCTAAGATGCGCGAAACAATGATCTTTTCGAATATTTTGGAGAAAGATGACAACATGCTTATAGGTCTGTAGTTCTCGATTTGTGACTCATCACCTTTTTTGTAAACTGGAACTACCAGTGCAATTTTAAGTTCATCAGGGAAAATACCAGAATTAATTGAATTATTAATAATGTAAACTAATGGAGTGGCTATCACATCGATAATATATTTAATGAGGCTCATTGATACTTCATCATGTCCTGCACTTTCAGTTCCCTTACGCATTTTAGTAGTTCTTTTTTGTTTAATATTGTATGTTGAATTGTTTTTTTAGAATATGGTATATTTGATGTGTAAGGCCTATTTTCTAATTTTGACAATAACTCTAAAGCTGCGTTTGCAAAGAAAGTGTTAAATTCGTTTGATTTTGTGAGAGCATCTCCTTCTATGTTTATTTCTTTTTTGTTTGTTTTAGTTCCTCTAATTTCTTTTACTATTGCCCACGCACTTTTAGATTTATTGTCAGAATTCTTAAGTCTTTCTGAGTAATCATGTTTTTTATTGTCTTGAAGTAGCCTATTGTACTCTTTTTTCTTAAGTTTGTATATTTCATCATACCTATTATCTCTATTTTTAATTATATATAAAACATCTAGTTCTCTCTTACATTTTTTAATTTCATTATTTGTATTTAAGCTTCTGTTTTTAGTTTTCGTAATTTCTTTTTTAATATTAATAGGGAAATAATGATTAAATTTTTCGATTATTGTAGTTTTGAAATAGTCCCATTGATAATTAATGTCAGTTTTTGGTAGATTATATAATCTGTCCCATTGTATTCCTTTTAACGAATTTTTAAATATAACGAAATATAATAAACCCCACACCTATACTATTAACACAGTGTAGTTTCTTTTAAATTATTTTCCTAAAATGTTATAAACAAGCAATTATTGATATAGAATATTGTTAATTAAATTGAATGTAATATTTTGATTATCGGAAAAAACCCAGACACAGAAATTGTTTACATTTATTTGGTAAATAAATATTAATATCAGATAAAATTTACTTTTATTCAAGTTTATTCGTAAACAAATAAAGGGCATTCGCGAAAAAACATCTCTACAGATTTTAAGAATCTATCTACAATTGCCCCAACACCTAACCAGTAAATAATACAAATCTTAATTTTGTAAAGAAAAATATATATGAAGGTAAATTTTCGACTAAATATTTTAATAATGATAAATATTGAGCAAAGCAAAGTGTAAATAAATATTTGATCTTGAATCGAGATAAAATTGTTTCACAAATATAGAGAATGTATAACTTTCTCCGATTTTTTTTTAATTTAGTAAATCACTAACGTCACATAATACACAAGGTATTAGTTTAAGTACTTACACTTTGGCTTCTGACAGTGTACCTGAGCTTTGGTTAAGAAAAAATCTATTGTAATCATTTGATTGTGACATGTAAAATTTGAATAATTCATTTTAATAGTCATTTTTATGAATATTCTTACCAGAAAAATAATTTTGAAATGATTCCGCATCTTTCAATTGGATGTTTCTGTTTTTTCTGTTTCAGTAATGTTTCCTCCTCCATATGTTAATTCATATAACTAAAACAAAAATTCACTTTTTTATATTTATATTATATTTATAACTCCACTAATTTAAAATAGCTAAAGGACAATGTAGAAATGTTTTCTTGAAGACCTAATTTCAATATCTTAATTGTTTTTCAACTCGCGAGGTCTTAAAGTCGAGAATTGTAGTTTTATGGATTTCAAATGATTGCTTTTATAACCTCAAAATAACTTGATGATAATTTTACTCTGGAAGAAATGTGCAAAGAATATGTAGAAATGTCATCATAAAGACAGAATTTCAATACCCTAATTGGTTTTCAACTGGTAAGGTGCCAAAGTCAATATTTGGATTTTTAGGTATTTGATAGGTATATAGTTGCCTTTATAACACTAGTATTTTAAAATTACTTAAGAGGAATTTGTACTACACTATAAAACAGTCCTTAAATTTTTAGGTTCACTTTTTATTTTGAGAGAATGAAAAATAAGTACATTGGTAAAGGTCTAATCTATGTTCCTATGCTCTCACTGTTTCAAAATTTTATTCCATGTATTTGATGATTTTCACATTTTTTTTAGAAAAGAACCAAAGCAAATTTCGAAAAAGTGAGAACTTAGGAACATAGATTGGATCTTTATCAACAAATACAAATTTTTCATCCACCAATAATGGAAAATAAACCTTGAAAGTTAGGGACTACGAAACCCATGCATGACAACATTTTGCTCTGGAGAGTGGCGCCGCTCTCAGAATTCAAAGGAAATAATCATTTATAAATAGGGATAAAATACCGGGTGTCCCAGAAGTTTCTGACCCATTTTATCTCGAAACTCTTTTTATATTTTTTCAGTATGAATGTTTATTTATTTAAAATCTTATATAGGGTGTTTAAAAAAACGGTCTTTTTGAAATGCAAATAACGTCGATTTTTTTAACGACACACCCTATATATTTTTATTCTATCTGAAAGGTGAACTCTTTCCCTTTCCGGTAATGTATAATATGTTGAAGTTATGGGCAGTTATGAAAACATCTACCATTAGATAATTTATATGTTAATTTTTAGTCAAATTTGGTATACATTTTTCAAGTTTGCTTTGTTATTTTCTATAATTATTTAGTTCGATAAGTTACGAGATATTTGCAGTAAAAATGGGTCAGAAACTTCTGGGACACCCGGTACATTCAAAGTTTACGAGGGATAGACGGATGGATGAAGAATTATAATTTCTGTGGAATATTAAATTATCAAATACTCTTCTCTCTGAAACTTTTCGAATTTTAATTCTAAAGTAGTTCTCAAAAAATTGATATAACAAAAGATATAATAATAATTTACTGTTCTCCCTCGACTATTCACTGTTGGGTTCTAATTAACAATGCTGTTTCTAAAGTGGCGCTGGGAAACAGTAACAAAGCAGAGGCGAAATAACAAAATAATAAAAAAAATAATAATTTACTGTTTCTATAGTAATCGGGACAGGTAGAGATTAGAGATTAAAAATTTGTTTTGAAATGAAATCATAATTATTAATGAATTATTGATCGATTCTTCGAAAGATAATCCCCACCCATCGAATTTGTAAAAGTAGTTGGTAACTATTTTAAGATTCGTAAGTAAAATAAAGTTTTTAGGCATACAAAAGTAAAAAAAAATCTTTCTAATAAAGTATTTTTATTAAAAATAAATAAATAAATGTTAATACTTCTAATATAAGTATTATTATTTATTTGGGACTTAACTAGAAAACCAGTTTCAAAATTTAATAAAACTACCTGATCTGAAATTAGTGGTTTGTGTACGGGAAGAGCTTTGCCATGATCCCGATTCTTGAGTTTATTTCCTACTCTAACCTATATCGCTCACATAAGTTGTCCAATACAGGAAGTCAAGAATAGGGCAATGTTTTTTGACGTGCGTAATTGATAACTAAAACCACCTCTAGCCCTTTAGTTAACTGAAGAACACAGTCGTAAAAAACATTGAAGAATGAATAAATTTTATGGCCTCCTATAACACTTTAAAATTTAAAAGGGTGCTGTAAAACAGACGTGGAAATATTTTCTCATGGTTTTCAATTGGCGAAGAGATTGTCAAAGTCGATTTTTACTTTAAAGGGATTTGATTTAGTTGCCTTTATAATCCCACTTTAAAACTATTGCAACTAAAAGTTTAAAATTTGAAAGATCTTTGATGGGATAACACACTTGAGAGAAAGAGTCGAATTTGTAACCATAACAATAAAATAACCGACCTCTGTTTCTAAATATTGTTTATTTTAATGCAGTTGTAGAGTCAGTGGTCTATGTGCTAAAGTTTATTTAATATTTTTAATGATCACCACTATCAATAGATTTCGAAAACTGACATCAACCTTTCACCTAACTTCTGTGTTATGAAACACATATATTTGACAGAGGTTTAAAAAACCGAGATATAGACATACATGGAATTATCAAAAATTTGAAGTAAATGTTAAAAAGAAAATCCATATTTTTGATAATATTATTAGCTTAAAATAGATAAAAATAGTTTTGTGGAAATGAAGATTGTCTAGTTGAGGCTTGAGATGTTCCCATAATCTCTTCCGGTATTCATCAAAATATTAGCAATACTCGCCATATTTATATGATATTTTAAAATGTATCGTCACGTCAATGTACTGCTTTCTCGAGATAAGTTAAGATGCTAGACTTTGTCATTAAAGTGCAATGTCTATCTGTGAATAAAAAAATTCTTAGACTTACTTACTCACAAATATCGTTATTCCTTAAAAAAATTACACGTATGTTTTGAGTGCACTTAAACACGTTTACTGTAGCACATTTATTTTAATACTGCGGTGTCATTGAGCTTTGCAAACCAAATAAATCTAAAATGTTTTGTTAGTATTGGATAAGTCGTATCTTATTAGTGACAGACGATTGTTTTTTTAATTGTATAATAAAGATAACAAGTTAATAATATTTCTCATAATACTCATATTTACTAAAGAAATAACGGTTTACTGAAAGAGAAAACTCCATCCTTTGTTTTCATTTTGGAAAAAGAAAAAATCAAAGACAAAAGATGGATGTTCCGCTAAAAAAATTATTTGTTGTTGTGTTATAAAATTATTACAGTAATATTGAAAGAGAAGATAAACACCACATTTTAAGTTCATTAAAATTAATTAATTACAATTTAGGTACTCCAGTGAAACATGAGAAATGAAGTTTCTCAAAAAGATTAAAACAAAACTGGAGAAAAATGAAATAAAAAAATTGGAAGACAAACAAATCAAGACATTATCATAGGCAAGATCACAAATGAGTAAATTTTGATTACAAATTATTCTGTAATATTTTGAAAAACACCATTTGAAATGTATAAAATTTCAGGGAACATTCAAACATGCCACTTGGACGCGCGATAATGAGGTTACGAGTGCTATTAATTGCTCATTTCATTGTTGCCGTTTTCAATATTTCGCGGGATTTCATATTGTAAGTTCCATATAATATATTCAATTCATTTCAAATAACATTAATTTGTGAATAACTGAGATCTAATATCTGCGTGTAAAGTTGAGAAATTCAAATAGAATGTTTGGTAAACGCTGTAACCATTTTCACCTTCTAGACTGCTTCCTGCTTCGGATTATTTTATATATTATTTTAACATAACTGGAGTATTTTTACGGGATTCTTTAAAAAAGAACTACACAGAGAAAAATTAAAATCTATATTCAAGAGAAGCTTTGTACTCGGAAGATTATACTTCTTTAATGTAAAGCACAGTTTGCGCCAAATAATATTTCTTGATACAATAAGAAAATAAATTATTTCATCCAAATGTAGAATTAACAAATCCAAGAATGTTTTTAAGTTTGTTTTAAGTATAATTTGCTCTTAAAACTGACCAATGCGTACTTGATCCAATGTTTTAGATGGGCAAAAACCAAGGATAATGATCCCGGTGAGCCTGTCAAAAGACACCAAAGTATTTCAAGCAGAAGTAGCAGCAATACACCTCTGCATAGGAGAAATAAACAGACAAGACAGCATAGGTCAGTCCGTTATTATATTCTCCGACAGTCAGGCAACACTAAAAGCACTAAAGGCCACCCAAGTAAACTCCAAACTTGTGTGGGACTGTGCCTGTGCCCTGAATGAACTAGCTAACCGCAAGAAAGTGACCCTCGCATGGGTTCCAGGACACAAAGGGCATCGAGGAAATGAAAAAGCCGACGAACTGGCCAGACAAGGCTCGTCAATGGCATTTTATGGTCCAGAACCCTTCTGCGGTATAGCAAAAACAACAGTTAAAAAAGCAATCAGCAAATGGGTGGAAAAACATGCCCAAAGCTGGTGGGAACAATCCCCAGGACAGAGGCAGGCAAAAAGGTTTCTCAAGAAACCATCGCCTACACTCACGGCAGTCCTACTAAGCAAGGATAGAAGGTCCATAAAAGCAATAGAAGGCATGCTTACAGGACACTGTAAACTCAACAAGCATATGAAAAACATAGGTCTGGCAGAAGAAACCTCATGCAGGTTTTGACAGACAGAGGAAGAAACCTCAATCCATATTCTATGCGAATGCGATGGAATAGCAAGGACAAGGTTTTCACAGAAGGGAACGGAATACCCAGAGGCAGAGAGCTACGTTGAAGAGCCACTGTCAGGGATCCTAACCATACTTAAAAGGACGAAGCTCGCGCAAGTCATCTAATTATCAGGGGAAACACAATAGATCTGCAAAGGTCGCAGTGGAAATAGGCCATCTACATCTACATCTAATAGAGAAACCTAAAAGGTAGGTGACCTTAGATTAAATAAATTAAAATTATCTTTTAATACAAAGCAGTGTTTTTAATTCTTTCATACTAATGAAATCGTGCCAACTGAATAGAAAAATATTCGTCCAAAAGTTTTATTGCAGGAAATATGAGTGATTTCCTATCTCAAATGTATTTCGAAAGAAAAAAATAAATCAATATTCAAAAATTGATTTATTATATGTTTTGGCTAAAATATCATTTACGTGAACTGAACTATTGATAACTTAAAATATTGTTTTGTGAACTATCAAAATGTTATCTTTTAACACACACACTTTTTTTGATTAAAATGTAAATTTATTGACACCCATTTAAATAAAAATTTTTGTTTTTCGTTAATGTGTACAGGGTGAGTCACGGTAGACGCCACGGTCCATAGTGGCTATTCGGTTAATATTTTGAAAATTTTGTTTATTCATGGATGTGAGGGTTGATAAAGGCTACATTTTAAAATTATTTTGAATTATACAGGTTGTCCCAAAGAAATGTGGCATATCAAAGTTATATTATTTCTTATGGAAGACCTTATATTTTATTACATTTACAGATTATACGTTAAAAATAAGATAAACTTCTTAAGTATTCCCTATACCTAACCTTTTTACTTTTCGAGATATTTTGATATTTCTAAAAATGGAAGTACTTACAAGAAAACCACTAACTTGAAAACATATGGAATCAGCCAAATCTAATTTTAACTGAAAAAAATTAGACTAATTGAAAGCAATAATGTATTTAGAGATTCTCTAATGACATATTCAAATGACAATATCGTTCTTATTTTAAATAGGACACCCTATATTTTGTAATCCTATTATGAGGCAAATTATTTTACCTTTTAAAAATTATAATGCCTAAATCTATTAATTTTGGACTTATTTTTATTTTTGTTAAAATTTACATTCTTTTTCCAACGGAATGCCTAAATATAACACCCTGTATTTGATCAACTTAGACTGTGATCCGAAAAAATTACAGATGAATCCCCTTTTCATAATAATGGATTAGTTAACCGTCATAAATTTCATTATTATGATACTCAAAACCAACATTTGTCCCACACAATAGATCATCAGAATCGGTGGAACATTAATGTATACGGTGGAATTATAGGCGACCATATTTCTTTGATGGCCTTTTAAATGGGAGGAAATTTTTGCAATTTTAAGAAAAAGTTTCTGGGAACTGTTGGAAAATGTATCATTAGTTATTAGACAAAAAATGATGTTGCAATAGTCTAAGCTGATCAAATACTGGGTGTTTATATTTAGGCATTACGGTGGAAAAATAATGTAAAATTTAACAAAAATAAAAATAACTCCAAAATTAATAGATTTAGGCATAGTAGACCTTTATAATTTTTAAAAAGTAATGGAATTTGCTACATAATAGGATTATAAAATACAGGGTGTCCTATTTAAAATAAGAACGATATTGTCGTTTGAATATGTCATTAGAGAATCGCTTCATTTTGGACGCCCTGTATAATTTTAAACAACTCTAAATACATTATTGCTTTCAATTTGTTTTGGGAAGTTCCAAATAATGCCAAATTTGGAGACCCAAACTTATTAGGCCACACCCTTCAGATGGGCCTGTCCCAACTTATTGTAGATTTAAGTTGGCTGAGAAATTGTATGTGGACTGTATATAGGTTGTAGCGAAATTATACACTGATTACTTGAATTTTATATATTAACGATAACTTCGTAAAAAACAAAACACTTTTCAACAAACATAGAATATAACAAAATTCAAAACTGTGTTTGCAATTGCTCAAAAAATAACTGAATGTGAATACGGGTATGTATGTAATATTATGCAATTTGTATAAGTTAAAAATTGATGAATTTATTACGTATGAAACAGTCCAATGATTACGACCTGTTTATACGGAGATAGAAGTTCTACTGGTTTAAATTTATTACGTGTGGACAGTCCAAAGATTACGACCTGATCCACACGGAGTCTGATGTTGTACTGATTTTATTTTAGATTTATTTGAAACGCTTGCCGTTGGACGAAATCCCTTCGGCCAATTACCGCTAACCGTTTGCTGCTTTGTTGTTGGCAACTTGCAGTCTCGCCAATGTGTCGCGATGTATGTAAAGGCGGCTGCCGACAAGGGCGGCTTTTAGCATTGAAGTTTATCTCTTCGGTGAGTTACTTCCGCGTTGATTATCTGCGCGATGGCCTTGATTTACGATGCGTGTTGTACTGTTGCTGTGCTGGGCATGCTGGGCACTTAGGCGTGCGGTTTGGTTATTTTTATTTCCTTTGTCGCCATGGGCGTAGGTAAAAATGTTCGAACACAATTATTAGTCTAATTTTTTCAGTTAAAATTGGATTTGGCTGTTTCCATAGGTTTCCAAGTTATTGGTTTTCTTGTAAGTGCTTCCATTCTTAGAAAGTTGTATCTTATTTTTAACGTATAATCTATAAATGCAATAAAATATAGAGAAATAATATTACTTTGATACGCCACACTTTTTTAGGACAACCTGTATATTTCAAAATAATTTTAAAATGTAGCCGTGATCAACCCACATATCCATGAATAAACAAAATTTTCAAAATATTAACCGTTTAGCCACATTGGACCGTCGCGTCTACCCTGTATAATGTTCAGAATAGTCGTTTCATTCAAATTTTCTCAAACTATAGATAAAATACAATAGAAAAATTTGTAAAAAATATTATAATTAGTAAATCTATTTACTGATAAGTATACCTCCACCTCATGGTTAACCCTTCATAAAAAAATTTCGTCCTTACAATATTAAAGCTTTTCACACTATATCTCTTAATTCTATAAAGTAAACTAAAAGTAAAAAATACAAACCTTAAAAGTGAAACTTCTTAACTCTATGTTAAAATTTTTCGAAAAACACTTTGCACTAACCTCTTTTTAAAATTTATAAGTACGATCCACAGTCTGTGATGGTAACTCTCTAGGAAACGGAAGATTTAAAAAAATTTAATATAATATTTAATAGACAACATGGACAAATGTTATTGACTTTATTTTGTAATCTAGAGATAGGACCTTGATATAATTATACATTTGAAAAACATTTTTTGCAATATATATTTAAATCATTGGAAATATTTACATTAGGTTTTATCTTAAATTTATTGTATTGATAGAACAAAAATACATTTTAAAATTGATAATTCTAACAATCCTATTTTTAGAAAACTTAGAAAAGAGAGAGAGAAGGGGGAGAGGGGGGGGGTGAAAGACAGAAACTAACTCATAACATGAGACATTTTAGTGCCTTTCTGACTACTTCTTAAAACTCGGCATAAAGAACTATCCGTTATTTGGATAAAAAAAAAAGAAATATATCGAGGGTATTAACCCAATTAAAAGACCAAAACAACCCTAAGATTAGAACCAATAAGTACACAAATTTCGGCCGTTAATTCTAGAATTCCAATCAAGAAATGATAATAGTAAAAATCTATGGAAAACTATTGACTCATTAAATATTAAAGGGAAACCTAGAATTCAAATATCTGAACCTAGAATTCAAATATCTGAAACATTAAAAAACTCTCATCAAATAAATGCAAAATAATTGTGCCGATACCACAAACTTTTATAAAGCTAACAGATTCAACCACAATTTTCAATTCTCTTTCACCCTCCCTACAATTGAAGAAATATAGGATCTGACAATATTTCCGCTAAAATGTTGCAATATTGTTTGCCAGTTGTTGATCCATTCTTAACAAACATCATAAACTGTTGTCTAGAAATTCGTTACTTTCCAGAACCTTGGAAACATTCAATTGTTAAACCGCTACCGAGACTCAATAACCCCACTTCTTTTAGAGACTTGCGCCCAGTAAGCATTCTTCCAGCGATTTCAAAAATTATTAAAAAGGTGGTTCCAAAACAAATTTACAATTACATGATAGATAATGGTATTATACCTAAGTTTCAGTCTGATTTTTGTAAAGGACACAGTACGACTACATTACTTTTAAATATTAGGTACTGATTACATAATTAGGTCATTAGATATGGGAATGGCCACAACTGTATCATTACGATCTATTCAATGAAAATATTTTCAACTTCCGGTTACTTCCGGTTATACCGGAAGTAGACATCAACTTTGTTATTTCAAATGGCATGTATAATTTTTCTTTTTATTTTTGCATTCAGCATCAAATTTTGAACACAGGTCTAAGTTTAACAGTTTCCGAGATATTTCAGATTTTTCTAAACTTTTTTGAAAAACACGCATTTACTTTAATTTCCGTATCTGGCTTAGTTGTTAAGCTATTAATTTCAAATTTTACACAGATTGTGAGAATATTCTTTTAGCTTGCGGTGAAACACCAAATGCGATATTTTATACAGGGTGTCTAGAATGGAGCGTCCAATATTCATATTTTCAATTGTCAATAAGTCGATAATTTCAAATGAAACACCATGTATTTTATTATCATGCCTGAATCAGTTTTTTATTCTCTTTCGATCTACATTAGTATTCCCTATACCTAAAGTTATGTATTTCTGAGTTATTGCTAGATTTATTATAATTTGGAGATTTTTTACATAAATTGGTGTCTAATATAATCTAACGTGCTATGAAAATTGAAAAGACAGTTGTAATAAACAAACTACTTGACAATTAGATTATTTTATTTTCTAACTTCGTTCAATTTGTAGTGAAAATGGCTTTTCTGGGTTGAATGAAGATTTATTAAATCTGGTAATGATTTATGGTATATGCAATAGCATAATTAGTCCGTACGTGCCAATTATTCGCAGATACTCAGAAAACGCAGACCCAATAGGCAAATGGTCAGGAATATTATAGACAATCTTTTATTGCACGGATCGATTAAACCAAAAGTTAAAAAGACCAAATCAAAAGTTGATGAAGAATTGGAAATAGTAGTCTTAGCTTATTTTCGTGCTTTTCCAAATGCGTCATTGCGTGATGCAAAAGTTAGTTTTAGAGAATCTTTTAAAACAATTCATAGCATCTTCATTACTGTAACCCAGAAGAGCCATTTTCACTTACAAATTGAACGAAGTTAGAAAATAAAATAATATACTTGTCCAGTAGTTTGTTTATTACATCTGTCTTTTCAATTTTCATGGCATGCTAGATTATATTACCCACCAATTTATGTAAGATATCTCCAAATTATAATAAATCTAGCAATAACTCAGAAATACGTAACTTTATGTATAGGGAATGCTAATGCAGATCGAAAGAGAATAAAAAACTGATTCAGGCATAATAATAAAATACAGGGTGTTTCATTTGAAATTATCGACTTATTGAGAATTGAAAATATGAACATTGGACGCTCCATTCTAGACACCCTGTATAAAATATCGCATTTGACGTTTCACCGTTTCACATATTCTCACAATCTCTGTATAAAATTTGAAATTAATAGCTTAACAACTAAGCCAGATACGGAAATTAAAGTAAATGCGTGTTTTTCAAGAAAATTTACAAAAATATCAAATATCTCGGAAACTGTTAAACTTAGACCTGTGGTATATTAACAATTTTTTGTTCGAAATTTGATGCTGAATCCAAAAATAAAAAGAAAAATGGTACATGCCATTTGAAATAACAAAGTTGATGTATACTTCCGGTATAACCGGAAGTTGAAAATATTTTCATTGAATAGATCGTAATGATAAAGCCCCGTAACCCAATTTTCAAATTTCAAATATCTATAGTTCTCTATATATGGCTAATGAGCCACCTTCGTGACACACCCTGTATATGATCAAACAAAAAAATATATTAACCAGAAAAATGAGAAAAATTTCATTTAAAAAAATACTAAATACTAATTTTGTTTATAATTATAATATTTGGGTAAATAAAATCAACTTATTTTTAAATAAATACTTTTAATTCTAACAATAATAAATTGTTTGGTGTAAACAGATCACAAGTTTGAATAAATTTGTATAAAATTAAGTACCTAGTTATCTTGTTGGATGTAGATTTCTTTTATTAAAATTATCCTCAGCGATAGCATGTAAGTTAGCGGCCATTGTACTTCCCGTTTGTTTAACCAGGCTATAAAAAACGCCTTTTTTCTCTAAAAGGTTATGAGGATGGTCAAATTCTACTGCCTCTCCAACATCCATTACTAAAACTTTGTCAGAATCCATGATAGTATGAAGCCTATGAGCTATCGTTAACACTGTACAATCAGCGAATTTTTCTCTAATGGTATTTTGTATAATAGCATCAGTCATTGGATCGATATTAGCTGTAGCTTCATCTAAAACTAAAATTTTATTTCTTCTAACTAAAGCTCTGGCCAAACAGACAAGCTGTCTTTGTCCTACGCTGAAGTTAGAACCGCCTTCTGCCATTTTACTGTCTAGGCCTGCTGATAATTCATTTACAGCGTGTTTGAGCTCAACTTCGTCCAGTGCATCCCATAAAATCTAAAAAGTAAACAATTTCATTTTAATTTCTGTAGGAATAATCTATGTAGTTGTAGTAGTAAAACTTCTGTTAATTTTCTTTATCCATATTTTTCAAAGTTCGCAACAATTTTCTTTTCACCATTTTCTTGATTTTTCATCCCTAATTCTACTAAATTGTTTTCGTAAATTTTGATGACGTTTGATTGAATATGTCTGTTAGGTATTTTTAATTTCGTACGATTTTTATTATGTGGTTTTATGTCTCTTGCAAAAAAAAGGAAAATTCTTAAAAATCCGCTAGTGAGGCTATCGAACACAATATCGGGATCTTACCAAAAATCATTTACTTACTTCATCACTGTGCTCGTCAAACGGATCTAAATTTTTCCTAAGAGTACCAGAAAATAACACTGGCTCTTGAGGAATGATGGATATATTCGATCTAAGAACCCCCAACTCCACATTTATTGTATCTATACCATCAATAAATATGCTACCATCGATATCAGCTAATCTGAAGAGAGCCTGGATTAAAGAACTTTTTCCAGCTCCAGTTCTTCCTACAATACCAATTTTTTCTTTCGGTTTTATTTCAAAATTAAGGTTTTTAAGAACGCAAGGATCATCTTTCGAGTATTTAAGATACATTTGTTTAAATACAATCCCTCCTAAGCTAGGCCAGTTTAAGGGAGATTCTTTTTTGTGATCATCTATTTCCTTTGGTAGATCGGCGTACTCTTGAACTCTTTCTACTGAAGTCATCTGGTTCTCAAGCTCACTCCATTGACGCATACCCCACTGGAACATTCCAGAAAGTGTTATTGCTTGTGTTAGAGAGAGACCTACGTTGCCTCCAAAGGATTCTAAAAATAAAATATTGGATACAAACTGACAAGCAACCTTAGTAGTGTTGAAATGAAAGAAAACATGTGCCCAAAATATTTATTACATGGGATAAAGAAGGATTCACATGAACTTTAAACCGTCTTTGGTTTACTATTTACCTGTTTGTATGAATAAAATGCTGATCACAACCATAGCTATGAAGACGATACAGTGAAGATCTAACCAGAATCCAAATGCTCTATTTGCCGTCAAAAACATGAAGTAAGCAGATGTGTAGTCGTTTTGAAAATTGTCAAATTCTTTAGTTAATATTTGTTCAGCTTTAAATGCTCTAATCGTTGTAAGACCTTGTAAAGAAGCTGCTAAGTGGGTATAAATTGGACTTCGAGCTAAAAAAAATTGAATGATAAAAAAATAATCTCACAAATACGTATAAAAATACGTCCAATTCAAAAATCGATGCCATTATTTTTTTCGAAGAATAAGATAAATCCCAAAATAAAATCCATGCGAAATTAAAAATCAAACAAGGGGGAAAGTTTAGATAATAGGTACATCTATAACATTTGTCTCTCTCACTCTTCAATGTGTTTGACGCGTTAGAGATAGAGATACGTCATCAAAAACTTTGTGGATTCAAATCGGCAAACGTTGCTAAAAGTCTGTTTACATTACTTTTCTTTAAGTTGGACAAACTATAGAAGAAAAAATAAGCGTTATGTAGCAGATCTAAATTTATACAGGCCATGATCTCATTGATCTCCCTTCTCAAAATATATTTCTGCATTGTTAATAAATGAAGTATTTTAATAATGGTGTAACTAATATTTTTAACACAAAACAGTTACTTACTTATAGCTTCTACTCGTTTGATTTGTCTACTAGAAGCTAAAAAGGCTTTTCTGATAAAAAAAAAGATAATTAAAATGACACCAGTGGGTAGCAAAATCCATGGATTTACTGTTGCAATGACACATATGGTTCCGGTTACTATAAGACCAATCTAAAAATAAAAATACCAATGATGAATGAATATTAGGATCAGGAAAGCTATTTCACAAATGCTTACTTACCCCGACGGTATCTACCAGACAGTTAGGCAAACTTTCATCCAGACACCCAACGTCTTTGGAAAATCTATTTAAGATTCTTCCAATTGGATTTGTATTGAAAAATAACATTGGCGAATAAACGATTTTTCCAAACATATTATTGTGCATTTTAGTAGAAGCTGATAAACAATATCTAAAGAACCAAATGGATCTAGTAACAGCTAGAATTGCAGTTGTAACTATTAAAATACTGTAGATGATCAAAGAATTATTCTCAGTTAAAATGTCGCTCCAAAACATTTGATTAGTATTATTCGATGTATCACTTATCGAAACTGATTTATTATAGATTTGGTTTGAGTGTGAATTTGAGCTATTTTGTTCGACTCGCCATTGCTCTACATTAACCCTAAAAAATATACACATAGTCAATAGATAAAGAAATACTAAAAAGGGTAAAAAAGGGATACGTAAATATGCTACTATCTATCATCAAAACTGATAAATGAAGCCCAACAAAGATGTTAGACAACTTAGCAATGTATAAATGACCAATATGGATGTTTAGAAAATAAATATTGAGAAAACTTACCAAGTTGTAAGAAAGATATCAGATAAACTCCCAAAAACTTGAGCAGCTGCAAACGTACATAATAACGCAACAGCCTTTAACATATTTCCACCAGATTTAAAATAATTTCTATAAACCTTTCCAGATATTTTCCCAGTAGCTCTTTCTTCTTTTGTCTGCTCTACAATCTCTTCTTCAGCTAACTCTTCCATATCAGAGTGTACGGATTCTGTTCTAGAACGTTTTCTAGTATCTTGTTTTTTCCCCTCCTCTTCAGATGAAGCTAGAAGCTTCGTGAAAGAAGTATCCGATTTCTTTAAAGCTAGGTAGGTACCGGAGGTTTGAACTCTACCATCTTCCAGTAAGTAGATACAGTGAGCAGAATGTAAATATTGGAGTTGATGGGTAACCAATATTACGCATTTATTTTTTAGATAGCCAGTTATACAATTTTTAAAAAGTTGTTTTCCCACGTGAGTATCAACTGCTGATAGAGGATCATCCAAAAGGTAAATATCTGAGTCTTTGTAAATAGCTCTAGCCAAATTTAGCCTAGCTCTTTGTCCTCCACTTAAAGTAACACCTCTTTCTCCTACTAAAGTACGATCTCCATGAGGAAATAGGGAAAAATCTCTTTCTAAAGCACAAACATTGATTACCTCAGCGTATCGAGCTTCGTCATAACTATTTCCAAAAAGAATATTCTGTCTAACGCTGCCGCCAAATATCCAAGGTTCTTGAGATGAATAAGATATTGATCCGTTAATTTGTATCGATCCTTCACAAGGGTCTAGTTCTTTCAAAATAACATGCAAAAGCGTAGATTTTCCTCCTCCAACGGGACCTACAACAGCTATTAACTGGTTAGATTTTGCTTCAAAATTAATTCCCTCTAAAGTATTGTCTGTAAAAGATTTTATCCACCTAACAGCAACATTCTTTAATTTAATTCCAACTTCTTTTTTGTCTTCTAATTTTATTTTTGGTTTTTCGCTATTTCCATTTGGTAGAGTAGATGTAGTATCAACATCTTTGGATAATTCTTCTAACATTAAGAACTTCTGTATCCTAGATATTGAGACTCTGGTCTCGGCAAATTGAGTGACCGCTTGTGGGAATTGTTGTGTAACGGCTACCCTCAAAAAACCATAAAAAGATGTGACAGTGTAGGCGTAGGCAGCTGTTAAACGGTGTCCAGTTAAAACGTAAGTCAAAACACACAAAAATACGGCGTTGCGACTCATGGTAATATTGCACGATAACATTATAGCTCTAATGGTGGATGTGTAGTAGATTTCATTAATCTCTTTCCTGGAATAAATAAAGTAAACAATAAATATTTTTCATATAATATACTCATTTTATATTAACTTAACACATAAAATATTTTAACATTTAACTTCATTACCTAATAATTCTTTAAGTTGGCTTCTTCAATGAGGTATTAGGCAAAACAGGCACTAGTGTCTAGGCCACTCCTCACCTGAAGATGCTAACCACTTAAATATTAACATTATTAATTATTATTATATAAATGTACGATCTGTTGTATGAGTGTTAGAAAATAAATTTGAATTTGAATGTGAATATTAGCAAATTTTTCGCATTTTCACACACTTGTTACCCTTTCCGCACTAATTTTTGTTTGCAAATTTCTGTATTGCCAAACGATTTTTCACCAACAATTACCCCCTTTGTGTGGATTTTGATTTTGATAATATTGCATATATTTTTCTTGAAACAAAATCAGCTTACGTTATCTCTACTATTACTAACATTAAATAAAATTCAAAAAAAAGTTTTACTTACTTCCTTACGAATTCAACCAGTTTGGCAAAAGGTTTTTCCCATGTATACATTTTTATAACTTGGATTCCAGATATAACTTCATTCATTAATCTAACTCTTTCATCTGTACGTATAGCAGTTCTTAGTCTATACTGCGAAGTCAATTTAGCCATATACACTAAAAAATGAACATTTAAATATAATCCATTCACAATTTATCTTAAATCAATCAAATTTTAGATCAAATCCAAAGAATAGCATGCCTCAACATAACGGGGGGCATGAGAACCACACTAACTAGAGCAATTGAGGTGATCCTTGGTCTCACCCCCCTTGATATATTTATTAAAGAGGCTGTGGTGATGGCCATGATACGGCTACGCTCTACAGGTATACAACCTGACGTAGGATCTGGTCAGTCGAGGCGTAACTTGTGCCACGAGGTCCTTGGAGAGGTCCCACTGCTACAAGCCAACACAGATTCGATTGCACCAAGATATGCCTTTCAGAGGCCCTACAGGGTAATAACAAAAAACGTACAAGAGGCTACATTGGCAGCAGGTGCCTTGTGCATCTACACTGATGGGTCTAAAACAAATGAGGGGTCAGGCTGTGGAATTTATTCCAGATCCCTGAATCTCAATATAAAATGGGCAATGGGTTCTAATGCCAGTGTAGCTCAAACAGAGCTCACTGCTATCTCAATCGCCGCAAAAGAGACTACCAGTAGAAACATTACTGGTAATAATATTTACATCCTCACGGACAGCAGACAGGCACTACTAGCTCTTGATAGACCACGCATTACATCAGGTCTAGTACTAGAATGTCACCAGGCCCTGATCGAAGCTTGCAACAACAACGTGGTCACGTTATCTTGGATCAAAGGTCATGGAAAATCAAAAGGGAACCGTGCAGCTGACTCTTTAGCTAAGAAAGCAGCCTCCCAAAAACTTTTGGGACCTGGCACTTTCATAAGCTTATCGGCATGAGCTGTGGCTGACCTACTGAAGAAACACTCCCTTGACAAGTTTAAGGGTAGATGGGACGACGAAACAGGTTGCAAGCTAGCCAAGGAACTATTACAGTATCCGAACAGCGAAACAGCCAAAAAATACATGACTATGAACAGACAGAACCTGCGCACAGCCACAGGTATCCTGACTGGCCACTGTCATCTTCGAAAACACCTCTACAGGATGGGGTTATCTGACACTCCACTGTGTAGAGGATGTGAACAGGAACACGAGACTGTCGAACACATTCGTTGCGAATGCCCGACACTCTTACAAATGAGACATTTTCTTTTCGGCGAGCGGTGGCGAACACATGCCAACATGAGGGAGCTACCTTCAGGCGACGTCATCGCCTACTTTAAACAATAGGCTGGCTGACGAGCTAGAAGGAAGGGTCAACCTCAAAAGGACGCACAATGGGCCAAATGTGGCCTACGTGCTGTGGGGTGACCCACCCTTCTAGATTTACAGATACAAATAGATACAATTTATTTTGGCATTCCAGGACTTTTAGGCAACATGAAGCATGCGACATTGACAGGAATCAACAAGAAACAAGTCTCCTTGCCACATGCTGGGGGGGGGGGGGGTATATAAATAAATTAACTCCAACATTATAATAAAAATCTATTACAATTTTTTTTAAGTAAAGTAATTAAAGAAAGTAATGTCCCATTAATAGTTTATTTGTTACAGTAGTCTATATATACCAAATCACAAGGAACTAGAGATCTTCTGCTGTGTGAATTAACGGTGTTGAATATTGAAATGAATTATGATTAAGAAAATTCTAAGATTTTTTTACTTTTTAATATTCTTTTTTTTTACATCTCTGACATTTTTCAAAAATCTCAACATCTCACCATTTTTTTTGGTTCCTTTTACATAATTTTTTTATTCTTTTAAAATAAGCTTCCCATAATTTTGTCTCATGTTTTAAACCATAACAACATTCCAAAAATTTGTTTTCTTAATTTATTTTTATCTTGAAAAGAAAGAAAACCAAATTTTAATTTCTATTTTTTTCTTGATTTCTTTTCATATTCTTAAATTCTCTTCCTCTGCTATTTCAAAATTCATTTTTATTTTTATTTCTTTAATTTTATTTATTTATAAATGTCTCTTTCTATTTTCTTTATCTCTTCTCTATTTAATTTGTTCTCAGTTTCTTTTACTTTCATTTCTTTTTTCATCATATTCCCCAAATCTTCTTTGATTTCTTCTTTGTTTTTAATCATTTCATATAATCTTCTTTAATATTATTTATTTTATCTTCCATATTTCCAATTTTGTTTTGTATGTTCCTATGATCCATTTGTGCTAATTTTACTTGTGAAATTTCATAAATTTTTCCCCGTTTATATTCTTTAAAATTTCTTCTTTTAATGATTTGTCTAAATTTTTAACATTTTTCTTATTCTTCATTCCATCCTCTTTTATTTGATATATTCCTTCAATAAACCCTGTTTCTATTACTTTCTTATTTTTCTGCTCCTGTAATTCTTCTACATCTATTATTCTTGCAATTATTTCTTTTTTACTATCTTTTCTTGTTTCTTCTATATTTTTTTCTGTATCTTTTCTTAAATCTTGTCTGATTTCTTCTAAACTATTTCCCACACTTCTTATTTCTTTTTTTATAGTTTCTTCTAAATGTATCTAAATATATCTGTCTTCAAATCTTTCTTCAATTCTATCATACCCATTCGAATACCTGTTTTTATTTCTTACTTATCTCTTTCCATATTTTTTTCAATCTTTTCGTGGTCCATAATTAATTTAACGATGTTGTATATATTTTTGTATATATTTTTCCAGCTCTAAGAATCTATCTTGTCGTATTTATTTTATGCTTCAATTAATAAATTGCAATTCTTTTTGTAAGATCTTTGGTGATTATGATACGAGTTTGTTTAAGTTGTCCTCTTGCTTTTATAAAATCCATTTTCTTCTAATACAACACAAATTTCACTATTACAATTCCAGACTTTTTGGAATTTGTATTGGGATTTCTTACTCTGTAGATGTTACTAATATCGGTTAACATTTCACTTTCGTTTGTTGGCTCACTATATTAGTTACAATTGATACTAAACTTCCGTTTTCTTGTTCTGCAACTCCAACGAAACGAATGTTTTTTCTCCTTTTAAGAAATAAGGTGGAATTCTGCATTTTTTGGCATTTTTTAGCGAAATTTGAAAAATGACCTTTTCTTCGAAGCTCCATATCTCGGTAAAGAATTGACGTACTAACATGTTTGAATAGTCAAACTTGTAGGAAATTTAACGCTCTACAACAAAGTGTAGGAATGTCTTTGCCGTAGGATGTAAGGGAAAAAGCAATTAAGGAAAAACCGGAGGAAGGTCGAAAATTTTGCAGTTTTTCTCGCCTCCTCTTTTAGCACAGGGTCCTCGAGGTCGAAAACTTGAGAAAATGTTAATTAACCATCCCTGAACAACATCCCAAAGTTTCATTAATTTCCGACCTTTTTCCACGTAACTCCACATATGCCAACCTTTCGACTGGACTATTTGATAAGTTTCTAATTCATTTGATTTCAGTTTCCTGTTTTTTAATGGATTTGTTTAATTCAGTAATTTTCTTAGATATCTCACTTATCTTTGAATCTATTTTATCAAGTTTACTATCATTTTTTCTTAAATATTTGAAGACATACCTTTGTAATCAGTTGTTCAATATTAGATTGGTCCAATTGTGAGGAACTCTGACTTGTATGTGTGTTTTCACCCATATTGTAAGTGTGTGGATCACTTTAATCGAGAATTTTGCAATTTTCAGAATAGCCACTATAAAACATATGACAACTTGACTTTTTTTAGTTTGTAATGCCCAGTATTATCAATAGTTTATCACTTTTTATCAGACAAGGTCATTGAAAATTATATCGTGGACACAGAAACAAAACTCATTTCCTGGACATGATACAGTAATTTTTGTCTGTGAGATAAATTTAAGAATTATGAATATTATTTCTCATGTAATTTGACACGGAAAATTGAATCAATTTTTTTGCAGTTTCTTTTATTAATTTATTTTCCTTTTAATTATGCAGACATAAATCGTCTATAAAATAGTTCAATATTTTTTGTTAGTACTCACTTTGAAATGGAATAAAGCAGAGAAAAAACAGAGCTCCTACAAGGCCAGAAGGTCCAACGAAATAATACATCAAAACCATTACAATTACAGTTTCCGTGGGTGCCAACCACAAATTATGTATGAGCTGAGCAGAAAAATCAAATCTACCAACGTCATTGGACAATAAATTCACCATTTGACCGATTGTTGTTTCTGCTAGCGAACTTTTTGCTAAAAAAATAAAACCTTTTAAACTACTTTTACTTTTTAGTATAACTTAAATTCTCAAACAATACTCAGGTATAATCACAGACGATAGCCTATTGATAAGTATCAAAAATCATCATCATTAGTAGGTACATGACTACAGGCCTTAAAAACCCATGGCTTTTTCATAAAGATTCTTTCATTCTATTTTCTTTTTCGTAACTCTCATTTCTTACGTCAAATCTTCCGAATCTTTATCTTCTCATTTTTCCATGTTGTTAAGACTAATATTATATTAGTAGCTACTCAGAGAGTACAGATCTTCTATTTTTTTGAAGCTCGATACTCGATAGCTTGATAATCTGACATGCAGACAAAGTTTTATCCTGTCATGGTCTGCCAACATCCTCAGTTTTACGATGCATTTATAGTTATTTGCACTTTGCAAAATTGCGAATAACATAAGAATAAAAAGCACGAGGATCTCGTAAACGGTTAAAGGTGCAGGTTGGGGTAAATGGAATAAAAGTTGGCTACTTTGATTAACGTGGTGTATCCAGTTTCATAATATACGTATTTGGCTTATTTGAACAATCAAATTTGCGATTACGTTTTCTTTTTTTTTTCTCATTGAAGTATCAAAAAAATATTTGCTAAAAATAATAGAAGTATTGAATATCTTATAAGCCTGACTTCACTTGTAAGTATGCAAGACATCAATATTGAACTTACTCTCGTAATTTTTTTACGTATTGTAAATATTGAGTTCTAAATTAAACTCTTTTTCTTTTCTTAATAAGTTAGGCTTAAATCAGATCCATCGACATTTGTCTTACACGGTTTCAGTTAGAATAAAAAGTTTTTTTTTAAATAATACAGTATATTTTTTTGATATTTCAATAAATGGGACAAGACAAGACAAAAATCGCAAATTTAATTATTGTCTAAATAACCTGAGTACGGTCCTGTACAATACAGATTTGTATAAGTCATGGGATCCATCAAGGTAGGCAACTTTTGTTACATTTATCCAATCTTGCGCCTTCAACCCCCTTGCTTCAGCAATAAAATAAAACTAAATATTTCTCACTTAATTTCAAAGATTTTCGGTAGATCAAGGCACAAGCTGCTACTCGCATTTTCATTCCTAGAGTCATTACTCTCATTTGATAATTATGTATAGAAGTGACTTGAATCAAAGATGCAAGAACTATTAGAAATGAGCTAACATAAATGTCAGTTTGATTTACGTCTTTAGGATCCATTTCAAAAAAGGAAACGAGTCTGGAAATCAGCAAAGGTTGTGCTATCCTAAAAAAGAGACATATAAAATATAAACAAATTTTGTTTTTATCCTTACTTAATGAAGTCCGTAAAAGCGTTATATATAGCGTAGAAAAAAATTTCATATCTAAAAATGAAGAATAGAGCCCACAGAAGAGATGGTTTGGATTTTTTTAGTTCTTTGTCCCACGCTTCTTGCAGTTTTGTGCCAAGAAAACCTGATTTTTGTGTAGTTCTTGTTTGGTACATATCATCTTCGGTTAATTCTCTTTTCAGTCCCTTTGACAGATATCCAGGAAACCAACTGAAAATTAATAAATTAGATATAAAATTAAAAATGGATAAAAATTAGTAAAGAATTGATTTAATTATAAACTCAGAAGAAGAAATAAAAGATATATATTTACAAAACAATGAACAGTCAAGGGAATTCATAACAAAAATAGGATTGAAACAAGGATTTGCGACAAGCTCACTACGATTTTCAGTTGTATTGGATGAAGTTATTAAGGGATCAAATAAAAATTTATTATGACACACATATTGGTCAGTTTTCGATATTTAATTATAAGACTTTGTATGGTAGTGAGTTAAAATATTGAATTAAACTAATATCACGTTTATTGCCATGATTATATAGGAAAATGAGATACTTTAGTTTAAAAAAAACCACTTAAGGATACTTTTATTGATCATCAATTAATATTTACGGAATAAGGATAATATTAAGTAACAGAACTGATGAAAACGATACTAAAATGGGGCAAAGAGGTCATGAAAAGTGCAATAGCTGCAATTTCAAATAATGCCATGGGGTTTTTAAACGCCTGAAAGATGTTTAATGTGCCAACAAAAACATTGCATCTTCTTGCTGCTATGTATGATTTTCTAAGTTGTAAAAACCTTCAGAGATCAACATGAATTCGGTTGAATATATTTTACGGATTGAGAGACTATTTTAGTTTTAACTAGTCGTTTTATAAAAGGCTACTCAAATAGCAAAAAAATAATATTGTTGCACTGTTTTCAAAGGAAAATATATACTTTTCATTTGTTCGTGTTTGATCGTTAGAAAAAATAAAATTTATAGCACTTACCAAAAAAAAAATTGGGAAAATATATTAATTCTTTTTAACGGATGGGTTTTCCTAATTATCTGATTTTGCCTACATTCATCCATTATTGTTCTCTTCTTTAAACCTGGAATAAAAAATATTTAAGTACCTACTCAAATTAAATGTTTTTGGTATCTCTGCTTATTAAATTTCTAAATTAATATTTTTTTAAGTGTATTATTATTACAAATAATTTTTTATATTAATCCCAAAACATTCTCTTTAGCCTTACCAAAAATATAACAATAATTGGTATTGTAGCTGAGTGAACATATTTACATTTATAATGCGCATGCTCAAATGCCACGCTAATATGTCATATTGATAAAGTTCACTCATAACTATTTTTTGTTTTTAAATATAAGTACACCATGCGACATTTAAATTAGTAAAATTTTATTTTAAACAACCTTTTGAATAAAAGATCAACTTTATACTGCAGTTTTAATAAATCTAAAATTAATATTTCAGAATTCTAAATTAATGTAATCGTTAAAACCGGCATAATATGACCTAGAACATTTAATATCGTTTTTTTTTAATTTCTGATTACCAATACACACGTTTACTTTTATTGTCCCCAATAAGATGTTTTTAAATATTATAAATTTTTTTAAACTATTGGCCAGACTCACCCAATTGTAATTAAAAAAAAACTAACTGAACACCATGTGACAAACAGTATATTAAAATTTGTTCACAAATATTCTCTTAAACTTGACATAAAAAGATCGGTGAAGGCTACGTCAATTAAATTTAAAAATATATTTGGTTTACAATTTAACGCATTGTAAATATTTTAAAATTATTATTACATTATTATAAATTTAATTATTTAATTACATTGGCTACATAAAGTATCAAAATAATTAAACGAAAATAAATCTATTTATAAAAAGCCAGATTTAAACACTGTGTTCTAGTTTTAAAGCGAGATTGTGACACATTCGGTGTATTACAAAATATTTTTTCTCAATATTTCAAAATTTGTAATTGAAATTCCCATACCATATTTTTTTCTAGTTGTGGGCATTCCTGCGATGAGAATAACTCATCAACTATCAAAAGAACTTAGATAATTGTGACACATATCTAAAGAAAAACGATTATGGAATATTATCTAAAAAAATAAATCAATCTGGTTTCTCTCCTGGATAGTTATGTTCAAAGGTAACAGTTTCTGTTTTTGCTATGACTATCAGCCAAGGAAATAAATTTTCTCCACTTATAATAACAGAAAAGAAACATTCTCGCTCTTGAGATTGTAAGAAGATTCTGAAACACTTGTCTCTTATGTATTTATACGTATTTCATTCTTACTATAGAGACAGAATGTTCATTCCGTAATTGTTAAAAAAAATAAGGTTTGACATGAACGTCAAATTAACTGTCAGTATTAGTTGACGTGGTCTTAATATTGGTTTGTAAAAACTTTTAATTTATTAAAAAGGAGTAGAAAATCAAATGATTCATATATAGAATTTGAAAATACTCCTCCAGATATAAAAAAATATGCCGATAACATAACTCAAAGTTACCGCAAAAATCCAAGCCTGAATTTAAAAATACTACACAATGTTTCATTTTAACATATTCAATTCCTACTTTCTGTGGCCGTGGAGAAAGTACAGTCTGTTACTAAAAATTCGACACTCGTTCGACAACCTTGTTACAGAATATACTATTATTTTCATTATTATCTATTATCTATTGATTTAGCTCATCAGTCAAAGAAGAACGTTTTAACATCACAATAATTATTCATTATCAACATATTGTAGAATATTATTGTTATGCAATACTGCCAGTAATTGTGGGGCATCTGTATCTGTATCTGTAAATCTAAAAGGGTGGGTCACCTCACAGCACGTAGGCCACACTTGGCCCATTGTGCGTCCTTCTGAGGTTGAGCCTTCCTTCTAGCTCGTCAGCCAGCCTACTTGTTTAAAGTAGGTGATGACGTCGCCTGAAGGTAGCTCCCTCATGTTGGCATGTGTTAGCCACTGCTCGCCGAAAAGAAAATGTCTTATTTGTGAGAGTGTCGGGCATTCGCAAAGAATGTGTTCGACAGTCGCGTCTTCCTGTTCACATCCTCTACACAGTGGAGTGTCACCTCTAGAGGTGTTTTCGTAGATGACAGTGGCCAGTCAGGATACCTGTGGCTTTGCGCAGGTTCTGTCTGTTCATAGTCATGTATTTTTTGGCTGTTTCGCTGTTCGGATACTGTAATAATTCCTTGGCTAGCTTGCAGCCTGTTTCGTCGTCCCATCTACCCTTAAACTTGTCAAGGGAGTGCTTCTTTAGTTGGTCAGCCACAGCTGATGCCGATAAGCTTATGAAAGTGGCAGGTCCCAAAAGTTTATGGGAGGCTGCTTTCTTAGCTAATGAGTCAACTGTACGGTTGCCTTTTGATTTTCCATGACCTTTGATCCAAGCTAAAGTGATCACGTTGTAGTTTCAAGCTTCGATCAGGGCCTGGTGACATTCTAGTACTAGACCTGATGTAATGCGTGGTCTATCCAGAGCTAGTAGTGCCTGTCTGCTGTCCGTGAGGATGTAAATATTATTACCAGTAATGTTTCTTCTAGTAGTCTCTTTTGCGCTGAACTCTGTTTGAGCTACACTGGCATTAGAACCGATTGCCCATTTTATATTGAGATTCAGGGATCTGGAATAAATTCCACAGCCTGACCCCTCATTTGTTTTAGACCCTTCGGTGTAGATGCACAAGGCACCTGCTGCCAATGTAGCCTCTTGTACGTTTTTTATTATTACCCTGTAGGCATATCTTGGTGCAATCGAATCTGTTTTAGCTTGTAGCAGTGGGATCTCTCCAAGGACCTTGTGCCACAAGTTACACCTCTGACCAGATCCTATGTCAGGTTGTATACCAGTAGAGCGTAGCCGTGTCATGGTCATCACCACAGCATCCTTAATAAATATATCAAAGGGGGTGAGACCAAGGATCACCTCCATTGCTCTAGTTGGTGTGGTTCTCATGCCCCCTTTATGTTGAGGCATGCTATTCTTTGGATTTGATCCAATTTGTGTACGACTGTCCGCTGGCTAGCTTTGACTCCCCAGGAATTCGCACCGTACGTTAGCATAGGTCTTATGATTGCAGTGTAGATCCAGGCCGTAACCTTAGGTGACATTCCCCAGGTGCGGCCAATGGTTCTTCGGCACTGTTCATAAGATATGTATGCTCTTTTGACTCTGTTTTCTAGATGAGAGTTCCATGTTAACTTGCTGTCAAAGGTGACCCCCAAATATTTCACCTCTGCAGAAAATTTCAGTTTAGTATTTAGGAGCTTTGTGGCCTCGATGTTTGCAAGCTTCCTTTTATTCGTGAAAAGAACCGTCTCTGTCTTTTTTGGGTTTATTGACAGTGAGTGGTCTTTGCACCACTGTTCTATGATGTTAAGTGCGTCTTGCATTCTAGCACAGAGTATTCCTTCAAATCTTCCTGTTTGCAGAAATCACTAGGTCGTCTGCATAAGCTATAGTGTAGAAATTGTAATCGTTGAGGCGATTGACTAAGGTGTCTAGGACCATGTTCCACAGTAGTGGTGAGAGCACCCCTCCCTGTGGACAACCTTTTACAACCAGGCCTCTAATTGTGGGGCATTCTGGATATTGTGATTTGTAATAGGACAACAGACAGTAATGATAAGATCTATAACAAGTATTTCTAATTATTCAAAAAAATATTGATAAAGAGATAACGTTGAGTGTATACATAGATAATAAATAAAAGAATACATAAACTTTAAAATATTGTTATAGAGTAATAAGAATTTTAGTAGGGGAAGGCGGCGTAATATTGCATAGTGAGGTAATATTGCGCAGGCAGTACAGGGTGTCTCAAATTGGTGTGTTTTGCAGGGTATCTCGTAAACTAGAAGAGATAGAAGAAAAGCAGTTAAGATGTTATGACTTCTTTTTTTGTTAAAGTAACGATATCCTAATTAAATCTTTAGTAACTCCCTGCAGTTGGAAGATACAGGCGATTATTGAATACTGTCGAAAACTACAAGGTACTGTAACTTCTTAATTAAGAAAAATATAAAAAAACGTTATAAAAACTTTTGTTAGATATAATATTAAAGAGTTCAGTGACGCACAGATTATTTTTTTTAGGGGGCTCACTAAGGAAATATAATGCAAACTTATGTTTTTTTAAATGGGACACCCTGTATATTTTGACGTTTTTCGTTTCCTTTTTTAATTCTAATTCACCTGATATGACATATTATATATCTATTTTCAATGGTTGGAGCTACAGTGCAAATAAACCATTTATGGATTTAAAAAATTAAACACTCAGTAACGAAATTTAACATTTTATTATAAGGATACTGATGTGTGACAATTTTATTTATCAGAATTATAATTAATAAAAAATAAAACCAGATTAAAAACAATAAACTTATGAAACAGCAAGAAACATTGTAACAACTAATCTACCTATAACTAATTTTATTAGAATGTGAAAATTACATTAAATGTTCAAAATGTCCTCCGTTTTGTTGTAGTAATAATTGACACCTTTTTCTTACTGATCTTACACAATTAAGTATGTGCACTGGCTTTATTTTTCTAAATACGGCATGAATATTTTGTAATAAATCTTCCCTACTATCGAAGTTAGTCTTGTAAATATTATTTTATGATTTTATTTTTGGTAATGCTGAATTGGTTGGAGATTATTTAAACGAAAAACTTTTTAATCGATGAAAACGGAGAGCATTTTGAACATTTAATGTAATTTTTACATTCTAATAAAATTAGTTATAGGTAGATTAGTTGTTATAATGTTTCTTGTTGTTTCATAAGTTTGTTTTTATTTTTTTAATCTGGTTTTATTTTTTATTAATTATAATTTTGATAAATAAAATTGTCACACATCAGTATCCTTATAATAAAATGTTAAATTTCGTTACTGAGTGTTCAATTTTTTAAGGGTGTTTCACCTGATAACATCCATAAATGGTTTATTTGCACTGTAGCTCCAACCATTGAAAATAGATATATAATATGTCATATCAGGTGAATGAGAATTGAAAAAGGAAACGAAAAACGTCAAAATATACAGGGTGCCCCATTTAAAAAAACATAAGTTTGCATTATATTTCCTTAGTGAGCCCCCTAAAAAAAATAATCTGTGCGCCACTGAACTCTTTAATATTATATCTATCAAAAGTTTTCATAACGTTTTTTTATATTTTTGTTAATTAAGAAGTTATAGTACCTTGTAGTTTTCGACAGTTTTCAATAATCGCCCTGTATCTTCCAACTGCAGGGAGTTACTAAAGATTTAATTAGGCTATCGTTACTTTAACAAAAAAAGAAGTCATAACATCTTAACTGCTTTTCTTCTAGTTACGAGATACCCTGCAAAACACACCAATTTGGGACACCCTGTACATACAGGTGGTCGCAGAATAAGAAATATACGTCATCAGATACAAATAAGCCATAATTTTAACTTAGTGGGTCAAGGTCGGTATGAGGTTACATCGCTCAAAAATGCGGGGTATTGTTGTCCCATACTTTTTTAATAATAGCATTTCCGTTTCATTTCAGAAAATCAGAACGTACAAGCGAAAGACCTAACGATAGTGCTAGTCCATTAAACAACTTACTAATGCAATTGGTTCAAGCGCTAAACTTCGTGTAGCCGCTAGAAATTTTAATATTCCTGAAACAATATTGGGTGTTCCTTTAAGATCAAGAGTTGTTGACTATCAAGCTCCGGCTATATTATTGATCGCATGGGAAGGAAACAAGAGTTAGCAGATGACATTGTACAATTGAGAAATTTGTTCTGTGGACTAACGCCGCCCGAGTTATAACGATTAGCTTTTGACTTTTTAGAAGCTAATTACTTAATTAATAAATTTAACAAAGAAAGGATGTTCGCTGGCTAGGAGGTTTTTTGAAAAGGAATCCCCAGGTAAGTCTTCGTCAGCCAGACTTTATAGTTAAATCGAAAACTTGTTTTGAAAGTTTTTATCCTTGAAAAATCTCTGTATATAACGCGCTTAAACTTTTAGAATTTTTTCGTAATAAAATGAACCTGATTGGTGATTTGTACCTCTCACAGTAGTTCTGAAACAATTTTAACTTGGACCTGATTACTTTTTGCCCATGCAGGAATACTTTTTAAAATTGATGAAATAGATATAGTTTAAAAACTAGGATTAATAATAGATTTCCAGGACCACAATGACGTTTAATTTTTTTATGCGCATTGATATTAAAATTGTTTGAGAACCGCCGTGCTCTATTTGTTTGGACCCTACGATACGACTTCGTATATGGAAAGCTGTTTTAATATGAAATTACTATTTTTTACTATTAAATTATAATTCAGATATTAACTTACCGATAAATTATTTCAAATGAATCCAAATTTCCAATAAACCACTTCAAATTTACTTAACATTCTACGTGCAAATCAGTACCTACTTGACTCAACAAACATTAAAGATAATCGTCTTTTGATATACATTATATAAAACAATACATACCTAGATTTAGATAAAAACCGTATTATTTATTCAGAGAATTAAAAACTATTTGTATTAGTTGCTTCTAGAAATAATTTTGTTCGTTAAGAAAGGAAGATTCAAGGATAAATCTTAATTATGTACTTCGTAAAACGAAGAGTAGAAGTTGGGCCAACATACAGGGTGAGGTTAAGGAGCTGTACATTTTCTTATCACATATAGAGGAATATTAAATTATCATTAAACATTGTCTCCTCCTCTTTTTTAATAATATACTAGATGATTTATGGATTCTGGAAAATATTCTTTTGGTCAGAACTTTTTAACAATTTTACCTCGATCGTCTCATTTTGTGGTAAAACATTCACCTACCAATTATTCAGAATTTGGAAAATTCAGAAACAGTTGTTGGGCTGGTTCTTATAAAAAAGTTCACCCTGTATATTGTTTTTGTTAACAGGAATATGAATTGGTTTAAGTAGACTACAAAAATTAGTTTATATTTTCCTCACACTTTCTTTAAATTGCAAATCTCTTCGCTGAACACTTTTCTGGTATTTATACCAATGAAAGTCCACTATAAACGATAGTGTAAACATACCATTCATATCACTCAGCCTAGAGGAAGTTTTCAACGGTATAAACTCTATGAAGGATAATTTAAGTACAGGACCTGATGAAATTCCTTTCTACTTTTTAAAAAAATATGTCTACATATTATCAAAACCAATCCACTTACTATTTAATTCTTCACTTAAATCTCAAATATTTCCTTGTATCTGGAAAACTAGCTTTGTAACAACTATTTTTAAAAGTTGCAAAAAATATTATATAAAAATTTTTCGACCTATCACCGTTCTGCCAGCCCTTCCTAAGCTGTTCGAGCTGCTCCTCATTTCTCATCCATCTTCGCACTGTAAAAATACTATTGTTGACGAACAACATGGTTTCGTTGGTGGTAAATCGACAGTTTAATTTATTACTTTATCAAAACGATATAGTTATGGAAAATGATCTTCAGGTCGATTCCATCTACACAGCTTTTAGAGTAAACCATTAACTTCTTATTGCAAAACTTACATCTATGGGCTTTCCTCTATGGCTCACAAATTGGTTACAAAGTTATCTATCAGATAGAACTCAAATAGTAAGAATCAAGAACCATCTATCGTTTCCAATCTTGGTAACCGCAGGGGTCCCACCTTGGTCCTCTTATTTTTAATCTATTTATCAACGATATTGGTTTTGTTTTTCAGAACTGCAAATTCCTACTTTTTGCCGAGGATTTGAAAATTTTTCTTGAGATTAGCATTACAAGTAACTGTGAGAAGCTTCAAGCTGACCTGATCTCACTTCATTACAGTCTTGGTCAATAAAAAACAGAATGTAACTTAATTTAGACAAATGCCACTGTATCAGCTTTACCAGATCTAAAAACACTATCATTTACAATTACCACTTGGGAAATGAATTATCCAGACTGAATTCAGTTCGTGATTTCGGGGTACTATTTGATACTAAATTAAGCTGTCAAACTGATAAAAGTATGACATGTCATTTTCCCCAAATTTTTGTATCAAATTCATATAAACAACATCGAGCGTATTCAAAATAAGTTTCTGAGATTTGTTCCTTTTAAAATGGGTCTGCAGTATGGAACCTGTACGTGTATGCAGATCTTAAGCAGGCTGAATTTGTGCTCTCTGGAATTGAACAGTAGTCCAGTCAAATAAGGTTTTTACTTCGGAAAAATTAAAAGTGAGCTGAATTTTTGTGTACACCTTTATTTAATGTTTTCAAACAACATTCAAAAAGTACCCTTGATTTGACCTTGAGCTTCACGAGTTATAGGGCGCTAATGTAGCAAAAATTTGTTTTTCGCTTATATCTTCTTTTCTATTGACTTTAGGCATAGAACATTGTATAGAGAAGCTTACAAAGTTCTTTACAAAAAAGTATTCTAGAAGTTTTTTCGTAAGTCTAACCGTTTTACCGTAGTATAGGTGTTAAAAGTGTGAATCCAATACGAAGTACCCCATTCCACACCACCATTGAGGTTGATACGCGTCGCGTTTTTTTTAAAGTGGTATCCCCTTTAGGTCTAATCCACAGTCTCGTTCGGTCAAAATATCCTCTCAATACTTCTTAAAGCTTCTTAAGCTTCTTAATCTGCGTCTTCTTCTCCTTCTATGTCGCGTTGTTCTAGATAATCCGTAGAAAATGATTCTAATTGATTTTCATTCTCTCCTTCATCAAATTGGTTTTCTCCGTTATCTTCTATGGTATTGGTATTCAAACACGATTGTCCGTTGCAATAACTACAAATTGACGAGCATTTTATCCCCAATTTTCTACATCTACACAATGGTCCACAACATTTGGTGCAATTATAGAAGATCAGATTTAAAAGACGATCCGGAGCGGGAGCTTGTATCGTTGTTTTTGGTTCCAATACATCGTTTCTTAATATCCATTCCCACTCATTAGGGTTTAATTCATTTCCCAGCCACTTTTGTACTTAAAAAAAAACCTCTGTGAAGGTGATCTTTAGCTGCACTATCTGTTAACGGTAATACAGCCAATTTCACCGGCTTATTTTTACTTTAATTGATTTCGTGAAACACGTGTAACGATATTGATCAATGGATGCTACTTCAATTGGAGCTCCATATAATGCCAGTAAAAATTTAATCCCATTGGAAGAAATCAATTCGTGTGAGGAATCTCCTTGCGTGAAAACTTGAGCTGCAGCTTGCAAATCTTGGCGTTTTCCAATAGCTTCAAAGCTGTCGTTTTACCTTTACCAAAAAGAGCTGACTGAAGAGATTCATCCCCGGAGTTCTTCGGTGGATTTGTTCATGGCACTAATTCTTTGAAACAATAGTGATGGATCGACGAGTACTGTTTGATCGTGAACCTTCATTTTACCATTTACTATTGAAATTGAAACTCTACTAGCCCATTCTATACATAATTTCAGACTTCAAATTGGTTGTGGAAGTCGTCTTACTCTAGTGTTATACTTCAAATCAACGATCACAGCGAGTTTTTGCATAATGGGTTAGTCCTACAACAAAAATACTAGAATACTTTTTTCTAGAGAATTTTATAAACTTCCATTTCTCTATAGAATGTTATATACCTAAAGTCAATAGAAAAGAAGATATAAGCGAAAAAACAAATTTTTGCTACATTAGAGCACTATAACTCGTGAAGCTCAATGTGTATACAAAAATGCAGCTCACTTTTAATTTTTCCAAAGTTTTGCCGTAAAATTGTCTAATTTGACTGGATTACAGGAAAAAATCTGATCTTATAGTAATGTTCAAAGTACTAAATGGCGATATCTCATTCCCACAGTTACTTCAACTAGTAAATTTCAAAACACGTTCATACTCGTGTTAATGTATTGTTTGCTATTCCATTTCATCATTCCAATTACGGCTATCACTGTCCTCTATCTAGATTCATGAGATTAGGCAACGAAATAAATAGCTATGACTTTTGTCTGACAGCATTAAATCTTAAATCTTTCAAAAAATCATCGCAAGCAATCGAATAGCTGGATTTATTGCCCTATTGTTGTCTTGTATTTCATGATATTACTGTTTGTAGGGTGTTCGTTATAAATGTAATTAAGTTATGTTCAAATTGTTACATATTTATTCAACTCTTTAATGTTTTATTGTAGAAGAGGGGTTTTCCCTTATAAATAAATAAATAAATAAATGTTCAATAAAACCAACAATTTTGACTAAAGCTCAAAGTTTGGCATGACGTTATATTTTAATGTATAACCTTAAAAACAAATACTTTTTAATCCAAAATATATTACAGTAAGTAGTACCATCATAACCTAAGTTTCAGTTTTTTTCTAATTTTATCATAGTGTTC
Source organism: Crepidodera aurea (assembly GCA_949320105.2). Taxonomy (NCBI): domain Eukaryota; kingdom Metazoa; phylum Arthropoda; class Insecta; order Coleoptera; family Chrysomelidae; genus Crepidodera; species Crepidodera aurea. The sequence continues at coordinate 65,179,067 of OX439472.1, read as the reverse complement.
AATTTCCAGAACTAATTTTAGTAATTTAAATTGTTTCGTTTTTGGACTCTAAGAAACTAATAAAGAAGGTAGCATAGACATAAAAGCAGGACCAAGTAATACTCAGCTGACAGCAATACTGGGCAGATAGAGATCGCTCCTTTACTGCCATAAATGAAGAAGGGAACAAACACCGATATACTACAGAAGAAGAAAATATAGAAGTACTCATTCATCTCATATTGTCCTATTCAATTTATGTTATTGCTATTGAACGTACTTGTTTTTGTGTATTTGGTAAAATTAAAAGTGGTTTTATAAAATAAACAAATTTTTATTTTTATGAATTTCTTTAAATATACATCCCTTGCTGACCACCTGAAATCATAACTATTGCTTCGAACAATTTTTCTAAAAAAGAAAAAAGATAAACGACAAAATTTCATTATTTAAAAAAATAAACAAATTAATATTATTTTTTTTTATTGGAAGTTATCGAATGCAGTATGTAGCAAGTAGTAAAAAAAGCGTAGGTATCACAAATTGTCGATATTTTTTATGAAACGTGTCTTAATAAAATTATTTATAAAATTGTATTTTACACTCATGTTTTATTAATAGTACTGAAACGATATCAGGTAAAAAAGTATATAATTTACGGTTATTATTTTAATTTTTTGTACCTCCTCTATCAAAATATTACACCCTCTATTTAAATGACAGGTGTAATTTGTCCAGTATCTCAACGATATATAAATAAGCGATCAACCTCCATATCACCATTAATTCATTCAATATGGATTTTCCTGACACTAAGTTTATCTTGAAAATGTTTTATGCTGTTGGGACCAGCCCTATACATCATAATAGTTTGATACAAATAATTTTACTTTCAATGTCAGGATTTTCAACTTTAACAACCATATCACTTAATATTGCGGAATTGTTTTATAAAGAAAATTTGCAGTTGTTGGACATAACAGAGAGAGCACAATCTTTGATTATATCATTTCATGTAAGTAATATTTATTTTAAAAAAAAAATTAGTAGGAAATGGAGCGAAAACGTATGGAAAGTAATAAAACGGTGGGAAAAATTTAATCAAATTCAAAAATCAATGCTAAATTGTGTAGCAGATTGCATATGGTCCAGATATCCCCCAGGAAATTATTAATAAATATTAATTTGCAAGTACATAGTAGTACATGAAAATATACGAATTAAAAAATTAAAAATAAATAGAATGTTGCTCATTTTTTACGATGAAATACAAAATCGCTTATAATTTTAAAACTCGTTGGTATTTTTAGATGATATTTGACCTAAGAACCACCTAACGTTCACATATTAACCCAGTAGATTATAAGTGTCAAAGTAAGTAAAAAATAAATTTTTCAAAAATTAAATGGGCCATCCTAAGTATAAGAAGAATTGGTTTTGAAAATTGTGAAAGCGTTTTCACACAAGGTGCAGCATAATAAAATAAAAATTTTGTTCATCATAGGAGACCGCAAATTGCGGAGCTTTATTGTTCATAATAGGGGTCCGCAATTTCCTAAATAAAAATCTTAAAATTTGGTTAAGAGAAATTTTTTAAATTCAGACGAAATAATTGGATATTAGTACACTCTGTTCATTTGAATTTCTCAATATAATATTGAACTTAGTGATAGAATTATTTCGAAAAGAATTAAATACTTTTTAATATATACTCACATTTTTTCATGGAGATGTTTTAGCCGAAATTTTTCACTTTTCCATAGAATGTTTCAAACATTTTCTTCCATACAAACCTTGTCCTGACAATAACAAATACAACAAAAAAATAGCCAAATAAGTGCAGCCGGGTGTGGGTGGCTCAGCGGTAGAGCACAGGACTCATAATCCAAGAGTTGTGGGTCCGAATCCCACCGGCGGCAAAAATCATTTTTAATTAAAAATTAAAAATTTAGAAATTGATTTTCATATACCAGGTATGAATCCCCACTCGACCATTCACTGTTGGGTTCTAATTAACAGTGCTGTTTCTAAAATGGCCCTGGGAAACGGTAACACAGCCTACTCAGGTCACAAAAGTTAAAAAACTCTTATTTTAATTTAATAAGAAAATGATCAAAAAGAAACGAACGAAAATGAGCCTATAACTTTAATACAATTTAATGAAAAATTCCTATTTTTTTAATGCGTCTACCAGAATTTTAGGTGTCTATACATACAACAAAATACTAAGAAAATGTCTTAAAAGTTAGGTTTACGTAAAAATTTTATAGTAACCGTAAATGTATTCTATGCATTTAAGATAATTTTTTAATTTTTCCGCCCAGACGTTGACATTTTAGAATTTGATAATTTAAATAAAAATTTGTCTGGAATTTTAAGGACTATAATTAATTCCCTTTATATTTCTTATTATGGTTTTAATACAAGTTTTAGAACATGGTCCGTCGAGCCAGATTTTCAGAACAACAAGCCTTACAAGTTTTAGACATATTATAAAAGAGAGTAAATACCGAATAAAACTAAGTACCTTCCCGATTTTAATGTAAACTTGTTATTGTTTTAGGTGGTTGTAAAAGGTTTTTGGTCTTGGAAAACACATGATCGGATAATAGACTTGTTAAAAGAGAGTGAGAAATTTTGGGATGTCAACGATTTAACCGATGAAGAAGAAAAAAAGCAAATTTCAAAATTTCAAAAGTATGTTAAACTTGCTATTGGCCATTTCTACATACTTGCTTTAGCACCAACTGCGATGTTTGTTCTTAGACCACTGTATACAAATTGGGTTCGTATTTATTTGTAATCTGTAATCTATAATTAAAGCTTTAGAAAATGCTTTTCAAAAAATAATTTAAGTTCAAGAATTTTCTACACTTTCGTTACATTATTCTGTCTGGGAAAGTAATTCAGTGATGCTGATTTTTAGATTTTTACAGAGAAAGTCCCTTTCGGTGAGAAAAACTCAATCTTAGCGTAAAATTTAAAAATGCAACATTATACCTGTCACAAAATGTCTAGTTTTTATTTTTAACAAAAAAATAATTACGGCGTCTTTCAGTTTTTACTGAGCTCAAATTCAACAATCACAAATATAACACAATAAATAAACTTAAAACATTTGTAATAGAAAAAACAAAAAAATCCAGTGGAAAGAAAGTGCTACATATATGGCTCCAAAAATTTATAATACTCTTCCAGATTTTATCAAAAATTCAAATAAAATAGAACATTTCAAACACAAATTAAAAAAAAATTATTCTTGAAAATTCAAGAGAGACAATTCACAGCATACTTGAATCCATTGTACCAGTTGTTTAGCCCTTCTTTTACTTTTTTTTACTAAAGAAATTCTATTCTATTTTATTGTCATTTTCAATTATACTATTAATAACAATTTTTTTTATATACAGTCCAATTAAGTCGGCATCATATGGAAAAAAATGTTATTTGTTTTATGAAAAAAAGTTATTCTTGATAAAACATTGTGCATGGCCTAAAACCTAAAATCAGATATCAAATTTTTTCAGTCGTATACGAGGTTTGTCAAAAAATCTGAATTTTGCTCAAGAGTAAAGTACCTTTATTTTTGAAATATGAAAAAAAAGTTATTAAAAAAACTTCTTTTTAATGACGTTTTACGTCCACATACCGATTTTGAACAAGATATTCCAACTATGAAATATTTTATTTTTAACATTTTTCGATACACTCCCGTAACTGATAATTTTGAATTATAATATTGTTCGATGGTGTGGTTAGTATGTCTGAAAAAGTTGACAACAAATGAAAAATTCCTTTATTATTGATTTTTCAAAAAAAATATTCTTCATAAAAAGTTCTGCATTATATTATATATTTGCAAAATATTTAGTGGAATACAAGAAAAATCAAAAAATTTTAATCCGGGCTAACTTTTTGCTTACAAACGGAAGTCTAGTAGTATGGGTTTGTAAGGTCCTGTGAACATTCTTAAATTTTTCAATGAATTCAAAATTGTCAGTTACGGGGGTGTGTCAAAAAATATTCAAAATTAAAATTTTGTTAAAGTCTGACTATCTTGGTAAAAATTGGTATATTGACGTAAAGTGTCATTATAAACAAGTTTTTTTAATAACTTTCTTTTCAAACCTCAGAAATAAGGGTACTTTACTCTTGAGCAAAATTCATATTTTTTGACAAACCTCGTATACCACTGAAAAAATTTGATATCTGATGGTGGCATTTTAGGTTTTAGGCAATGCAAAACTTTTTATCAAGAATAACTTTTTTTCATAAAACATATAATAAAAAAGTGATGCCGACTTAATTGGACACATTGTATATGTATTTTATATTAGTATATTAGTATGTAAGTTTTAATTAATTATTATTATTATTGTATTACTCACGCACAGGCTCTGCCTATAGTGATTTTTTTTGCCTTCCTCAATGTTGTTCAACTTATGTATATTTAAACAATTTCTTGTAAATTATTTTTTGCTTTGAATAAACATTATTACATAAGGAAAACACCTAAACTTATCTTTCCGTAATAGCCTAATGACCGCAGTAGTAGATGCCTTAAAATAATAATAATAATAATACGCCCTTCAATTCACCCTCTTAGGAGTGAACCCCAGAAGCAGAGCTTGTGCGGCGGAGGGGCGGCTGTCATTATTATTTGCCATGGCGGTCGGGGACGAACCAGCAAAAGTAAACAATCCTTGTTGAATATAACAGAAGATTTTTTTCACAATAGAACTAAACTTTTATTGATTGCAGGAATTACCTTTTGGGGGGTACGTCCCAAAATGGTTCAATTACAATTTTGCAATTTTCATTCAACAATATACCATGCTCGTCATTGTGGTAGGAGTTACAGCCTTTGATGGATTTTACTGCACATGTATGCTTTTGACTGCTATCCAGTGGAGAATGTTAAATAATGAAGTTCATAGAATTGTAAAAATGCCAGTGAATAACGTAGGAGATCAACGATTATTGCAAATTAAAACTAAGAGAGCTATTGATTTTCACAACTTTTTGATAAAGTAAGATTTTATTTTTATTCTACCTTTTGATACATATATTTTTGTTAAACTTTTTATACTTTTAAATCTAGAAGATATTTAATTAATACTTTTTAAATCAACGGTTAATGAGCAGTAGCACAAATCCACCAAAGAAATGTATTAACCAATAAATTGAAATGTATTTCTATATTTTTATTTTTATTTAAAAATTATTCTTTTCAGTTACGTTAAAAAGATCAACAACGGTATGTCACTGGGATTGTTACTTTACATTGGCATAATAGTTATGTCGCATTGTGTGGAATTTTTCGCTATGACAACAGCTCAGTAAGTATTTGAAAAAGACCAAAAAAAATATCAAATAAGTACCATATCAGTATCAAGTGTGCATTTACCATGTTAGTATTTTATTCTGGAATATCTGTATTTTCTGTATCTGATATTGTTCAGCGCGCAACCACAAAATTGTATGCCTGCTTTGCACTAATTAGAATAAACTTTGAAGAGTTAATAGTCCAATAAACGAAGGTGCCAACCCGGGCATCAGGTCTGTTCGGCACCATTTTTTTTTTAATTCGCAGGTATTCATGGGTACATTCACCCCCGAAAATCTCAGCTGTCTGAAAGGACCAGGCACCTTTCTTATGGGAAAATGGCTTTCCGTCAAATTTTCTGAAAAGTTGGTATGATGTAGAACTCGATGCTCTGACAAAAAGTGTCCATTGGCCCAAACCGATACTATGGCTAGTTTTCGAGGTACAGGGTGTTAAACATCTGAAATGCCACTTTTTTGTAACCAGATTTCTCATAACAGACACGTTTTATTCGCATTTGTTATAGAAAACATGAATTATAGATTATTTGGCAACAATACTTTATAAACAATTACTGTACAATTTGGTTATTTACAGGGTGGTTCGAAAATAAGTAATATGGTTTTTTGGAAGAAATTTTTTTTTTATAACAGCTTTAAAAATACAAGCAAAAGCCATTGCATCATGAATATATAGTTTAAGTAATTACTTCTCGGTGATGAATCATATTTTATACAGGGTGACTCATAAATGTAGTTACAGAAGGCATATAATTTATTTTAACTTTAACGAATCGCCCCGTATAAACGATGTGTTATAAAAATTTTGTATTATCTTAAATGACTTCTGTTAATGTGAAAATGTATTAATTTATAAAGTTGACGGAGAAACTCTTAAAATACAGGGTGGTGCACAAAACCCAGGTTTTCTAATTTTTGAAGTGTTTGCAATCAGTTTAACACGCTGTATGACATAGAGGGGTAGTAGAGTGACAGGTCGTACATTTGTTTAAGATAATACAAAATTTTTATAACACATCGTTTATACGGGGCGATTCGTTAAAGTTAAAATAAATGATATGCCTTCTGTAACTACATTTATGAGTCACCCTGTATAAAATATGATTCATCACCGAGAAGTAATTACTTAAACTATATATTCATGATGCAATGGCTTTTGCTTGTATTTTTAAAGCTGTTATAAAAAAAATAATTTCTTCCAAAAAACCATATTACTTATTTTCGAACCACCCTGTAAATAACCAAATTGTATAGTAATTGTTTATAAAATATCGTTGCTAAATAATCTATAATTCATGTTTTCTATAACAAATGCGAATAAAACATGTCTGTTATGAGAAATCTGGTTACAAAAAAGTAGCATTTCCGATGTTTAACACCCTGTACCTCGAAAACTAGCCATAGGATCGATTTGGGCCAATAGACCCTTTTTGTCAGAGGATCAAGTTTTATATCATACCAACTTTTAAGAAAATTTGACAGAAAGCCATTTTCCCATAAGAAAGGTGCCTGGTCCTTTGTTGAAGGGCGGGAAATTGGCCCATTGGTCTCAAAAATGTGTTTTTTTTCGCCTATTTTCGCCGATATTTCCGAAAATATGACACTTAGAGAATTTTTGTTTGGACGAAAATGAAGATCAGATCATTAACTACAAAAATGATCCTTATCATTTTTGTCAAAAATTTGATACTTTTCGACATAACCGGCTCCAAAACGCACCCCCATTTTTAGCTCCTGCGCTGCATTTAGAGAGCACGCTCTGAAGGAATGACACTCTCAAGCGGATTACAAATTTTTCAATAAATCAAGTGAAAATTAATATTTTTTCATGATTCAAAGTTCAGGAGAAAAAAGCAACCTGTCGCTATAATAATATATCATGTTACTTTTTCCTTTTATCTATTTCTCTGAATTATTGAAAAACCGGGTCAAAGTTTGCTCGATATTTTGACCCTCCTATAAATTTATTCATAATTTTTTATCGAGACTAATTTCACCGAATCCTTTTGGATAATGGGGCTTTGCAAGGTGTTAAATATCTTCAGAAAGATTCAATAAATTATTTTTGTGTATTTTTATAAGCAACATGTTTTTTAGGGCGTTTTTTTCTTGGATTTCCGGAATTTTCGAAAATGCTCGGGTCTATCGGGAATTAATAGATAATCAAGGACCATATCGGTTTTCAACGCACATCATTAGATAGCTTAGCTTGTCCCCTTGTCGATGGCATTTTTCTTTTTTTTTTTCATATTTTTTGGTTTTCCGGAAAATTGAGAAAATTCTCACAAAAATATTAGTGTAGCGAAAAATATTATATATGGTTAATAAATTGTTTACTTTTAACAATTTGGCCGTTTTCTCAAGAAACGCTTTTGTATATCAACCGGATTTTATTCTTTCTTCGTTTTTCCTATTGTCGACTTTGAAACGTCCGTCAAAAAATCTTATCGCTCTCCATATATCCATCTCTTATTTCATTTCATTAGAAAAATTTCTTGTACACAAAAAACAGTTTTCTAACATTTGTTTTTTCGTTGTTTACATTATTCTTTTTTAATTTTAGTCAACCAAGAAATTTGTTAATAAAAAGTATTTCATACATTGCTGGCTTGATAAACGAATTTGTAGTAATGTATATTATTCCTGGGCAAGTTCTTAAAACTCAGGTAAGTGACAGTTAGTTTGTTTATTAATTAATACTGATTTCTTCCTCCTTACAAGTAAAATAAAGTTGCTTTACTCACAAGTGCACACTCATTGTTTTCTCCATAAGTTTTGAAATAAAAAATATCATATATTTTTGATTTTTTTAAAAATTTAATGAGTTTTTGATATTCACTGATATCTAGGCAAAAATTTAATTGAACAAGACGGCATTGCATTGAAGATTACTACATTGTAGAATTAATTTCAAAATAGGCCAGCAATACCCTTTCTGTGAAGTGGTTTATTCCTTTTTAATGATCCACTCTATAAGGAAGATTTGATATCATGTTAAGGGTCGGATCTAAGGGAGGGTAAACGGGGCTGCAGCCCCGGGGCCTCCTCCACAATGATTTTTCTCCGAAAAAAACTCGCAAGCTGCACGGTTCCATTCGTTTGCTGTGATTTAATTAGATTGATTTTCTGTATATTGTATATTAATATAACAATTGTTATAATGTGTTAATTATAAATTATTGAAACACTTGAAAGAAAAAAATTGTTTAACTTGTTCGAAAAATAATTAGGGGCCTCCACTCTTTTGTTGTCCCAGGCCCTCCACACCTTTTGATCCGGCCCTGATTATGTTACAGAATTTTCATGTAATATTTTTATTTAGGCGGCAAGAACTGAAGAAGTGGCTTTTGAGAGCAATTGGTACAATGATTTGAAATCAAAGAAAAATATACTTATAATGATTTCCAATGCCAGTAAAAGAGAAATAAATATTCATGCATTCACTATTATAAATCTATGTTACGAAAGTGGATTAAAGGTAAGAACTACAATTACTCATCTGAATAAATTAAAAAATAAAAAGCTATTTATTTTTAGGCATACAAAGCAATGTTCTCTTACTACATTTTTTTAAGAACGATGAATCAAAAGGGATGAAATGCAAATATCAGAGATTTTAAAAATAATATACACACCTGCACCACAACACAAATATTCAGCAAGGAAATAAGAAGTAGAGAGAAAAATTGAGAAATTATTATCAATTATTTAAAAAATAATCACTCTAAAGATCTAAGCTAATTGGTTTATATTTAGATCATGTGTTAATGGCACAATTCAATCTTCGTATTTTTCCCATTACACAAAGTACATTTTTTGAGAATATTTGTTAGTTGCAGATTATGGATCTGCTAACGTATCTTTTGTAACTGTGCAATTTTTGGTACTTTAAATGTTTTATTAATTTTTATTGTAATTTATATGTATGTTTATCATTTATAATAATTTGTAAAGTGATCAGTTATGTCGTTTTCAACTATAATTAAAACGTTATCTGTATCATATGTGGTTTTAATAAAAATATGACAATTTGCTTTTGTTTTAAACTCTAGTTGGTTACATTCTGCAATTTTGAACCAAACTGCTGAAGATAGAAACATTAATTTTGAGGAATGGTTTTCTTTTGTGACAGACACCCACTAAGAAGATTAAACTATATTAATTAAAATACGTCTGACTATAAGGTGTGTGTAAATAATCTAATCGTGCTCAAATCAGGCAAAACAAAGGACACGTGAAAGATATAGTTAAAAAGGGAATTATCTTAACAAGGTTTAACTTGGGAGAAGACAAAAAATAAAATAAATGATAGGAATGAATGGAAGAAATTAAAAACGAAGGTATTAGAAACATAAAAGAAAGTTAAATAAATATTATTCCCTATATAAAGTAAACAGTAGACCAGATTGAGTGGAACCGTTTGCCGCCAGATTCACGGGATTGGCTTGGTTTTTTAAAGCTAGGCTTGAATTCTAATTAATTTATTTGTTTGTTTGTTTGTCTTATCATAATGTTTTAATATTTTAACACGTGATGCCCGTTTTTCTAATGTATCTAATAATAAATAAATTACTATTACCAATCATTGGTAAAATACATTTTTTCTGCTTCCAAAGTTGTAGAGGACTTACTGAAACCTGTTAAATAATTGCAAAGCTCTGAATTACACCAGTGCAGATGCCTTTGAAAATGGTAAAAAGTGAAATAAAATAATAGTAGGATGAAACCCATTGGAAAAGGAAGAGAATATAACAAACATGAAAGGAAAAATAATTTACGGGCGATCTGGGGTCGAGAAGTGGGAGGGGGGAGTTTTTAAGGGTAGAAAACGGTTTATCTCGATTTCCGGCAAAACTACAAGTCCTATCGAAAAACGTAAATGTAACACGGAATCTTACTTTTTTCGAGTAATTAAAGTATACATTTTAATAAATAGCTCAAAATTGTACATGATGCTTTAAAAAAAATTCGGATTCGAATTTTATTCGTTTCTTTCTTTCTAGTTTTTGAGACCATTTACCATAGTAATGTATATTTTTTTTACACCATCAAAAAGTAGAGATTTCACCGAACAAAAAGCCCACCGAGTTTTTTTAAAAAAGCAGATATTTTGACGATTGAAAATTAGACTGCTTTTTCGATATTAACTCAAAATAAGGTTAAAAAATTAAACATTTTAAAACAAAAAAATTATAGTGTGTTTGGGACATAAGTTTTCACCAAATTTCGTGAAAAAATTTTTTTTTAAAAGATAATAAAAAACCAAAAACTTGGTTATTTGAATTTTTCATATAAATTTTGAGGTTATGTGAAAAAAGTTGTAGATCTTTTTATTACCCACAACTTTTTCCATAGGACTTGTAGTTTTGCCGGAAATCGAGATAAACAGTTTTCTACTCTTAAAAACTCCCCCCTTCCACTTCCCAACCTCAGATCGCCCGTAAATTATTTTTCCTATCATTTTTGTCATATTCTCTTCCTTTTCCAATGAGATTCAACCCACTATTATTTTATTTGGTTTCAAAAATTATCGGCACTGGTCTAAATGAGAGACCATTCATTATTAGTGAAAATTGAAAATTTTAAATTGACCGTATTATCGCATAAAATGTTAATAGCATTTTTTAAATTTAGAGCCCAACTCAGCATTTCAAAAGAAGAGTTTCATCTTGTAACATCATCAAATTTAATGTATCACAAAAATTTTCAAAATTAATTTTAAGTTGCTCAGACTTTCTGATTTTCTGATTTTCCAGCTTTAATTTTGTCAAAAGGCGAATTACATTGAACTTTATCTTCTGAACAATTTGGTCCTGGCATCACTGTCATCAGATTCAGAAACATTTTTTCATTCGAATTATCAACATTACTTTGATGAATGTTTCTGAAATCACGAGCTGCCAAGTTTAAAATGTGAGCAAAACAGACAGTTACACCTTAAATACTGACTGTTGTGTAGCTCATAAAACTGTAATGTGCTCCTAAATAGTTTAGCAACAGATTTACCTATTTGTGATCCTTTTGCAAGGACCAAATCTAATAAAATGGCATGCATTTTCCAATTTTGATCAATAAAATGAGCTGTAATGCCGTTAAACCTTCCTGTTGTATTCGATGATCAACCGTCTTAGAAATCTTAGATTCAGTTAATTTTCAAATTTTTGAAACAGTAAGTTGATACATAAAGCCATGGGCCAACAAGGCCTGTAGTATACCGGGTAACAATGAGACTAAGGCCTTGCCTATATCTTCTTCACTTTTCAACCGCTTTGAATCAAATTTGGTACATAGATATGAGACAACATTATGGATTGACAGGCGTATAAAAACAAAATGGCCGACTTCCCGTTTCGCTAGAAATGTCACCAACTTCGATTTTATAAATTGATCACCCTATATATTTGATATTTTTTTGATTCTATGGCTCAAATTACATACGACAGTGTTGCCAAATTTTTTATTTTTCAATAAAGAAATTCAAATTCTCAGATTTTTTTTCAAGAAATGATTGTTTAGGTTTTAACAAAAAGAAAATGGTACATAATGTATATCGTTGAATTGGTAATTAAATTCTTTATCGAATGGCAAGATGGCCCTTGGTAGGTACCATTTGAAACAAACGATTTATTCGTTAAAAATGAATTCAGAAAATTTAAATTCCTGCTGTAGGATTTGTTATTGATCTTATCGATGAAATGACGATTACCATGAATTACTGATATCAATTAGACTAGATTTTGACCTGATCAAGGCATCCTGTGCTAAAAAAAAATCTGAGAATTTGAATTTTTTATTGAAAAATAAAAAATTTGGCAACACTATCGTATGTAATTTGAGCCATAGAATCCAAAAAATATCAAATATATAGGGTGTTCCATTTAAAAAATCAAATAATTACTGTTCTGCTACTAGCTTTATCTTAAATGAGCAGAACATGACCGAAAAAGTGGTTGAAACAATAAAAATTGCAATTTTCTTTGCACAGTTATTAACGGCTCATTAAAGGCTCTAGGAATACACTAATCGCGAATTTCAGGCTCGATTTATTTCTTTGCGAAAATGGAAAAAGTTACGATGTGGTGGTAAGGTTTGCGGGGCATGGCGGAAAAACGATTTTAACAATTAATGGCTAATAAAAAAGGCAATTACAAATTATCTGCTATACTTTTTTACGTTTTCATTGTTATAATCGTTTTTCCGCCATCATAGCTGACAGCTTGGTATAGCTTGATAAAGCTTGGAAAAGGTTGATAAAGCTTGGAAAAGCTTGAAAACCAAGCCAATGCTGTATCCGCAAAAATCAAGCCAAGGCTTTCCTTTTTAAAAAGGTTGAATTTCGCCCAAACCGAAGGGTAAACCGCGAGTTAAATCTTTGTACAGGGTGGCCAAATAAGAATGCGAGGTAATGCATCTGGGAAACTATCCATCGTAGAGGCTTGGGAAAAAAAATTATGACTAAAACGGCCAAGAGAAAAACCTGGAAAATATTTTCAAGTTTCTGAAATGGCCGCTAGGGGGCGTAACTGCGATCTTGAATCTAAGAAAATGATGTTTCTAGGAATTCCGCTATATTAACCTACCAAAAAATACCTGATCTTTAAAGTAGAGGATAATCTAACCCTTTTTTGTTTAACAATTTTTGCTATATCTCTAAAAATAAAGTGGTGGGGGTATTCAAAGGATTCAGTAAAAAACACCCTGTATATTCGAAACGGCTGAGCCGATTTTAACAAACTTGGGCTAGTTGAAAAGAGCTATTCTTGGGCTACAAATGCTATAGTATTTGAAGTTTTGTTAGTTTCAGATGTCACCGCTAGAGGGCTTTTTTCGACATCTCGTCAGAAATGGTTAATTTTCTCAAAAAAATTAAATTGGTATGATTTCTTTTTCATGAAAAAGTAGCTAAATGATGCCTAAACAAGCTTCCGAAAACCGCACCTCGATATCTTGTTCCTAACCTAAAATGTAGCCTAAAGGAAATTTTATTCGGAAATTCCTTAAATTTTTATTTTTTGAACAAATTAATTCCTTTTATTATGTAAGTTGTGGCCCTAAAAAGGAAACAGACTTCCTCGTCCAATCCGTGACTGTTGTAATAATAGCATAATGTGCTGAGCAACCATTCAACTGCAAAAACAAGTTTTGACGTGTTTCCAGTGGAACATCTTCCAACAACAACGGTAATTTATTGGCCAAAAAGTTAAGAAAGATATTGCCGCTTGCGGATTGGTAAAAAAATAATTCTGCATCCCAGTATGCCACACCACACATTTAAACTCCAACGTCTTTGGTGCTGAACTTCACGCAACCAATGCGGATTTTCTGCAGACCAATAATGCATATTGTGCAGATTTTAAAGGTGGCTTCATCGGTCCAAAGAATTTGAAATAAAAATTCTCCATTATTGTGTGAAAGCATATTAATGCAGTATTACAACAGCGTTGGATTGGAAGAGGAAGTTTGTTTCCATGGCCTGCGCGATCACCAGACTTAACTTGCCTTGATTTTCATACTCAACCTACGACCAGAGAGATATGAAAAACCGGATTCGCAATGAATTACTTAACATACCGAGAGCCGAAATTGAAGCTGCAGTTTTGTCTACCCATGAGAGGCTTCAGCAATGCATAGAGCGCGATGGTCAGCATTTCGAGCATTTACGGGGACATTAAAAATCTTTCTTTTTTAAATCGGTCCTTTTTAGGGCCACAACTTACATAATAAAAGGAATTAATTAGTTTAAAAAATAAAATTTAAGAGATTTCCGAATAAAATTTTCGGCCTAAATTTTAGGTTAGGAACCAGATATCGAGATGCGGTTTTCGGGAGCTTGTTTAGGCATCATTTAGCTACTTTTTCATAAAAAAGAAATCATACCAATGTATTTAATTTTTTGGTAGGTTAATATAGCGGAATTCACAGAAACATCACTATCTTAGATTCAAGATTGCAGTTACGCCACCTAGCGGCCATTTTAGAAACTTGAAAATATTTTCCAGGTTTTTCTCTTGGCCGTTTTAGTCATAACTTTTTTTCCGCAAGCCTCTACGATGGATAGTTTCCCAGATACAGTACCTCGCATTCTTATTTGGCCACCCTGTACACTAACGGATTTTTGTCATAAAAATGGTAACTAATGGCTAGTAATAATGGCTAGTAATGGCTCACTATTGGCTAGTAATGGCTCAATATTGGCTATTAATGGCTACTAATGGACGAGGTCTGTACACCAAAATGGACCTCGCGGTTTACTCCAAACTAAACTTTTATATTTCAACTGCATGGCTTGGTGAATCCATATTCGCTGACCGCCTGTTGCATAAATAACCATAAATCACCGTACCTAAATTATTTTTATTGCTATTCAGTCGTCTGGAGTTATTTAAGACATGCAGAACAGAAGCGTAGCGTGTATATCGGTTTTTTCAGCTCATTCAGTTGAATTTGGGAAAACTATACTAATTCGTCTCATGTTTTTGCGTATTTGGTGAACCAAACAATGCACAAGAGGTTTCCATTTGAAACTAAAAGCAGTTTCTTGTTTTTATTTATATCAAAAAATTGCTGACCACGTAAAACCATAATAATTCTGTTTTGAACAATTTGTAATATGCAATATGAAGGCAATATGTGGTAAGTAGTAAAAAAAGTATCACAAATCGTCGATATTTTTATCAAACGTGTCATAATAAAATTATTTATAAAGTTGTTTTCTACCCTTATTATTTATTAACAGTACTGAAACCATGTTAGGTAAAAAAGAAGTATGTAATTTACGGTTATTATTTAAATTTTTTGAACCTCCTCTATGAAAATATGACTCCCTCTAATTAAATGACAGGTGTAATTTTTCCAATATCTCAACGATGTATAAATAAGCTTGATCGCTTATTTATACATCATATCAAAATTCATTCAATATGGATTTTCCCACCACTAAGTTTATCTTGAAAATGTTTTATGCTATGGGGTGCAACCCTATATATCATACTAGTTTGATACAAAGAATTTTAGTTTCAATATCAACATTTTCAGTTATGACCACCTTGTCCTTTATTATTGGGTTTTTTTCTTTAAAGAAGATATGCAGTTGTTTGAAATTACAGAGGCAGCACAATCTGTGTTTATGACATTACATGTAAGTAATATTCAATCAAATTCAAAAATCAATGCTAAATAGTGTAATGTACTGTACATATCCCCCGGAAAATTATTAAGAAATATTAATAATTTGCATAAAAAATTGCAAATAAATAGGCACATAAATTGAGAGAGACTAGCTTCTAGTAACAATAAGATAGTATTTTTGTTTTACTTTTTTACACACAAGTAAAATGGTTACTAATTCAATATCAATACCTTCCCCAATGGAGTCATTAGCCATTTTTTTTTAACTTCTGTCTAACCATGCAGTATTGTTCTAGAATGTATTAGAAATCATAGAAGAAAAAAATGATTATATAAAATTGGAGAACCTGATAAACAGATTCGGGAGAGTATTAATATTTGACCCCAAGGCCGTAGCCAGAAAACAATTTCGGGGGAAGGGGTTTGGTGGACCAGTCCCAAGTAGCATTCTTCGTGGACGGAACGTGGCGGCCACGACATTAGAAACTTTAAAGTGTATTGCTAAAGTCTTTGCCACGTAATAGAAACGGTTCTATAACGTAGCGGTGACTAAAATGAGGAACACTTTCTTGGTGGTAGCTACGTGGTGGTGTGGTGGTCGACACTAAACACGAGACTTTATTCACTGGGCATGTCTTTTTGATTTGTAGCTCGTTCTCTGTCCTGCATATTATTTCTTCCATTTTCCTTGCTTTTTCTCTAACCTGACATAACTGTTAACATAAGTAGGTACGTACTGAATAATAATTAGGTATAAATTATTAATTATGTATGTAAATGTAGTAAATTTGAAGCTGTATTGACGAAAAAACGTTTTTTAAATAGCGCGTTTATTTTTCTCATCATGGCGATCTCAAAAATGTCTGCAAATGTCTGCGTTTAGAAAATAAAACTTTAAAGTGATTTTTGTGTGGCAAAAATGTGGCGAGAATTACTGCAATCATATAATCAAGTGCCGCCACTTTAAAGGTATATTAATAGTTCCCAAAACGACACTAAAACTATCACGCCCACTTTAAGATCACTGCCACTTGTAGGTGGTATTTAAGTGATATGGTTTGGCAGCCGTAACTATTATTTTCCACTTTAATGTTTCTGCAACTTTGAGGTAGTCTCGCTTAGCTGTTACAACATTTCAAACACCTTTAATGGCACAAAAATATTAGAAAACTATTAAGTGGCTCCCAGCGGTGAACTTTACGTGACTACAACAAGGCATAAATAAAATTAAGTTATTCTTACCTAATATGTAGGGGTAGACTTAGTGATTATTACGTAATAGCCACTCAATCGAAGTTGCGATATCAGTTTCTGTCACTATAAAGCTACTTAGGGTAGAAAAACATACTACTTAGTACTTAGGTACTAAAGAAATATGTTATTTTTTTTTCATTTCGGGGTGGGATCTATCCCCCTTGATCCCCCCTGGCTACGGGCTTGTTTGACTCAATAAGTTCTGAGTTCGCTTCTTACTGAGATATAGGGACTTAACTGATTTTAATATTTTTTTTTAACTTGGGTGGATTTTAAAAAAAATAAAAATGTTCATTAGTTTTAAATACTATAATTAATTTCCTTCATATTTCTAATTGAGGTTCCATACTGTAGTGAATTAAACTTAATACAAGTTTTAAACATGGTCCTTCGAGCCTGATTTTTAGAACAGTAAGGATATTGAAACTCATCAAGCCCTACAAATAGTTCTAGAACATAAATAAAAGAGTAAATACCGAATAGAAATAAATATTGATAGTACCTTCTCGATTTTAATATAAATTTGTTATTGTTTTAGTTGATCGTAAAAGCTTTTTGGATTTGGAAAAAATATGATGTGATAATTGACTTGCTAAATGATAGTAAGAACTTTTGGGACGTCAACGATTTAACTGATGAAGAAGAAAAAAAGCTCATTTCGAAATATTTGCATTATGTTAAACTTGCTATTTCCCATTACTATATGGTTGCTTTAGTACCAAGTGGGATGTTTTTTTTAAACCCATGTA
This sequence comes from Crepidodera aurea, assembly GCA_949320105.2. Lineage (NCBI taxonomy): Eukaryota > Metazoa > Arthropoda > Insecta > Coleoptera > Chrysomelidae > Crepidodera > Crepidodera aurea. Next base: position 65,161,611 of record OX439472.1, on the reverse strand, counting down.
TGCAAATTGGGTTGGTATCTATTTGTAATCTGTAATCTGTTATTAGAGCTGTAGAAAATACTTTTCAAAAAATAGTTCAAGTTCAAGAATTTTCAAAAGTTTCGTTACATTTTTATTTCTGAGAAAGTAATTCAGTGTAGCTGATTTTTAGATTTTTAGAGAGAAAGTCACTTTTAGTGAAGAAAAATCAATCATGATATAAAATTTAAAACATTGCACCTGTCACAGGTCTGGTTTTTATTTGTTACAAAAAAATAATTGCAGCTTCTTTAATGTTATATCAAAACGGTTTAGTGGCATCTCTGCAGCTTTTGTTTTCCAATTTTGACAAAATCATTCTTAAATTAATAAAAAATGGAGTATCCAAAAAGTTGATAACAAACTGGTAAAAAACTATAAATAAAGTGACAATACGATGATGAAAGTGATCAAGAGATTAAACGACTTTTTCATTTAATATTTAATCTAAGTCAAAGTTTATTCCTTATTTCAAATACAGTTCTTTATACAGTTTAGTTTATTATAGCGGAGTGAAATTAGAATTTTATATGGATGTAAGAGCTAAGTCAAATTTTTTTAATTTTTTCGAATTTATAAAGAGAAGCTTGTAACAAATTTGTCAATAAATTTGGGCTGGAGCTTCGCGAAATATGTGCCAAAAACGGAATTTTTGGTATTTTTCGAGTGGATTGCTTCACTATTTTTTGAATATCCCCGGCTCTAAGAGTCGTGGAAAAATAAAAAAAAATTAAAATGACCGTGATGAAGTAGAGTATCGATCCGTATAGTAGGATTTTTTTTAAAATGTATCCTAATCACAAAAAACGAATTCGCACCCATTATTTTTTTTACGGAAGTATCAATAAATAACCAAAGAATCCTTGTATTTTTTAAAAATTGGAGAAAATATGTCCTTTTATGTCGGGAAGATATGGTAAAAATTAAAAAAAAAAAGTTTTTCGAAAAAAATTGAATTGACCGCCATTTTTGGAAAAACAATCGTAGAGAAAAAAATTTTATCTTAAAAAGAAGGATTTTGTGTGTAATTTTGTCTAAGAAAATCCAACATTTTATTTCTTTATTTAAAGTGCCCAATAAATTCGATTTTCATTTTTTATTTTGATTTATATTGATTAGTTCCCTCACAAAAATCTTACTTTAGAACCTAAAATATTTTTTTTATTTTTTTAAAGATTTTTTAGACTGAAATACAGTTTTTCTAAGAGAATCAAGCATAAATAGCGCGATAAAAAAATTGGAAAAAACTAAAATCGAATTTTTATTTTTCTATTATTCCCTAAATTGGGCACTTTAAATAAAGAAATAAAATATTGGATTTTCTTAGACAAAAGTACACACGAAATTCTTCGGAAATGTTTATTTCCTTTATCAAGACATTAACTTGAGATTAATTGATAAAGTACAAAGCGTACATGTCAGGAACAACGAAAACAGTTTAAAATTTATAAAACATATTATGATTGAAGATTAAAATTATATTAATTATCATATTCTTCTTCAACGTGCACAACCAATTGATGATGAAAATTATGCATCATCCCATGACCGTCCGTAAGTGCGAAAATAGTTTTTTACAGACTCTTCGTCTAGTTCTTTCAAAGATGCATTATCGTATCTTTTTCGTAGCGCCAACTCTCGATTGCGATGTAACAAACAAGTTTTTTCACAATAGCACTAAACTTTTATTGATTGCAGGATTTAGTTTTTTTGGGCTACGTCCCAAAATGGTTCAATTACAATATGGCAATTTACATTGAACAATATGCCATGGTGATCTTTATGTTGGGAATTATAGGCTTTGATGGATTTTTCTGTACATTTATGCTTTTGACTGCTATCCAGTGGAGAATGTTAAATAATGAAGTTCGGAGAATTTTAAATATGTCAGTGAATAACGAAGGAGACGAACGATTATTGCAAATTAAAACCAAGAGAGCTATTAATTTTCACAACTTTTTGTTAAGGTAAGTTTTTATTTTTATTCAACCTTTTGATACATATATTTTTGTTAAACTTTGGAGCTGTTGCTTCCTCTTCCTCTTGAGTCTTCTTACTATGGCCTCGAATTTTCCGTATTGGTGGAGTCGATGTTCGTGACTTATTGCAAATTTGTTAATTGTCTGTTTAACAGTGTCCATCTCCAATTCCCGGTGGAGGTCACTGTTCTGGAATCTCTGTATTATCAGTAAGTTATTCTGAATGGCACAGCCCCAAAGCTGGATACAATATGTTCATACCGGTTTCAGAATTTGTTTGTATAATAATATTTCGTTATATAATGACAGGGAAGAATTTCTTCCAAGCAGCCAATACATTTTTCTGAATTTTATGTTGAGTTCTTCACGTTTTTTTTTTTGAGATAGAATTAATAATTGTACCAATCGTTGGAAATTCAAATAAAATGAATATAAATCGGTACATGTTAATTATATTAGTATATACCAGTCAGAATAAATAATACCCAGATCCCTTATGCTAATTAAGCGAAGTATGTAGGTTTTACTTTAGATATGAGTCTACGCTGGAAAGTCCATGTCAAAAACGAAAATTTTAAGTGAGAAAATAATTTGTGTTCAAGGAGTTCTGCTGTTGTATCCTGGTGATAATCTAAAGTTGAATCTTTAATAGTTTTTGCTGCCAACAAAAAAGCATTTGTATTTCCTACCCATATATTGTATGTAATATTGAAGTTTAGTTTTTTAATAAACAGATTCACTTTCTTATCGAAGATAAAAACTAAATACATACCTGCCTACTATTTTCTGTTTACAATCACAAACCCTACACAAAGAATTGACGATACTCACAATAAATGAAGTATTAACAATAAGTACAACTTACCTTAAAGGTTGTGAAATCACCCATATGTATTCAGTAAAACGTATCTCACTCATGTCAATAGTAGAATATAGCAGATACGGTAATGTTATTTATAATAAATTGCAAAAAGAGTTTTCAACAAAAAATATATTGTTTCTTAAATTATTCATTTTGATGTACTGGTTATTTTAACTTAAAAATTATCTTTTCAGTTACGTTAAGAAGATTAACAACACTATGTCACTGGGATTGTTACTTTACATTGGAATAATGGTTATTTCGCATTGTGAGGAGTTTTTCGCTATTACAACAGCTCAGTAAGTAAAAAGAAATATAAAAAAAATAAAATATGTTGTAGGTTGACCCATGCGACAAACATAAAATAAGCACTACATCAGCATCTACCATGTTACTATTTTATTCTGGAATATCTGTATTTTTTGTATCTGATATTGTTCAGCGCGTAACCCCAAAATTGTATGCCATTAAGCCAGTTTTAAAAATTGTATTCATATAGCTGAGTTTATCCACAAAAAAGCCATTACAGTTTTCTATTCTGAAAGTCCAGTTTCTTCCTTTATTTTTACATATTTATTCAATTGTAATTTGATAGCTGGTCCGCTTCCAAGCTTGGTCTCTTCCAACAATATTAAAACATTTCAAACCATGGAAAGGTGAATTTTCTTCTTCTTTTATTCTTTCTTCGTTTTTCCAATTGTCGACTTCAGTAACGCCCGCGAATGGTGATATTATCTATTTGTAGAATATCGCATATATACAGGGCGTCCCGTTGGTAAACGGAAATATTTTAAAAGTAGGTAGAGGTCACAAAGGAGATTCTGAATAACCCATATATAATGGGTCTCTTGGCTTCCATAACCGAGTTACAGGGTGTTTTATCAATTATGCATAATTAATCATTTGGCCAGAACTTCATTTGGCCAGAACTTTTGAATCACTTAGTATATCTTTTCCATTTTTGGCGTACAGATTACACTTCTCACGAATAAAGTACTGAAATATTGAGAGATATGAAAATCCAGGTTCGACTTTAGGAAAAATTGAAACATTAAAAATATCAAAACAACACCCTGTATATCATAATTTTAATATTTCCATTTTAGATCTGAATAGAGGGGAAAAAACTGAATTGAAACAAGTTGTTGTTTTTATCCCGCCAGCGATTCTAAGTGGAAAATTTTGAAAGTGATAGTAAAATTTTCATTTAATTTAGAAAAAACATATTATGAAACTCATTTTTTCTTTAACAATTTCAAAAATTCACTTCGCGTCATTTACCTATTTCTTGTTTATTTGGCTTAAAATAATCCAACCAAGAAAATTACTTATAAAAAGTGTTACATACCTTGCCGCCTTGATAAACCAATTTCTAATAATGTACATTATCCCTGGGCAACTTCTTAAAACTCAGGTAAGTGATTGTTAGTTTATTTATTAATTAATACTGATTTACACAAAGTAGGAAATTTTAACTCCTATGTATTTTTGTCTGATATCCAACTGCTTGAAGATTTCTACATTTTAGATTTCAAAATAGGCCAGTAATATACTTTACCTACGGCCATATACAGTGTGCCAAAAAGTCTGGACTTATGACAGGGTACTTAATTTCTTCAAATGGGATACCCTGTATTTTATTGCCGCTTTAGATTTTTTGAACAATTTTATTTTGAACAATTTTACAAAACTCTCTTCAAATCCAATAGATTCCCGCCTCACTATCACTTGACATATTGAAAATGTAGGTATTCTTTTTTAAACAGTATGTATCTTATGATCATTAATTAGAACTTATTTGTCTTTCAAAAAAGTTTGTATTATTTTGATTTTGACAGTTGCTATGACCACGCTGATAACGGGCGATTACGCGATCACCACCTACTTGCGAATAATTAAATATTCCGCTTACTTTTACGTATAAACTGTGCGTTTTGTTTACCAAAACCGTGCGTAATGAGCTATAAACTGAGGCTGTGTGTCGTGTGTTTTTGCCTTTTTTCTATAGTGGCCGTAGATAAAGAATAGTACGTAATGCGTGTTATAAAGCAATTACGCACTCATGTAATTACGCACTCGCCGCTATGTGGCTTCCTGCGCAATTTTTCCATTCGTGTGTAAAATATTTTTTACAACACTTGTTACGTAATATACTATTCTGTGAATTTGTTTATTCATTTTTAATGATCCACTCTATAAGGCTGATTCGATACCATGTTAGAGAATTTTTATCTAATATTTTTATTTAGGCGACAAGAACTGAAGAAATTGCTTTCGAAAGCAATTGGTACAATGATTTTAAATCGAAGAAAAATATACTTATAATGATTTCCAATGCTAGTAAAAGAGAAGTAAATATTCATGCCTTCACTATTATAAATCTATGTTTCGAAAGTGGATTACAGGTAAGAACACCAATGACTGATCTGAATAAATTAAAAACTAAAAAGCTTGACACTATTTTACGAAAATTATTCATTTTTAGGCATACAAAGCAATAATCTCGTACTACATTTTTTTAAGAACGATGAATAAAAAGGGGTGAAATGAAAATGTCAGAGATTTTAAAACCCATATACACATCTGCACCACAACACAAATATTCAGCAAGGAAATAAGAAGTAGAGAGAAAAATTGAGAAAATATTATACCACTAAAAGCATAACTCATTTCAAAAATATTCACTGTTGCTTTTGACTGATATTTAGACTGTACGGATATGTCGATTTTTGTTTTCAATACCATTCTCTCAGGTCTCGAAGGAAGATCACGTATATCTTTCAAATAGTAACCCGTATTCAGGCATAGCCCTCCAAAAAAATATTTATGTGGTGTATCCTGTTATTTAGGGTGCAAGTAAAGCAAATTTAACAAAAAAATTATTTACTTGGTAAAAACTAAAAAAAAATTCTATATATCACATTTAATACATTGCCAGGATAATAGAATAGCATTAAACAACCTAATATTGATTATTTTTTGTCAAAACCTAAAAAACAGTTTATATTTTCGGGTACACCTTCATAATCAGAAAAATCTTGAGCCTCTTCAACATCAAATAATGTCAATAATGCATTATCTTCTTCTTCTTGTTGTATTTCAGCTTCGGCATCTGAATTCACCTTAGCTTCGTCCTCGGATTCCTCTATATCCGATGGAATTCCTGGTTTAGGTAAAAGGGCAAATAGTTTTTCTGATATTGATAACACAGTCTAAAAGTATAAATAAATACTATAAAAAACATTACTGCTAACCCGACAATGTATTACCCCTGATACTAACATTTCAAAAATCTTTTATGGTTATACCTGATAAATTTTTTATGTAGTAGCTAAAAATATTTATCTATCATACTATATATAATATACGTCCATATTATGTTCAAAGAAATATATTAGTGATAATTTTGAAAACAACTTACTTTTTTAGTCGTAGACTTCTTGAATTTTTACAAACACTGACAAACAATTTGGCTCGTACATAAGGAAGTATTTCGTATACCGCTGTATCTATGCAATTACATAGTTCTACTATTATGTACTAGATTCCTCTTGGCGCACCATCGTAACAATTTAAATATTTTAGCTTGTACCGTCGTCCCATAATATTGTATTACCGGTGATGCATTGGCTGAATATAAGGGTTAAAGATCTACGCTAATTTAGATTTTTATGTTAATAACATGCTTCAATAGAAAGTTTTTAAACAAAAAATCCAAAATTGTCAATATATCTACCTTATACACAAACTACACGAAAAATGACCTAAAACTTGTAAACGTGAAAATCGAACTTTACGTGCATGGCCAACTATAACTATACTACAAGCAACGCATGTTTAAAACTTATCGATTATGCATAGAAACATTTAGATTTACTTGCATGTATCCAGGGAATTATAACCTAAAAAATTGATATTACCGACATTTTTAACTGTCTATGGATTTACAATGTTAAAATTCAAAGCACGATAAATAAGGCACCAAAAACCTCTTTGATTTTAATAGTACTTAAACTTCACTTATAACAGCGATTGCATTAGTGCTAATTGAAATATTTGTAATGTCACTATTTATTTTATAGAACAGATATTTTGTAAATACACAATTAATAATAACATTTCAGTTGATTCATTAGATATTGTACAGGGCGAAACTTGAAATTATAACAATATAACTAGAGATTATCTTTACCCCAATTACCGCTACGTAGAATGATACTAACATAAGAGATATAAGGTATCTTGTAAGTATGGGGCAAAATTTTAGATATGTAGATCAAAAGTTTATATAATTTTTTTTCCAAAGACACTCCTACATCACTTGTCTTCAATATTCAGAATTTTATTTTAGTCTTAATTCTTGAAATCTCTTCGAAAAACTTTCTTCGGCTATAACTGCTAAGTTGGTAGCCACTGTATTTTCCTTTGCCAAACTATGTAAAACTTTTTCTCTTTCACAAGTTGTAAAGATATATGTGCAAAGTTGATGCGGGTGTCTCTTGTAAGCCATTATTTATTAGGCACAAAATACTAACAGTCACATGTATATTTATTTTTGATACGTTACTGCTAGTCTTTAAAAAATATAAAAGTAACATTATTACCCACAGCAATACTCGACGTACTTTTTATCTTCCCTTGCCTATACCCTCTTCCAGTCTGGTACATAACTCTATTGTGTATACAGGGAAGAAGATGTTCAATCACCTGCCAATTGGTATAAGAAAGATGGATTCTTTAAAAATGTTTAAAAAAAAAGTTAAAAAACTATTACTTGAAAAGGCTACTACAAATTAAGTTAAATATCTAATATTAGTTTCTAACTTTGTGTCTATTTTCTTTTTGTCCTTTCTTATTTAATGTTCTGTATATTGTCTTTATATTGTTTTTATATTTTCAGTATTTTTTTTGACTCTATATATGACCTTTCATTTTAAATTATTTTTTTTATAACTTTTATGACTTTTAAAATTGGTTTTTTTTTTGTTAGATACCTATATTACAGCTTTGTTTATAAGGATGTATTTATTCTTCAACAATAAAGTAATTTTGACTTTGACTTTGACTTTGATAATCAAATTCTACATATTCTCCAGCAAGTATGGTCAAAACTCTATCTGAATCCATGATGATATTCAATCTATGGTCTATGGTAAAATGGAAAATTTAGATTATACCATCCACATTAGCTGTGGCTTCATCTCGGATCAAAATTATAATCCTTCTAACAATAACTTTCGATAAGCAGAGTATTTATCTCTTTGATCTAGGCTAAAGTTGGAACCTCCATCTGGTAATTCGTGTATGGTCTGTATTAGTTTTACTGCTTCTAATGCAGACCACAAAATCTGAAATTATTATAGTACCATTATACACTATAATTTTAAAATTAAATATTAGTTTAAATTAATGGACAATATTTGTAACCTCAGAAAACATAGTATATGTTTTAGTTGGTTTTTATTAGAAAAAAAATTATAAAAACAGTTGTGTGATGACACTAAACAGTTCACAATCTGGGAATCCCACTTTTTTTACAATGTATAATAAATTAATTGATTTTCAAAAATAATAGAAAGAGTAAAATTACCAAATACATGAAACTATTTGATCATTGTTAACTAAAAAATATTCGAATATCACGATTTAAATTTAGATTTTCCAACATTGTAAGAAATGTTGGGAGATTTAGAAAGCTCTCGAGTAGTTCATATAGATTGTTCAAAACAGAAGGAAGTTATAACAGTTTTAAAACAGATGTATCAACATATTATCTTATATTACATAGAAAATCATTTTCTTACAATCCGTTAACAAAAACGGTAAAGCAACATTAATTATACGAAGAGCAGACCTTTAGGTTTTTAAAATACTATTGTCGATTAGAATGATATGTCGCCTGTTCATGGGTTATCTGAAAATACGACCTAGACAATTTGTTTTTAATTTGTTGATAGTGCAGAAGTATCCATTTAAATAACCAAAAACGTCCGTTAACAAGTCTATATTAATATCTCCAGAAAATAAATAGTATATTTAATTTTTGTTTTTTAATTTTGAAAAATATCGCTGGATATATAAATATATGAAAAAATCTAGTGTTTCTTGAGAGCATTAAACTCTAAACATTAAAATCTATAAATACATGTAAGTTCCGAAGATCGACTAGGACTTTTCTTCTAGAAAGACCATATTACACAGTAGTGCCATAGACTTTTGGGTTGCATTATATAGAAACATTAATTAAATTTTAAATTTTAATTTCAAGTTATTTTTTATATTATGTTTAATTTTTAATTTACTTCGCTTTTTTGTGAATTTTTCTATGACAATAAAAAAGCACATCTATCTCTCTCGCTCTCTCCTTTTAAAAAATCCTATATTTTGCTTATAACTTAAAAATCGTGGTTTATGGCCCTAAAAGTAAGATAAGACCATATTTCAATGTTTTTAACTAAAAATTCAGATACAAATCATTGTCAATACACCGAACGCACAAACTACACCAAAAATAATTTCTTAAAATTGTGCCAATCGAATTTTACGTGTATGGTCAACTATACTACAGGCAACACTTTCACATGTTTTAAAATTATCGAGTATGCGTAGAAACATACATATATGTATATCTACTTACATGTGTTCAGGGAATCCTAACCTAGATAATTGATAATACCGACTATTTTTCACAAAATACAACTATTTTTAAGCGTCTATGTCGCACATATATTCACTACCGCTTAAATGTGGATGTACAATGTGAAAATTGTTAAATAAAAACCGAAGCAAGATAAATACATCACCAAACACCTCTTTGATTTTATTAGTAGTTGACGTCACTTATAACAGCGATTGAACTAATGCTATTTCAAATGTCTGTATCAAGATAGTTAAATTATCACAGCTGTTTATTTCACAGGAATTAAGATTATAAATATAGTTCGATTGTTAAAAGATGTTTTGAAAATACATACATTGTGTGGTAATTAATACGTAATTAATCAGTTGATTTATTAGATATTGTACTGGGTGAAACTTAAAATTATGACAGTGTAACTAGAGATTGTATTGAAATAATACCCCCCTCCCCTCCCCCCAATAAACATGTATTTCACTGTTTTTCAAAATTATGATTGTGGACCAGCATACAGGATGTAGTATGATGCAATACAAATTGTTATACTCTACAGGAAAAAAATAATTATTATGTCTGTGGACCAAGATATAGAGTGTCAATGTTAATGGATCAAAATTTAAATATTTTATTCAGCAATTTTTTTAAATATTTCAAAACCAAATCCAAAATACCCATTAATGAAACGATACGGAAGCAATAATAAACCTATACTAGAAAATTTAAATCCTAAAGTCAGAGCGTTAACAATTCCTACGAAGACCAAGGAAATTATCTTAAAGTTAACCAATAACAAGGCTCTCCCGGTCCAAATAACCATTGAACCTATTTTAATAAAATACTTCACCAAAAAATCAATTATACAAATTCACAATATTGTGGATGCATTCTTCAGGCTATAATATTACCTAAAAGCCTGAAGATTGTCTGTCGCGACGTTCTGACGTTGTGTTCGAGTTAACATAAGTCTTAAATGTTGTAAACTTAAGGCGAATTGCCCTAGGAGTAGTTGTTTGATTTTCAGATTCAGTGAAACTTTTTCCTTTGATTTCTCAAATGTTTGTGTGGTACTGATTTTAAGAACTTTTAAGAATTTAATGTTGTATTAATAGACCAGTGCCGATAATTTTTGAAACCAAATAAAATAATAGTAGGATGAAACTCATTGGAAAAGGAAGAGAATATGACAAAAATGATAGAGAAAAATAATTTACGGGCGATCTGAGGTTGGGAACTGGAAGGGGGGAGTTTTTAAGGGTAGAAAACTGTTTATCTCGATTTCCGGCAAAACTACAAGTCCTATGGGAAAAAGTTAAATGGCAAAGTTGTAGGTAATAAAAAGATCTACAACTTCTGTATTTACACTTATTTCACATAACCTCAAAATTTATGTGAAAAATTCAAATAACCAAGTTTTTGGTTTTTTATTTTTATCTTTTACAAAAAAAAATTTTTTTCACAAAATTTGGTGAAAACTTACCTTTTATGTCCCAAACACACTCTAATTTTTTTGTTTTAAAATATTTATTTTTTAACCTTATTTTGACTTAATATCGAAAAAGCAGTCTAATTTTCAATCGAACATTCTCACGTCAAAATATCTGCTTTTTTTAAAAAACTCGATGGGCTTTTTGTTCGTTGAAATCTCTACTTTTTGATGGTGTAAAAAAATATATTACTATAGTAAATGTTCTCAAAAAATTCAAAGAAACGAAAAAATCTCGAATCCGACTTTTTTTTTAAATCATCATGTACAGTTTTGAGCTATTTGTGTGTAACATGGAATCTTACGTTTATCGGGTAATTAAAGTATAAATTTTAATAAATAGCTTAAAATTGTACATATTAAAAAAAATGTATATATTTTTTAAACCATCAAAAAGTGGAGATGTCAACGAACAAAAAGCCCACCGAATTTTTTAAAGAAGCAGATATTTTGACGTGAGAATTTTCGATTGAAAATTAGACTGCTTTTTCGATATTAAGTCAAAATAAGGTTAAAAAAATAAATATTTTAAAACAAAAAAATTACAGCGTGTTTGGGACATAAAAAGGTAAGTTTTCACAAAATTTCGTGAAAAAAAAATTTGTAAAAGATAAAAATAAAAAACCAAAAACTTGGTTATTTGAATTTTTCTCATAAATTTTGAGGTTATGTGAAAAAAGTGTAAATACAAAAGTTGTAGATCTTTTTATTACCTACAACTTTACTATTTAACTTTTTTCCATAGAACTTGTAGTTTTGCCGAAAATCGAGATAAACAGTTTTATACCCTTAAAAACTCCCCCCTTCCACTTCCCGAGCCCAGATCGCTCGTAAATTATTTTTCCATTCATGTTTGTTATATTCTCTTCCTTTTCCAATGGGTTTCATCCTACTATTATTTTATTTCACTTTTTACCACTTTCAAAGGCATCTGCACTGGTCTATAAATGGTCACATTCGAGTGCAATTGATCTTTTCCCTTTATTTAATAGTATATACCTACTTCTTGATTTAATACTTCAATAGCGATAATTGACCTGTAATAATGTTAATGATCGGTGGTTATTTTATAATTGATAAACATTTCAGATAAAAAAACGAGATGTAGTTTAGTTTTTTGTGTAGAGTAGTTTGTGGTTGTTTTTAGTCTGGTGTTTCAATTTGCTAGGTAAGTGTTTTTGTATGTATGTATGTTTTTATTTAAAAAGCGGAAGCCTTTCGTGCAGTAGTCCTGTTCTCTAACATTTAGAATGATGTGTGCCATGTCCAAGGCTTTTTAAAATTGTAAAACTCAATAACCTCTGGTACTGTTTGCAGTGGCGTATCCAAGCCCCCCCCCCCCGAAACTTCTATAAGAAAATGTGTTAACTATATAAATCATAATTATTTTTTGGACCAGCGATTAAGTTATATTCAGATGATTTACAAACAATAAACACGGTTATTCTGCGCAGTGAATGGGATATTTGGACAGTGAAGTGACAAAAAGTAGATTCCTGCCCAGTAAACACAAGGATATCCAATGGATGTCCAATGTATATCCAAAACGTACAATATGTACATGCATTGGATGTCGTTTGATGGACAAGGGATGTCCACTGGATATCCAATGGATATCCATTGGCCACCAACTTGGACTTTCTCCAGAATTACTATTATTGAAATCACATATATTGGGATCAGACTGAAAGCTCGAAGCAGGTGATGCAACAAAAGCAGAACTTGATGGAAGGAGTTGTACGTCACTGGTAGAAGATAAGTTTATCTCTCTTCGAGTTCTCTTATAGACTTTGTTTAAGTACTTCTTTCGTACGACGTTTTTCTCCATTCTTATCTGGCGATCAAAACACAAATCTCTTTTCTTTTTTGAAGAACTTATTAACAATGGAAAATGGAACTGAATATTGAAAATATTATAAATCCATTAGAACTTGGAACCAAATAAATAACCTGTCAATTATCAGTTGTGAAGTTAAAATTATTCCCAGGAATGCCAACAGTAAGAATGCTACCAATTGGTTAAATTTATTTCGAAGTTAATTGGTCCATCAGAGGTCCATAATTTATCCATAAGAACCGGAACCGGAAAATGCAGTCATAGACGAATTTTACAACAAACAAACTCGCAGAATTGCCTTTGAATAATGCTTCAATCTTGTATTAATAATTAATTCTCTTTTAATCTTATATTAATAATTAACAAATTATTTTTGGTCAAACGTTTGGTTTTTCAGGAAAAAACAAGATTTTTATTTCCTAGTTTTTAATTTTTTTTCTCAAAAACGAAGCGAGATGCGAATAAAAGTGAAGAGGTAAAAAATTTGTTTTGCCAATTGTTTAATCCAAGAAAAGTAACGAACATACAAAAAACAGTAGCGTACAATGATTTGTCCTAATATCAATTAGATTACCTGCACAAATGATGTGAAATAAGTTAAAAGCACAGCTCCCAAGAAATACGACATTAGAAAATGTCAGACACTGCACCAACGTCTGGACTTCAAACAACTACTCCTTGGGCTCTATGTCGTATTTCTTGGGAGCTGTGATTTTAACTTATTTTAAAATATTTTGGTTTCAAAATCTTTCATTTCTTCAATTAGATTACCTTGTGGGATGTCACTGGAATGAATAATTTAATTCTAATGATACTAAAAGAAGCCCCTTTTTACCGCAAATAAGCATGCCAACTTTTATCAAAATTAGCCAACTTGTTTTTGAGCAATTCATAAAAAAAAATTTGTTCTAAAAACGAAGCAAGTTAGGACAAATGATTATGGGAATAAATCTTATTTTTTCCTGAAAAACTAATCCTGAACGTTTGACAGTTTAACCCTGGGTCACCTTGTATATTTACCCCATCCCTGCTGAAAAAAATATTTTATAGTATTTATAGTAAAGTAAGTATATATATATATATATATATATATATATATATATATATATATATATATGTATATATATATATATATATACGAGAAATGGTGGATCCCCTCCGAAAAATATTCCTGGCTACGCCACTGACTGTTTACCGCGATATTTCAAGGGTAACGCCATTTCTACATATTTACTGATTTTTTTATTAAACAAATATGCAAAATCCGGTACTGCACTTTTAAATAACTTTATAAGTTCCCATATCTCATAATGAGACTTCAAGAGATAACAGTATTTTGTTATTAATTACCTGAAGTGGCAATGTGCATGTTTTAATTTAAATTAAGTAATAAAATGGTGCAAAAAACGTTTAACAATTACATTATCAATTCCAATTAAGTACATATCAGTTACTTACAGGGTGTCCCAATTAAAATTTGCACCCAAAAATGACAAAACAGCTCAATTTTAACCTAGAGGGGGCTCAATTTTTATCGTACTTTCAAACTTCTTTTCTCATCCCTTTAGCATCCAGAAAATCTTAAATGGAAAGGGGTGTTAAGTGACACATCATTTTGAAACTGCTCTGATTATCTAATGCAACCCCGTTCTTTTTTTATTTTGAATTACTCTTTTTTGAGAAAACTGCTTAGATTACACAGGCCTACAAAATTTTTTTTTGTCTGCGCCAAGAACTTCACTGCTGTAGGGGATTTTGGTGTCGCTGAATCCGAATCCGAGGTCCGCTTGACCTCATCAGGTCAGGGTCAAGGTCAAATTGAGGAAATCTTCTGGGAAAAATCGGAAGAAATTCATACAAAGGTTTTCAGGATCGTTGAATCCGAATCCGAGGTTCGCTTGACCTCATCAGGTCAGGGTCAAGGTCATTTGAGGGTCAAATTGAGGAAACCTTCTGAGAAAAATGGAAAAAAATTCAAACAAAGGTATTTAGTACGTTGAATTGAACAGTACATTCGTTAAAATTAAATTGTTTTTTTAGAACTACTATTGTCTTCTCTTACAATAATCTAAGCAGTTTTCTCAAAAAAGAGTCATTCAAAATAAAAAAAAAGAACGGGGTTGCATTAGATAATGAAAGCATCTTCAAAATGATGTGTCACTTAACACCACTTGCCATTTAAGATTTTTCAAGGAGTGGTTCTGGACGCTAGAAGCATGAAAAAAAAAAGTTTGAAAGTACGATAAAAATTGAGCCCCCTCTAGGTTAAAATTGACCTGTTTTGGCATTTTTTCAAAATTTTAACAAAACTCGAATTATTTGGGTGTAACTTTTAGTTGGGACACCCTGTATATTTTAACAGTTAGTTATTTATATTACTTTTAGCCGTTTTAGACTTTCTATATGGAGTATTTTTGTACTTATTTATGTTTTTTACATTTTTATCTATTTAAAGTGATTTTTTATCACTTATCGATAATCAAAAGTCATTCACAGTTTCTTGGAGATTTTTGTTTATAAATTATAAAGTATATGTAATTATTATCATTGTATTTTTCAAGTTTTGGAACTCCATGAATATTGAATTTTACAAATTTCTAATTGGCGGAACATTTTCATTGCAGAATAATTTTTGGACGTGAATTTTTGAGTTTTTTCCACATTTCAAATTAATCTAACAATATAGGTTTAGCTGTTGATTTATAGTTTATATATCGTTATGTATTTTGATCCAGAAAAACATGATTCCACGTTATCTATCCCATATTTTTCCTAAAATACACCTTTTTCCTGCCCGACTATATAAAAAATAACACATAATTATTTATAAACCGACTAATATGTTAGTTCCACCTCTAACACGCTCTAATATGTACAGGGAGACTTCGCGGAAATTTCGATTAAAGCTGAAAAGTCCGAAGCTAGCTGATAACACTCTATGTATTTCGTAAGATTTTTGTTTATTATAAAAATATAGAGAAGGTACTTAATAATATAATTCACAACATTTTTTTATCGATTAGATAATCAATTGGATATATCTTAAACAATTACTAAATTCAATATAAAAGCAATAAAAAACCATTTTGTTTTATATTGCTAATATGAAGACTAACAATTTGAAATTTATTAAACAAATTTTATTTGTTTTTTACATCCACTGTGCAATTGTAAAATCTGTGCCAGTTCGTGATGATGATTTGAACAAAACTGCTCCTGAAATGATAGCAGATGAAGGTTACCCTGTTGAAACGCATTATGTCACTACCCCAGATGGATACAATCTGTGCTTACATCGCATCCATACGGGAAAAAATGGAGAGAGTAATAAGAAGGTGGTTTTCCTGCAACATGGACTTTTGATGTCGTCTGCCGATTGGGTCCTTTTCGGTTCTGGACAATCTCTAGGGTACATCCTTGCTGATGAAGGATATGACGTCTGGATGGGCAACGCAAGAGGAAACCATTACTCCAGAAATCATACCAAATACAATCCAGACAAAGATGGAGATTTCTGGCAGTTCAGTTGGAATGAAATCGGTGAAATAGATCTGCCTACTATGATTGATTACGTTTTAGGTGTAACCAGAGTTGATGGAGTCTATTACGCTGGACACTCTCAAGGTACAACTAGCTTCTTTGTAATGACATCCCAGAAACCAGAATATAACAGAAAGATTAAAGTACAAGCTAGTTTAGCTCCTATAGCTTATATGAAACATTTAACTAGTCCTCTGTTGAAAATAATTTCTTTTTGGGACGGACCTTTCGAAGCTTTGGCAAATTTATTAGGGCTAAATGAATTCTTGCCGCAATCTGGATTTCTTCACTTGATTACCGAAGAAATGTGTTCTATCGGTTTAGGACCAATCCTGTGCGAAAATGTTTTATTTGCTTTATGTGGATTCAGCACAAACGAAATGAATATGACAAGAGTCCCTCTTATAATGCACCACACTCCAGCAGGAGCTGCTACAAAGCAACTTCTACACTATGGTCAAGAAATTAACAGTGGCCATTTTAGAAAATACGATTTTGGATTACTTGGAAATCTTAAAAAATACGGCAATATCAATCCTCCGGATTACGATTTAGGGAAAGTTACTGCTCCAGTATTTCTGTTTTACAGTAACAATGATTGGATGGCTGGAATAGCTGATGTAGAAAGGTTATCTAAAGAGCTTGGTAATTGCCGAGGAAAATTATTAGTAACAGAAAATTCTTTTAACCACTTAGATTTTACATACGGCAACAATGCTCCGAAATTCGTATACCGAAATGTTGTAAGCGTTTTCGCTAAGTATTAGGTACTTTTTTAAAACAAATTATAAATAAATGTATTCTTATTATACTTTTTTTATATGTAATAACAAATACAAAAATATAATAATAATAATAATAATACTTTATTCATCCTTTTTGATCATAATACATGATGTAGGACAGGTCAAAAACAGATTTTTACATTAAAACAGCATGCACCTTGAAATATTACTTACATAGATGCTAGTTAAATTAAAAATGTTTGTTTAAAAACTCTGGTACATCATAAAAACATTCTTCGATTAAAAAATTTTTAAGTTTTCGTTTGAAAACATTGAAATTGCTCTCATATCTTATACAGGAAGGCAAATGATTTAGGAATTGAATTCCTTTATAGACAGGCCTTTTATCAAATACTGAGGAAACATGTTTTGGAAGCCTGATAAGCTTGCCAGACCTGGGGCCATATTTTCAAATTCATTACGTACACGAATCTTTGATTTTACGAATGAAATGTAATCGTCTATATTTTCAAACACATAACATATACGAATATATTCGAGTACGTTACAACTATTGGGTATTAACCACTCGGAGTCACACTCGAAACGGGTTTTTGACGGAATAACTGTCAATTATTTAAATATTTTGTTTGAATATGGCAGCTTTAAACGAAATCATAAATTTGGTGGAAATAAATGCTTTAGAAGAAGCAGAAATATTGGCGGAAAGAGGAGAAAGGCGTGTTAATGTTCAACAGTAATACCACAAGTGATTGAATTTCCGCGATAAGTCTGTCGATTCATTTCATACCGAAACTGAAACTACGGACTCGTGGTGTTTTCTTCTTTTTTTTTTTGTTTTTTTTACTTCTGTGTCAACGGCATCGACTACTATGGCCATTAGCCTCGTGTTCTGTGTAGGCTTTGTTACTGTTTCTCAGCGCCACTTTAGGAACAGCACTGTTAATTAGAACCCAACAGTGAATGGTCGAGTGAGGAATCACACCTTGTATATGAAAATCATTTTCTAAATTTTTAATTAATTAAAAATCAGAAAATGATTTCTGCCTTTGGTGTGATTCGAACCCACAACCCTTGGATTATGAGTCCAGTGCTCTACCGCTGAGCCACTCACCCCCTTCAAGTTTAGTATTATCGATAATCCAAACTTGACTGGAACTCCTGATTGGTTCATTTTACAAGTGCGTGAAATAGTCAAAGAGATCCTGGTTGAGCATTTAACTGATTGCTTATTTGCTTCCATAAACCCTGTGCATTTTTAAAAGTAAAATTATTTGAAAAAACACCCTTATCAAGCTGGGGATTCAACTTCATGAACTCCATTAGCCCCTTTTTCTGTTCCGGAGTCATGTTGGCTCCCCTTTTTTTATAATGATGTTTAAATTATTCATTTTTCCAATAAACTAAATATTTATCTCCCATATAACAACACAACAAATTAGTCAACATAAACAAACTACTACCACCCTCAAAACTGAAATATCGCTAGGATATCTAGGGATATTTACATTTATTTACTTATTACTAGTTTCAATCCAGCGATGCCAGATCGATTTATTTTACGTCGACGGAACTTATTCGAGCCGATTCGAGTGTGGTATCAAAATAAAGACTTTCTGTTCCACTCGAAAATATTTCGTACACGACTATTCGTATACTTAATTTTTCGAGTGATTTTGAAAATATGGCCCCTTGTCGGGTAATCGTGGAAACCAGAATTTAGGTTAAAATCATTAAAATTATTTTTTGTGTATAATATGTAGATGTAAATAGAATGTGAGGATACCGAACTCTTTAAAATGATTTCTGCATGTTTGTCTATAATCTAGATTAAAAATTAGACGGATAGTCCTTTTCTGGGAAATAAAAACCCTTGATGCATTGGCCTCAGCTCCCCAGAGTATGACATTATACGACATATGAGAGTATACTATTGCATAATAGGAATTAATCAATTGCCTAGTTGTAAACATATTTTTTAACTGTAGTATTGCAAAGTAACTGCTATTGAATTTTTTACAAATCTGATTGATATTGGTATTCCAACTCATATTCTTATCAAGATAGGTACCTAAAAATTTGGTAGAACTTGAAAAAGAAACATCAGTATCCTTAACTGAGATACTACCATTTTCAGGAATATCTGTCGTTATAAAAAAATGCATAAGGATGGTTTTTGTCGAATTTACTATCAGAGAATTCCTTCCACACAAACTGATAAATTCTTTTGATAAAATATTCATGTGGTGTCATCTGCATATTGTATCAAATGATTAGTGCTAACATAATTAGAGCATTTATGTACAATAAAAATATCAGTGGCCCTAAGATTGATCCTTGAGGTATGTATACAGGGTGGTGGGAAAATAAAAAAGCTCAGACTCAATTTAATTTTATGAAATCTTTGCAATGGAATCATGGAAATTTAATAAAATATTCACAAAACATTCTAAATTTACAGTAGTACATTTTGTATATTTTTATATACGTAAATAAAACCGTCTATAACCTACATTATAAACTACACACATAGATTTTTTTAAACAAGACTATATTATACGATGGTGGAATTTTTTTGAACCATAAAAATACCAAAAAAAGGACCATGGGAGTGACAAAACTGCACAAAGGATGTGAAATAAAATCACACAAGCTCCCAAGAACAAGGACATTAAAAATGTCCTACACTGCACCAGCGTCTGGACTTCAACAACTACTCCTTGGGCTATATGCTCCACCAGGTATTGAATTACAAAAGTCCAGACGTGGTTTGGTGCCCGACCAAGTCGGGGATTTAACCCAAAAACTTCGATTTTGTTATTAAAGGAGCTTGCCATTCTTAGACCGGTTTCGGAATTATTGTGCCTCATCAGTAAGAAGCAGACTAGCTCGACATTTACAGTAAGTAGTACATTTTGTATATTTTTATATATGTATATAAAACCGTCTATAACCTACATTATAAATTACACACATAGATTTTTTTAAGCAAGAGTATATTAACACTTTTGTATGTTGAATTTCTATTCTGTAATTCTGGGATTTTTATTTTTTTTAACTGAAATAAATTGTAATGTTGCAGATTTCTTTAGCTCCGGACTCATAAAATCACTTTATTGCATACCTGACTATTTCTACCTGTAAATAATTATAACTGATTAATAATACGTATCTATGTCAATTGTTTGCTTAGTTTGCTAAACATAAACGAACTTAATACCGTCTGCAAAATGGACTTTTAATTACAACGTTATTTGCTTAATTTAGAGATCTCTGTTTGAATATTTTTCAAGTGTTTTGATTTTTATAATTTATTTCAATTCCTTGATTTTAACCTGTCTTGTTTTTTTTTTTAGTTTTTATCTATTCACAAATATAACTAAAACTTCCGCTGCCCTTGAATATTCTATAACAAATTTACAAATATAATGTATTATTATCTAATAATTGAGAATAAGTATGTTTGTTCAAGTTCAAAAACGTGAAATTAGTTAATGAGTTAAGCTTTACAATCTATTAAAATAATTACATTGTAGTTACAAGAATTTCCAAATCGCAGTTCAATTTTTTGTGGGATATCAAATTAAAAAAATGTTTATTCAAAATACACATGTAAGTACATAATTATTACATCAACTCTTTCGTTAATAGTTTGTTTGAAAAATAAGACGAAGTAAATTCTATAAAAAAAACTAGTTTGTTATGGTCTGAACAGAAATATAGTAAGGTAACAAATCCTCAACCCCTTGAGTTGCTACTTAAATTCTGTTCTATAGATGTAATGATCATAAGATATTTTAATCTG
This sequence comes from Crepidodera aurea, assembly GCA_949320105.2. Lineage (NCBI taxonomy): Eukaryota > Metazoa > Arthropoda > Insecta > Coleoptera > Chrysomelidae > Crepidodera > Crepidodera aurea. Next base: position 65,140,704 of record OX439472.1, on the reverse strand, counting down.
GACCTTGGAATCTTTTAAGAGCCATTTGCACAGGTTCACCTCAAAACTTATACTTAGCTAAGTAGGCGAGAAACTTAAGGTGTACCTTAAATTGAAGCCGAGAAATTTTACAGCTTAGCTAAATTGTGATTTAAGCCAAGCTTATGTGTCAGTAGACCGACTGTGCAACGGAAAATATAAATCTAAGTTTCACTTATGGTTAAGCTTTACTTATATTCTATTAAGTAGAACCCGTGCAAACGGCTCTGAGAGACACAATTTTATTGCTTATCTACATCTCAAAGAATATGTAATAATGAGGGTTGTCGGCTAATATTGATCTATTGCCTTACTATATTTCTGGTTATATTCTACGAAAATTTACTTCGTGTTATTTTTCAAGCTACAGATTGTGTGTACAGTGCCAGATCAGTATACAACTGTACCTATAAAAGTACAAGTTAATTATTCAGTCGGTATTTCTTGACGATACTTGGGTGTTTAGGCTACTTTAGAAAAGCTTGACATACAATGATTACTGTATATAAGAAATTATACGCATAGAAATAGTATATTACATTAGGAGTCCAGAAAATAGGCTTTTTATGTGCGTGCGCGACGGGACGTCGTGCAAGCTTGTAATGATCGATATTTTTCATTTTATCTAAAACCAGATTAAGAAACGTTTATTTTTAACAATTTGTGATTTCTAAAGAACTGTCAATAGGTACCTTTATTTTTAACAATTTGCGATTTCTAGAGAACTGTTAATAACATATTACCTATTTTATTTTGACTTGTAAGTAGGCAGTAAGTAAGTTGGCTGTACAATTTTCCGTGCGGTCGCACAGAAAAAGCCTATTTTCGGTGCGCTAAATAAGCAAGTAAATGTAGTGTTTTCAGATAGGTATAATAAAAAATTAATTTTCTCAAATATCGAAAAGCAAATGATTTTGTAAAATATTTATAATAATAATAATAATTTATTCACAAGAAAAATAGAAGAAAAAATACATGTACGTACAGTTCTTCTAGCTCAATATATTATATAACAAAATATTGACGACTACAGCAATCTTCATACAAGAATCAGTGTTATTTTTCTTCAAGAATCGATCACTTTTTGACAAAGATAAACCTCAATGTAACTACATAACCAGGTCAATAAATTATGCGTATCCATCCCACAGACTTTCAATGACATTTTTTTCATGTATCCGTATTTATAATAGTCTTCCTGCAACTTTAAAACATTGACAATATTACACAATTAAAAAAGAAGTTATTTGAATTTATAGTCGAATTAGAAACTTACGTATAGTTAAGTGAATTCTTTAATTTATAGTCGATTTCTGTTAATTAGATTAGAATTTATATCTTGTTGTTACTATTGACCCTATTTCGTTCTATGTTATTTGTTACATTGATTGATTGATTAAGACGATGTACCTGACTGAGGTTTATAAATGCCTCAATACTACAGCCTTAAGACTTATTGTACTGTGTCAGTTACATCGTTATGTTCAGGTGAAGAGGTTTGTTACCTTTATCAGGCTGAGAAGCCTTTTCACCAGATTTTCTTTTGGAAAGTCCTCCTGTGGGTTTACCGGCCCCAGTAGGTTATATCTCCAGTGCATGAGTGCCTGGCACTCTAGTATGATATGAGAGGCTATTTCATCCTTCTCATTGCATAGTCTACATATGGGTTCATCTTGAAAGATGCCCATTTTATGTAGGTGTTCCCTAAGGTGACAATGTCCGGTTATTGGTCCCGTGACATGCCTTATTTGATTTCTGCTTAGATTCAGAATATCACCTGTCAGTACTTTTGGCGCTTTAACCATTCGTTTACTGTTTTGTTGGCCCGGCACGAGATCCCAGCGTGACCGGTGTTCTTTTAACATCCACCTAGTCAGCGAGAGTCGTGCCGAGGATTTAGGAATGCCAAACGCCGGTTCAGGACCAGTAAAGACGGTCGCTGAGGCTTTCCTTGCCAGGGCGTCTGCTTCCTCGTTGCCTTTTATCCCTTTATGCCCTGGGACCCATCTAAGTGTTACCTTATTTTGGTTGGCCAGAACGAGCAGGATTTGTAGGCAGTTCCAGACCAATTTTGATTTGATTTTGTTACATGATATGCAGGCCTTACTGTCAGAGTAAATGAGGTTTGTTTTGCCTCTGTACCCCCTGTCAATATTCTCCCTCAAACAAAGCTCTATAGTATGTAATTCTGCTTGAAATACTGATGCGTAATTCCCCAATGGTGCGTTTAGGTTGCATCTGGGTGTTTCACCATATATTCCAGCTCCAGTTCCACTTGCGGTTTTTGACCCATCAGTATACCAAACCAATGTTCCTTCCCGAAAGTTGTTTGTTTCTTCACCTTCCCAACTCTGCTGAAGGGCTTTGTGAAGTTGTTTTTTGGTGCCATTTCATCACTTCTCATCTCCATGAACGAGTTTCTGATGATTTTTGTGATTCTACTGTGTTCTTGTTCATAAGGATCCCAGTAGCCATTGCATTCTAATCTGAATGCCCCCATTCTCGCCTCCGTTCTGATATAAATATCAAATGGCGGAAGGCTTAGTATGGTTTACATTGCTGCTGTTGGAGTGCTCCTCATGGCACCTGTAATGCAAATGCAGGCTAAAGAGCGTGGTTTTAAGCCCCGTTTAGTGCCTATGGCCCTTTTGGCCGCCATTAGTGCCATTTTACCCTTACTAATGGTTTTTTCCAAATGCTTGTTCCAGGTTAGTTTAGCGTCAAGCATTATACCTAAATACTTCACCTCCTGTTGTTGAAGAGCTTGGGTAGTCTGAGACTGTCCAACTTCTTCTCTTTCGTGAAGGCAATTAGTGCTGTTTTATTAGGATTAACTTTAAGGTTTTCCGTTAGACACCATCTCTCCACGATATTCAGCGCCTGTTGCATAAGGTCTGAAACAATATTTTTAAAATTCCCCACTACAAGTATGAGTACATCGTCTGCATACCCCGGGGTATAATATCCAGCATTGCTGAGCTCCTCAATTACCAAATCCCACAGTAGAGGTGATAAGACTCCTCCCTGTGGGCATCCCTTGGAAATTGACACCTCCATGTTCTCTCTCAACAACGTTGCTTCAGCTGATCGATTGCATAGCATGGTTTGTATCCACCTGCATGTGGTATCGTCTACGCCACGCTTTGCTACAGCTGCACCCATGGTTCTAAAAGAGGTGTGGTCGAATGCACCCTCCATATCTAGAAATGCTCCTAAAGCTGTTTCTTTATTTCTGTGTGCAGCCTCTATCTTTGAAACGAGTTGATGGAGTGCTGTTTCACAGGATTTTCCGGTTTGATAAGCACGCTGGTTTTTGTGAAGTGGCCTTTCTTTTAGAAAGTTTTCCCTGACATGTACCTCAACCAGTTTTCCATCAACTTTATCATAAAAGATGATAAAGTAATAGGTCTGAATGATTTAGCCTGAGAGTAGTCCTTCCCAGGTTTTCGAATGAAGACAACTCTAGCTTTCTTCCAGCTAGCTGGAATGTAACCAGTAGCTAGACTTGCCCTTAAAAGTTTACATATCACTGGTGCCAGCATTTTCTTTGTAACATACTTCTGAAATAAAGTTTTGTTTATTATTATTATTATTATTATTATTATTATTATTATTATTATTATTATTATAGGGTTAGTTCAAAACAGTACATGGTATAATAAGGAGTAAAGCATGGAAACGGAAAGTTAAATAAATATTATTCCATATATAAACTAACCAGTAGATCAGATTGAGTCGAACCATTCGCTTGCGTGGAAACCAATCAGTAATTGCACTGACCGCCTGTTACCATAAATCACCGTATATTATTTTTATGGTTATATGTCGTCTGGAGTATTTTATGACATGCAGAACAGAAGCGTACCGTGTATAATATTTGTTACGTTACACTACCTGTTGAAAATACTCAAAGTTATATTTCATGTAAAAGAAAATATATTTATATACTGATTTTTAAATCTGTTTTAAAATTATTTATCTAAATCATCTTTTATATCTCATTTAATAAATGATTGATGAAATCTGTTAAATTGTGAAAATATTAGCAAAACAGCAAGATATCATTTTAATGAATTTGGATATGAAAAAGATTATTTTTATCTATCCATTTCTTAAGCCGAAAATAAATATCCAAAAATCCTACTTATACTTATATCGAACTATTGATCATATGTATGAAACGTCTGATCAGTATCTTGTTTTCTTTGTATTGGATTAAAAATAACTCGCTCCCTGTAACCCCATTTATTTGATATATCTCCTCTCTCTGACTGCGGAGACCCTAGCAAGGGCGGATTTAGCTTCTTTTTATGGGAGGGGTAAAACTTACGAAGTAGTCCAAGAAAGCTACCAAATTTTTTTGTAATGTCGAGCAGAAACTAGTAACTGATCAGATCAACTTAAATTTTTTTGAAAATTGCTAGTAAAGGTGTCCAGAAGTAGAAAACCAAAACTTAAAAAATAATTATCCATAGGGCTAAAAATTACTAGACAATTGTAAAAACATATGCAAAACGATTTTTTGTCAAATACCACAGTCTAGACGTTAAAAAATGGCGTAAAAAAATCGAAAAAAAAATTATTTTGTCCATAACTTTTTTTCTGCTTATGTTAAACGGTTCTGGATGGTCTTAAAATGTTCCCAATGTTGTTCTCTCATTAAGATGTTATATACATTTTTTGTGGAAGTCATATTTATTCAGATATTTACGCTAGAACAGCGGTTCTCAAACTTTTCAAATTTTGTACCACATAAATATGAAACAAAAATATATGTACCACCATAAAAGCATTTTGCCGTTAAAAATCAATGTGTCGCGAAATTGTTCGAAGTTTTTGGAAAAGTCGTCATTTCAATATTCAAGCTAGAGCCGTTAAAGTCAAAAACTTGGAGGAAAATATATGTGTTTCTGAAAACAAAATGTTAAATTGTACCACTAAAACATTGTAATGTACCACCAGTGGTACATGTACCACAGTTTGAGAACCTCTGCGCTAGAACGATCCAGTTTCTTTAAACACCCATTTTTCAATTGCCAGATCTTCCTTCGTATTAATCGTAGAAAAATTTAAAAAAAATCATTTTAATTGTTAGCTCAAGGTCATAAAATTAGTTAATATCAATTTTTACGTAATAATATCAGTTTTTCGCTTATATTTAAAAAACTAGAAATGTACGATTTTTATGGTCAAAATCGTAATTTTCTACGCCCTATAACTCGGGAGGGGTTTATTTTCACTTTTTCTATGAAAAACTCACTTTTTGATGAAAAAAACGCAACTATCGGAAGTTTTCTACTTCTGAACTAAACACCTTTCCTAACAATTTGCAAAAAATTTCAAGTCGATCTGTTTCTGCTCAATGATTTTACTTCATTTCTTGGACTAAAAAAAAAACTTTATTAATACTAAATTATAATCCCAAAGAGACTAGGAAAGTAGTTAGAAATGGTTAAAACAAAAAAAACACTTTTAGACTGCTCCTATTAAAAGTCTAGTAAAATAAGGAAGCTGCATACATTTTTCTTTATCGCATTATAAGAAGCACCACTTTCTTTATTATGTAAAAGAGTTTTGTGTGTATTATGTTTTATAAATTATAATCATGGGGGGGTAATTACCCCCTGTACCCCTCCCGTAGATCCGCCCTTGGACCCTAGAGTCGATATATTACATAAATAGACTAGATGTTCGTTTGTAACCTTTTAAAGTATGTTTTATACTATTTTATATTCTATATTCTAGTAATGTGACTAAAATCAACTTTGAAAATAAGACGTTATTTATATGTCCAATCTATAGATCACCTGCTAGTGATATTAATAACTTCTTAGACCAATTAAATGAAATTCTAAAAAATACAAATGAAATATCGGATTATGAGTTTTTTATAGGTGATATAAATATTGATTTGCTGGTGGACTGCGAAAGTACAAATAAGTGTAATGAATGAAAATGGATTCCTTTCAACTATTAATACGCCAACCAGAGTACAAAAAAAATCAACGACTTGTTTGGATCATGAAAGCAAAAGACTATAACTTCGACTCACTTATCCCAATAACAATATTTAGAAAAATAGATTTCTCCAAGATTTCATACAATTATTGATCAAAAAACAGAAAGATAGAACAAACCAAGAATATTTTTAACGAACGAGATATGGAAAGTGAAACAAAAAAATTCGTAACTGTATTAGAAAATTGCATAAAAATTTCTACAATCGTGTATTTAATCAACAAATCTTATGAAAAAGGAGTTTTTCCGGATGCATTCAAACTTTCAATAGTTTATCCATTTACAAAAACGGCGATATTACGGAACCGGGAAACTTCAGGCCCATTTCATTAATCAGCTCCCTTGCCAAAATTTTTGAAAAAGTCATTAAATTAAGGTTAAGTCATTATTTCGAGAAGTTTAAATTATTGTCACCATCTCAATACGGCTTTAGAGACAAAAAAAGTACCAGTGATGCTATACTGGAATTGACTAGAAATATTTACACCTCTTTAGATGAAGGAATGCCATCATTGGGAGTTTTTATTGATCTTCGTAAAGCATTTGACACTGTCGACCATAATATACTATTGGACACCTTAGAAGATCTTGGAGTAAGAGGTATAGCTCATAAATTGTTTAAGAGTTACTTAACAAACCGACGCCAAATTACAAAGTTAAAAAATCAAACCAGCACAGAACAAACAATTATATGTGGCGTATCTCAAGGCACAGTATTGGGCCCAATACTTTTTACCGTTTATTTGAACAATATTTTCCTTCTTCAACAAGAAGGGAAAATAATTAGTTTTGCGGACGATACTGTGATCTTTTACAAAAATAAAGATTGGCATTTACTCAGGTGGAAAATGACTTAAGCCGCCTTAACAAATGGTTTGATCATAGAGTATTGTCAATAAATATTGAGTATTTACCATTCAGTAGTCTCGCACCATCACTCCCTACATTTAATATTGAAATTGGATAAGACTTGAAAATTAAACCTGCAAGAAAAGTCAAATACCTAGGTATAATTTTGGATCCGCATATGAGATGGAATGAACATATATTTTATCTGAGAAAAAAAACTGATTTTCTTTTAAATAGATTCAAACAAGTCATCCCCTATTTAGACCTTCAACAAAAAAGAATTCTTTATCATAGTTTGGTTGAACCCCATTTAAACTACGCAATCATTGGATGGGGAGGAGTATTATGTTAAATGTGCACTTAAGATACCACTCTGCTTCAGTTTTTGCAGAGACAAAAATATATGATATTAGACAATTATATTATAAACAAATAGCAATCAAACAGTATCTTAATAAATTAGAATTAGAAACATGTAACACCTTACAAAAAGAAATCTGTGGGCCAAAGAAACGATGAATATTTTTGTAAAAAATTTTTTAATTCTCTACCAGACTTTGAAGAGTCTGCCACATTAAATTTATTTAAACGAAAACTAAAAATTTTTATGAACAATACAAACATAAACGAAATACACTCGATCTTTGGCAACTAAAATAAAACACACCTGTATATGAAATTAATTAAAATAAAAGTAAAACTGCAAAATACTAACCTGATTGAAAATGTAACTATTTAGTCATTAATAATTCTAGTTTTGAGATTTAATCCTACCTTAATATAAATATTTATTGTTTTTTATATTTAAAATATGTTCTTATACTTATATACCTAAAATGCGTTACACCACATAAAGACAATCTCGTTGTCTCAGTGGTTTTTGTGTTTATTTGCAAATTTGTTAAATTTATTCTTATTGTATTATTTGTTGGCGAATAAACTATTTATTTATTTATTTATTTAATAGCCATACGATAAATAAATAAATTTGTTATATCTGGTGATAATATTTTTCTGTTTGTTTTTGGAGACCCGTCTACTTTTAGATCCGCCCTAAAATGAGTTAATGCATTCAGGTGGAATATGCTCATATATACTTGGTTCGGGATAAGTTGGATGAACTAAATCAACGTAAGCACTCATTATCCCCGCAAACCCAACAAGAAACATGCGATATTTTGTCTGAAACACCGATTTAGAAAGAAACAAAAAAGGAAAGTCAACACTAAAATAATGATACAGCAACAGTAGGACATTAAGTTACAAATAAATAGAAAATTATGATCAAAAAAAGACATTGTTCTATACATTTTCTTAAATTTAATTTCTCAATTAATTTACAATCTATTCCTAGGTATGTAGAACATTAAGTAAATAGTTTGACAGGTAACCAAAAGGACACGTAACCCAGTGGTTATTTCTTATTAAGTTATAGTTATAGTTATATTGCAACTAATATTAACTTGGGACATCAATTATGTACATACTTATCTTGAAAAAAATATCAGGTTAAGAAAACCTTTGCTATACATATTTTTATTTTCAATCTTATTTCTCACTTCACTTTTATTTATTTATGACCCCAATTTTATAATTCTATGACACTGTAAAAGCTTATTCAAATAATCAACAATAGAAAGATACCTCATAAAAATTTTTATATGCTATTGTATAAAAGTTATTCAGCAGAATATTATCTAGTCTAGAGCTTTTAACAAATATTTCGCTTGGGTCAATTGATGTTCAGTACAACGGTTACCTTTTAGTAGACATAATGTATTACTGTTAAAATGCATGATTATATGTCAATTAAATATTGTAAGAAGTACATATAAAGTGTCTCTTTAATTATATAGTGCGGGGTTTTTAAGTGAATACATTTTTTACAAAACAGGTAAATTAAAAAATTTTAGATTCACACAATTTTAATGTTAAATTTCCATTTAATTTTCTCCCAAATAAAAGTCTATTTGTTATACAAAGGAAAACAAAATCAGCAAAAAAGTTTCATGACGACTTGTTTCGGTTCCCCGACCATCTTCAAGCCTAAGAAAAGACATAAATTTCCTTAGGATTAAAGATTTAGTAAGTTCCTCTGTTATATATTTATTATTTCAAATTTTATTTATCGAACTGTGAGAGGGGCTTAAAGCATTTTTTTTAAATAAGTTTCTTCCCTCTCACTAAAAACACTTTGGATTTTTCCAATATATTTCAAATTTTATTTAATTTTTTTTCGAAATTTAGGAAATAAAAATAGTTTTAAAATGTTACAAAAGGCATTTTATAACATATTTGGATACGAAATTACCGCTGCCAATGTATTTTTTACGATAAGTATTCAATCATAGAATAAATAATTCATAAGTAATTTTTTTTCGGTAAGGAAAAACCACATGTTGTATTTTTTAACTTAATCTAGAAGATTAAAATTTATAACAGATATGTAGATAAGTGGACAATCTGTATAGTTGTACAGTGAATATGCAATAGTCCTCGTGTAACCCAACCAAATTAATAAAACTGATAAATTAAGCCATTGTTGGAGAGATAATGCTGAGACCACATAAAAATGCATTGCTTGGTGCACGTCATTTGAAATTTCAAATATAGTGACAGTATTGCCATATTTATTATAAATGAGCTTCTTAAAAAGAATATTGAAAATGTACTACATTTTTACTATATAATAAAAATAATTCATGAAGTGTCATTTTGTAATTGGTAAAATACATAAAATTTAATATATTTCTAAACGACCACACCTGAATTCAAGAATTTTCTTTTTTTTTTATAATAGATATAGATAAAAAACATGCATTTTACATGTATTTCAAAAGCTAGATTAAAAAGCATTTCTCGTACCGTTATAACGATTATATACTTTACCTTGGACGTCATGACTGTCTGAAGTTTCGTCATAATTTTAAAGTTTCGTTGTAAATAGACCAGTGCCGATAAATTTTGAAACTCATTGGAAATGACAAAAATGATAGGAAAAATAATTTACGGGCGATTTGAGGTTGGGAAGTGGAAGGGGGTAGTTTTTAAGGGTAGAAAACTGTTTATCTCGATTTCCGGCAAAACTACAAGTCCTATGGAAAAAAGTTAAATGGCAAAGTTGTAGATAAGAAAAAGATCTGCAACTATTGTATTTTCACCTTTTTCACATAACCTCAAAATTTATGTGAAAAATTCAAATAACCAAGTTATTGGTTTTTTATTTTTATCTTTTACAAAACAAAAAAAAATTTTTCACGAAATTTGGTGAAAACTTACCTTTTATGTCCCAAACACACTGTAATTTTTTTGTTTTAAAATATTTATTTTTTAACCTTATTTTGACTTAATATCGAAAAAGTAGTCTAATTTTCAATCGAAAATTCTCACGTCAAAATAACTTGGTTATTTGAATTTTTCACATAAATTTTGAGGTTATGTGAAAAAAGTGTAAATACAAAAGTTTGTTAGATTCTCTTCCTTTTCCATCCTACTATTATTTTATTTCACTTTTTACCATTTTCAAAGGCATCTGCACTGGTCTAAAACGTCCGTATTTTAAAATGAATCATTCAAGTGAATCAGAAATAAAAATTGAGAATGCTCCCCCCTACACTGTGTAATGTGCAAGTAATATAACAAAACTTTTTGCCATATTCCAGATATGTTTTTTTATTTTTCACTTGCATATTATTTGTTTATTTTGCCTTGGATGCGGTTGCTATAAATAGACTCATAATGCCCTATGACATAATGAGCAGGCGATATGGCCATAACGCCCGCTTATTGGGAAAAGTAGAATTCGATAGGTGGCGCTACAAAATGTCAATGTCATTAGAGAGATGAGTAAAACAAACCATCTTCCATATAAGCCATTTGATATTTTTGTGGTGTTAACCCCTAACACCCCCCTTTCTTTGAGTGCGCTACTGGCTATAAATACACTCATACGAGGAGGGTCTGGATTACTCCGACAATACATTTTTGGTTGCTTTGGGTCCATATTTTCTTTGATATTTTTTGGAAAATCGATATTTATTTCCATTACTTTTATAAGACGTATATAACACAAAGCAGCAATGAAGTTCACTAAATATAGTGAAACACTTACAGCAAACGACAAAATATCAAAAAATCTGTTTTTTCATTAAAATAAAATCAATTTTTCATGAAAAATAAAATCTGGCTGAATGTTTCCCTCCCAACAATAGTCGTTTGTTCATAGAGAATACCAATAAAAAATGTTTCCAAAAAGTAATATTATTTTTGAAAATTCTCAAATTCAATGGTTTTCTCTATAAACTATTAATTAAAATATTTGACAATGCGCCTGTCCCAATTTCTTTTTCATTAAAAAAACAAATAAACATCTTTCGGAAAATGTTTTTGTGGAAAATATATTCGATACTAAGAACAAAAATAAATGTAAATAAAAGTAAGAAAAATTACATATTTTATTCGCAAGCAGTCAGTAATATGTCATAGGTTCGAAAGTAGGCCTTTTCTAACTCATTGTTATTAATTATGAAAGAAGAGGAGAAAATTTAATAATTAATTTTTTTATATGAGTAGACATCTTCAGATCGAGTGGTAATGATTTTTTTCCGTCGACCGACCATTTATGATGAATTTTAACGCACTCAAAATCGTTGATTAATGACCTCTATTAATGAATGATTTTCTATTAATCAACGATTTTATTATATGCACCCCAACGTACATTGCTCTTATTATACATTTATATTGACAGTTACCTATGGTGTATGCAACCAAACATATATATATATATATATATATATATATATATATACCTTTGAAATCAAGAAGGTGTGTTAATACTATCTGTCATTGTATGTCATTATTTAATTTCTTAAAATTCAAAAACTCTATGTAAAGTTTAAAATCAAAAGATGGATATTGACGAAGAGTTTAATTTAACTCCACCAGAAGTGGCAAAAATATCGTTACTTGTTTTCTTTTTTTTGTCTGGAATAAAACCACTTATTTTCTTAAAAAAGTTTTAATTTGACGTTTCGGCTTTCTTTATCGGAAGACGTTTTCAAAATGACATAACAAAATAAATAAATTTACTATAGAAACAGAACATTTGATAATCTTGCAAAAATATGACATCAATATAGTACACTTAGAAAAAGATTTTGAGATTGAAGATGTTAAAATCTGTTTCAATCATATTTTTGTGACGTTTCTGGGAACGAATTTTGAAAGGATAGCGCATTTGCATATTATAAGAGAATTTATACTTCGTCATAACTGAAGTTTTCTTATTAATATTATCATAAGAAAAAACCAGATAAAAACTATCCCGATATAGAGGGTATCCTTTTTTTAATTAACTCTTTTTGTAAAATAGGCATCCAAATTTTTGAAATATCGACCCAGCAATTAGAAACACATTCGTTATTATTTAAGCATATCTGCTTCTTTAACTTTGCGGTTATAATTATTCGGTTCTTTTAATAATCTAGTTGAAGAATTCCATTGTATTTTATGACCAAAATCCCATGCATGTTCACATATTTTGGATTTTTCGAATTGTTTATTTTTAATGTATGATTGGTGTTGACAGGCCCTTAGAGAGAAAAATCGGACCCGGGGGTAAAAATTACGGGCACCTATAGAATTTTTAAAATTAGTAGCCCATCACATTACATCTGTATTTTATAAAAAAATATCATTTTCCAGTATTTATTTAGAGCTAGAAATACCATTCACTAACGATCCAGCACCAATTTACTGAAATATTTTCTGGGTGTCAAACACCCAGGGTGCACTTTAAGGGTTAAAAAATTTAGTAGCACCTGAAAAATTTCTTATGAACTGGGAACAGGGCCCCCCCGTACGGAAAACCGCTATTGGCACTAAGCTTCTCACTATTGCCGAAAAACTATTGTGAAGCGTAGTGCGAACAGGGATTTTTCATACGGGCCCGGGCCCCATCGAGAACTGCGGGCCCGGGGGGAATCCCCCCGTTACCCCTCCCCTCTCGTCGGGCCTGGGTGTTCATTAAGTCTAATATGAAAAGGTCTAGATGTTTCTCCTATATAAAATTTATTACATTCGTATGGAATTTTGTAAATACAATTTTTTGTGTTTTGAATTTCATTAAACGGTTTTGTATTTACTATTAAAGATTTTAATGTATTATTAGTTTGAAAAACTGTTTTTAAATTAAATTTATTGCCAATCCTTCTAATTTTTTCGGATAATTTTGGAATATAAGAGATTTTTACTATATTTGAATGAATTATTCGGGGATTTAAATTTTGATCTTTAGTTTTGATGTCTCGGTAAAGTTCACGATTTATAAATTTACTTGGGTAGTTGTTCTTAATCAAGACAGATTTAACAAGTGATAATTCATTATTTAAGATATTGTCATTTGAACAAATTGTTTTTGCTCTATCGGAAAGAAATTTGACGATACCTACAAATTGAGTGGTTTGAATTAAAATTTAGATATCTATTTGTATGTGTTTCTTTTCTAAAAACCGATGTTTCAATACAATTGTTGTTATTGTGTATTGTTACATTAAGAAACGGTAATTTTTTATTATTTTCAATTTCAATTGTACATTTAATAGTGGGTTCCGAATTATTAATATTATATAAAAATGTATCAATATTTTCCCTATCGTGTTGCCAAATTGCAAAGATATCATCTACATATCTAAACCAGACAGAAGGTCTTAAATTTTGTTTGTTTACAATTTCCATTTCAAAATCCTCCATGAAAATATCACACAATTTTGGTGATAAAGGAGAACCCATTGCCATGCCAAAATTTTGCTGATTATTTTTTTCATCTGTCAAAACAGTCAGATTTTGTGGTTTCAGCCAATAACAACTCAGGATCCTAACCAATCATTGTGTTTTATACTGATAAAACCGCTTCGTCGTTTTTGTTTTTTGATTAAACTGTGTTTACCTATTTGAGATGTCAAATGTAAACCATTTATCAATTATTATTATACTAAAATGTATTGCAAATCTATGTTAATAACCAAATTTCAAAATGTATTTGTAAACTAACCTGTTTTTATTAGTTTATTTCAAAACTCCTTTAATATTTTTAGATACCTCACTTTAACACTAAACTTAAAATTAATTAAATTAAGAAAGACTTCATTTCATTCTTCTTCTTCGCTTTTATTTAAGGCGCCGTTTCGCGGGGTAGCCAGTCAAAAAATCGCCTTGGTGGCCCTGTATGTAAAACTATAACAGCTCATGTTTCAATTTAAATTGGTAAAGAAAATTTTCAATATTTGTGTGTAAAGTGTCTTTTGCATAAATGACTATGTTCTCTGTTTTTAATACAAAATGATTCAAAAAATAACCTTTCAAATACGACTCGTCCTCTGAAATTTTATAGATTAAATTTTTGATCTTCATACTCAAACGCCTTTATTTTAGGCAAAACCACTCAAACAAACTGATTTAAGATAAAATCACTCGTCCTGCGGACTCGTGATTTTATCAATCAGTTTGTTTTCGTGGTTTTTCCAAATAAAGCCGTTTTCGTGAAAACCAAAAATTTAATCGATAAAATTTGGAGGACTCGTGGTATTACCTTTGATAAAAATCACTATTTAATTGAAAATATGTAGTTTTATCGACAGGAACATTTGGAAATAAACTGACAACATCAAAACTAACCATTATATCTGAATTTGTTATTTTGTTTTTTGATAATTTTTCTAAAAAATGTTTTGAATTTTTGATAAAGGAATTAGTATTTCCTGATAACGGATCTATTATTTTAAGTAGAAATCCTGCTAAATTTTGACAAGGTGAATTTATAGAACATATTATTATTGGTCTTAATGGTATTTGTTGTTTATCAATTTTGGGTAAACCGTAAAAATGTGGAGGTTTACTATAATAAGAAGTAAGAGATCTTCGTTCTTTATCACTTAGGAATTTTTTATTTTTATATAAAGTTTTGTAAATTTTGTTTTCAATACTAGTAGTTGGATCTTTATTTAATTTTGAATAGCTGCCGTTTTCAATAATTTCGTTAATTTTGTTATCATAATCTGTTTTGTTCATGACAACCGTCGCGTTACCTTTATCTGCCGGTAAAATCTTAATTGTATTGTCATTTTTTAAATTTTTAATTGTTTTAAATTCTGCGGAGGTTAAATTTTGATTAATTTTGTAAGATTTTTCTAATTCAATTTTGCAATTGTTGTTTTTCGTTAAATAAATAAAAATTGAAAGTAAGATATCTTTATTTTTGAAAAGTACGGTCGACGGAAAAGTTCTGTAAGGAACTCGTGAATTAAAATGGCGATTAATACACTTGTTCGCTAAATAACCATTATCTCTCACTTTGTCTATTAAATTTTGAGTATACTGCGAAAGACCATTTATTATCACATAACATATCAAATTTTATTCAAATAATTTTGTAATAAATGACTTAAGGTAATATTCTCGATACCACAACAGTCAAAACTTTAACTAGTAGGTATATAGAAAATTCACATTATCAGTTACTGAGGCTTAAAATGAGTAGGTAAATGGAATGAGGTCTGCTCATTTGCTTTTTATGAAATAAGTATTCTAAACGTTTTAAAGAGTGGTCATTCTGAAATTCATTCAGAAAGTGAATGCATTTCAACGCATTGTATATTTGCATTTTTTCTTAAATAATCTTTATTTAAAAATATCTTTGAAGCAATAGCATAAAAATGTTCAAATAGACAAATAGACGGACACTTTTTGAGCAAAATTTAATTTTTTATCTTTTGCCACCAAAGAAACATAGTTTTTTTTAAATAGTGTAATTAGATATTCGGATGACACTTTTCTGCTGACGGCTTGTTGAAAATAGACTTGCTGTATTTAATTACCGAAAGTATAAACCCTACTAATATTGTAAAAGGTGATCAGTAAAAAGTCTCCTCACCATCATTTACATTTTGTTTTAGCATCAACAGTGTGTCGCAGTCACGAATCAAATTATATCGTTCTTAGATGTTGTCACTATAAATTATTTCAAGTTCGCTGTCTACTCGATTCTAAACGCAGCGTGATAGCGACTCCATTATGTTTAAATGTGTCGCGGTAATTTTGGCACTATCGAACGTTGTGCAGTGCAACTTTGATCTTTTGATTCTGCATAACAACGACATTCACGGGAGATTCGAGGAAACGGAGCAAAATTCAGGAACTTGTCAGCCTGCCCACAGGAATATCAGTTGTGTCGGGGGTTTCGCAAGAACTGCACACATGATTAGAAAGTACAGAAAAGAAGCTGAAGATGGTGTTGGCCCAAATGTGCTTTATTTGAATGCAGGAGATACTTTTATTGGGACCGTTTGGTATACTATTTACACATGGAATATATCAGCAGCTTTTATGAATATATTGAGGCCCGATGTTCAAGTAAGTTTCAACCGAAAAAAATTTTTCAGATAGATTTAGGATTTGATATAACTTTCCACACTTTTTCACTATTTTACCTTTAGACAACTATATTTTTAAAATTGGTAATTTCCCATGGATTTTCTTCCAAAAAGAACGATTTTTTAGAGTTTTACTTAACCAGTTTTTTGATTCCCTCCACACTTTTTCCACTATTTTTTGTTATTGTAAATTTCGATGTTGTCTATCGAT
The DNA here is from genome assembly GCA_949320105.2 of Crepidodera aurea. Classification (NCBI taxonomy): domain Eukaryota; kingdom Metazoa; phylum Arthropoda; class Insecta; order Coleoptera; family Chrysomelidae; genus Crepidodera; species Crepidodera aurea. Next base: position 65,124,177 of record OX439472.1, on the reverse strand, counting down.
TTTGCATCAAAAATTACCCCATTGACGGATTTTTAGTTTATTACGATTTAATTAATTAATTTTACTTTATTAAAAAACATTCTAAAAATCTGTTTCAATTGTTTTTTTGTTCTGAAAACCTATGAAAATATGATTGAATTACGAACCCATTACATGTGTTTCTTCAACTGATTGCCTAAAATAAAAATTAATTGTCATAAAAAGTACCATACAAATTAAAATACAAATGATATTACTTCCTAAACAAGTTTAATCCGGAAGTCACAAAAAACGTTTCTACGATACACTAGGTATTGAATAATTCTGTCCAACTACTTTGTCAAAGGCGACTATTCTGTCAGACACGTGTGGAGATGCCGTTATTTTCTGTAAAAGCAACGAATCCGTCTAGTTTGCTGCTTTGATCCTGAATCCTGAATCCTGACCCCAAGATTCATCACCAGTTACAATGTTACTCTAGTATTTTTGTATATACGCCCTTGGCGTGTCTCAATTTCTGTATGCCTCTTTTTCAGCATATACCTTGTACATGCGGGCCTTTTCGGTCTAGGCTTAAATATACTGAGTTTATTGTACAATTTTAGTACATGCATTCATATTACTCACACAGCGCATTTATTAAAGTAAGAAAAACTTTCCTTTAAGTAAAAAATCTTGTATTTGTTGTAAAGGTCATTTTTCATACTTAATGTTCCAGATTCTAAATGTTTAGAACCACCCTGTATTATTAGTTTATAATCTATAACTACAATCACAAATGGCCTTCAAATAATTCAATTAAAAAACAAGTAAATCGTTAATTTAAACGTTTATAAAGGTTGATTATAAAAAATGACCTCAAAAAATTCAATAGACTGAATACAAAATATAAAATTTGGTAGATTCAAAAAAAATATTTTAGAACAATTGGTTACAGTCAGTCGTTTCGATAGTCTACGAGCTAGATGTTTTAACAATGCTAAAAATTCGTAGATTAATGATTTAATACTAATTACATAAGAAAGTAACGATCTAATAGCATTACCCTGGTTGTACATCATCCCCTAAATTGTACTTAAGATGTTTTAACACGGCTACAATCAAAGCTGAAATTTATAGATGTTTATCTATTGGGTGGAAATGCCCCACAAACGAATGTGGGTTATGAGAGTGCAATATACATGGGAAAGACTTGGTAAATGTATATTCTTAATAAATTATGATGATATCGAAATAGAGGTCCGCAATTTGCGGCTGGCGCCTGGAGATGGGCGAATCATAACGCATGTGAATATGTGATGCTTTATATATTTGTTAACAATGTTAAGAATTCAGCGTTCTCCACATTTCAAGAGATCGAAGTTGAAATTCGGCAATTTGAAGAAGCTTTGTTGAACTGTATAAACGTGATTCAAAGTTATTAACCAATTTCAAATGAGAAGTCTGTTTCAACTACCTTTTCTACTTCAGTAATTGCAATGTAGGGAAAACGGAAATATAATTTTTAATACACAGATAAATCATAAGGATAAGGAAAATGCTCAATCACAAGTGATAGACAAAACAAATTACCATTTATTAAGTTATTATCGCTGCTGTGCCAATTCTTTTTTTATGAATGTTATTTTTGATATTTGGGAAGTGTGTAAACAGTTTCTTATGAAATTGTAACATAATTAACCATTTTTTGGACTGATTTTTCATTTCTAAACCTTTGCTTCCACGCCCATTCATAGTAACATGCTTATATGTCCGAAATTTGCGGATCAGTTCATAATAGAGGTCCGCAATTTGCTGACCTGCATTAATTAGTAATAGGGGTCCACAATTTGCTGACCTCAAGACTCTTCCTACATAAATATAGAGATAAAATGTTACTGCAAAACATTAAGTTGGATCTAAATTCGCTCCTGCGGCAGCTAAAATGAGATAACAGAAAAAATTAAAATCGATTTTTCTTTAAAACGGTGCATCTTGTTGCCTCTAAACAAGAGGACCTTTTTTAGCAAAAACTCTGAAATTAATTGTATTCAAAATAAAAGTACATGTCTTGATTTTGTGAAACCTCTTGTGGATTTTTAAATAGTGCAAAGCCTTGAGTCCTACATGAATAAAAGTTTACTTTTAAATTAAAAGAATATTGAACCTAGTTGTTACCGAGTTCCAAGAATGTTTCGGGTTAAACAATTGAATAAGATATTGTCTGGACAGACCAAATAAATCAAATTGATAGACCGCTAAAAAGTTCGCCTTGAAACTGACTAGTCCCCAAAGTCTGCCGACTCATGTCCTCCTATCCACACCCACACTGCATAGATATCTCGAAAACGCTTCATATCTTGAAGTTCAGACATAACAAACACCTCTTTTTTGTATAGTTGCAATAAAATTTAATTAAAAAAATTGTCAAAAAATGTATGGCTTTTCTAACATGGCGTTTAAGTTTATTCTAATCTATCATCTGATAAAATCGATCTACTCAATTTTTTTAACAATATCTAGAATAAAAAGTAACAAAAGAAGAAAATAATTTTTTAACTGTAAGCACTTAAACTCGGCACGAGTAAGGAATGAACTTTGTAAAACAAAATTTTTGAAAATTTTCATTCAATCTTCAATTAACATTTAATCCATTGCTTATGAAATAATATACTGTATGTATTTGAAAATGTTAGTGACAGATACCAAAAAATGTTATGTAATCACTATCTATCTTTCATGCATAAAAATTACAGGTGGATCAAAGTTAAAAAAATGCAATGGATCAACAATAATTAATAGTTCTATAAAAACATACGATAACAATATCGTTTTAATGTGTACGATTAATTATGCAATCGTTGCGACATAATTTTCTTTAAATAAGGTGTGATCATGCCGGGTGAATAGACTCGACCAATAAGTAAGATTGCTTTAACTTTTTATAATTTGCAATTTTCCAGAAGTTGTTTCGACATCTGAATCATTGAAACATAGCGCGTTCCGTAGGGTACCAAATGTGAATAATTTTGAAAGAATCCATTTTTTTACAAAATGTACAGTTTTTGAATATTTTTACATTTACATTTTATTCAGAAGTGAAAAATTTTAAAAAGTCCTTACCGAGTATTAAGGCACTTAAAGTTTTTTTTTCGCATCTAAAGTAATACCTAGATACTTTGCTGAATTAGCATAAGGGATCTGGGTATTATTTATTCTGACTGGTATATACTCATTGTTTTTGTTAGTATAATTAACATGTACCGATTTATTTTCATTTAATTTGATTCTCCAACGATTGATCCAATTATTAATTATATCTAATGATGTTTGTAGTTTTCTTGCAGCCTCTTCATGTGTTTTCCCTACTGCCATACTGCCATGATAGCGGTGTCATCTGCAAAGGTGGCAATTGTATTTTTCTCTAATTCAGGAATATCACTAGTGTATAGTAGGTGTAGGACTGGCCCTAATACACTTCCTTGTGGTACTCCTGCCTTAATTTCTTTAATTTTAGAGTATGCTTCTTCCTGTTTAATCCTATTCTCTATTTTTGTTAGCTTTTATTATAGAGATTTTCAAAAAATTTAAATAGATCCTTTTTTTCATACAATAGATTTGAATAAACATGATCGAAGTTCGAAATAAGTAATAACCAATTTTCTTTAATAAATTTCAATGTGACTATTATTTCTGTACAAAAAAGTAGTACTTGTTTTAACTTCACGATGAGACAGTAAGTCACGTAAAAAATGGATTCTTCCAAAATTATTCACATTTATTACCTAACAATGTTCTAGCTATCGAAAAACTACTTTTCGCTGTAGTGCATCTTTGTGCAACGAAAATTTGTTAAAAGTTAAAGCTATTTTTGATAGCTTTTAAAAAACTTAACAAATTCAAATGTCTTAAGCATAGTCTCGGATTTGTTTAGCCGTTGAGATTTATCTGAATTATCCGGTATATCACCTTAATTGAAGAAAATTGGAAGGCGACTATTAAATAATTAATAATACACATTAAAAGAATATTGGGGTTATATATTTTGCTTAGGGAGTGGTATAAAATTAAAATAATTATTTGATATCCCTAATGACGTAAAAAAATGTGAAAATATAACATAAAAAACTTTCCGATTCCGTATGCTCAACCGGTTACACCCGTCTTAGTTTTGTTGTAGAGGCTTGACCCTAGCTCCCCTACTATATAAAGACAACAATCCTTTCATATGATGGTTAAGACATTTTTTCAATTGATTACCTAATGATTTAAGCTAATTTAAGCTAGATGTCTTGTAACAGATAACTTGATCTTGAAAAAAAAAACAAGTTCAATGTTTCAATGTCCCATCTCACTATAACAAAAAAAAATGTGTAGGCGATGATTAGGTAATATATCATCGCTACTTCCTTTTTAATAAAAATGATTGGCAGATTGGTTTGCGTAATATTTCCAACTGATATTAAGCAACTTAATGCCATTTTAAATACCATCAAGGCCGTATGTGTTCGTTATGGATGATGAAAAATAAAAAAATTAATAAAATGAAAAAATAAAGAACAAAAGGTATTTGAATACGATCCATATCTACTTTAGACACGTGTACATAATTATTGTCCTCTTAAATTATTTAATGTTCATAGGCGTCTCTTATATATTCAGAGAGGTTTAGGATGTTTTAAATTTAAAAATTGTTCGGCGCAAAACAAGAAAATACTAATTACAAAAACAAAAGGAAAGAAAGTAATCTGAAAAAATTTGTTTTCAGACTTCTCTCATTTCCATTTTAAAATTTAAAGTTTTTGTTTTTTTAATTTTAATCGACAATTTGATTGATTGATTGGTTGATTAAGACGATGTACCTGACTGAGGTTTATAAATGCCTCAATACTGCAGCCTTAAGACTTATTAATTGAACTATGTTAGTTACATCGTTATGTGCAGGTGAAGAGGTTTTGTTACCTTTATCAGGCTGAGTAGCCTTTTCACCAGATTTTCTTTTGGAAAGTCCTCCTGTGGGTTTACCGGCCCCAGTAGGTTATACCTCCAGTGTGTGAGTGCCTGACACTCTAGTATGATATGAGAGGCTGTTTCATCCTCCTCATTGCATAGTCTACATATGGGTTCATCTTGAAAGAGGCCCATTTTATGTAGATGTTCCCTAAGGTTACAATGTCCGATTATTAGTCCCGTGACATGCCTTATTTGATTTCTGCTTAGATTCAGAATATCACCTGTCAGTACTTTTGATGGCGCTTTAACCATTCGTTTACTGTTTTGTTGGCCCGGCACGAGATCCCAGCGTGACCGGTGTTCTTTTAACATCCACCTAGTCAGCGAGAGTCGTACCGAAGATTTAGGAATGCCAAACGCCAGTTCAGGACCAGTAAAAACGGTCCCTGAGGCTTTCCTTGCCAGGGCGTCTGCTTCCTCGTTGCCTTTTATCCCTTTATGCCCTGGGATACATCTAAGTATTACCTTATTTTGGTTGGCCAGAACGAGCAGGGTTTGTAGGCAGTTCCAGACCAATTTTGATCTGATTTTGTTACATGATAAGGCCTGTAGGGCAGCTTGACTGTCAGAGTAAATGAGGATTCTTTTTCCTCTATACCCCCCTGTCAATATTCTCCCTCAAACAAAGCTCTGTAGCATGTACTTCTGCTTGAAATACTGATGCGTAATTCCCCAATGGTGCGTTTAGGTTGCATCTGGGTGTTTTACCATATATTCCAGCTCCACTTCCACTTGCGGTTTTTGACCCATCCGTATACCAAACCAATGTTCCTTCCCGAAAGTTGTTTGTTTCTTCGCCTTCCCAACTCAGCTGAACGCTGAAGGGCTTTGTGAAGTTGTTTTGTCTCATCTCCATCAACGAGTTTGTGATGATTTTTGTGATTCTACTGTGTCCTTGTTCATAAGGATCCCAGTAGCCATTGCATTCCAATCTGAATGCCCCCATTCTCGCCTCCGCTCTGATATAAATATCGTGGCGGAAGGTTTAGTATGGTTTCCATTGCTGCTGTTGGAGTGCTCCTCATGGCACCTGTAATACAAATGCAGGCTAAACGCTGGAGTTTAGAAAGCTACAGTATCGCATGTATTACTTTAGGCCACCACACTAAAGAGCCATAGGTTAACATGGGTCTTACCACTGCAGTGTACAACCAGTGTACCATACGTGGTTTTAAGCCCCATTTAGTGCCTATGGCCCTTTTGGCAGCCATTAGTGCAATTTTACCCTTATTAATGGTTTTTTCCAAATGCTTGTTCCAGGTTAGTTTAGCGTCAAGGATTATACCTAGATACTTGACCTCCTGGGTTAATTGTAGTTGAATGTTGAAGAGCTTGGGTAGTCTGAGACTGTCCAACTTCTTCTTTTTCGTGAAAGCAATTAGTGCTATTTTATTAGGATTAACTTTAAGGTTTTCCTTTAGACATCACCTCTCCACGATATTCAGCGCCTGTTGCATAAGGTCTGAAACAATATTTTTAAAATTCCCCACTACAAGTATGAGTACATCGTCTGCATACTGTATAATATCTTGCATTGCTGAGCTGTACCAGGAGCTCGTCAATTACCAAATCCCATAATAGAGGTGATAAGACTCCTCCTTGTAGGCATCCCTTGGAAATTGACACCTCCATGTTCTCTCCCAACAACGTTGCTTCAGCTGATCGATTGCATAGCATGGTTTGTATCCACCTGCATGTGGTGTCGTCTACGCCACGCTTTGGTACAGCTGCACCCTTGGTTCTAAAAGAGGTGTGGTCGAATGCACCCTCTATATCCAGAAATGCTCCTAAAGCTATTTCTTTATTTTTGTGTGCAGCCTCTATCTTTGAAACGAGTCCATGGAGTGCTGTTTCACAAGATAAGCGTACTGGTTTTTTGAAGTGGCCCTTCTTTTAGAAAGTTTTCCCTGACATGAGAGTAGTTCTTCCCAGGTTTTGGAATGAAGACAACTCTAGCTTTCTTCCAGCTAGCTGGAATGTAACCAGTAGCTAGGCTTGCCATTATAAGTTTACATATCACTGGTGCATTTTATTTCCCTGTTGCAAAAAGACAGGGAATATACCGTCCGGACCAGGCGATTTGTATGGTTCAAATAGGTCTATTGCCCAACTAATCGACAATACGTAGCCTGATTTAAAATATCACGTTGAATGAAAATAAAATCGAACATTCCATCCAAGTATTTAGAATCTGAAATAGAGAATAATGGAAAAATTGAAAAGAAAACAAATAAATATAAGACAGAAAATATTTATAATATGTTATGTTAACAAAATAGTTAAAAAGTGGACAGACAAACGTTAACGTACAGTAGTGAATCGCGAACATTAACAAAATGACATAAAAATTGGACTAACGCTATGAGGATGAAGTGTTTTTTTTAAGAAAAATAGAGAATAAAAAAGGAGAGAAAATAAAAAACGAAACAGAAAATATAAGAGAGACACAGTCTAGACATATTTGCTCGATGTGTTATGAAAGAATAACCAAAAGAGTCTTCAAGGCTAGATTACTAGAAGCACCGTTTCAGCTCGATCTAGCTAGATAAAGAAGTTCACACTTACGGATATAAGAAGGGTAATCGCGTGCGTATATGCGTAATCGATCCTAATAAAGCACCTGAATTCGATTTAATAAACGTAAAACATCCAAAATCTATCAACCAAAGTGATATATGCACTACTAAGTATACATTTTTAATGCAATATTAACACATAACTATTTCCCAAACCAATGGAGGAGCGCTGAAATAATTATGATTCCCAAATACCCAGTTTGGCTTTCAAGAAAATCATGGGACCATTGAACAAGTAAAGAGTAGTCAGAGAAATAAAATAAGCTTTTGAACACATGGATTATCTAAACTTTCGACAGGATGTGGCATCCGGGCTTGCACTGCAAGCTCAGAAAAATCCTCATAATTTTTATGAAATTCTAAGGTTATTCATCACAAACAGCTATTAAAGAAATAGTAGGCAAAAGTCAGGTAATAGTAGTTAATGTGAGAGATTAGTTTTTCTAGTAATTTAGATATTTTTTGTTATCACAAAATATGTTATGAAAATAATGCAACTAAGTACTTATTATTTTTTAATACTTTTATAATACCCACCTGAAGTCACTAGATTTGTATCTTACAAATATGTGGTAATCTAAATTCTTGACAAAATTGTTGGTTTATTTTAATGTATGGCACATACATAAACGTAAGAATATTTAGAAACGAAAAGAGAAAGTACCTTAAATGTGAAATTTAAAGTTTTGAGTCCATAGTTTTATATAGTGCTTTTGAAATATTTTTAATAATCTAATTACTGAATTTTGTCCGTATTTTTTTTACAATCCAACATAAAATATTAAGCATGTTGGGTTTTTTGGCCGAATATAAATTTGCAAAAAAATTTACCTAGAAATTACTGAAAAAATACCGAAAAAAAAATGTTTGGGCTATTTTTGAAGGAAAAAGTGAGTTTTTATGATATAAATGGACCTAGAGTCTACAAAAAAATTCGAAAAAATTAAAATTTGGTTTACTCAGAATTAATTTTGTATAAGAAACGATTGGCAATGTCAAAATTAACCGAAAAAAATGTTTGGGCCATTTTAGAGGCAAAAAGTGAGTTTTTTAGGATATAAATGGACCTAGAATCTTCAAAAACAATTCAAAAAATTTAAAATTTGATTTACACAGATTAAATTTTGTATAAGAAACGATTGACAATGTCAAAAAAAATGTTTGGGCCATTTTTGAGCGAAAAAGTGAGTTTTGTAAAAAAAAATCCTTTGTGAAAATGGGGAAAAATTCGAAAACTTTGAAGATTAAAATTACGATAATTCCTAAAATTAAAGCTAAAATAGTTTGTTTCGCTCAAAATACATAGGTAATTATGAATTTCAAAAATACAGAGATGTATAATGGTCTTAAACTGAAGATTTCTCATTCTAAGAGAAATAAAAAAGTTCACTTAATTATTATTTTTTAAGCCCATAAGGGTGAAACGTTTCTTTTTAAACATTCTTTGAAAATCAATCAAAATTACTTTTTCTTTAACATCACTTTTTCAAAAGAGTTCAGTGAAGTTAACTTTGTGACTACAAATTTTGCTACTCAGCAATTAACAAGAGAAATTCAGAAATTAAAAAATAATTCAATTAGCACTTACCTGAGTGAGTTAACAAATGACAGTAATAGTGACTATTCGCTTTGGAAAGCAACTAAATGATTAAAAAGACCTATAGATCACAACCCACCAATTAAAAATATGGATGGAACTTGTGCAAGAAACAATATACAAAAAGCTAGCAAATTCGCCGAATATCTAGAAAATATATTCATGTCTAACGAAGGAGATGAACTCATAGAAGAGGAAAATCCTATTCTAGAAGAAAGGGACATCATGATTACCTCACCAAAAGAAATAAGTACAGAAATAAAAAAAAACATAAACCCTAAGAAAGCGCCTGGGTTCGATCTAAAACAACTTCCGAGGAAAGCTATAGTAAAACTTACATTTAATGCATCATTTAGAATGAGATATGATCCACGAATGTGGAAAGTATCAGAAGTTATCATGATACCAAAACCAGGGAAACCACCACATGAAATTACGTCTTATAGGCCTATATCCCTACTTGCTGTAATATCGAAACTGTTTGAAAAATATTACTAAAAAGACTAAAACCTATTATAGAAGAAAAGAAACTAATTCCATCACACCAGTTTGGATTTAGAGAAAACCATTCAACTATAGACCAAGTCCATAGAATAACTAATATCATCTAAAAAACCTTGGAAGAAAAAAAGTTAGCTCTACTGTCTTCCTTGATGTAGCGCAAGCTTTCAATAGAGTTTGGCATGAATGACAAAAATGAATCGATTATTGCCAAAACAGTATCCAGAATTATTAGCATCATATATATCAGAAAGATACTTTAGGATTTAACAGGAAGAAGCATACTCTAAAATTAAAGAAATTAAGGCAGGAGTACCACAAAGAAGTGTATTAGGGCCAGTCCTATACCTATTATAAACTAGTGATATTCCTGAATTAGAGCAAAATACAATTGCCACCTTTGCAGATGACACCGCTATCATGGCAGTAGGGAAAACCCACGAAGAGGCTGCAAGAAAACTACAAACATCATTAGATAGAATTAATAATTGGAGAAATCGTTGGAGAATCAAATTAAATGAAAATAAGTTAATTATACTAACAAAAACAATGAGTATATACCAGTCAGAATAAATAATACCCAGATCCCTTATGCTAATTCAGCTCCTTGACAACAGTGATCTAGTAAGAAGACTCAAGAGGAAGAAGCCCTTTGAGTTAGTGTTAGTGAAAGTGACAGAAAAAAGCAGTAGTGAATACACGTTAAGTAAGGTGTAAAAAAAAAATTATCAGAACCTAAGGTACACTAGTGAGTAGATTTTAGTTTTCCAATCTTCACGTATTAATTTAAGTTGGACAAAAATTACTCTTTGATCGTTGTGGCCAGATTGTAATATTAACAAATGCCCCGTAAGGGGTATTTTAATATAAAAAAAAAACTAAAATTTGACATTGATAAAATAATTTTTTTTTCTGATCAATTCTTGTAAACGTTAAAAAATGCCACAATCAAAATTTGCAGCATTAAAGACAAAATAGTATGCGAGTCTCTTTACGACTAATATTAGGTGCGACGCTGTTGTCATTATATGTAAGACATTCAAAAAATGCATGGTCACGTATGCAGTTTGCCATTGCATCTGTCACCCATACTATATTGAAGTCTATTGCATTATCAACCATATTATTAGCTCACGAAAGCATTTTTAAATGCGAATTTATTGAAACCTTGACTAAATTTTTTCATTTATAAAATATATTAAATCATTCATGATTTGTTTTTAACTTCAACAAAACTGAATTTCCAGTTTATACAAGATGATCCATTAGTGGGATAAAGCAAATTTCAACTCCTATTAATAACTATTAAAATTTTTGTCTTCCAGGAAATATTTCTTTCAAATTTTAAAGTTGTAATAAAGCAGAAAAAATTCAAACTTTTTCATTGTGTAGCTATTCAGAACCAAAAAATTGTCGACTGTTTCTAACCCTGAAAAGTACAACATTGTCCGTCTGAACCTCACATTAAAATGAAGGGACAAGTGGATAAAGGGACTAACTGACATTTTTTTAATTTGAATCTAACCTACCCACGCCTTCTAAAATTGTACAATTACTCCATTTGAGGAAATAAGTAACAGATAAAGGGGTCAAATAACCTTACAGTGTCATTAAGCGTGATTTTATGAACATTATTGTTTTAGTTTTAGTTAGTTAGCCCCTTTATCCACTTGCCCTTCAATTCAGACTTTAATTCTAGTGAACTCAGCAGTCAATATTTTGAAATCCCCCCCATAACTGACTCTATTAATCCTCTTGTTGAGATCTGGATCTTTTACTATTACTAGTTTTGTTTTAGAGCCTCGGAAATCACGAATTTGACAAAGGAACAGATGAACTTTACAAATACGTTTCGGCATTAAATTTTCCAACAATAGGAGGAAATGTAGACTTCTCTAAAGTTCCCAAGCTAATTGAAAAACTACCCAAGTCTGTGATTCTAGATGTTAATGGAACAAAAATAGGCGTTATTGGTAACTTTCACAATTTTGTCTATTGTCTCATAAGCAATATTAAAATCTAAAATGTAACTATCACTTTAGGTCATGTGACAACAGAAACCCAAAAAATTTCGAGCCCTGGAGATACGATTTTCTTCGACGAAGTGCAAACGGTAAAAGAAGAGAGTGAACGACTGGATAGCTTGGGTGTTAAGATAATAATAATTCTTGGCCACTCTGGGTATGCCAAAGATAAAGAATTGGCTGAAAAAGTTCCTTTAGCTGACGTTGTTGTTGGTGGTCATACAAACACATTTTTATGGAATGGAGCCCAACCGGATACTGAAGCCGTTGAAGATCCATATCCTAAAATTGTGACACAGCCTTCTGGGAAAAAAGTTCCTGTAGTTCAAGCCTACGCCTACACCAAATATTTAGGTATGTACTGATACTATTACTTGTTTATTACTATCGAAATTAAAATTAGTGTTAATACGCCATAGATACTTTTTTAGACGGCGAAACAATCTTTTTTAATACCTCAGAAACAGAACAAGGTTAAAATACGTAGTGTAATTTAATGGAACAAACAACCAACCAATATCTATAAGTCACCGATAATAAAATAGTTTTGGATATAAACAAAACAATATAAAAGGTAACATGATTTTGAGGTTAAAAAGTAATGTAAAAAGTAATATAGAGTAAGGAATGCAAAGAAATTTAAATTTCTAAAAGGGGGTACCGAAAAAATTGATTTTAAAATAAAAATCAGTTTGTTCTACCGTTTTTCTACATTTCTCGTTTCTTAACCGTTGTGGTGGGGAATTTTTGGAAGAAAGCCGTTATTGAGAAGTGCAGTGTGTCATACTTGGTCGTGATTTTGTCGTTTCAGATGTATATTGCTGAGCAGGATCGTCGAATCAAGCATTTAAGAAATTCTAAGAAGTTTTTGTTGAGCTTGGAACGTATTTCATTTATATGTTTTTGATCAACATGCTGATTTTCTTCTTTTTACAGGCAAGCTCAATTTGACGTTCGATGATGACGGAAATTTGCTTGTCTCCACCGGTCAACCAATTTTCTTAAAGAGCTCACTACCTCAAGACGAAGACGTGTTAGAATTATTAGAAATTTACAGACCAGCAGTTAATGAAATAAACAAAAACACTGTTGGAACTCTTCAAGTTACTTTGGATGGTAGCGATACTTGTAGAACGGCAGAATGCAACTATGGAAATTTAATAGCGGATGCCAATGTTTATTACAAAGCCTCAAAGTCTCCAATAACTTGGACAGAATCACCTATCGGGTTGATGAATGGAGGTAGTATTAGAACTTCTGTAGCTCCAGGAGTCGGTAAAAATGTGACCTGGGGTGAAATTTTAACCACACTACCATACGGAAATCAAATAGTTTCCTTGAAACTCAAAGGATCTGATTTAGTAAAAACACTGGAACTGGGAGTTAGAAGCAATGGAGAAACTTCACGAGGCGAATTTTTACAAGTTTCAGGATTACAAGTGGTTTATAATAGATCGAAACCAGCTATGTCGAGAGTGATATCTGTTAAAACAAGATGCGGTAATTGTTCAATTCCAACATACCTACCCATCGATTATAATGAAATTTACTCATTAATAACCACTGATTTTTTGGCAGATGGATATGATGGGCATTATGTTTTAAAAGAAAATAGTTTTGATAAAAAATACGAAGATTTAGGAGATGTTGATGTTTTAGTTTGGTATTTTCAAACTTTTAGCCCTGTGTTCTCGGAGGTTCAAGGACGGATTACTTTTGTTGAAAATGTTACTTATCAAAATTCTGGTAGTACATTACTTATACCAACCACGATACTATTACTTGTAGTTTACCTAGTTATAGATACAATTTAAACTATGTATGTCATATTTTTTGATAAATACTATTTATTTTATAGAAATGTATTACAAAGAGCCTTGATTTTTTTTTTTTGAAATTTTATTTAAGCCTGAATTTTTGATGATTACAAAATTTCTTATCTGTTAAGCATAATTAAACATTATGAAATGTTTGTTTTTTAATTATATTACCTTATATTAAGGCGATGGATTAAATGACATATAAGAAATCCATAATAGAATACCATATTTCAAAACACGTTGTTGTTGAATGCATTTAATCAGACAAATTTAATTAATACTGTGCAAACAGATTCTGCTTTGCAGAAAGGTGGTAAATTTTCTACTTTTTACACTAAATAGTTGGGAATCTGAGGCCTTCTAGGAAGCGTTTTAAAGATGCTCTATACAACTCGCGAACATCCACCTAAAAAACATGAAATCCTATGTAAAATGACCTGCCGGATTCGAATTTTTTATTCGCCCTTTGATCCGGAATTGCGAAATGTGTCAAAACGAGACACTTTTGAAAAAACTGAAAATTTTCCTTAAAATAATATTTATTGCAAACCTAATGCTTACCTTTGTTAATTTGTGTCCGATCGTTATGAATTTTGGATATGATATTTTTCAGTACTTCCCTGACATAGTGTCATAGCAATAAAAAATATAGAACGTCAAATAAAAGCTACGTCATTTTTTTTTCGCTAGATGACACAAAATATCGTCATTTTGCAGAGTAAAATGGTGAGTCGAGAAAACTTTTTTACTTTAACTTTTTTTTCATACGACGTTTAGTTTGGGTTGTGTACTTTTTTAAAACAAAACGAAATTGAATCGGCGCGTCGTATCTCTTGGCTTTAACACTGTGGGTGCGAATAAAGTGATCAGTGTGTCAAAGAGAGTAAACAACATAGCCTTCTTCATACGCGCAACAAAGATGACGCGCATTACAATATTAATATAGGAGGTATAGTGCGATTTATGAGATTGAGAAATGATAGGAATAATAATAATAATTTTTTTACAAGCTTAAAACACAACATTATTATTATTTAATTAAAATATTTCATTTACAATGCATTTTCCCTCACACTGGAAACTTATATTGCATCTTACATTTACTTTCAGGCATTTGCACTTGTTACCACAGTTAAGTAATTTTGAAAAATATTATTTTGAGAAAAGGAAACAAATCTGAATTCTATAAGGCTGTGTTAAGAGAAATTAAAGATGGTATGCAGAAAAGCTCAACAGTTTCCTGCATACCACTAGAAGAAAAAGACACTTTTAACACAGCTTATATAAAAAATATGATGGCATTTGTTCAGCGGTATCAAAATGTTAATAGCAGAAGATTTCGAGAATTATTTTTAAAATACGTGTCTTTACTATTAAAGTTAAAGCCTAAAGATCTGTTTTACAATAGTACGCATTGGTGATCGTTACGATTTTGAAGAAAGCTTAGTAAAGCAAACATGTAGAAGATCGAAAAATTGTTATTTTGAAACATGGGAAATACGAGACGAACTTGATATACCTGATTGGAAGAAATTTATATCAAATCCTTAATAAAAAGAACCTCTTGGCATATTTAGTACAAAAACTAATGAAAGAAAATTATATTGTACCTGATCAAATTGAAATTGTATTGGCAGGAATATCAGAAAATAATCAAAGAACAATAAAATGGTCAAAAATTGAGTCGAAAGTGGTTGATGAGTTACAGTTTACTATGGGCATGAAGAACCTGATACTAGAATATTTGCAATTATTAATTTTTTTACAGGTATTAGTTATTTACTCATTGGACACAGATGTTTTTATTTTATCAACGTTTTTCTCGGTTACCTTAGATATCGAGGTTTGGATGGAAAGAGAAAAGAAATTTATCCCATGTTTCTCAATCATTAAAGCACTAGCAAACTTGGATGTTAAAATATTAGCAGACAATTTGTTGTCAATATATTGTTTATCTGGATGTGATTCTGTTTGCTTTCCGTTTAAAAAAGGCAAAAAAAGAGCACTAAAAATAGTGTTGTCTCAAAAACCAGATGAGATGAATATTTTGGAACCAAAATATATCATTGAAGTATATGCTATTATACTGGTAGGTAAATAAGATTTTAATAATGATCTTTTGTTAGGGATTTGCCGCCGACGGAGGATTCTTTTATTTTTCATGTGAGAAGGGCATTTTTACAATGCGCAGTTTTCAAAACGACATATATGTTAAAGCCAGATCTGCCAGAAATTCTAAAGTTTGGTTACGAACGCAAAGACAATAATTGTATAGTTCCAAAATTAATGTCCAAAGAAGCAAAACCTACATTTTTAAAAATTACTCCATTTTACAAATGTAAATTTTCCAGTGTGAGGTAGAATGCATTGTAAAATAAATATTTTAAGTAAATAATAATAATATTGTGTTTTATGCTTGTAAAAAAATTATTGTCATATTAATATTGTAATGCGCGTCATCTTTGTTGCGCGTATGAAGAAGGCTATGGTGTTTACTCTCTTTGACACACTGATCGCTTTATTCGCACCCACAGTGATAAAGCCAAGAGATGCGACGCGCCGATTCAATTTCGTTCGGTTTTAAAAAAGTAGGTACACAACCCAAACTAAACTTCGTATGAAAAAAAAGTTAAAGTAAAAAAATTTCTTTGCTCTATTGGCAACATTTTTCTCGCTTATAGTATATAATTATACTATCTCTAAAGATAAAAAAGTTTTCTCGACTCACCATTTTACTCTGCAAAATGACGATATCTTGTGTCATCTAGCGAGAAAAAAAAATGACGTAGCTTGTATCTGACGTTCTACATTTTTTATTGTTATGACACTATGTCAGGGAAGTACTGAAAAATATCATATCCAAAATTCGTAACGATCGGACACCAATTAACAAAGTTAAGCACTAGTTTGCAATAAATATTATTTTAAGGAAAATTTTCCGGATCAAAGGGCGAACAAAAAATTCGAATCCGGCAGGTCATTTTACATAGGATTTCATGTTTTTTAGGTGGATGTTCGCGAGTTGTATAGAGGTGGGCGAATTCAGCACCTCAGATTCCCAACTAAAACAAATTCTAGGTGTGTCGATATGTCCATTTATAAACTAACAAAAAAATTATTCAGTATTCAGTATTACATTAAAGAATTTTGAACGATTGAAATAAGTTTCTGTCGAATTTCTGTTGCTACATTTAGCGAACGAAACAATTCTTTATAAATCTGAAACATCAGCATATTTTCAATTAGATAACACTCGTGGGAACCGTGATTTGAACAAGTGCTTGAGAAATCGGTTCTATCAAACCGAATTTCGGACATGCTACAGGGTAGATCCCGAAACAAGTGTAATATGTACCTGCAGGTATAGCTAGTTGTAAAAGTATAGTGGCCTTTCAAATGTTTGTAGTTGTAACTTTCTACCGGAGTATATGAAATGAGCTTTTCATGTAGAATCCAAAAATCGAATTTTGGCTATATTTTATGCAAATGTACTCATAACTAGAAAGAACTTGTATTTAAATTTTAAGTACTTTTGAAAAATACTTTGACGCATGTACCTACTCATTAATCATATAAATATAAAATTTTAACAATAATAAAATTAAGTAACTGTGTATGGATATAAAGTTACAGTGTTACTCAATTTTTAAATGCAACTATAGTGGAAACAAAAGAAGAGTGCAGTAATAATAATAATAGCTATTTATATTACAAGTACATAAACAAGGGCTTTATTGAACGAATAATTTTATAGCCGAGCGAGCTTGCGAGAGAGGCTATAAAATGATGAGTCCATAAAGCCTGTTTATGCACTCTTTTTTTTCGGAAATACCAAGAGATTTTTCATCTAAAATTTCTTTGTTGTCGATTTTTAAATCCTTACCATTATTATTGTGGGATTTTCAGTATTCTTCTAAAAATAAATTTTTAAAAATCCGCTGTTCAGACTATTGAACGTCTGTATTTTTCAACTTTACAATTTACCATGTTTTTGGCCAGAAAAGGCAATATTCCATGCAGTTTTGAAGATTTCACCCTTTTCCTGTGCCATTTTCCATACTTTTTCACCTTATCACCACTCAATTGTTCATCCATTGTTATTGTGGGTATTTATTTTTTGCATATAAAATGTAGTCCAATAAACGAAGGTGCCAACCCGGGCATCAGGTCTGTTCGATACCATTTTTTTTTAATTTGCAGGTATTCATGGGTACATTCACCTCCGAAAATCTCAGCTGTCTGAAATTTGTGGAAGGACGGGAAAATGGCCCATTGGTCTCAAAAATGTGTTTTTTTTTCGCCTATTTTCGCTGATATTTCCGAAATATGATACTTAGAGAATTTTTGTTTGGACGAAAATGAAGATCAATTCATTACCTACAAAAATGATCCTCATCATTTTTGTCAAAAATATTATACTTTTCAACATAACCGGCTCCAAAAAGGCACCCCCATTTTTAGCTCCTGCCATGCATTTAGAGAACACGCTCTAAAGGAATGACACTCCCAAGCGGATTACAAATTTTTGAATAAATCACGTAAACCTTAATATTTTTTCATGATTCAAAGTTCAGATGAAAGAAGGAACCTGTAGTAGTTATAATATCATGTTACTTTTTCCTTTTATCTATTTCTCTGAATTATTGAAAAACCGGGCCAAAGTTTGTTTTTGCTCGATATTTTGACCCTCCTATATATTTTTTTTAACAAGACTAATTTCACTGAATCCTTTTGGATAATGGGTTTTTGCAATATGTTAAATATATTCAGAAAGATTCAATAAATTATTTTTGTGTATTTTCATAAACATGTTTTTTAGGGCGTTTTTTTTGGATTTCCGGAGTTTTCGAAAATGCTCGGGTCTATCGGGAATTAACAGATAATCAAGGAATGGTCGGTTTTCAACGCACATCATTAGAAAACTTAGCTTGTCCCCTTGTTGATGGCATTTTTCTTTTTTTTTTTCATATTTTTTGGTTTTCCGGAAAATTGAGAGAATTCTCACCCCTATGAAAAATCGACATTTTTTTTTGAGCATTATTTTCTTTTCATGCTAAAATTTTTTGGGGTTAGGAATTGTACTAAATAAAAGATCACATTCTGACCTTTTCATCAATATATACTAAGTATTTTAAGTGCACGAGAAAAAACTCTGCCTTCAAACTTTCTCAAATTGGATTTTTTTACAATAAATTTAGTAATCAAGTGCAAAAAGTGAAAAAAAGTTGGTTATTATTGCCTTATCTTTTGTCTTCAGACAAAAGCGGGAGGATATTCAAGTTTTGGGAGGATATTCAAATTTTCGTTTTACCACAATAATTTTGCGAATTTTGAAACGCCGTTTTTGCAAAAAATATTAGTGTAGCGAAAAAAATCATAGGAACACCTTTTGTAGGCAATGTACTGCTCTTCATTTTTTGCCTAAACAAAAATGCTTTAAGGGTCATATTTCGGCAGATATCGTCAAAAAACGGATTTTCGGGAACTCTAGAGCCATTTTCTCGCCCTTCCACAAATTC
Source organism: Crepidodera aurea (assembly GCA_949320105.2). Classification (NCBI taxonomy): domain Eukaryota; kingdom Metazoa; phylum Arthropoda; class Insecta; order Coleoptera; family Chrysomelidae; genus Crepidodera; species Crepidodera aurea. The sequence goes on along the minus strand of OX439472.1, from coordinate 65,105,169 downwards.
CACGTAGGTAGCTGAGATTTTCGGAGGTAAATGTACCTATGAATACCTGCAAATTAAAAAAAAATTTGACGGACAGACGTGATGCCCGGGTTTGGGGTTTTTCTGGCGTTAATTTACTGGACTAATGGTTAAAAAATCCATTTAGATTATTGGAGATATGTACGAAATTAGAATTGGCCGTCCTGCTGCAACAAATCTACTACTATGTATTTTTTACCGCACCCCTTTTTGACCATATTTTTTTACCAGTCTCACCTCACCTGCATAATCTTATCTTTTAGGACGTCTGAATGTAACATTCGACGACAACGGAAACGTCCTGACATTTTCCGGACAACCAGTGCTTTTAGACAACACAATACCGCAAGACGAAGACGTGCTACGGCTGCTAGATAAGTACAGACCAGGGGTAAACCAAGTGAACCAAAAAATAGAGGGTAGTCTTCTAGTCACTTTAGACGGTGATCAAATCAGATGTAGACGTGAGGAGTGTAACTTTGGTAACTTGATAGCCGATTCAATGGTTATGTACAAAGCTACGGAATCAGCAATCACTTGGAGCGAAATTCCAATTGGTCTTATGAATGGAGGTGGTATAAGAACAACGGTTATGCCTGGATTGGATAAAAAGGTATCCAGAGGGGAGCTTTTAGCAGCGTCACCTTTCGGTAATCAGATGGTGAGCCTTATTTTGAAGGGCTCAGATCTGTGGACAACTCTAGAATTGGGAATGAGAGGTGACGGCGATACGTCTGGTGGAGAATTTTTACAAGTGTCCGGACTTCAAGTTGTGTACGACAGATCTAAACCGGCTATGTCAAGAGTAGTATCAGTTAAAACGCGATGTGGAAAGTGCAATATTCCTACTTATAAAGACATCGATATGTCCAAAAATTACACTATAGTGCTACCAAGTTTTTTGTCTGACGGTTATGATGGACATTACATATTGAAAGACAAAGGGTATAATAAAAAAACTGAAGCACTATCAGATATCGATGTTTTAGCATGGTATTTTAATATTTATAGCCCTGTTTTTGCTGAAGTTAATAATAGAATTAATTTTATTGAAAGCCGTAGCAGTGCCAGTGTAGAACTACATAGACCATTTTTTATTGTTATTTGTTTATTTGTATGGTTAAATCTATTTTGAAAATTCATAACTATAGTATTACATTGAGATTTGTGACTTAGGTAATTAGATAAATGTACAGTCCAATAGAAATAACTATAGATGCAATGTGCGCGAAATTAAAAAGAGAGATAATCTGAGACGAATCTCATTCAGAGGAAATCATGTAGTGTTGCAGAACTCAAATTGCCAATAAATTATTTATTTTATTTTATTTTAATTTTATACTGGATTTTTAAATGTTCCATTAGAAACCATTAAAAAAAACTCTTCTGTAGATGTGAATGTAAAATCTATATTTTTGGGACCAATGTAATTTTTTAAAGCTTTACATTTTCTAATAAAATTTTTGATTGTTTGTTAATTAAAGAAAAGATAAAAGTGTCGCCGTTTGTTTGATATTTAACTAGCTGTACGAAATAAATTCCTACTGGCGCGGCGTTAACTTCTGTATTTATATTGGGTGGATTAAGCAGCTTAAAATTCTCTGGAATTTAAATACAAATTTTTTATTTACTGGGGTCGATCCCTAAAATGTTTCTTGTTTTCTCAAAAATTCCAGTATCATAGTCGATGATTAAAACTTTCGAATCATCCATTTTAAATCGTTGACACCTTACCACTAGATGAACTGATGAATATCTGTTAAAAATTGGAAGAGTGAGAACTTAGACACGAAGATTTCTAAAGACATTTTAACGGTTTTTTCATTACCAGTGTCGTACGGATTATCCTCAACATTAAAGCCAACATTGTCCTGGGTGTTTTTTCGTTATTTTACAGTTTTTTACAATAATAATTGCTTAATACTAAAATGGTCAAGAAGTATTCTGCGGTAAACAAACAAATAATAGGAAATGTTATTATGTTCAAGAAAAATAAAGTAGTTCATAGTTGACTGCTCGTGCAGCAGATGATTAGGTATAAACTGAAAGAGTAGAGAAGGTGGTGCGGAGGCTCAAGCTATCCCTCTAGTTGTTTAATAGACTCTAGAAGTCGCAGCGTTTAATACCACTTTTCTCTAGTTTCGCAGACATCACTTTAACAGTTAATCCAGTATTGCCAATCGCTGTGAAATTCCACAAAATGTGTGAAATTTAAAACTGAAATCTAGAGTTGAAAGACCCTGGGAAGAAACAAACCGAATTGAACGGAAGACATAGGCGTACCAAAACGTTTTATGAAAATTAATAATTTCAATTAAATATGTCTTAATAATGATTGGCCGTACGAAGAAGAAAATGTTGGTCCATTTTCTACTAGGGCATTGAGGTAAGAAGCGTTAACAATCACTGGCGGGCATATTGGGAATAAGTTGCGTTTCTGCCAATTTATAAAGTTTTTATTATTCATGCTTAATACTTTTCTGAATGTTGCTACTTGTACATCTTGTGCTTTTTTAAAAACAATTTCAACTAGTTTCTTAATTTTAATTATAATTCTCTAATTATTTCACCCTTTCCTTTTGAAATATTACTTTTTTAATGGGTTGGCACCACGCTTTTATTGAGAAGAAATAGTAGACATAGTACATGAATCTACCGCCTTTGTGGTGTCCTATATACGTGTTTTCTTGGAATATAATTTACGGGTTAGTTAATTTTAAGAACTGGTTAAAAAACAACAAAAAAGTTAAGTCCTTGTGACTTAAATAATAATAATGTTCTACATCACAAAAACTGGGATATTCCAATATATAGGATTTTTAAATAAACAAAATATTTTTTCTTTTTTATTTTAAAATTTTTAATTTAATTGAATTTATGTATATTTTTACTTAACTTGACCTTATTCCTGTTTTCAAAGGTAGGTTTTATTTGTTGTTTTAGTATGAAGAAAAAATGTTCCATCCCAAAATATTACGAAGGTACATATAGGACTTTTTTTATTTTTAATAGTGTATCTTTGGCAATCTAGAAAAAAGACAACAAACTCTTCAATATATACACTAGTAATACATAGACTATTTAAAAATTTTAAACTTCTACATTTTGTTAGGTAAAATTTTCAAGTTTTTTAGCATTCTGGTAGCCCGATTTTCGTCATTTCAATTTTGCTGCTTATTTCATTAAATATTTAATAACTCATCATAGTTATTTAAAACCAGTTGAGGAGAATGCTCTTCTAGCATTGCCATAGACCGAACAAATCGTAATGAAAGTATTAATAAAATTTTAGATTGACAGTTCTTATTCTAATCAACAAGCCACAGTCTACTCACTTTTATCAAAATCGTCATTCAATGTGTGCGTACTTTATTTTCAATGTTATTTTAAACTTCAAAATTTTCATATTTTGGACCTTATTTTGATGGTGTTCCCGAAGTGGTACGGAGGGACACATCAAACCCTATGCTTACTTATTGATGCTCTATCAAAATCTGAAGTCAGAATTTTAAAATTCATAACACAAAGAATCAACACACAACAGATCGAATAGAGATACCGGTGAAAATTTTAAAATAAATATTTTTCCGATTTATTAGCATTTTCTGCCAATACATAGTTTTGATTTTGACTACATTTATCCTTTTTTCTACCCCGATTACCACTTTATCCCAGGTTTCAATATACTAACTTTGTTTTTTTGTTCTAGATTTTAATTTTTCTTTTTGCTTTCGTAAATTTTGAATTTTCTATATATTGTGACCAAAAAAAACATATTTTAATATAGATTTTGTAATTTCTCCTCGTTTGTCCCCTCATTTTTCCCCAATATATTCTATTATCCCGCTAAAATCTCTCGTTATCATAATTAAAAATTTATAAATTGCTTTTCGTATACCAGTTGTAATTCTTCACTCGACCATTCACTGTTGGGTTCTAGTTAGCAGTGCTGTTCCTAAAGTGGCGCTGGGAAACAGTAACAAAGCCTACACAGAACACGAGGCTAATGACCATAGTATTTGATGCTGTTGACACAGAAATAAAAAAATAAATAAAAAAATATAAAATTAAAATTGCAGAGGTTGTTAAAACAGTTTTTCAAATGAGATAATTTCTTATTATTTCTAATTTCTCTATCGCTTTTTGGAAAAAAATTTATACTGAAGAATCGGAAATTCTTTGTAATGTTAATTTCTAACAAAGTAATAAGATTTGAATTGAAATGCATTAATTTTTTTTATTTTTCAGGGAGACTTAATATAACATTCGACGATAGTGGAGAATTACTCACCTTTTCTGGTCAACCAGTTTTGCTAGACAGCACGATACCACAAGACGAAGATGTGCTTCAACTCCTAAATGTTTATAGACCAGCTGTAGATGAGGTGAATAACGAAAAAGCGGGTACTCTACAAGTAACACTAGATGCTGATTTTAAAAAATGTAGATCTGAAGAATGCAACTTCGGTAATTTAGTAGCTGATGCTAACGTTCTATATAAAGCAACGGTCTCCCCTGTAACATGGACTGAAGCACCCATTGGATTGATGAATGGAGGAGGTATTAGATTGTCTGTAACGCCCGATGCCTCAGGAAGTGTCACTAGAGGAGAAATTTTAGCTACTTTACCTTTTGGTTCTCAAATAGTAATTCTAACTCTTAAAGGTTCTGATTTAATCAAAACTTTGGAACTAGGAATAAGAAGTGACGGTGAAACATCAGGCGGAGAATTTCTACAAGTTTCAGGATTAAAAGTGGTTTATGATAAGTCGAAACCTGCCATGTCGAGAGTAATTTCTGTTAAAACCAGATGCGGTTCTTGTAATATCCCAGTTTATGCAGATATTGATATTAACAAAAACTACACAGTTGTTACTACTGATTTCTTGGCAAATGGAAATGATGGACACTACGTTTTAAAAGAACAAGGATTTAATAGAGAACAAGAAGATTTGGGCGATGTAGATATTTTGACTTGGTATTTCAATACTTACAGTCCTGTTTTTGCTGAAGTTCAAGGAAGAATAAGTTTTGTTAATAGTGATGATGACCAGAAGACTAGTAGTGCTGTGATGTTTACAATTTCCAATATTAATTTGATCATTTTAGTGGTAGTATTACTTTTTAACTATAAATTATTAATTCGTATTTGAAAACTTGTGTCTAAATAAAATGTATACAAAAAATGATTTTTGTTTTGTGGCACACACTCCGTAAATGATGAAACTGTAATGACCATATTTTAAAAAAATTGTAAAATATACATTAAACTTAATGTTAAAATATGGTACAAAATCTTCTTTTTTGCTTTTGTGGGCAGGTTTAAATGCTTTGGGATTAGCACAGAACTCTTCCTTCCGGGATAGAGTATACTATTTTTCACTATACCCTAAACAGTACCCAAAATTTAAAGTTTCTATCTAAAACAACTGAAATGTGTGGGTACCCGCTATTTACATAAATATACTAATTTTCGTAAGTAATATCATAACGGCATCTAATTTTTTCGAAAAAAATCGAAAAATCCGAGTCGAAGACGAGGATTTTTGCACCTGCACGATATTACACAGTTGGCGTATTGTTTGAAATCTTTGTTATTTTTTTGTCATTGATAACGTTGGGTGTAGGTAAATCATTAATATTGTTGGTGGGTCCAGCTGTAGAGTGAGAAGCTCGAGGAGTGGCTGTAGAATCTTCTGTTTTCTATTTTTTAGTTGGAGGTTCTGAGGCATCACTTCTAAGGGTGTTTATGATGTTGGAATAATGCTCATTATCCATTTGCAGATAAGGCTTAATTGAGTTGGCTGAACTGTAGCCAGTAATTTTAATTAATTGTTGTTCACCCACCCCTCCTTTAGCCAGGTTACTGACTGCTGTCGACCGCATAGAGTGGCTTGTTATTTTTATTTCTTTTGTATTTAATCCTGCCTTCTCTGGTGCTTCCTTAGTCCATTTCGAAAGTTCGTTTTTTCCCACTGGAGAGTTTTTGTACCATCCACTTGATTGTTCTTTGTTCCATGATGGGTTTACTGTTAAATAATAATCTATCAGTTCTTATTCTAGATGAAAGTTTAACCCTTAGAATTTTAAAAAGACGGACTGGACAAAAGGTAGGGTTCTTCGTGTTGAGGACCAGCCATTTACTATCGGCCATTTTTTTTCGGGCCGTTTTATTGAAGAGAGGATTATATTCTACTCTTCCTAAAAACTAGAATTTTTAAAAATTAGTTATTTAAAAAATATGTAACTATGTTATCTACCTGTTTTAATCCCAGAATTATCCACTTCCTATTTAAAATAGTGAACTCTGTAATTGACTGCTTCTCGACCTCTCCAGGCCAGTTTTACTGAAGCGATATGGTAAAATGTTCGCTGGAGTCCCGCCGGAGTGTCTTCGTCCCATAATAAAACTAGCCAGCCCCGCATCGGCTGGCGCGACGCGAGCGCCGCTCTACCGGCCAGGAAAAACAATAATTGATTGTCGATTTAAATCGATCGCTTAAGTTTAATTGAAAAACTCGCTTATTTATTGTTATTAACCATCCACAATGTCGGTTTTGCTAAAATGTGGGTTCAAGTCGTAAATTTAACAATTTTTCGAAAGAAAAACCTCACTAAAGGCTAGAAACTCGTCGAAAGCCATTATGTTTCCGGCGTCTACGAGTTACAAACTGATGGATCATCTGAGTTTATAGGAACTGTTTTGCGCTAAGCCCTAAGCGTCAAAACGAAAACAAATTTTTACAAGCCGACAATCGAGCTATTTAATTTATTTAATTATTATAATTATTGTATAGGTTCTAATAACAGGTAAGGACAAGTTAAAGAAACGTAAACGTCACTGATCTTGCAAGAACACAGGGTCGCATTAAGGGTGTTATAAAAATAAGTATGTAATCGATTTCATAAAAAAATATATTCTTTGTAATATTTACAGCGTGTTTACTTCAGTTACACCATATGGAAAACTTTTTTTAAATTAATTTTACGAAAAAAAGTTAGTCTTTATAAAAAGTTCTGCATCGCGTAAAACCCATGATGCAATAATAAAGGCAATTTTTTAAATCGGAAAAAAACCGCCACATCGTTACAACTGAAAAAATGCATGTTAACATTGATAAGATGAAGTTCAAGGAAAAGAATCATTTTTCTATTGTGTATAATGTATTCTATGGATAAGCTGTAACATAACGATGTGGCGGTTTTATTCCGATTTGAAAAGTTGTGTTTATTCGGATGAGTATGGACGAGTCTTAAGACATTAACATTTCTAGATGTGCCGACCATAAATGTATCATTTAAAAAAAATCATATAGTTGATTGATTTTAGGTTGATCATGACAGAAACGTTGAATGAAGAGAACAACAATGCAGTTGCAGGTGTATCAGAAGGGAATAGAAGTGGCAAATTTATGGCCATCAAAAGTAAATCAAAAAGAGGTAGTAAGACCTACGGGTGTAAGGACGTCAGTAATGTTTCTTCTGATCACTTGGTGGAAAATGCTATGCTAAGCAACATAAGGTTTATTCGTACAGCGATCCACAACGTCTCCAACTGAACAGCGCATGTGCATTGAATATTTTGCGTTCAATTCAATTCAATGCACATGCGCTGTTCAGTTGGAAACGGTTGTGGATCGCTGTACGAATAAGCCTATAGTGTTAGCAGAGGAAAGATGCAGAGTCGGAAAAGAAGCTAGACTGGTAGAAGAGAGATAAAAAGAAGACATTTTATTAGCGTTATTGAAAAATTTATACGATTTGAAAAGGGTTAATGCCAAACACTACTATTATTTCATCATGGGTTTTACACTATGCAAAAATTTATAAAGAGTAAAATTTTTTCTTAAAACTAATAATATAATACATATTACAATGGGAATAGAATTTAAAGTATTATTAAAAAATCAAAAATTATATTTTTTTATCAAATCGATTACATAGGTACTTATTTTTATCACACCCATAATGCGACCCTGTGTTCTAAAACTGTCACTCTTCTTTAGCTTGGAAATATACCACACAATTTTTGTCGGACTCGGTCGCCCAGATGTCGCGTCGGGAGATGTGGGGTTGGCGTATTGCGTATTTTAATAAAGCAGAGCTCTATTTCCTATTATTTATATATTTATTTTATTTCTTCATGTTCCACGCCAAATCACTTCCAAAGTGACTCATTTTCCCTACATAAGCTGACTAGCAATATTACAAAATTTATTGACAATAAAATCAGAAAAATTGTTTAGCGTCGTTTTCTGGTGTCCTAGGAGACCGTAATTACTTGTTATCAAAGGTAAGGTAATTTTTGGTGACAACAGCTGTCAAGTTTTGCCGCGAGTAAACTCGAAAAAAATGCTGACAGAAGCTGTCATACAGTTTTTTCATCTAGAAACCATTTGTAATTCAAAATTGCGCGTTTGTGATTGGTGGAAATTAAGACGAGGGAAATAGTCAATAAAAAATTTATTGTTTTACATAAATAGTTATTTTATTTCTCTGTTTATCCCAAATAAATATTGAAAAAAAGAAAATTATATGTAGTCCTCGAAACAACCAACATCAGCCAAGTAACTGATCTATTTCTCTAGAAAAATTTTTTTTGTGCGTAGGCATCTCATCGAAATCAAGATTGTCACCGTCGTCGATAGCCTTTAGTGTATCCAACAATTTTTTTCTATCCGTAGCTCCGAATTTAATATCTTTTTTAACGTTTCCGTTTTTATCAGGCTTATCGGACAGTATCGATTTTAGAAAATCGTCGTTTAAAGGATCGAAGTTCAAGAATGATTTGTTTAATTCCTTCTCTAGTTTATTGGTTTTTTTAAATGTTTCTATAATAGTATTCGTATCGTTTTTCGATACTTGTAAACTTTCTTTTTGTGCTTCTACCTGCAAAAAAAAAAGCAAAAAAGTTAAACGCATCTTTCTCTATAAGGCGAATGTGTTTCTTGAGGACCACTGACTTTTAAAAAATGATTGAAAATGGGGGTTGGTTTGAATTGCTCAAAGCAAGTTCAAAATGAGTCAAATTAGCCAATCTCCGCAGCAGAAGAAAATAGCGAAGTGGACCTTACTAAAAGAGAGGCAGGAGTGTTAATTAGATATTTTACAATTGTTTCTCTTACTATAATTATTCCTAGTGGAAAACTTTCTCAACCAACTCACTGAGCAAGAAGTGGAATCGGTAATTTCAAATATCCTTAAGGATGCTCTCAATTCAATGAACATCCATATGAGAACCCATGCTATACTTTAATATACAATAATAATGTTTATTTACCAAAATACAACATATAAAAGGTACATAAAACAAAGAAACAACAGGGGACAATAATTGTAGAAGAACCCACAAGAGAAGAAGTTTATGAGGTGATAAATAGCTTTAAGAATAATAAAATCCCAGGACAAAACAGTATCAAAGCGGAACAAATTAAATATGTGGAAGGAAAAGTAAAACAAAGAATATATGAATTGTTAAAGAAAGTCTGGAGATAAAAAACATTGCCTAAAGAATGGGAGGAGGCAACTAACACCAATTTAAAAAAACGTTGACCCCACAGACTGTGCTATTGCTTTATTGGACTCCATATACAAACAGAAATTAAAAGAAGGCTACAGAAAATAGTTGAACCACAGTTAGGAGAATACCAAGCAGATTTTAGGAAAGGGAGGTCAACAATCAAATTTTTACAGTGGAAGAAATAGAGAAGGACAGAGAGAAAAACCATCAAGCTCATATATATAAGGTACACATTAAAATAAGAAATATATATTTCCTTTCCCTAGAAATAAAAACTATTGAGGTAAGTTTCAACATATTGAGGAAGAACTGTTTTCAGAGGAAGTTAAATAACCTTAGATTTAAAGGCTCGCATGAGGATAAATGTAATAAAGTCAATTTTTTGCTTTGTAACCTTAAACGAGTCTTTGGAATTATAAAATTATGGGAAATAAAGAAATTTACTGGTTTTATCAAACAGCGGCTGGCATATTTAGTCCAGAACTACAATGAAGGTTGCAGTTGGAAAAGTGCATGTAGATAAATATAAATAAAACAATTGTTACGTTACCCTTTCGCTACATTCTCGTACATCACTCATAACGTTCAAACAGTATGTTCCTATTTTTTTGTCAAAGTCATTATTGATATTTTCTTCGGCTGTTTTTATTGCTTTATCCAATTCCTGGTTTAACATTTCTAAATGTTCGTCCTTGCATTCCGTTTCCTCGCGATTGCCGATGATTTTATTGTCATCGGTCAACGAGTAATTATTTAATGATAATTCTGAACCATTGTCTGAAAATAACAAAATAATATTGTGAATTCGTCAAAATTTTCGTTAAATCATCAACTTTATCCGAATAAACAAACTCTTTTGTAATTACCTGAGAGTCCCGCAAAATTTTCATCTTCTCCAGAAAAATTACTGTCCTCTCCACTTTCTCTAGACTTGGAACCACTCGATGATAATCTATTTTTTATGTTTTCAGAAGGGTAATCTAATATTCTGTTCGATTTTTTAGGGGGTTCCTCTGCTCGACACTTGATCGGTTCCAGTTTAATGTTGGAAACGGGGTTCTTTTCTGGCATAGAGTCCGTGTCGTCTTCTATAGTCGCTAGTTTTCCCATTACTTTGGATTTTTGCGACTTGCAGGTGCTGAGATTAATCAACGAGACAGACTGAAGGCGAGAGAATCGGTTTTTTCGGGGGTGCACTACGTTTTCTTTTGACTAAAATTAACAAAAAAACTCCTGTTTCTTTTAAAGTTATATCAGAAATGTGATTAACACCAATTTTTTTAATATGTACAGTTGTAGACCTTGATAGTTGATGATCAATCAATATATTAAAATTCAGTATTTAGAAAATTGTTTCTACTCCGTGTCTGCATATTTCTTCCAAAGTTTAAAATTGCAAACACGTCAATTAAAATCCATTAAATTTAGTCCTTACGCACGCATGTTACATCTTTACCAAGTTTTAGAATTCCAACTCAAGTTTCCGCTCTGACAACTCAAAAACACTAATAACATTCAGTTTTTCCTAAAATAATTCTTCTTCTTTGTCAGGTAAAAACAAACATTTTTAAATGGTGGGTACATAAAGGCAATTATGTAAAATCCCTTAAATACAAAGGACCCTGCACGGAATACATAGCATTTTGGTTGATTGCGGAATTTAATGAAACTCTAGTATGTTGTAGATCATGACCTGTCGGTAATATTTTAAATGGACTGAAGTAATTTGAGTACTTTTGCAGCGGTTTACCAGTACAGCCTTGTCTTGCTGACTTTTTAAACCCTGTTTGATTTTTGTGTTTCTATAATGTGGACTGTATATAACGTATAAGAAATCTTTCCCCCTTCTCTCCAGTATTACCAATAAAACATCAGGAATTTCATAACACTTTTTATTTAAATTCTTTAACGAAGAAAAACAGGAACGACACATAAAAACATGTAACAATACATAGTAGAACTTAATTATAAAAAACTAGTATAATATTTCAACTAGTTCAACAACAATTCACTCAAGTGAATGTTTTAAAATTGAATTTGGAAATTGAAATTGCAAATCTATCGTTGCGAAGAACGATCTAAACGAGACGAAGGTGTGAGAGATACTATTTAAAATTGAATTGAAGTTTGCAAATAATTGATCGCCGCGATGTGTGCGTTCTGAACTAGACGAGGTGTTGAGCGATACTATTTAAAATTGAATTGAAGTTTGCAAATAATTGATCGCCGCGATGTGTGCGATCTGAACTATACGAGGTGTTGAGCGATACTATTTAAAATTGAATTAAAGTTTGCAAATAATTGATCGCCGCGATGTGTGCGATCTAAACTAGACGAGGTGATGAGCGATGCTGATTGTCTAAACGCGCGAAGACGGTTGCATCCAGACAAAAGCTGGATACTTCCGGTTCGCACTAGTTTTTTAGTTTGGCTAACGATATGTTTGTGCGATATGTGGCGTGCTTTCGCGACGTTGTCGGATTTACGAAATAATAATAGTCGTTATGCAAATTGCGCGGTATGGCGTGCTTTCGCGACGTTGTCGGATTTACGAAATAATAATAGTCGTTATGCAAATTACGACTTATGTTCAATTTTTAATTGAAAATTGAACATGGACCATAATCAAATCGTTTCGGAGTAGCAGGGTGATTTTAAAAGTAGTTACAAAAACAGAAAATAAAGGTAATTTATCACAAATTGAGACTATTTTTGGTTTGTTCTCGTGATTTGGCTAAAATATGTCATGCTTTTGGAACGCAACACTATTATGATCCAAATCAGTATTTAGTTTACCGGAGTCATCACAAACGTACTCAAAAAATCATATTTCGTCGCTTTGTTTACTTCACTTATCAGAATTGAGATTTTTTCTACTTTAATTTCGAGATTTGTCTAAGTAGAGTTGACAATTTGGAAGAGCGATACAATTATTATGCAAATACAGTATTTTAGTATATCGGGGTCATCGGAAAAGTACCTAAAAATATCCTATTCTGATGTTATTTACTTCATTTTCTCAATATAAACCTTAAATAACCATATATTTTTAACATTCAACGTTAATATGTGAAAACCCTTAAGCAAAACTCATATTTTTAAAATAAATAATAATAATAAGATCCCTACTAAAAAAAATTTGCCAGCGGCACTATATCTTTGGAGTTTTTCTAAATTCTCTGTAATTCTTTCTCAGAATGTTCGCCAATGGCGCTATTTTTTCTTTTGGAGTTTTCCAGTTGTTCCTGTATCCATTATACCTATATACAGGATAATATGGATCAGGATGGAAGATAATGCATTGATATAGATACGTAACTCAATAAAAATGGTTTTATTAGAGTCAGATTATTTTCCAGGCATTTGATTTGGACGCAAACGAAATAACAGGACATAACTGCACATGTCGGTCGAATGCCAGGGTGGTGGGAATGTGCCGTCATGTGGCAAGTACTATTTGGCACCTAATTATGTACATATGTAGAGTTACTTTTCGTAGGGCCCTTGTATTTTAAAAATATAAGTTTGGCTAAAGGTTTTTCCACATATTATGGCTTAAGGATATTAACGTTATAAGTTGAAAACATATGGTTCTTTATGGTTTCTATTGAAAGAAAGAAGTGATAACTTTGTAATAGAATATTTAAAGTATTTTTCTAATGACGGCGATATACTAAAATACTGTATTTGTGTAATAATAGTATTGATTTTCCAAATTGTCAACACAATTTAATTAAAGTAGAAAAAATCTCAATTCTGATAAGTGAAGACAAAACGACGAAATATAATTTTTTGAGTACGTTTGTGATGACCCCGGTAAACTAAATACTGATTTGAATCATAATAGAGTTGCGTTACCAAAGTCATGACATATTTTAGCCAAATCACGAGAACAAACCAAAAATAGTCTCAATTTGTGGTAAATAACCTTTATTTTCTGTGTTTGTAACTAACTTTTAAAATCACCCTGTTACTCCGAAACTAATCATACGATTTGATCATGGCTCATTTAAAGTGTTACCGACAGGTGATGATCTACAACATACTAGAGTTTCATTAAATTCCGCAATCAACCAAAATGCTATGTATTCCGTGCAGGGTCCTTTTGATTTTGACAAAAATTCGCCATTTAAATACAACTCGCGATATTAATCAATCTATTCTAAATTTTAAACTTCTAACTCTAGTGGTTTTATAATTAAAGTTACCTCTAAAAGTCCCCACAATCGTTCAATTTCCGCGAGTGCCTGTGTCAACTCTCTCTGACTGGTCTTGTACTTCAAACTTTCGTTGTTCATTCTCTGTTTTGAAGTTTTCGACTCTAAAGCCAACTTTCTATTTAAAATACTATTAAAGTCTTCTGCCTTTTGTAATTTCATCTGTCAACAAAATTTAAAATTTTAATATAATTTGTTTGACTACTCGAAGTTTTAAAACATAAATATAATTTTTAATAAAATATTTTCTACCTTCAAATCTTCGATTTGTTCCAATAATTTCTCTTTGTCCACCAAACGTTTATCTTTGCTTAATTTGTCGAGATGCGACCATCTTTCTTGACTTCGCTGTAGTTCTTCATCTCTTGTTTTTAGCAGCTCAGTAAGTTCGCGGATTTTGTATCTTTGGGCTTTGTTTTTTTCTGTCAGAGTCCGAATTTGTTCTTCATGTCCGCGTATCAATCGAGGCAGATCGGCGTTTGTGTTTTCGTACCTAGAAATTTGTAAAATTTCAAAATTCAGCAAGTTAGGAAAGATATATCAATTTATCATATCAATTTTGAGGTTGTTTATTTAACCCTGTTTACTAAAAATATCTGGACCTACAAAATTTTTTGATTCTACCATGCATTTTGTATAACGATAAGAAACATTTACATTTTTCATTTAAAAAATAAGTCACGATGTTCTTCGCCAAACCGATATTTGCCCGAAAATTTATTAAATTTAACAAACCGAGTTTCAATATTAGCATCTAGCATAGACATACGAATATTTAAAAGATGATTTAAACCAAAACTATTACACATATTTTAGTACATTTTGACAAGTGCCCATTTTAACAGTGTTACTCAACGTTCCATTAACTATTTACCTAAATTCATGATTTCTGAAATTGAATTGGCAACGTTGTATTTTCAACTGTGAATTTATGAGATGGCTGTCATTTGACAAGCAAATTATTTATGGCCGTCAAATGAACATTTTTTCCTTTTTTAATACTTTTCAGGCTTATTCTGGTTATAAATTGCTAGCATTTGTAGAAAAGTTATGTATGGAAATATATGTTAAATAATCGTTTCAACGCACTGAATTTGTTTGTCTTGGGAGTGAGTATCCCAATATATATTTCTTTTTAAAAAAATGTGAAAAATATTTTTCCGCGCAAGAATTTCTATCGCTATATTGAATTTATCATGTTTTATAACATCTGTGAAAATTTCATGAAAATCCCAGCTGGCCCCATATTCACAGAGATGTGCGTGTCAGTAGTTGACAAAATTTGTAGGTTATTATGACGAAATTAAATAAAGTCAAACCTTGACGTTGATATTTACAAAAATAGGTTATTTTCTTATGACGATTTTCCATCATCATTCCACCAACGTTTTCGCCGACGACTGCTAGACCAACATTATGTATCGGGACCACGTCACTGAACGTTGCTTTGGAATACCCCTCGCACAAAAATATGATGTGATTTCCATCGAGGATCGATGATTGAAAATTAACTACTTTTGACAATACCAAAAATAATTAATAATAATAATAATAATAATAATAATAATAATAATAATAATAATAATAATAATAATAATAATAATAATAATAATAATAATAATAATAATAATAATAATAATAATAATAATAATAATAATAATAATAATAATAATAATAATAATAATAATAATAATAATAATAATAATAATAATAATAAAATTAGGGGGGTGGCTCAGCGGTAGAGCACTGGACTCATAATCCAAGGGTTGTGGGTTCGAATCACACCAGAAATCTTTGTCTGATTTTTAATTAATTAAAAATTTAGAAATTGATTTTCATATACCAGGTGTGATTCCTCACTCGACCATTCACTGTTGGGTTCTAATTAACAGTGCTGTTCCTAAAGTGGCGCTGGGAAACAGTAACAAAGCCTACACAGAACACGAGGCTAATGGCCATAGTAGTCGATGCCGTTGACACAGAAGTAAAAAAAAAAATAATTTATTTACTCAAAATATAAAGCACAATATAAAATAGAATACAAGTAAATACAAGTAAATAAACAAGGATCCACAAAGGCATTGGCGGATCTGAGGGGGGGGCCATATGGGGGCCTAGAGTTCTGAATAGTTGATATTGATATTGGACATGCAAGTAAACCTTTGATTGGTTTTCAACAAGAAGAAAACACACGTTATACAAACCAAAATTATGCTTTGTATTGAATATTTTCTCAAACACACAAACATCCCAAATCGACACGTTTTTAAATTTCATAGGAGTCGTTTATCATCCAATATAATTATGAAACCGAAATATTCTTCTAAGCAGTGCGAATGTGTGCAAAAAACAGGCGGGCAATTCAAAGGACTTCAGAACAGATAACGGTATAGCTTGTCTATTTTCAATTGCAGAACCAAACGATCCTATTTTATACCTACAAGCCGCCAATATCGACAAAGCCACTTGTCGGCATATCTACAAGCCGCCAAAGCCATCAAAGCAACTTGTCGGTACATCTGGGAATTTTGTTTCTACAATTGAAAATTGAAAAACTATAAGCCGTGAGCGTTAGGAATCAAAGACAAAGGAATAAGTAGAAAATCGTTGTCTTTTGTCGGAAACCGCACATAAATGAAAAAATGATTATATTCCAATTGTTTTTGAAAGAAAGGGTCATTTGGCATTTGTTCTTGATCTTCAAACAAGTAAGTGTGGTTATTATTGTAAATACTGTGTTGTCTTTGCCCAAGTTAGTGGCAGAAATAAGACAGAGTGTCTGAAAAGTCTGGTTCGAACGCCTGTGACAAAATTTGCCAAACTTTTTGGAAAAGATGGTGTCTTGGATATTCACGATTCCAATAAATATCATAAAGAAGCAATCTTGTGTTCAAATATTTTCGTTAATTGTTATGAGAATCCAACATTTGATATACGGAATGTATTATCGGAAGGCAGGAAAAGAAAAGTAGAAGAAAATAGAAAAAGGTTGGTACCAATAATTCGAAGTGTTATTTTCTTAGCAAGACAAAATATTCCATTTCGTGGACATAGGGATGATGGAGCATTATGCAACACCAGTCAAGTTAACGAGGGAAATTTCAGAGAACTACTGCGATTTCGAATTGAAGCTGGAGACGGAATGTTCGTCCAAGGCAACTTATATCAGTAAAACTACCCAGAATCAATTGATACATTTTTGCAGTGAAGAAATTATTTATACCATAATATCAAAAATCAAGTCTGCGAAGTTTTACAGTGTAATGTTTGACGAGACCACAGATATATCTCACGTTTCTCAAATGTCACTAGTAATTAGATACCTTGAAGGAAGTGAAGTGAAGGAAGACTTTGCAGGATTTATAGACTGCCATACCGAAAAATATAACCTAGACCCCAATACCATGGAGCCTGTTCTAACAGGTAAAATTCTGGGACAAATAGTCACAAGCCAAGTGAAGAAACTAAATTTACCATTCATGGACTGTGTTGGAACTTGCACGGATGGCTGTAGCGTCATGACTTCTAAGCAGAATGGTGCAGTTCAAGAGGCTCAAAAAATGCTGACCTCGGCCGTCCGTTGTCCCTGTTTAAGTCATACATTGAATCTCAGCCTTTCTAAATCATCTTCTGTACAGTCCGTACGTAATGCTTTGGGAGTAATAAAGGATGCTGTCTCATTTTTCACCGCGTCCTCCAAGAGAAATTATATCCTGAAACAAATCCTTCAGAGCCAACTTCATTCCCTGTGTGAGACACGATGGGTGGAGCTACATGACTCAGTATTCTCGACTCGAGTATTTCTGCCAAAAATTATTGAATCACTCGATATAATATCGTCTTGGGAAGAAAGAGACTCTTCGAGTAAGGCACAAAACTATGCTTCTGCTTTAAAAAATAGTTCCTTCATTGTAAGTCTTTTTTGTATGTCTGAAGTTTTTTCTGTAACGATGCCGCTCAGCAAGTTGCTCCAGAAAAAAAACTTGGACTTAGGTGCCACCAGTGATGCAGTTTTAAATACATTACTAGTTCTAAAAGAAAACCGACAAGAAGCTGAAAACCATTTTAACGCAATTTACATCAATATCGGAAAATCCCTAGATGAACAGGGGGCAACTTTGAGCAAACCCAGAACCACTGGAATCATGAGACATAGACCAAATCCAAGTTGCGAATCACTGGAACAATACTATAGGCAGATTATATATATACCCTTGCTCGACAGTATAATTACAGATTTGGAGACCCGATTTACTGCTGAAACAACCATTTTGTTCAATTTGAACATTATAATACCAACGGTAATTAGGGAAATGTCCTGTCTGGATTCAACGACACGGGCCTTAGTGGAAAGATTTAACAAACTTTTTGATCAAAATCTGGAGGTTTTGTTCACAGAATTCAAAAACGAACGAATGTTGTGGAAGGCGAAATGGGTAAAAGCCACCGAAGAAAAACTTCCTATTCCTGACGAGGCTTTAGGAGCCCTTGCTCACTGTGATAAAGTAATGTTTCCTTTGATAACATCATTTTTAAAAATTTTCATTACACTTCCGATCAGTGTTGCCTCGTCGGAAAGAAGTTTTTCTTCGCTGAGGCGAACAAAAAGTTGGCTCCGATCTACTATGTCAGAAGATAGGCTATCTGGCTTAGCCATTATTAACGCCCATCCGGACATTGCGATCAATGAACAATTAGTTATTGATAGATTTGCCAACAGTGGCCAATGGAATATGGATTTTGTTTTATAAACAATAATTCTAGTTTTTGTTGAAGGTGTTTTAGTTTTGGAAGTTCATTATTATTATTGTGGATTTGTGTTTTTGTTTGTTTCGTCACATTTTTATTTTATTTTATTGTTCTCTGGTTTCAGTTGTTTTAAGTATATTTGCAAACAGATGTTTTTCTTTTGAGAGTTTATTATTTACTAGAATAATTGCCGAATTGTGTTTTTGTTTGTTTTGCCATATTTTGTTCCAACTTATTTATATTATTGTTTATATTGTTCACTGGTTTCAGTTGTTTCAAATAAAAAAAATATGTATATATATATATATATATATATATATATATATATATATCATTTCATTCCTATGAATTTTATCACTTAATCACTTTGGTTACAAATTTCCATTAAATTATGCCCCCCCCCCCCCCTAAAAAACTCCCTAGATCCGCCAGTGCACAAAGGCTAACCCTAACCAATATTTATCAATTTCTCTTCTAATGGAAATAAAACCACTTATTTTAAAGAAAAAGTGGGCTTTAATTGACGTTTTACTTTCTTGAATGAAAGTCGTTTTCAAAATGACAAAATATATAATAAAAAATTTACTATAGAAACAGGTTATATTATCTGTGTTGTCTGCCGTTGCTAGGAAATAAAACTAAAAGCTTAACTTTTCTTGTAAATATCTAGGAAGATCGAATTTTCACAGACATGAGACCTGCATTTTTTGCCGATTTAGATAGGAATTAGTCTACCCTGAAAGTTTCATTGAATTCTGACGAGTGGATTTTAAGATCCTCCGGACACACATACATACAAACATTGTTCGTTTAATAGAATTTGATTAGAAAGAGACAAGTTAATCTCTTATTGTGGTATTACGTAAACTATACTTACTTTGACAAGGCTTTGTCTTGACGTTTTTGTAGATTTTTGAGAGTTTGATTTTCTTTACTTAATTCCTATAACAAAATATCGGTGAAAATAAGCAAGTATTATTTTTTCAATGCGTGTATGTAACTAATAAACAGTCCAGTCAATATTCCAGATAAAAAAATGTCAAGTTAGGAGATTGTGTAGCAGTTGACATTTCGTCAATTAAAAACTATTCAACATAATAAAATTTCGTCTGTTATAAAACATTTCTACATCTTTTCGACACATTTCCTTCAAATTTGACCGCAAAGTCTGGCAATGAGAGGATATTTCTCAACAAACCCAAAATATTAAACTTTTATATATATAAACCTAACAGCCGACGACGTTGCCCCCCCCAAATCTCTGGGCTGGAGCTGCCCTTGTAAGAAATGATTGACAATGTCAAAATTGCCGAAAAAAATGTTTGTGCCATTTTTGAGAGAAAAAGTGATTTATTTAGAGTAAAAATGGACTTAGAAACTACAAAAAAAGTTCAAAAAAATTAAAATTTGGTTTACGCAGAATCAATTTTGTATAAGAAACGATTGGCAATGTCAAAATTACCCAAAATATATGTTTGGGCCATTTTTGAGAGAAAAAGTAAGATGTTTAGGGTATAAATGTACCTAGAATTTACAAAACAAAATCAAAAAAATTAAAATTTGGTTTACGCTGAATCAATTTTGTATAAGAAACGATTGGCGATGTCAAAATTACCGAAAAGAAATGTTTGGGCCATTTTTGAGAGAAAAAGTGAGTTTTTTAGGGTATAAATGGACCTAGACCCTACAAAAAAATTCAAGAAAATTAAAATTTGGTTTACGCAGAATGAATTTTCTATAAGAAACGATTGGCAATGTCAAAATTACCGAAAAAATATGTTTGGGCCATTTTTAGGGGAAAAGTGAGTTTTTTAGGATATAAATGGACCTAGAATCTACAAAGAAAATTCAAGAAAATTAAAATTTGGTTTCCGCAGAATGAATTTTGTATAAGAATCGATTGGCAATGTCAAAATTACTGAAAAAAAATGTTTGATCCATTTTTGAGAGAAGAGGTAAGTTTTTTAGGGTATAAATGGACCTAGAATCTACAAAAAAATTCAAAAAATTAAAATTTTGTATGAATACATTTTGTATAAGAAACGATTGGCAATGTCAAAATTACCGAAAAAATATGTTTGGGCCATTTTTGGGGGAAAAGTGAGTTTTTTGGGATATAAATGGACCTAGAATCTACAAAGAAAATTCAAGAAAATTAAAATTTGGTTTCCGCAGAATGAATTTTGTATAAGAATCGATTGGAAATGTCAAAATTACTGAAAAAAAATGTTTGGGCCATTTTTGAGAGAAAAAGTAAGTTTTTTAGGGTATAAATGGACCTAGAATCTACAAAAAATTCAAAAAAATTAAAAGTTGGTTTACGCATAATGAATTTTGTTTAAGAAACGATTGGCAATGTCAAAATTACCGAAAACAAAATGTTTGGGCCATTTTTGAGCGAAGAAGTGAGTTTTTTAGGATATAAATGGACCAAGAGTCTACAAAAAAAGTTCAAAAAAATTAAAATTTGGTTTACGCAGAATGAATTTAGTATAAGAAACCAACGGCAGCTCCAAGGGGGACAGTAAGGGCAATTACCCACCCCCCTAAGGTCCGGCAATGAGGGCAAAATATTAAACTTTTATATATATATATATATATAACCCTAAAAGCCGACGACGTTGCCCCCACCCCAAATCTCTGGGATGGAGCCGCCCTTGACCGGATTAAAAGATACTTACAGATAAATGAAAATTGGCATCATTCAATTGACTCTGTAGAGACCTAACTTTTAACAGTTTTGCTGAGAGTACCCTCTGCTTTACTGGATTACTTATAGGAGTATATTTCGGAAAATTGGTCCTGTTCGAGTACATCAAAGGATTTTTCGGTTTTTTTCTTTGCAAAAAACAACTGGAATTTGTTGTACATGTCGAATCACAACTTTTACTCCTAAAACAAAATTTAGTATTATAAATTTGAAACTAACCAGCTAGCGAAAAATGCATGTGGTTAACATTTGAATGTCTAAAATTGTATTTGTCATAATCCCGGTTCATCTCCTCTACTAAAAGCCCACGCTATGTTAAGCCGGTCCTAGACACATCGCGAGCAATTGCGAATGCCGATGATGTGTAGCTTGATAAGCGAGTATATTGTTCAGCACAACTCGCTATAAGCTGTAAGACCATCGGCGAAAATGGTAATCGCGAGTTGTGTGGGACAATACACTCGCGCATCGTATATATTTTTCATTATGCTCGTGAATGCTCCATTTTCTGTCGGTAAAAATGCACGATTCAAAGAGAATTCTCGCCATGTGTATTTATATATAATTAAATACGCCGCCGACATTACTATAAAAGAAGCACTCGTTATTAAACGTTGGTTTACTATCTATTAGCTTTTTCTGGAAAACAACACTAACAATGTTCTTAAATTCACACAGAGAGTATGTAAATACTTTAGTTATTCCAGCACTGTACAGTTTCGCAAATACCTAATTCCAATGAATAGCTTACCATCTGGGAGCTTCCTTTGCTTATCAAGCTACTTGTACATCATCGGCATTCATAATTGCTCGCGATCGTCTGGGACCGGCTTACCCATAATCGCAATTATTTGCGATATGTGTGGGACCGCCTTTAGAGATCAAGGTGATTTACATCATTATCTCATTATGGGGAACCATATGGGGTGATTACTGATCGTGGATCAGCTTTTACAGCAGATTGCTTTTAAAAGTTTTGTAAGGATTACTGTATCAAACATGTTAAAGTAGCTGTTGAAAAATCAATTCTTAATTTTTCAACTTGACCCATTCACATTTTAAAATTCGCCTGGGTTTATAAACATATTTTTTATTTTCAAATATTCCACAATGGCCAAATCTATATTAATTAATTTAAAAAACTAAATAATAATTTTACAGTTTGTTTACAAGAAGTTTGAAAAATTGTTTTCAAAATTCAAGATTTATTTTTAATTTTCCAAGTTTTTTTTATGTTTTACCTTATTTGTAATTTTGAAGTTAGTTCTTAGTTATTCTTCCTGTTCTCTTAAGAATTTTTAATTTTGTCTATAGATACAATAATTATAATAAACAAATAAACATTTAGTTGTCTGCCTAAATGCTGTTGTTCCTCAATTTTCGATTCCCTTCTCTCAAATCTTCCCTCTATTGGGTTTACCTTGAAACTAGTTTGAATAAAGTAAATTGTTCTTTGTCCTCACTTCTTATTATTTTTCAAAATTTTTGGCATTTCTCTTTTGTGCCAGCTTTAAAACGTTTGTCTTTGAATTCTTACCTTTATTTCTTTGGTCTTTTTTTTGGACCTAATATACCTAAGCGTTATTATTAAAATATTTTGAAAACCATGTGCTGTTATGGTGAACAACTTAATTTCTTGGTATACATTAACAGAATCAAAAATCAGAGATCATAATTTTTGGTACATCGGATTCGATCCAGTGTCACTTCTTCCTTATTTTTCCTAAAAATGGTGACTTACCTCTGTTCATCGGAATTATTAGACTTTATAGGTACAGAGACGGAACTGCTACAGCTGGTCATAACTTTTACATGTAGTTATTTTTAAAAAATCGTATAAAAATCGTAAGGCTCATTCAAAAACTGCAATGCAGAAATGACATGTTTGTATACAACTTTCAATGGAATGTTACCATGGTAATCGGAATAAGGGACAATGGGTTATTGTAGCGATGAACTTTGGGGGTAATTTAATTGTGATTAAATATTAAAATGACTGATTACGGAAATACCTATGTAGGTTATTTAAAAAGTTTATTTGAACAGTTAACTTGATACTGTTCGGATTTCTTTTTTACGGCTGGATCAATTTTTGATTTTAAGTCGGTATTTGAGGATTTTATTGTATAAAATTTTGAAAAAATTTAAAATTCCTGCTGGAATAATATTTTCAGTAATATCACAAGAGCTTTGAAAATAATCGATTATACTTCTGAGTCACGAGACGTATTTCGCTAAACTAGAAATACGTCGAGCGAGGAGAAAATATAAAATATTATTTTCGTATGCTCGCGTGATATTCGCGAATTATATAATTATTTTTGTTGACGTTTGCTTATTATAAACTTTTCAAGATAGAAGGATGCGAAATACAAAAACGATTATACCACGTCGTCAAGGGTATAATCGCTTATCAATACATGGTAACTAAATAAAAATTGCAACTGCTATTGGCTAAATTTATGATGAGTTGTATAATCGTGCTAAAAAAAGGAAATGTTTGGAAAAATTTACAAATAAAATAAAATTATTACAAATAACAAGTAATAAATAAATGTAAAGAAATAGTAAAGAAAGGGGAAAGAAGAAAAATATCAAAGAGAGGTCCGTAGGTGTCTGTAGAATTTCTTTGAAAAGTTTGCTGGTGAAAAGTCAGCAGAGGATAGAATTTTGCAACGTTAGAAGTTTAATAGAAGAATTGGTTGTAGAAAATTAAAATAGAAAGGAGATTGGGAAAGGTGTGAAAAGTAAAGAATTGGAAAGGGTCAAAGGAGACCTTTGAGGGTTGTCGAGGTCAGAAGGTACAAGCAGTGAAAAATAATAGATATATAGAAATGAGTGGTTTAATAATAGTTTTTGTTGAATAGTGGTAGTTATTGGTATTGTTTCTTTTTTATATTTTTGGTAAAATGAAATTTTGTATATAAATTAACGTCAACCTTAGATTTTACAGTGTGTCAGGTGTTTGCTGGGGTTATCAGCGTCGATTTAAAAAATTAAAATGGGATCATTTTGAAATTAAAATTTTTGATAATAATTGAGTTTTTTGTTAAAAATATAAATTGTAATATATTTTTCCTACGACTATATGCGAAAGTAGCTTATATCGCATAAGTAAATACGTCAGAAAGTTGACAATATCTGTCACATTTAAAACAGTGATGATATGAACTTAAAACTGATACGATATGAATATTTCATATCAGTTTTGAATGTTGCATTTCTATCTAGAAGGCAGGAACTGTCAAATCAATGACACAAAGTTTAAAAGTAACTACTAACATATTAAGTTCATTTAATTGTTGTTTCTTATTAAATAATTTTTGTCTTTGGCATTTGTTCTAATTATTAGTCGTAGGAAAAATATTGTACATAACGCGTTAGAAAGTGATTTTCACACTTGTTCCGTTTCCGCACTCTCCGCTACGCGGCTCGTGCTAAACGTTCACTCGTGTGAAATAAGTCGCTTTCTACACTTGTTATGTAATATACTATTTGAATATTTTCTTTAATAATATAAAAAATTTAGTGGGAATAAATAAAAAAAAATATTGCTAGGCGTCCAAGCCCTAAGAGTCTTAAGAAAATTTAAATTTGCTAATGTTAAAAAAACATTTTTCCTACGGCTGCTTAAAATATGCATAAAAACGCACTGTCAACTTCCCTTGAAAAACGTCAATTTCAAACAGCGTGTCTGAACGTTTACACACGCTGTGTGCAAAGTAAAATGACAACACAACTCATATTAACAACTCATATCAATGAATCGAGATGAAATCTAGCATGCGGACACTGTCACTACTGACAGTTATCATTTCTCATTAAAATAAAGTCAAATTTATTGCAAAATTTTAAAAAAGCAGTGTTAAACGATGATAGAAGATGAATTTAACTGTACTCCTCCAGAAATACTTGAAAGGGCCTCCCAAATCACGCAAAATCTTTTACCATTAATTTCCAAAGAGAGGTATGAAAGTTCTTATGAAACATTCATAAAATGGAAAAATGAACGAAACCTAAACTCGTTATCAGAGAATGTTTTGCTTGTTTATTTTGAAGAATTAGCGCAAAAATATAAATCTTCAACATTGTGGTCGCACTATTCTGTGTTGAAAAGCACTATAAACATCTGGTCGTTTTAAATAAGATTTGCTTTACCTAACAATAAATAGGTACCAATAAAAATATATATATGATAATAAAGTCGCAGCCGTAGGAAAAGTATAGTGTGTAACTCGTGTGAAAAAGCACTTTTCACACTTCGTCACATGCGTGTGAAAAGTGCTATTTTCAAAACTTGTTGCACAATATACTATTAGGTTAAATTAATAAGTAAAACACAGGAATAAAGGCAGGAAGATAGACAGATAAATAAAACATTTTTTGTATTGCTTTCACATCTATTTATTAATATTTACTACACCATAATACTATTTATTAAATTTCATAAATTTTTTTCAACAAACATTAAATTCATTTGAGTGAATTTTATTTTTTTTGCATTTTTAATATTATTTTAAAATTCACTTTACATAACAGTTATAGATTTCTATCTTTTTCGGCAAAACATACAAAACAAACACATACTCAATAAATCTAAAAACAATAATAAAACTTCTTAATACATTTTTAATGTAAAAAATAAACTGCGACAGTTCAAAGGTCAGCTTTCAAAATTAAATAAGTCTCGATTTCATTATAAATCATATTTCTAACGTTTTCTCACTCTGCTTCATTTTGCTTCACAAATTTTTGGAATCTGATCGTTGAAATCTGTGCCATTCGAAACAAGTTAATGGTTTATAAAAGAAAATTTTTTTACAAAATAACAATTATTTTAGGAATCTCAATATTTCAGCTATTCAAATATTTTACACTCGCCAAAATTTTATAAAATATCTATTGCTCGTTTTTTACAGTGCTATTTACTATAATCCTATTAAAAATTGACATGTCATCTGTTGTTTATAAAACAAATTTTTTTCTTAATATAACTTACTGGCAGTTAGAGTTTGTAAAAACATTTAAGGGGGCGTTCCCACGAACATTTTTTGAAAAAATCAATTTTTTTTTAATATTCGAGATCTTGTATGTCTTGAGATTTTTTTAAAATTCCTAATAGAATGGTTTTTCACAGCGCTTTCAAGAGCGTACCGCCAGGTGTCTGTCCTGGCTCGACCTTCAATCGTCTTTTTCTCGGTATCGTTTTTTTAAATCTTGTGTGTATCATTATGGGTAGAGTTTTTGACCGATTCCAGAAAACCTTGCCCGGTTTTATTTTTTCGCGACTCAAAAACTTCTTATCTCAAAAATTCCCGGCAATTTTTGAGGATGTATTTTCCGAGCTGCACTATTTTTAAAATTTTTTTCTGTTTTTTATGCCTATTCAAAACTATGTCATTTTGCCGGAAAATTCATGCGAGTACCCCCTTAATGGTTCTTTTTAATTTACTTATTAAAAAAGGTAATTTTTGTAATGGTTTATAATCACGGTAGGCCCTATAGGCCCTCTGCGGAACATCTAAGAAAAACCATCAAGTTTAAATATTTCCAATTTTTTTGTTTGTAATTTCTAACGCATATGGTTCAACTTATCTTGATAACTATACTGAAATCGCGATCGAGCCGGAGTAATATATCTGTCAGAACAGGAAAGTTCAGATGTGGGTGCCTATATATAAATTCATCATTTAAAAATATATTTTTTTTGAATATGTATTATTGGGAATTATTTCGGTATGTAGGTACTTTACAAAATGTTTTTTGAGTTATTTGCAATTGTTATGTAAATAGTAGATTTATCTGTTTGAGTAAATTAACAACAAGGTATATAACAAATATTTTTCAAGGCCTATAAATTTGACTATTAGGTATGCCTACATTAAATTGTTTAAATCTTAATTCATCATTGACTTCTTGGAAATCTTAGCTTAGCTTAGATTATAGAAAGTAATCTGAGGGTTCAAAATCTATAAATGTGACTATAATTGTATTAAAAATGTAAATGGGATAAATCCTTGCCATCGAAAAACCAAAATGATAACAAGTGGGTGGGATTATAAGATGGTTACCTACCTAGGATTTGGTATGAAGATAAGATAGGCAGTTGCAATTAGTATTTTGATCAGTTCCCAATATTACCTACCCTGTTTGATTAGCCTTCTATATTATCTATTATAGTAAGACGTTGTGGTAATTTTCGGTTAATAGTGACAGTGAAAAATGCAGTGTGCTTCAAGTTAAAAATTTACACCTGTGAAACGTATAAAAAAGTATGCGTTGTCAGTTAACGAGAAAATATTTGTAAGCAATGTTTATAAACGCCTAAGAGTGGAAAATCCTTCGTTTTCTGTTGACGATACTGTTGAAAAGACAATTAATATGATGGGTGTAAGCAAATCAACGATATACAAAGTTATAAGTGAATTAAAAAGTGGAGACTACCCAGTGAATGCTGAACTAAACCACGAAAAAAAGCTCAAAAGCGTGCAAGACTGCAAAATCGGAGCATGTCAAAAAATTGGTGAAAATATTGAATTTACCAAGTTTACCCACCAAAAAAACACAAAAAACAAAAAATTGGCCTTAGCCAACCAAAGAAAATTTTTTTTTCAGGGGTGAGTGGCGAGGGTGCTCCTTTAAAACAAGCAAAATAAATAAAAATAATAATACAAACAAATACACTCTAATTTACCCAACCGTGCGCTCATCAGTCTTAAAATATGTCCAGTAAAAACCGGGCGGCACAGGCAAAATTCTTCATTTTAACACACCTTTTAACTAGCGGTTATTTAAAATCACAGATTTTATTTGAGTCGCCTGTGCTGTAAAACTCCTATTACATTTTGATTTATTACTCCGTGTCGATTGCGATTTCACTATAGTACAACCACTACACCAAATATGCGCTTTACGTACGTTTTGCTGATAAGCATCGTTAGAAACCGATTATAATACTGTAAGGATAAAGGCATTTTTAAAAGCGTTTTATAGTGACATAACGAAAGAAAACAAATTATTTGACACAAAAAATTAAATTAATTCAATAGATTTATGAGACTACTAGACTTTCTATTTCTTCAAAAAATTTTTTAAATTACTTTATTAAGAAAAAAAAATGAAAATTAAAATGAAATAAAATAATATTTTATAACATTTTATAAAATAAGCGTTTAGTTTGAATTGTTCCAGCTCTATCATAACTTGATATTATAGAGTAGATATGGACTATTTAAATGTAAGTGTTCCGATAGTTTAATTTTTAGAAAACTTCATAGTGAGTCAGCAACTAAGTATATGCTTCTACAACATCTACCAAATCACATTTTGGAAAAGTTATTGTCCGTGTTAAATAAGGCTGTCACTCATTAGTTTTTTGGAATCTTGAATTGAAAAAAACAATTACTTAAATTTACTTTTGTTGATAATTAAAAGGCAGATCAAATTATTTTCGTAGTTATATTTATTGATTATTTATATTATATTTAGATTTGCATCTGCCTTGATATTTTTTAAAAACAACGTATACACAAAAAATCTTAACAATTATTCTTTATTTATAAGTAAAAACTGTCATTTTGACATTTTTAGAAAATGATGGATTTAGGGTAAAAATAAAATTAACGTAAATAAAAAAAATAAATATATATTTTAAAAACTTAATTTTTTTAATAAATTTAACCAAACAAATATAATTTTTTAAACAACAGAATAAATAAACATTTAAAAGTATATCAACGTAAAAGTATTATCTTTTTCACATTTACCTATTTGTATTTTTTGGTATTGGCACTAAAAAACTATTTAAGCTTCCCCAAGATTAAATTTATGGCTTAAATTTAATGAAACTTTAACGTTTTTGTATAATTATAAATATCTGTTTCAAATGAAACATCTAGCAACTAAGATTACTAAGTACAAAGTCGCTTCTTTTTAGCGACAGAGCTGGAAATAAAAATATAAAAAATATCAATTGCCATAAAATCGTTTCCTTGTTGATATTGTGTACATAATTTTCTCTCGTCAATTTTTCGGAATAAATTTGCATATAAACTCGAAATCAAATCTTAATTTTTTTGATGAAGTTGCGGACTAGGTTGTCAGCTGTCAATTTATCTGACACGTGTCAAACATTTTTGGTTAATTATATGCACTAAATAAGAATAAAACTCCGAAAGCGCCTGAAATACATGGACTTCAAAAAATGCTTTAAGCAAAAATAAAACATTTTAATTTAAATTCAATATGAATTTAAACTCAACAAGGTACTGACTGGAAGGAAGGTTGGATAATACCACCTGGACCTGGTAAGAGCGATCTTCCCTTTTTGAGATACTCATCTACGGCTCTAGCTGCTTGTCTACCTTCAGAAATTGCCCAGACAACAAGAGATTGTCCTCTCCGGCAATCTAGAAACAAACAACATTGAAATTAAGATAAATAAACTACGAATTATATTAATTTACCTCCTGCAGCAAAAACGTTTTCTACGTTGGTTCTGTAGTCCTTAGTATTAAAGTTCGACCTAGCATCTAACGAAAGTTCCAGCTGATCACCTATAGCCCTTTCTGGACCCAAGAAACCCATCGCGAGTAGAACTAAATCAGCTTTGAATACTTTCTCACTGCCTGGTACTTGGTTCATCACCCAACGCCCACTATCGTCCTTGACCCATTCCACGTTGACGGTTTTAACACCACTTACGTGGCCTTTTCCATCGTCCAAGAATTCTTGCGTCATGATGCTGAATACCCTAGGATCGGAGCCGAATCGAACTTTCACCTACAAATAATTTCACACATTAGCGGTAAATTTCAATTTTAAGAAGAAACTAAAATTATCTTAACAACCCTAAAAGTATTGCTACCTCTAAATCACTATAACGTTTCGAACCATGTGTAAACATTTTAACATATGGTTTAGCCACATAACACATTCACATTTCAAATAATAGTTACCTCTTCGTGTCCATAATCGACTCTGAATACTCTGGGCCATTGCGGCCAAGGATTGTCGCTGGACCTTTTTAGTCCAGGCTCTGGTAATATTTCGAAAGTGGTTATTGAAGCAGCACCCTGTCTCAGAGAGGTTGCTATGCAATCACAGCCTGTATCACCACCACCGATTATTATCACATTTTTATCTTTGGCATGAGGCCCTTCGAAATTGGCTCCCAATTGTTTTTTCTGCCAGCTCTCTAAGAACTCCATGGCGAAGTGTATACCATTAAGCTGACGACCTTCAAAATAAAATATAGAAAATAATATAGAAAGTAACACAAATAGTTTTTGTGTTTTTTTACCTGGAAGTGGCAAATCTCTGGGCCAAGTAGCTCCAGTTGTAAGTACAACAGCGTTGTACTCTTCAGTTAATTCCTTCGCGGAAATATCCTTTCCGACATTAACGTTTGTCTTAAAATCGATTCCTTCAGCAGCTAACAGATCGACTCTTCTTTGCACGACTTGCTTGCTCAGCTTCATAGTTGGAATCCCATATTGAAGTAAACCGCCCATTCTATCGTTTCTTTCGAAAACAGTCACTAGATGGCCGGCTTTGTTCAACTGGTTCGCGCAAGCTAAACCAGCTGGACCCGACCCGACTACAGCGACGCGTTTCCCAGTACGTTCAGCTGGTATTTGCGGAACGATCCATCCATTTTCGAAAGCGTGGTCTATGATGGCACATTCGATGTTTTTGATTGTTACGCTGGGTTCAGATATACCTAGTACGCAGGCAGCTTCACACGGAGCAGGACAAACCCTTCCAGTAAACTCAGGAAAATTATTGGTCTGCAAAAGGTGGTTTAACGCTTGTCTCCATTGGTTTTGGAATACCAAAAGGTTCCATTTTGGAATGATGTTACCCAAAGGGCAACCATGAGAGTTGGATTGACAGAATGGGACACCGCATTCCATACATCTAGCTGCTTGAACACGTAAACCCTTACGTACATGAGTGAAATTGTAAACTTCATCCCAATCCTTCATACGTTTATCAGCTGGACGATATGGAGCCATTTCTCTGGGATATTTCATGAAACCTCTAGTCTTATCAAGAGCCCGTTCAGCTTTCTTTTGTTCTTGAGTTGCATCTCCTATAGTGTCCTCAATATCCATAATCTTCGGTTCACTAGGTAAGTTTGGAACAACGGGCGTTTCTATAGCCTTTTGCTTAAGAGCTCTTTGATATTCATAAGGAAATACTTTTACAAATTCTTTTCTACGAATATCGAATTCATTTAAAAGATTTTCCGCCACAACACTTCCGGTAAGCTCTCGGAATTCTTTTAATAGAGATTTTACAAGTTCTACGTCCTCTTTGTCTTCTAATTTGCAAAGTTCTACCATTTCCATATTGCATTTCATGGAAAATTTTCCGTCAATATCCCATACGTAAGCTATACCACCAGACATACCAGCGGCAAAGTTTCTGCCAGTAAGACCTAAAATAATAATTAATTTTTCAATTAAAAAGTTTAAAAGTAGATTTATTTCTTTTACCTAAAATTAATACGGTTCCTCCAGTCATATATTCACAACCATGGTCACCCACACCTTCGACTACAGTCACAGCTCCAGAATTTCTGACGGCAAAACGTTCAGAGGCAATGCCTCTCATAAAAGCTTTTCCAGATGTTGCTCCATACAAACACACGTTACCAACGATGACGTTTAAGTGAGATTCAAACGGGGAGGATTTTGGAGGGAAAATTACGATGGAACCACCAGACAGACCTTTGCCTACATAATCGTTAGCATCTCCTTCTAGAGTTACATTGACACCTTTAGCTAAAAAGGCACAGAAACTTTGTCCAGCAGATCCTGTCAACTTGATATTGATTTGACTACCATCAGGCAAACCTGACTCATTGTATTTACTAAAAATTACAGAATTCTTCATGTTATTTGTAGTAGTAAAATGAAGTAATAAATTAAAAACAAAATGTTCATTTAACGTACCACGAAATATGGTAACTTAAA
Source organism: Crepidodera aurea (assembly GCA_949320105.2). Lineage (NCBI taxonomy): Eukaryota > Metazoa > Arthropoda > Insecta > Coleoptera > Chrysomelidae > Crepidodera > Crepidodera aurea. Next base: position 65,072,976 of record OX439472.1, on the reverse strand, counting down.
GTTGATCCAAAAGCTCTAGCCTCATTGTGAATCTTCATTTCAATGTCCACTAATTTCTGGACACCATCAATAACTGGCTTAGCTTTTTCAATCAAAGCATTGTCGAGCCTCTGCTCAAGTTGAAAGTCTTGTGCAACAGATCCTCCTTTAATATTCACTCCTGGTCTCATGTGAAGAGCATTTTGAAGAATAAGATTCAAATTCAAAGATTTAGCCTTTTGGGAACCGGTTTCTAATACTTTCAGTAAGTCGGTGCGACCTATTAGCTCTTGGTATGTGCGTACTCCAAGATTAGCCATGTGTTCTCTGACTTCTTCAGCAAGCATAAACAGATAGTTGACGACATGTTCTGGTTGACCAGTAAACTTTTTTCTTAGCACAGGGTCTTGAGTGGCGATTCCAACCGGGCAAGTATTTAGATGGCACTTTCTCATCATGGTACAGCCCATAACTATTAGAGGAGCAGTACTGAAACCTATCTCGTCGGCACCGAGTAGAGCTGCAACCACCACATCGAAACCTAAACAAAAAATAATGTAATATAGTAAAATTTAAATTCGTTGACGGAAGCTCGGTAGATCTTTGAAAAATATTTATATTCTTTCTTGTTTTTTTGTTTTTGTTTTTGCTTCATTCCACGCTAGATTTCTCTCTTCGAAGATTTTTGCAATTATTTTGTCCCAGGTATTTTTTGGTCTTCCTCTTTTGCGTTTGTTCTCTGGTCTTGCCTGCCATACTTGTTTGACTACTCTGGTATTCTTCATTCTCTGTAAGTGACCCCACCAGCTCAGTTGCCTCTTTTTTATAAAATCCATTTACGGGTTCTGCTTTTAATTCATCTCTTACTCTCTGGTTTCTAATACGGTCTTTCCTGGTTATCCTTTACACTCGTCTTAGATATTTCATCTCCGTTGCTTGTATCTTACTCTTCTGTCTGTCGTTTATAAACCATGTCTCGCATCTGTATGTGAGTATTGGTCTGTATATGGAGTGGTACACTTTCATTTTGGTTGTCCTAGATATTTCATTTCTGTTAATAAATTTGTTATTCATTGCGTAATAGCATTTAATGACTTTGTCTATTCGCGTGCTAATTTCTAATTCCTGCCTGCCAGTATTTTCGATTATGACTCCTAAATATTGAAAATCATTAACTTGCTCTATCTTCGAATTATTTATACATATGTTTAATTCCTGATGATCTTCAGTAATTGCCATCACTTTTGATTTTTTCACGTTGATCTTCATTTCATGCTTAATATTCTTTTGTGGGTTTTCTCTTGTGTTTGCCATTATGACAATGTCATCAGAAAAGGCGCACTCTCTTACTTGTATTATTTGCATATTGTGATATCCGACATATAGAATTTCGGCGTTTTGACTACACTCTTGTATGATATGATACATAAATATAATAAATAGTATTGGGCTTATCCCACCTCCTTGTCTCAGTCCGTCGTGTGTTATAAATTTGAAAAATATTTAAAAAAAGCTAAATACAATGTTTCTCTACATATACATAGGTACATATGTATTTTCATAAAAGAAAACAAACGATTCTAATATAATTTAAGATTTCACATAGTATTCCATATTATTTTCCCGACTTTTCCAGGCATTTTCACCATTTTCCCATTATGTAAATAAAGCAAAGTGATTTAAATACCGGCTCCAAATATTAAATGTGTTTATTTTCGCAAACGAACTTGAATTTAAAAGTACTCACCAGTTCTTATATTTCCATCAGCCTGAAGGACGATTCTAGACCTCAAGTTATTGAGTACCAGTACTTGATGAGTTTCAGCAATACCCAATTCCCATGGCAACCCTGCGCTCTTGATTCCTGTCCAAGAGCTAGCTCCAGTACCGCCATCATGTCCAGAAACCACGATATGTTCAGCTTTACCTTTGGCAACGCCGGAAGCTACTACCCCTACTCCTACTTCGGAAACTAGTTTAACGGAAATACGAGCAATAGGATTGGCGCATTTTAAATCATATATGAGTTCAGCTAAATCTTCGATTGAGTAAATATCGTGGTGAGGAGGGGGTGATATAAGACCTACACCCGCCACAGAATGTCTTGTTTTGGCGATATCCGTAGTTACTTTGTATCCTGGTAATTCGCCTCCTTCTCCTGGTTTCGCTCCTTGAGCCATCTTGATTTGCAAGTCATCAGCGTGTGCCAAATAAGACGAAGTGACACCAAAACGTCCTGAAGCTACTTGCTTGATGGAAGATCTTTTTTCCTTGTCTAAGTATCTCTCTGGGTCTTCGCCACCTTCTCCTGTGTTACTTTTACCTCCGACTCTATTCATGGCTATGGCAAGAGTCTGATGCGACTCCAAACTTATAGAACCGAAACTCATAGCTCCTGTCGCGAATCTTTTTACAATCTCAGCAGCAGATTCTATCTCGTCGAGCGACAAAGGTTGGTCTAACGTTCTTAAGTTTAATCGTCCACGCAACATACAATTTCTCACAGATTCCATATTGGATTCCTTGAATTTTTCATAGGCAGTTTTATTCTTATTCGTTGCGGCTTCCTGATCAGTAGAAAAATTAAATTTTTTAATTATTATTGTTGTATGTATGTAACAAGAGTGAAATTTTTACCTGTAAAGCGGCGATACTAGCAGGTTCGTTCAAATGTTTCTCACCACCAGCTCTCCAATGATAATTACCAGCATCTCTGATAATTAAAGAATCAGGACTGACTTTATAGGCATTTTGATGTCTTTCAAAAGCTTCAGCCCCGAGCAACTCCAAATTGACACCCCCCAATCTGGACGGGGTACCTCTAAAGGCCTTTTCTACAACATCTTCGGCTAATCCAACTGCTTCAAATATCTGCGCAGCTTTGTATGATTGTAAAGTAGATATTCCCATTTTTGCCATAACTTTACTGATACCTGTACTCATTGCTTGTGCATAGTTTTGGAAAATGGCTTCATCTGTTAAGTTAGTATCCAGGATGCCTTGGTCGCGAAGGCTAGAAGCTAATTCTAATGCTAGGTAAGGGCAAATAGCATCTGCGCCGTAACCCAGAAGTACGCAAATATGATGAACTTCTCTAGCTTCACCGGTCTCTATCACCAAAGCTACTTTCATTCGGGAACGCGATTCAATCAAGTAGTGATGAGTGGCACCTAAAACCAATATTATTTTGTATTAAAAAGGAAAAAAGTGGCACCTAAAACCGATATTATTTTGTATTAAAAAGGAAAAAAGTGTTTCTTCTTCATTTACCTAAAGCCAGTAAACTACTAATAGGAATTCTATCTTTGCCTCCAAGTCTGTCGGACAAAACAATAATTTGATGTTTTTTAGAAGCTTCATTTGCTTCTTCGCAGATGCTTTGTAGTTTTTTCTGGAACCCTGGTACGCCTTCTTCTACAGAAAAAGTTGTATCGATAACGTGTGCGCTCCATTGTCTATGAGTGGTTTGTTTCAAAACTTCCAAGTCTGCAATGGAAATTACTGGATTTTTCAGCCATAATCTGTGCACCTAAGAGAATGAAATTAAATTATTACTAGCAAATGTAATTTTTGAATTATGCCTATTTACCTGTTTCGAACTAGGCTGCAAAATATTATCCTCGGGTCCGATAGGACATTGTAGAGACATTACGACCTTTTCTCGAAATGGGTCGATTGGTGGGTTTGTAACTTGAGCAAACAATTGTTTGAAATATTCATAAAGTAGCGGCGAAAAATTGGATAGGCATGCAAGTGGGACGTCGTTACCCATACTGCCGAGAGCCTCTTTTCTAATATGAAAGAAAAAAGGCACATAAGAACTTAAACTACGGGTAATAAAATTGAAAACACGTTAACAAACTCTTAACGTGGGCAAGTAAATTGAGTTAACCCAAAAGATGGAGGAAGAAGATCGGTTAATGGAATTTTTGATCAGTATGAATAAGAAATTAGAAGAAAATAAGGAAGATATGATTAATATGAGGGGATATTTGAATAGAAAATTAGATGAAAATCGGGAAGAAAGTCAAAGAATGAACAGGAAATTAGACAAGAGTTTAGAACGAATAAAAAAATTAAAAAGGAACAAGAAGAGCAGAAGGAGTAAATCAAAAATATACAAGAAAATATAAAAGAGCAAGAGAAAAATTTAAGAGAAGAAATTCAAGAAAATGGTGTTAGAATCAGACAGAACATAGAGAATTAATTGGAAGAAAAAATATATCAATTAGGGGATAAAATAGATGAACATTTAAAAAGTCACATACAAGGAGAAGTAGAGGTAGATTTTCAAAAAAGAATAGAAGAAGTGAAATTGCAAACAAAAGCTAATGAGGAAGGTTTAGAAGGATTTAAGGTAAAGGTCGATGGAGAACTTAAGACGATATGTGAAATTATGTAGGAGAAAAATATGATATGTCAGAGGAATGTGGAGGTTATGGACAGATATGTAAACAAGGAAAGTACAGAAATAAGCAATAAGGATATGAGTATTAAATTTGATGAAAATTTAAATAGAAATAAAATTAAAAGAGATTATCATAGATGGAAGATTAAATTAAAAAAATATTTTTTGGATATTGGAAGAAAAATACAAGATTTTAGTGGGAAAAATAGAAATTTGATTATTTCTTTTTAAGATAAAAATAAATTAAGAAAACAAATTTTGGGAATGTTGTTATGGTATAAAAAATGGGACGAAATTATGGGAAGTGTATTTTAAATGAATTAAAAAAAAATATGTAAAAAAAGGTGATGGTTGTTATGGCATGTTTGTTTATGTGATGAGTCATGACAAATGTCAGATATAAAATTATAAAATAAAGGATATTAAAAGTAAATAATCATAATAATTTCATTATCATTTCAATATATTAGAAGCAATAATTAAAGCTTAGCTCACAGCAAATTACAGTATGCAGTTTCACTAAAGTTCTCTCTCGATATTATATCCAGTACATTTACTATAGAATACATCAAACTACTTATTTATTAGACAATGATATTAGTAAAGTTTTTATCATCTGATTTTGGACTTACTTGTTGTTGATCATAGGTAACAGCAACATATGTACAGTCTCAATAGAATACCCATACAACGGTAATCTCTTATCGCCTAATCCACTAGTTTCATATTTGGGTTTTGCTGACCTACCAGCATCTAGATGGGCATTTCTAAGTTCGTCCATGCTAATCTATTATAAAAAAAAATTGAGATTTTAATAATCATTATAAGTTAAAACTACATAAATCTAAACAATGGTTATTGAAACAAATTAGGATTTCAGAAAAACAACACAATACAATTTTCGAAAGTAGCATTTTTTTTTTTAAATTAGATTCTTTAGAGGCTCCACAAAAACATTTTAGGTTTTCGCACAAGCTGCAGAGTACAAGTTAAAAGCTGTAAAAGCTGTAAAATTGAAAACTAGATTTTGTAAAAAACAGCCACTTATTGCACATTGTAGATAAACAACTTGCAATTATTATTTAACACTGACGAAAAAATGTTGCGAATTCCACTTGGAGACGACAATTTTCTCTCTACATCCGTTTTTACTTATTCTTTTCGGCATCCTAAAGAGAAAGGGGAAAATCCTTTTTTAGCAGATGAGTATGTAATCTATTAGAAAAATTGTATGTTGTAGCCACAGAAATATTCTGAGGAGGATTTGTTGTTTCTTTTTAATACACTGTAATTTTCGTTTATAAAAAATCCTGGAAAATTCGTTCAATTCCAAACATTGTCACATTTGCACTTTTAAATCATCCTAAAAGATATTGGAACTTCTTAGCTCTAAAGTTTTTCTTAGAGTACGTCTATAGAAAAACAATTAAATGAATCCAAATGATAGAAAAATCTAAATGCAGGAAAAATGCAAGTCAATATTAACAAAACTAAAAAACTGTTTAAGTATTTGAATATTTAATTTGCTGAATATTCCAAATAGTTTTAAAAGTAATCCAAAAAATTTCGTATATCATGTATTTTTTTTAAGTTTACTGCTTTAATTAAAATTATTTAAATTAAACTATTTGGAATACATAAAATTCCAAATCTTTTAAACATTTTAACTAATTTACTCTACTACAAAAATATACCAAAAATAAATACAAACCAACCTATCTAACCTTTATTTTGTTAATTATTGGTGAAATAGGTATTAGTAACAGAAAAAAGATCTACGACAAACCCACATCAGTTAAATTTTTACACACATTTTTTTTAACTCACCATCTATGGTTCAATCGCAGTCATGTAAATAAAGAAAACCATATTACTTTAATATAAGAATAACTTTAGTATTTTGTCATTTGGCAAAAATGAATTAAATCGTTTGAAAATAAAAGCATCAAAAGAGGTATAGTAAAATCGCAATCGAGCCGGAATAATATATCTGTCCGAACAGGAAAGTTCAGATGTGGGTGCCTATATATTATTTACGGAGTACATAAAATCAATCATCATTTAAAAATATATATTTTTTGAATTATTGAGTATTATTTCGGTATGTTATACAGTTAGCAAAATGTAGCAGGACACAAACATTCAATCTTCACGACAGGCTTTTTTGGAAGGATTATCTACAGGATCTACATCTAATTATAACTCATATTGGAAGTCATGACGGGTTTTCAAAACGTGGTTCTTTAATATTTCAATCTAAAAAAACGCTGATGTTTTTGAATATTTTCAGCAGATGATGAAACATTTACCAAAGGGTTCAGTTATAGTAATGGATAACGCTAGTTACCATTCCCGTCTAATTGAACGTGTGCCAAATACTTCATGGAAGAAAGATGATATCATTAAGTGGCTAACAGACAGAAACATTAACTTTCCATAAAAATCAATAAAAATAGAACTACTAGAAATTGTGAAATTAAATAAGCCTCCAGTATATTATGTAGTGGACGAACTTGCAAAAACGCATGGTATTGATGTTGTGCGTCTTCCTCCCTATCACTGCAAACTAAATCCTACTGAACTGATATGGGCACAAGTTAAAGGATATGTAGGTCGACATAATACGACATTTAAGTTAAAAGATGTAGAGGCATTGTTAGAAATCTCCATATCACTTGTTACGAAAGAAAATTGGCAAAAGGCAATCGAGAATCTGGACAAAATCTTGGATGTCGATACTACAGTGCAACCTTTAATAATATCAGTAAATAATGACTCATCAAGTGAATATAGTGTTTCAGAGACTTTCGCGTTTCCTGATCTTCGAGAGTAGGTAAGCATATCATATTAGTATCATATTAGTAAAAAGGAAGTAGGGTCTGGTGGCGCGGCGTTGAGACCACCCAATTAACAGTACCAGAAACTAAACCGCCAAAAAAAGCGTGCAAGACTGCTAAGTTTAAAATAGTAACAAAAAAAATAATAATACAAACAAATACACCCTAATTTTCCCAACCATGCGCTCATTAGAATCTTAAAAGTGATTGAAATAAGGATAGTCTATTGTTATGTCCAACAAAACCGGGCGGCAGAGGCAAAATTCTTAATTTTAACACACCTTTTAACTACCGGCTATTTAAAATCACAGATTTTGTTTGAGTCGCCTGTGGTGGAAAACTCCCATAAAATTTTGATTTATTACTCAGTGTCGATTGCGATTTCACTATAATCTTTTAACAGATATAAAATAAAATTCGACGGTATCATAAAATTAGACGATGTTAATACTTCATACATTTTTTGTTGCGTCGAAAATACACTGTTACAAAAAAGAGATAACTAGAACAATCAACAATCTTCAAAAATAATTTTAAACCGTTATATATATATATATATAATATTTTTATATTCTTTCAATTCCTATATATATCCAATAAAGAAATAAAACATTTTCACCCGCACAAAGCATAATTTTGTTGATAGAATTACCTGTTCTTTCAGCCATTGTGAATGAGGTCTAGATCTAGCAATTTCTTGCTTTAAAGTTACATCTTGAATGACAGTTTTTTCTTGGGTATCTACCAGTAACATTCTTCCTGGTTTTAGACGACTCTTGAATATAACTTGGGAAGGATCTACATCGTAGACGCCTACCTAACATTTAAATTAAATATAAATTTCATTAATAGTCTTCTTAAAATTTCAATTCTGTTTCCTATTTTGTTAGATATATATTCAATGTTTATGAAATTTTAGTTCTCTATCCAACATATTTTAACCATTTCTACTATTTCTTCATTTAGTTTGATATTTAAATTTAAAAATCTATTACATCTATTACAGTAAGAATAAATGTAGATTTCATCTCATTACCTTTTAATTTATTCGTGGTTGAGAGTCTTAACAACTTGAATAAAATTATCACCAAAATAATAAATAAACGTGTCATCTGCAAAATGTAGCACTTAACTTCTATCTTCTAGCCTAACTGTTTCCTTACCTCACTTGCCATGACCATTATATTATCTTTGGTAATATAAAATCTGGATGGTCTAAGTCCATTACGATCCAAAATTGCACCAATGAGTCTACCATCGGTGAAGGATATTAAAGCAGGTCCATCCCACGGTTCCATAGTACAAGCGGCCCAATGGTAATAGTCGCGTTTGTCTTCTGGCATAGTAGGATCATTTTGCCAAGCTTCCGGTACCATGGTCATCACAGCCTCGGGTAACTTTCTATTACCAGCATGTACCAAAAATTCCAGTACACAATCTGCAGATCCGGAATCAGATAGATTTGGTTCAACTACTGGATATAACGTTTTTAATTTATCTCCCAGATCATTATTCTTCATCACACCCTCTCTGGCTTTCATCAAATTAACGTTTCCTCTCAACGTATTGATTTCTCCATTGTGCGCGAGCATTCTGATAAGTAAATGTAGACAATTTTATAAACGCAAGAAGCTTTAAATATTTTAATGTTACCTCAAAGGATGGGCTCTTTCCCAGCTTGGAAAAGTATTCGTAGAAAATCTGGTGTGCACCAATGCTAAGTAAGTATCATACATTGGGTCCATCAAATCAGGAAAATAGGTCCATAATTGATCAGATGTCAGCTGGCCTTTATAGACGACTGTTCTGCGGCTCATCGAGCAAATGTAGAATCGTTTTCCTGGTGCTGGAATCAAATGGCTGGCGCGCTTGCGCAAAATGAAGTATGTTCTGTCTTGTGCTGCTTCGTCCACTGAATTATTTTTCAGTGTAACAAATACCTAAAAAAAAATAAAAAAATATGAAATGATCTTTTTTGAGTTTGTTAAAAACTCACCTGTCTCATGAATGGTTCAGAATTCCTGGCTACAGCGCCTATGGAGGAATTGTTGGTTGGTACGGTACGCCAAGCCAACACGGACATATCCAGTTCCTCTGCCAGCTCTCCGAATTTCGTCTCAGACTCCTGATGATGCAACTTGTCCAGGAAAAAGATACCAGTAGCATATTGACCAAAAGAAGGCAATTGAATGTTCTGTTCATCTCTAAAAAATTATTAATTTCAAAAAATATTTTAACTACATTCTTAAGACCTCAATAACTACATTTATGAAAAAAAAATTGAAATCCCAAGTGCTCTCTTAATCTCCAAAGCAGTTTTAAAATGGGCGGACCAAAAAAGGTTGACTACCTGTCACCAGAAAACGTCCTATAATCCTATATGTAATTTAAGCATTTCTACGATGATGTATTTTGAATGGAAAAAATATTATCTCAGTTCATTTTACAATAAAAAAGTGTATACTCATTTATTAAAAAAAAAATATAAAAGGTAATTAACATTACAAATAATGTAGCCTTGTGAGTTTACTAGAGTTTAGCTGTTCGCGTAAGTTAGTTATTGTCAGGAGTTTTCTTTTCGTCTTCATATCCCTAATTTTTCCTGTGATTTGAACACTATCGTACGTATCTATTTGAGTAGGAAAACAATGCCACTATCAGACCCGAGCTCATGGACCTAAACTGTCTTCCCATACTCCAGAACATCTAACCTGATATCCCAAAATTTAAAAAAGACCTCGAAGAAGCCTCTAACCGGAGAATTTTGACTCCTAACCTTTACCTTGGACCTCTAGGACCACCAAGAAGAAGCTACAACCCCCAAAAAATGATCCAACCCAAAAAAAGGACCTAAACGAAGCCACTAAAAATCGTGAAAAATGATCAATTAATTTTGCAACATTGTTGCAACTTTCTTATATACGGGGTACCACGTATGCACCAGGATTTTAGGGAATTAAAATTGGGGAATTTTTATACCTTTAATTTTATGACTTTAATCACTGCCGCGGGGCGTTTGATCATTTTTCGCGATTCTTAGTGGCTTCTTTTAGGTCCTTTCTTGGGATGGATCATTTTTTGGGGGTTGTAGCTTCTTCTTGGTGGTCCCAGAGGCCCAAGGTAAAGGTTAGGAGTCAAAATTCTTCGGTTAGAGGCTTCTTCTATGTCTTTTTTAAATTTTGGGATATCAGGTTAGATATTCTGGAGTATGGGAAGACAGTTTAGGTCCATGAGCTCGGATCTGATTGTGTCATTGTTTTCCTACTTATTTGAAACTCTTTAAGTTTTTTCATGAATATATAAATGGATAGATGTGTGGAATGGTGTCAGGAAATTCTATTTCCAGTTGTTTTCTGACGATTTTTGACTATTTCATTTATATACTTTAAATGTCTTCTTCTCTATCCGTTTTTACTGTATACTTACTTAAGTTTGGCATAGTAGAAATCATGTGGAATAGCGGTAAGTACACCAGCGCCATCTCCTGTATCATTGTCACAGGCGCATGCGCCACGATGGTTCATAGAGATAGCCAATCGGTGGGCATCACGGACGATCTTATGTTGACGTTTGCCATCAATGGCAGCTATGAAGCCGACACCACAAGCTTCTTTTTCGAACTGCGGGTCGTACAGGCCCTGTTTAGGAGGAGCCTGCCACGATTCAGCCATTTAATTTCTGGAAAAAAATAATATGAAATTTAACAGTTTTAAGTTCTAATTTAAAACCCCATAAGTCTGTTTAGAGTAATTTTACACGAGAAAAAGAATATGTTTCAAAAGTGGTTTTCAGTTTGAAATATCTGCTTTTAACAATAGAAATAGGGGGTTGCAAAGTTTTTGACCGATTCTGTTTGGAATTTGATTTTTTGGATTTGAAAGCCTAACTGACGAAGCTGAAATGCACAAATCTGACGGAGGATACCTAAGGGATTGGCAAATAAAATTATTTTAGAAAAATTCATAGCCAGTTTTTTACGCTACGTACAGAAAGATCCATTTCAAAACTTCGTCAATCTAGTATCTAAGGCATATCATTTATTAATGCTTATTTGTTTTATATTAGAACGAGTTCTAAAGATCAAAATATTTAACTTTGATAAGCGATTTTGATAAGATTATGAAGTATAAAATATTTCATTTAACTTAATTTAAAATGATTTGTTTTCGATTATTGTTTTGATTAAAAGTTGCGGGTAGTAAACAATAATTAGAGGATCAGTAAAGAGAAATTAATATATTTACATTTTCATTTCGTCTATTTTCCAAAATAATAATTTATTTTTCAACAAAATCCCCCAAAAAAAATTTTTTAATGATCAAAAAACTGCATAAATATGTTTAATCCAACTTTTAACAATGGTCAAAATAGGTATTTATGATATAAGTGCTAAAAGTGATATTTTATTTTGTGAGAAGGGAAGTTTGGAACACGACACCGAAGGCGGAGTGTTCAATCCCTTCAAACAAAATAAAATCACTTTTAGCACGTATATCATACACTATTAAAAGTCCAAATTAACGCATACCATTAATTGATAAAATAATAGCCTCGAGATTATCAGTTTTGAATCCAATTTCATCTAATCTATCCATGAAACAAATTGCCAAGATAAACAAAAACCGAATTTGTTGATTTGTCTTTGTTGACAACTAACGTCAATAAATCACGAATTATTCTTTCTCGTTTCTTCGTTCCTCGATGGAAAGTTATCAAGAAAATGAATTTCCACCGCCGGAATTTGAAGAAGCTGCCAATAAAGATGCATTTGAATTATTTCCTAGTAAGTCAAAGCAACAGTACGAGTTTTCATACGATCGTTTCTTGAAATGGTGTGATCAGAAAAATGACAGTGGCAAGGAGGCCAGTGAAAAAGTGATTCTTGCATACTTTGAAGAAAAGTCCAAAATATGGAAATGGTCAACGCTTTGGTCGAATTACTCTATGTTAAAGTCGATGATGAACATAAATAATCATGACATAAGCGAAAGGGTGAAGGATATCAACCGAAAAAGTCAAAAGTATTGACAAGGGAACAAATCGACAAATTTCTCGCAGAAGTCCCGGATGAAATATATCTAATGCAGAAAGTTGCTGCGATTTTTGGTGTTTTTGGAGCCTGTCGTCGAGAGGAACTGTGCAATTTGACATTAAATAATATCGAGAATTCTGGAACTTTACTAGTTGTGCATATACCAGACACAAAAACTAATGCGCAACGCACCTTTGTTGTAAGTGGTACTTTGTATATGAACTACTATAAAAAGTACATAGCCCTTCGTCCAGTGGATATTAATCATTCAAGAGTTTTTATTAAATGCATTAAAAATAAATGTGCCAGGACTCCAGTTGAAATCAACACATTTGGTAAGATGCCTGCCAAAATTGCTGAATTTCTAAAGGACTATGCTTCTATCTTATGAATAATCAGTTCATTTATTAGAAATTTTTCATTCGATTTGCAAAAACTAGCCATTTAATTCTAGACACCTGCTGCGCTAAAACAGAGTCGGACTTGAGACGTATTAATCAGCATTGTGTATAAAAGTCATTAAACAACAAACCTGACAGCTGATAAGAGAACTAATAAGTTTTAACTATATTCATACATATTCAAGAAAGCTATTATCTATATTGATGGTACTTACTTAAAAATACCAAAATCATCTAATTTTCAATCATTACGTCAGTCTTATTGCTTGCACAAAGATTATCATCTTTTAAAACCCATCTTAGTAGTTGCTTCAGATGGATATATTTTAGATGTCGACGGACCTTATTTTCCAGATTTTCGGAATAGCGGTGCTTCAATATTGCAGCATAACTTCGCTAATCAAGAAAGACAAAATGCGAACCAATTAAATACTTGGTTACAACCAGGCGATATTATAATTCTTGATAGGGGTTATCGTGATGCAGCATTTTCTTGATAATATAGGTTTAGAATGTTATATTACACCCACAATTGTGGCCGTGGTGATAGGCAGCTTTCAACGGACGATGTAACCGAGCACGGCTTATAACAAAAACGAGATGGATTGTTGAAAGCCGCAATGGTCATTTAAAAACAGTGTTTAAGATTTTTAGAGAACAAATACCTAATCAACATGTACCGAATTTAGCTTCATTTTTTTGTATTGGATATGCAATAATTAATCGGTACTTTCCTGCTATACATATGCAGGGCGCAACTGCACAATTAGCTCAATCAGTTAACGAATTAGCAACATCTGAGAATGTAGTAAAAGCTCGAGTGGAAGTTGAACGTTTCCACCTTCAGCGGATGAATAATGCTGCCTGGATTAATGTGAATGAACTGCAAATACCCCAATTTCCAATTATGTCACTGCAAGAAGTAAGAGATTTAACTGTAGGTATATATCAGGTAGATCTCGCACGTAGTTATATCCAAGATCATTTACAAAGAAAACAGGCCGACCGAGTTCTCTTTTCAGGCTCTTCTGCAAGAACCAGGTTTCTTGAGAGCTCGAGTCTATTCCACATTTAGACAAGCTACTAAACATCAATTGTGGATAGCATTTCGTCCAAAACTGGAGCAGCGTGATCTGGTATTTAGGATATCCTAGACATCGACCTAATGTTAGATATCCATCAACCAGATTACTGAATACTGTACTTGACGCTGATCGAACGATCGAACTGTACCTAATAATGAAGAAATGTAATGATGTAAATTAGATTTCAGTTAACAGTGCCATCAAAATACTTATAACACAAAAAGCGGCTTCGGCTACCAAAAAAATTTAATAAAGTAAAAAAACGGCTTCGCGGATATAAGGTAACGAGGTCCTCAGGCGCTGCCTGTAGGGGGATGGTGGAGCGCGTAAAAGGGGATACATTAAGAACCATACATTGTCTTTCAGTATCTCCCTTTACGTCGGGTTCATTACCTACACACATTTCACAAGCATTTTTGTATTAACAGTTAACAGATATTTAACATCTAGCATATAAAAAAATGGTTTCCGTATCCCTAATCCCTATCCTAACTTTTAAGGGTTCACCGATGCCAAAAAATACACTACAAAAGAATACAAAAAAAAACATATAAAAATGAACTGCTAAAATAGGTTGTCATGTTGTATGTTGTGCATTAGGTCAGTTCAACCCTGTCTGGTGTTAGTTATTTATCTCTAATAATAGATCTTCATTTATTTATTTCGTCTCTCTCTTACTCATACAATTTTCCGTAAGCGATTTTAAAAATAAAATCCTTATTTGTGACTTAATTATACAACTCACAACATTGACGCAATGTTATGAAATGTTCTATTTTGGTATCAAAATATCCGCATTTGAGTGGTCTTTTATTTTCCATAGATAGAAGCATAGTCCTTTGCCTGATTTCCATCTTTATACTGGACATTGTTTCCGACGTTCCTCAGCTAGTTTGTTGGCGAACTCTGGTGCTAGTCTTACTACAATTAAAAGACACGGTGGATGAAAGTCCAATACAGTAGCAGAGGGTTATATAGAAGACTCGCTACAAAGGAAACAGAACATTGCGGATCAAATTTTGTCCAAAACTTCGGCGGATAACATTGCTCTCTGTCCTGGTACAAGTTTCACCAAAATAAATTCTGTTACATCTACCAATGAGACTGGCCATGGAGTTTCTTATTATAATTGTAGTTTCACTAATTGTAAGTTTAATTGAATAAACACTTCATTTTGAATTATGTTTTTATATTTTCAAAATAAAAATAAATCACTTTTAGCACTAGTGCTAAAAGTGATTTACTTTTAACCAGTGTCATAAAATGGCATTTTAGACACTGACAGCATGCGTTAAAAATTATACTTTTACTGACGTTTGTAGAAAAAAACAATAAACTTTTATATTTAACGACTTTATACAAAATCACTCACAGAGCAACTGTAAAGGTTGTAAATTAATTTTTTATTTTTGTAAAGATTTTTATTGCTGAACAAACGTTGGAATTACAAAGTTGAAACACTATCGTCGACCACTAACCAAAACACAAATTTTAACACACTCTACGCGCGTTTCGCCAACTATGTTGGCATCATCAGGAGTTGATGATAGACTCGAGTCTATAGTGTTTCAACTTAGTTGATAAACCAAAGGTTCCATTTTCCCAATTTAAGTTGGAATTACATTCAATTTTTTTAAGGATAACAAATGGTCAAGACAGAAACCCAAACATTTCCTATTTGCAACACATTTGTATTCGATAAAATCTGAAAATAATTTAAATAAATTCGTTACTGTTCTTTATGATTGGATTTAAATAAAGTAAAGGCAATTTGTGGAAAATTACAGTATTAATCGTAAAAAAATTAACGATCCGAATTATTTTCAATTTCTAATATAATTCTAGAAAACATGTCATCGGATAGTTTCATTTGTATTTAAACAATTTCCACGAAAATTTTTCAGTGCAAAAACAGGCAGGTATTTAGTAAACAAATTGTTGCTTTAATTCAATTTATCTTTGAATCATTTTATTTTTTTTTATATCTCATGTTGAAATATTTATTACTCATAATAATAATAAATAAACATGCCTGGACATGATTAATTACTAGGCAAGCTCAAGCAGCTGTCATAGTAGAAGTTACTTTCTCCACGACATATGAATCAAGACTATCTGACGTTCAGTCATAATTTTTATGTTTCGCTGTGGGAATTTTAAAATTTGCAAATTCTACATTCAACAGTGTAAACATTTTTTTGCCCTATTACTAACAATTTCTTTTTATTTATTTTTTTTGGCATAGAGCCCATCCAGCCAACAATTCGTGTATAAGGAGAAGAACCTATAAAACTAACGAATTAAATTGGAAGAAATATACAATATTTGGAAAGATTTTATAATATTTTCAGTGTTCTTAATTCTGCTATTTTGATACTGAATGGAAAATTTTTACCATGGTGATGGTGAATGTCCGAAAAAAAATATAGATAACACAACTCACTCAAATCTAATCTTTAAAGACTATGTTGTTTGCATCAACGTTTTGTGTCATAACATTTCAGAATACCTTTTAATAATTTTAAACGGCTTCATAATTATTTATGAAACGGCATTTTATCAGTACCAAGAATATTGTTTATACTTAGAAAAAAATTTAATATAAAAGTAATTAATTGATATATGTTTATATTATTTAATTTTTGAAGATCAAATGGGTTCACGTTATAATAAACATTTTTATTTTATTTTTAACTTTTCTTGCTAATTTTAGAAAAGAACAATTATGGTTCAGTGGGTCTGATCTTTCGCATAAGCAAATAACCTTATATAGTTGATATTTTAAGACCTTTAAATCCCGGAAATTCTCTTGAGTGACTTAACGTGTCAAAAGTTTTTATTATTATTATTATTATTATTATTATTATTATTACCCTTAAAGGCATTTAGTATATTACAAGCTGGTCAACAGTTAACAATGAGCAAATTAATTCTTTCTTAATCTAATAGAGTTTGAAACTTAAAACTAAGTTATACTCATTAGCGTTCCTTAGGTTCTGTAGAATGGATCGCACTAAAATTTAACGTGCACACACAAGCTCTGCATTTGCACTAAAAACACTAAATTAACTCAAAGGGCTTGATCCTCTTAAGTCTTCTTTCTAACCCAGTATTGGATAGCTGGATAGCCTCGACATTGATATGACAGCCTTTCTTCATGACTCTTGGCTAATTTCTTGATGGTCTGGTCAACAGTGTCCATTTCTAGATCCCTATGGAGATCACTATTGCGAATGTACCAAGGGGCATCTACTAGGTTCCTCAGTGCTTTGTTTTGAAATCTTTGGATGATTGCTAAGTTGCTTGCTTTGGTGCATCCCTATAGTTGGATACCATAGATCCATACAGGCTTAAGTATCTGCTTATAAAGCATAAGCTTATTATGTAGAGACAAAGTGGAGTTTCTTCCAATTAGCCAGTACATTTTTCTATATTTCAGTCTAAGTTCTTCTCTTTTCTTTTTAACATGCACTTTCCATCGGTGTTTGGCATCTAAGGTAATACCTAAGTATTTTGCTGTGTTTGAATATGGAATCAAGTTATTGTTTATTCTGACTGGAATATGATCTATCCTTTTGTTTGTAAAGTTAATGTGAAGTAATTTAGTTTCATTAAGTTTAATTTTCCACCTCTTCGTCCAGTCATAGATAAGGTGGACAGCTTGTAGGTTGTTTCTTCATTGCTATTTCCTACTGCTAGAATGGCAGTGTCGTCGGCGTAGGTGGATATGGTATTGTTTTCTAACTGTAGAATATCACATGTGTACAGTATGTCCTAGGACACTTCTTGTGGTACTCCAGCCTTAATTTCTTTAAGATCGAAATAGGCTTCTTCTTGCCTAATTCTAAAGTATCTTTCCTATATATATATAGATATCTGTATATTGTGCTACATCAAGAAAGATAGTAGCACAAATGTTTTTCTCTTCTAATGATTTCTCTATAATGTTGGCTATTCTATGAACTTGGTCGATCGTAGAGTGCTTATTTCTAAATCCAAATTGGTGTTCAGGGATAATTTCTCTTTCTTCGATAAGTGGTTTTAGTCTTGTGAGTAGGAGTTTCTCAAATAGTTTCGACATAACAGGCAGTAATGAGATCGGTCTGTATGACGATGCCTCATGTGGTGGCTTGGGTATCATTGTGACTTCCGCAATTTTCCAAAGGCTGGGTAGATACTTCAGTCTGAAGGCAGCATTTATTAGGTTAGTTAATTTAATTATTGCTTTTTTTAAAATTTCTCCAGTAATTAAGTCAAAACCTGGAGCTTTTTTCTTTTATTTCGGTAATTACTTCTTTGGGAGAGGTAAATTCTATTTCTTGATCAATCTGTGGATGTTCTTCTAGAGTGGGTTCTTCATCTTGATCTTCATAAGGTTAAAAAAAAATTTGAAAATTCCTTTAATCTCATTCTCCGTTGGGGACCATTCTTCAATCATCTAAACATTCTAAACTTTTGAACGGTTATCTACCATCAAAAACTCTAACTAAAATAGTGTCGAAACTTTTCAGCTACAGCTGATGTTATCAAATAACTTTTGTTACTGCTACCGATAAAAAGTAGATATAAAATATTCATTCTGTTCAGTTTTATTTTGCCGAGTTCATTAATTTATTGGTTTTTAGTTTGATTAATTTTAGTCGTGATGAATTGGAGTGACGAACAAACAATTTCTTTTATTGAAATCTATCGTAATCGGAGTTTATTGTGAGACTCAAGCAGGAGTGGCGATTCCGAAATAATCCAGTAATAATTTTCGAAACAATATCTTAATATAGAAACTATATGGTGAAACATACTCATATATATTGCAAAAAATGCAAAATAACATAGTATAGTTAGAAAATTAACCAAAACATATTACTAGTAGTGTGAATTCTACTGAACAATAAAACGCGTTTAGTCCCCCCCCTAGATCCGCCACTGGACTCATTCACAATATAAAAATAGAAACAAAAGGCATGACGGACTAATCGAAATTGCTGTTTCTTTTGGCATTGAAAAACTTGAGGTAGAAAAAATTTGCAAAGCCAAAACTTTCTTGGGCGGCGACGACGATCCTGCTGACTTCCAACAACTGCATTAATAATGCAGCAGCTGCTACTGCAGATATTAGACCGAGTTCTAAATTTAAAAAAATAAAACTTTGCTACATTATGAGGTATAAAATATTTCATTTAAGTTAATTTAAAATGCTTTGTAGTCTGTATTATATTTTCAATTTGTTTTCGATTATTGTTTTGATTAAAATTGTGGGTATTAAAAAATAATTAGAGGATCAGTAAAAAGAAATTAAAATATTTGCATTTTCATTTCGTCATTTATAACCTATTTTCCAAAATAACAATTCACCGGTCACGCTGGGATCTCGTGCCGGGCCAACAAAACAGTAAACGAATGGTTAAAGCGCCATCAAAAGTACTGACAGGTGATATTCTGAATCTAAGCAGAAATCAAATAAGGCATGTAACGGGACTAATAACCGGACATTGTCACCTTAGGGAACACCTACATAAAATGGGCATCTTTCAAGATGAACTCATATGTAGACTATGCAATGAGGAGGATGAAATAGCCTCTCATATCATACTAGAGTGCCAGGCACTCACGCACTGGAGGTATAACCTACTGGGGCCGGTAAACCCACAGGAGGACTTTCCAAAAGAAAATCTGGTGAAAAGGCTACTCAGCCTGATAAAGGTAACAAACCTCTTCACCTGAACATAACGATGTAACTGACATAGTACAATAAGTCTTAAAGCTGCAGTATTGAGGCATTTATAAACCTCAATCAGGTACATCGTCTTAATCAATCAATCAATCAAAGAAAATAACAATTGTTGCTCAACAAAATCATTTATGATTCAAACTGTGTCTTTAATAATTGTACACTAAATTAATAATGTTAATGCCTGCCTTAAAAATTTTTGGATACATTTTTATACTCGACCATTTTTATTTGAGGCAAAAACATTCAAACCGAAGGACAAGTGATTTCATCAATTTCATCAACTAGTAATCTCCCTAGAGCTTGAATTACTATGGGAAATATTTCCGAAAACATGAATGTTTTAAAAGTTATTCCGAGTCGAAGACGAGGGATACTTTTTTAAAAAATTCATGCTTGAGGAGATATTTCCAGATATTAATTCAAGATCGTGGAAGATTCGGTAAGAAAATTTCACACCAAAGTAATATAAAAAATATAACATGACATTTTCGTAAGATACCTATTTATGGCACAAATGAAACGTGTTCCTTGAGTTTTAGTTACATGAAATAATTAAGACAAATTAATAGAACCTTCAGCAGTCCTTTTAAATTTAATTTTTGATACTAAAATTTACTGAAAAATATTTTTTCTACAGCTGCTTTGAAAAGTAGCGAATTTCTCATAGCTTACTTAATTTCAAAACCATGTATTGCTCATACCGTGCGGGAATACTTTTCCTCACGGCACTTTGCCCACACCACATACATTTATATGGAGAATCAACAAAAATCGACAAAAACTTAGTAGGCTGCTGTTCAGCTTTAAATAGTTGTCACAACTGTCAGATTATAGAGGTTTTTTAAATTCTTAAGGTAATTTTCATTCGTGCTTTGATAAAAATCGCAATTTCCATTAAATATTATTTTAATAAGACATACCTGTTTATAATAAATAATATGAGTATTGATAGTAGTTACGATTTTGATAATACTCCGCCAAAGATATTGGAAAGAGCCGCAAAAGTAACGTTAGATTTGTTGCCGGTAATTTCAAGAAAAATTTATGGAATGGAGAAGAAATACAAAAATAAAATTAAAAAAAATATTTAACTGTTAAGAGGTAGGATACTTTCATCGTTATTTTAGTTTTGCTAACCATAAAAATAAATATTAAGTTACATTACTTGTATAGTGTGCAACATGTGGGGAAAGTACTTTTCCCACTTGTTCTACAATATACTATTTTGCAAATATTCGTGATGATAGGGCCACTTCTTTTAATTTTTAATAATTATATTGAGTATATACAGGGTGTTCCGATATTCGACCGACAATGCTTTACAGGTGATAGCCCTTGACAAGTGATGAAAAATGAGTTAGGTACATAAGCCTCTAAGATTCTTAGTTTACGAGATACAGTGTGTTAAAGTTGAGAAATTAAAATTATTTTTTTGCGATATTTCACCTACCGTTTTAAATTTTTTGTTCAAACTTGGCAGTCGATTTACTTTCTAGAAACTTAAAAATTTAACAAAAAATATGCTTGGCGTACTTCATCCAGAGGCGCACAATAATGGGTAGTGGTAACTTCAACCCCCCTATTTTTTAAGACACTGTATAAATCGATTTTTTTTCGTTTTATTTAAATCTTTGGGTATTTATGTTACAAAAAGTTATTAACTTTTATTGCGCTAAAATCAACAATTTTGGAGATATTCGACTTTAAAGAGAAGAGAGAAGTCTACAATTAGTCTTTTCCAGATTTAACATAGACGATAGAATAGACGAATTGTAGACTTCTCTCCAAAGTCAAATATCTCCAAAATTGTAGATTTAAGCGCAATAAAAGTTAATAACTTTTTGTAGCATAAATAACCAAAGATTTAAATAAAATGAAAAAAAATCGATTTATACAGTGTCTTAAAAAATAGGGGGGTCGAAATAATTTTAAATTCTCAACTTTAACACCCTGTATCTCGTAAACTAAGAATCTTAGGGGCTTATGTATCTAACTCATTTTTCATCATTTGTCAAGGGCTATCACATGTAAAGCGTTGTCGGTCGAATATCGGAACACCCTGTATACTAAAAGAATATGTTCCTAGGATTTTAGAAGTATGACATAAACATTTGGGTCTAAAATAATGTATTCTATTAGCTATCAACCAATCTGTATTATTTTACAGTGAACGGAAGGGTGTATTTTTATAATTTGACATTTGGTATCGCCCAGGGTACCCAAGTTTTGTGGTTGCTACAGTAACGAGCTGAATCGAAAGCTTCTTATTGGTTAAAAAATGTATGAAATTTTCCAAATAAAAGAAGGTTCGTAAAAACACAAAATTTATCGATAAAATTTTAAATACCCGTGGTATTTATTATCTTTGATTAGAATTCATGTGTAGGTATATAAAAACTTACTTTACATCTTTTTTCATTCAATTACAAAATAAAAAATTACAAAAAATTTAAAAAAGTAGAAATAAAAAAGTATCTTATAGTTTTTCAATATCTTTTGCAGATATAAAAGATCTGTCTTAAAAATAAACAACTTTTAAATTAATGTTTCGTCCAATATTTGTAGAGCAAAACTTTATTAAACTTTCTTATCACATTTATTGCACTATTTGCAATGTTTTTGTTATGAATAGTCATGGATCAGATATAACATATCGGATGCGAACTTTGATCAATTGTTAAATTAGTTTTTTATTTATAAACTAAAATTTTAATCGAAATATTTTTTAATCGACAATTATGAAGTTTCCCATGTAATTTTTACAATGTTAAAAATAAAAAAAATATTTTCTACTTGGCTTTCGTTATGCAATTTTAAAATTTCCTACTTTATGTATTTTATTTACTAAAAAATTACTATTTTCGTTTTCAAATTGAATTTAGTCGTTTGCTTATTAAAATAAAACAATTGCATAACAAAATGTTCCAGCTTTATACAAGCAGTCAATACCGACAATGCAACTTGTCGGCACATCAAAGCAGCTTGTCGGCACATCTGGAAATTTTGTTTTTATATTTCTGCAATTCAAAATGGAAAAACTATACGTCTATTAATATTTTAGAGTATTTTCACACGAAAAACCATCCAAAAAGTTGAAAAACAGAATGAAAATGTGGTAGATAGCTGCAGGGCCGGCCTAAGAGCAAAATGTTGTGTGTGCAAGAATGAGTTTTGGCGCCCCTTACAATGAAAATGGGTATAGAAAACCCCCCTAAAAATGTTTTTTGTGCTATAAAACGAATTTGTCAGAGCTTAATAATTATTGAAATTGGCACAATCATTGTGCTTTGTAAAAACAATGAAGCGTTTAGAACCAATTGAACAGAAGTTATGAACATATTCAAATGGCTAATTTGCATTAAAAATAGTAGTCCAATAAACGAAGGTGTCAACCCGAGCATCAGGTCTATTCGACACTATTTTTTTTTAATTTGCAGGTATTCATTCACACCCGAAAATCTCAGCTGTCTGAAATTTGTGGAAGAGCGCGAAAATGGCCCGTTGGTCTCAAAAAAGTGGTTTTTTTCGCCTATTTTCGCCGATATTTCCGAAAATATGACACTTAGGGAATTTTTGTTTGGACGAAAATGAAGATCAGTTCATTACCTACAAAAATGAGGCTTATCATTTTTGTCAAAAATGATACTTTTCGACATAACCGGCTCCAAAACACACCCCCATTTTTAGCTCCTGCCCTGCATTTAGAGAGCACGCTCTAAAGGAATGACACTCCCAAGCGGATTACAAATTTTTCATTAAATCACGTAAAAATTAATATTTTTTCATGATTCAAAGTTCAGATGAAAGAAGGAACCTGTAGCTATAATATCATGTTACTTTTTCCTTTTATCTATTTCTCTAAATTATTGAAAAACCGGGCCAGAAAGATTCAATAAATTATGTTTGTGTATTTTCACAAACAACATGTTTTTTACGGCGTTTTTTTTGGATTTTCGGAGTTTTCGAAAATGCTCGGGTCTATCGGGAATTAATAGATAATCAAGGACCATATCGGTTTTCAACGCACATCATTAGAAAGATTAGCTCATCTCTTTGTCGATGGCATTTTTCTTTTTTTTTTCATATTTTTTGGTTTTCCGGAAAATTGAGAAAATTCTCATCCCTATAAAAAATCGACATTTTTTTGAGGATTATTTTCTTTTCGTGCTAAAATTTTTTGGGGTTAGGAATTGTACTAAATAAAAGTTCACATTCTGACCTTTTCATCAATATATATATCAAGTATTTCATTAAGTGCACTAGAAAATACTCTGCCTTCAAACTTTCTCAAATTGGATTTTTTTACAATAAATTTATTAATCAAGTGCAAGAAGTGAAAAAAAATTGGTTATTATTATTGCCTTATCTTTTGTCTTCATACAAAAACGAGAGGATATTCAAGTTTTGGGAGGATATTCAAATTTTTCGTTTTCAACAGAATAATTTTGCTAATTATGATAAGGAAGCACCATATTTTCAGATTCTCAAAATTGCGAATTTTTGAAACGCCTTTTTTGCAAAAAATATTAGTGTAGCGAAAAAAATCATAGGAACAACTTTTGTTAATGAACTGCTCTTCATTTTGTGTGTAAACAAAAATGCTGTAAGTGTCATATTTCCTCCTAGAGCCATTTTCCCACCCTTCCACAAATTCCACTTAGCTGATATTTTCGGAGTTAAATGTACTTATGAATACCAGGTTTGGGGTTTTTCTGGCGTTAATATACTGGACTATAAAAAATTTTACCGAATTATTTGTTCATGTTTTTTGACATCATAATTTACAAATAAAAAAATGTAAAACTGCGCAGGCCTTTAAAGGAGCAGCCGAGTTGAAAGTTTAAACGATTTTTCGGCCATTTTAATAAAAAAAGAGGGCTGTCGACAATAACCGGTTTCGCCAATACGACCCCGAATTTAAACAAAAGTCAATATATATAGAATAAACAAGTAGATGTTGATCACTAGTAATAACTAGGGCTTTGATGCTGAATTCATATCAGCAATCAGTTTTTCGATATCTATTAAGTTTTCGTACTGATGCCTGATAAGATTTCTCTAAATTATCATATGAATGGTCCACTAAACTCATCTATGTTTGCCTCGGTGAAAACATGATACTATCCTCATATATTCCAAAGAAAAAAACAAAAATGTTTTGATGCGGTCTTCTTTCTATACCACAGTGATACAGTTAATAAATATACCCAAAAGACAGAAACACAAAATGTGGTGTAGATAAAATGAGTTCATCATTGAATAGGATGACCTTTAGTTATATTTTTTGGTATACTATATGTTAGTAATGTAAATGCCCTCAAGATAAACCTAATCCTCCTAAAAATATTGTAAAAAGAGGAAAACAAAATATTTTTGCAAATTTTGATCTTGAACTTGATTTTGAACTTGATCTGCGAGGGGCTCAAAAAATATAATAAACATTGTGTATGCGATTTGAGGTGGTGTAGTTTCTGCTACAATACATGTTTATAGAACTTTTTGTATAATTTTGTTTCTCTTAGATTTTTTCTTCTTCTTAGATTTTTTTTTACCATTAAGTGTAAGGATGTTTGAAGTCAAGTTACTTTCTTTCCTTTATTTTTCTCTTCAATAGATATTTTTTATGGTACGTACCTATACTTTTATTAGTTTTCTTTCAAAATAAAAGTATATGATTTTTTATTATATATAAAAAATTGCCGGTTTCCATCCAGTACAACTAATCAAAAAAAAAGTACTAATAGAATTTTTAATAAATTCATAATTCTATACAAAAATTTGCTACGCCATTTTTGATCCTGATAGCACCCTAGTCCTCTTTAGTTATTCTAAATACGTCGTCCAACACGTGATTAAATGTACTAATGGCGTATCAAACAGATTTGACCCTGGAAGTTTTTATTACGATATTTTAAATTATTAGAACAAACAAACGTGAATTAGAGATAAGTTTACATAATAAGTATTATATCTATGTTACACAATGTTTAAACGATTACAGTTAGCACAAATTATTTACAAGTTATATTAAGAACTAGAATACTTTTATCAATGAACTTTAATTATCGAAATAAAAAAAACCGACAAGTATCTTCACTTTTATACGCTATAAAGACACGATGTTGATAGCTGATAATCAAAAAAATTGGGAAAAAATATCTTTATTTCTCTTTTAGCTCGATACACTTCTCCCATTGATGTTCAATAGCTTCGATACCCCGTTTATAGTAAGAATCGTCCCGCTCCTTAAAATAACCATCAATCGCATCATTGTTGGCAAATCTTTTACTCCGAGCCTTTTTTTTTCAAGTTTGAAAGCAGAAAATATTCAGAGGAGGACTAGATCTGGTGAATAGGTTGCATGAGGAAGGAATTAGAACTTTGACTCATTGTGATAAAGGATGTGTGGAACTGGTGCATTGTCTTGATGAAACAAAACTTTATTTTTGGCCAAATCCGGCCGTTTTTTCTTGATTTCATCACTCAAAAGTTCGAATAATACTCGACACACATCCCAAAAAATTGACGCCGTGACCTTACCTGTTATGTTAATATCAAAGACAACTATACTATTTTATTTAACCAACAATGTTTTGATTATCTCCAAAAATTCAAAATTATGTTATAGTTAATCAATTACTACAACAGATAAAATAGAGTGTTTATGTATTTTGCCAATCATTAATAAAATCTTTAACGACTTTTTAATAGGATTTATCCAATTATTATTTACATAAATGAAAAGATACCTCTTGGAAATTTTTTATCGATTGTAATTATGTGTGCAGAATAATAATAATTTTCCAATACTCATTTGTTACACATTTATATCTATCTAAACACACAAAATATCATACAAAATCCAAATATAAACGGTTTATATCAAACTATTTGTCGTTTTAATTATTGTCAAATTATAATTAAAATCAAATATAATTTATTCAAAATATTATTTAAGTTTTTGCCTGAGAATGGATCTTAGGGGTGGTGATGGGAATCCAAGTATAAAATTATTCACATAGTCAAAGGGATTAAAAAATTTCCTAGTTAATTAAATATTTAATTTTTTATCTACTAATGTCAAATAATAAACCAAAAATCAAACCGGAATTTGTCCTTCATTATTCAATAGGATGGACTTGGGCCCGTGGACACTTTTGATCGGGATGGGATGACGAATAAATTGCCGAAGTTTGGGAGAAATCGTCCGAAAGCCATTTCCTTATCAAAAACTACGGAGTACTTTGCTGGAGTACCTTTCCATTTCGCAATGTTTTTTAAACCACACTCGTAGTAAGTATTGGTCAAAAGGATCTTCATTTCAATTTAATGCAATACTTTGATTTGAAAAAACGTGCCCCCCCCTGACATTTTTTGTAACGGCGCCCATGATCACAATATGAATTTTGGTGTTGCAGGTACAACAATTAATTTGAGTAAACCAGTACCATAGATGGTAGCACATCTAAAAACAATTAATTTCTCGAATTGCAGCAACATAACTTTAAATTATTATAACAAGTAAGAATTAATTTAATATAAATAAGTATTTATATTCGTATAATAGTTTCTTTAGCAGTTAAAAATGTTTTGTTCTTGATTTGATTTAATATTTTTGAGGTATAAATAATCTATTATTTGTCGACATTAATAGATAAAGTATTATATTCAACTCGTTGTGTGGTTATTTTATTACACTCGGATGATTACAGCACTTGCTCGGAAGCTCGCTCGTGCTGCAAACTTCATCCGCATGTAATAAAATAACCCACCCAAACTCATTGAATAATATACCATTACCTTATCAGTTGATATTGTTATTAGAACTGTAGATGAAACTATTTGAAATGCAATAACAACTGCGATGATTCAGAAACACCTGGTGTAAAATATATATATTCTATACTTCTTGCTGCGACGTATCTGTTTACTACCTGTATTTAATAATAATTAAACGTAATATCACGAGTCCTTTAAATTTTATCGCTAAATTTTTAGTTTTAGAAATTTATTTGATTTGGAATAAACACAAAAACAAATTGATTGATAAAATAACGTCCGAAGGCCGAGTAATTTTATTTAATTCGGTTTATTTGAGTGTTTTAGCCTTAAACAAAAAGGTTGAGTATAAAAAATTAAAATTTATGGATAAAATTTTAAGGCAGAATGTTATTTGAAAAGAGTATTTTATGAATAGATACCTATAAAACTCTGTTAGTCTAATAACTTTATTACACATATACCTAAGGAATTAATAATTTAGTTTGAAAATGTACAATTATAGAGACACAAATTGTATCAGAAATTATACAAGATTTTATAGATTTCAATGTAAATTCATCACCACTCCATGTCGTGTCGGTGTCGTGTCGCCAAGTGTGAAAGCGCCCATTAAATGTATATATGAATAAAGTAGACAAGATGACATTCTATCTATTTGGGTGACAGTACGAAACTTGGCCCATTAGGAAAGTGGGCCCAGACAGTATTTGTCGTTCTGCAGTGTAAACTATATACTAGCATGAAAAAACTGAAAACCTGTAACTTTTTTCGGAGAAACCGGATCGACATGCGGTTTATTTTTAAATTTTAGGACAATTGGACAATTTTCTGAGAGTTTCGCCGAGGGTATGGAAAACTGCCTGTTCAACAAAAGGTCTGGAAAATTTTCCCGTGCGGGTTTTCGAGGTCGCTCATTATCTTGTAGATATCGAAGCTATTGTTTATTGTTCAATTGTTGTAAACTGGCTAATTAATAAATTGATAACACTGCCCCCCAAATACTTAGAGGACTCGAATTTTTTCCAAATAAAACTCTGTGTCCCCGGGGCGTAGCATGCCCACAAAGTTGTAGCACATAATTGTTTATTCTTCAATTGTTGTAAACTGGCTAATTAACAAATTGATAACTCTGCTCCCTAAATACTTAAAGGACTCGAATTTTTTCCAAAAACTCCGGTTCCACGGGTAGAAGCATGCCCACAAAGTTGTAGTACATAATTGTTTATTGTTCAATTGTTGTGAACTGGCTAATTAACAAATTAATAATTCTGCTCCTAAAAATTGTCCAATTTGTTAAATAAATAATTATAAATGTTCGAGCGTAAAGAGGTTGTAGATTTTGTTACTGATAATTTTTCGAAAATTTAAAAAAAACCGCATGTCGATCCGATTTCTCCGAAAAAAGTTACAGGTATAATGCTAGTTTGACCCCACTAATATCTCAGTTAAGTGAAACGGTTAGTCAAAGAGCCAAAATATTAGTTGTATATGAAAATTATAAATTTTTCATACCATTATTATTGATGTAGTATGTAGGTACTTATGAATTGTTTTAAATATTCTGTAATAATAAAATAAATCAAATTTTGTATTATTTTTTCTCAATTATTACCTGAGAGATATGTTGGGCTTTCCTACACATTCTTTGCTACCTGACTCTGGACCCAGATTGGAATAGCCCCTATTGGGATCATCTGAATACAAATAGGAGAATAACGTTCCATCTTAGAACCCATTGTATTAAAATTGTTTATTGAACGATACATTAATTTTCACTGACAAGAGTGGCAATAAACATTTAATTAAAAGTTAAAACGAAAAATCAACTTATCATAAATACTATACGGCAACGTCGCTGTCACGTCACCCATCACTCCCGTCAGTTTTGTGGTTAGGTTATAGGTTTACCTATTAGTTTATTGCAGGGCTCTTAGTATAAGAACCGTGGTTTATTGAAAAAAAAAAGCCATGGAAGGTAATGAAGGTAATGAAGGTAAGTCATGACATATTTTTTTAGTTGTAAAATTGGAGCCCTACCCCTACATTGACAATCACTTTTTACATAAACATATTTTTTGACAAATTATTATATTGGTGGGATTCTTTATAAAAATATATTTTTGACAGATTATATTGTGTATAGATTGTATAGATAATATTAAATAATAAGGTTGAAGAAAACTCTAGCAACTGAAGATGCTCATATAGTGCTGTTAGATAGTGTTGATGGCAGGAATGTGGACGAGAATGTGGATCAGTGACTACCCTTCTACTATATATACTAAAACGTTTTTTATAACTTAAGTTTTAAGAATAAAACATGAGAAAATATTTATAATTATTTTTTGTTTATCCTCCTTTTATTTTACAAAATGCTATAAAAGCACCTAAAAGTACGGCATAGAATATTATAAAAACATTCTAATGGATGTCTCAGAACATTCTCAGCACATTCTAATGGATGTTCTGAGAACATCCTCAGCACTTGACAATACCCTGGCCTTTGCCACATTCTAGGGATATGCATATCAGAAATTAGTATATTCATAGAATATTCAAATATACTTTTTCAATATTCTACGCACATTCTAGGAAGGTGATTGTGCTGGGTGGGCGTGTAATCACAAATATGAATAGTATATTACAAACTGAGGTGGAAAATATGTCATTACATTTTCCACCGAAGTTTTTATAGTATTTTACTCACAATCAGAATTACAAAAGATAAAACTACTAAAATATCTGATTCTGAGATCCAATTGACGAGTTGCACTTCACCAGAATTAAAAGAAACTGCCGAAGAGGTGAAAAAATAAAAATTAAGTTGCTATATTTTCGCCTCTTGAGGCGAAATAGGCTAATCAAACAACAATGAGTTAGAAAAGGCCTAATTTCGAACCTCTAGCAAGCTATGAAAATGACATATTACTGGCTGATTGTGAGTAGAATTTATTTTCAACAGTTGGAGATATGGCAGCCTAGCGAACTTTATGTATGCATAGGCACGAGTACAAATTAAATGGAATGTGCCAAACTATTTGTATCCAAAATTATATAATAAATTACCATCGGGAGCAAAACTAATATAATTCGTTTCATTGACATTAATAAAATCTGAAATGTTTTCTTTTATATAAGCGTTGAGCATTGTTAATTTTTATAGAAAAACATAATTTCTCAGTTATGTTACATGACGAATTCCAAACAATTATAGTCGTCTTATTGAAAATAAATGTATTTATTTATTGGAAAAGTATGTTAAACTATTCTCGGCGATTATTTTTTTAATTGAGGCACAATTCTATGTGTAATTAATTATGTTACACCACCATTTATTGAATTTATTTTTTAACTAAATTTCGCAAAAATTATATGCTGGTTATTCAGTCCGCACTATATATCGTCAACCCGGAAAAAGAGTGTCATAAGTGCTAATTTGCCAATTTTACAGGAAAAGCATTTGAAAATTCGAAATTACAGTATTTTGATACATGGAGGAGGACTTCACAAGTGCTCCCAGTGTCTGTCTTTGAATGTAGAGATGTGACACTTCTTCCTGTAAAACTAGACAACATTTTGAAAACATTGCACCAATAAAAATGAATTCGCTGATTTAGCACATGTGACACTCTTTTTCCGGGTCGACGATATATATACATTTAATTATACAAAACTGAAGGGTAGTCTTGACTGACTAGTTGAAGAAAACAGTTTTAAATCCAAGAAAAAACTAGGATTAATCTTGAGGATGCAATCAAAAAACTGGGTTAGGTTAAAGAATAAATACTCTTTGTTATATGGTCGAGCTTTCGGAAATGTTTATTTCCTTTATCAAGACATCTACAAAAGATTACAAAAGTGATAGTCACATATTTAAAAAAATGATTATAAATTAGTAAGTATTTTTTTAAATATGTGACTATCACTTTTGTAGATGTCTTGATAAAGGAAATAAATATTTCCGAAAGCTCGACCATATAACAAAGAGTATTCTAACCTAACCCAGTTTTTTGACTGCATCCTCAAGATTAATCCTCGTTTTTTCTTGGATTTAAAACTTTTTTCTTTAATTATACATATATTTGGTTCGTCTCGTAGTCTCAACCTGCTCGATATTTACTAGAGAATAATTATAGTAAGTATTTGTTAAACATCCTGTAAACTTGTAAATAAACCGGTGCCTTACAAATTTCTGTTACGGAATATGGACCAAATAATTATTGATTTTTGCTGAAAGGGATTGCGCCGAGGACTACATAATAGGTTATTAAACACACTTGTTTTTAGTACGGTTTTATAAAATCTAATTTTATCAGAATTTCATATACCGGTATATTTTTAGACAATAACACTTTCATAGATTCTAATTCCTACTTGGCAAAAATAACTCGTTTGATCATAAAAGTTTTATATTTAAATTTTCGGACAGAACTTACCTCTAGCCAAAGTAAAATTGAAATCACTCTCAGTCAAAAACGTCCACAGATTTTTTTTTCACTATTTTTCCAAATAACAGTTTGTTTAAAGAAATGAAAACTCAATGAATTTTGTATTTTTGGAAAGTTCTTGTGAAGTGAATTTCACGGCCGATACCGACGTTAAATTCGTCAGTCAATATATAAAATTTTGGTTGAAGAAATTTATGTCGAGGTAGACGAAAAATATCGTTAAGGTTGGATCCCTAGACGTTACGACCTTCAATGTGCCGAGTGTTGTGTGTGTTGTGTACAAGTTGTGAAGCGCGCACGCGGTTTGCTTTCGGTTCTATAGCAGCCCATAAACTTCGAAATCTATTCTTCAACCATTTTTTTTCTTAGAAGTACTGTTAATAATTGGCTCAAGAGCTATCTAGATAACAGAGTTCAATACATTCAAATTAATGATAAAAGATCTAAAAACAATGTATGTTCCATAGGTGTCCCACAGGGATCTGTGTTAGGCCCACTTTTATATATAATATACGTGAATAACTTCAATACAAAAAAATCGTTTTTGTTTGTCGATTAAACATCCTCTATTATAATCGAAAAGAGTTTAGGTCAGACAATCAATGCAGTTAATGCTCAAATTGGCTAGGAAGTAATCAACTTGTATTGAATGAACAAAAAACAGTAGTTATGCGTTTTAGCCATTTAAGATCTTCCTTATATCATTGTATCCTTGTGAGAAATAGTAATTCTAAATCTCTTAAACAAGTTCCAACCACTAAAATTCTCGGAATTAATATATTTGAAAATTGCAGGTACATAGTCTAATCATATTGAATATCTTTCTAAAAGATTAGCTCCACAATGCTATTTAATTTATCAACTAAGCAAAAAAGTAGAAAAATCTGTTAACATTATATCATGCATATTTTCATTCATTACTGTGTTGCGGGATTGTAGCGCGGGACACATCAGAAGAAACCCAAAAACTCTTTATTTTACAAAAAAGTGCACTGAAAAATATTGTGAATGCTCCAAGAAGAACAAATTGTAGGGATATTTTTAAAAAATTGAATATATTAACTTTAAATTCAACCTACATATTTCAAATATTACTATACGCAAGGAGTGAGATTAACACTTTTAAAGCACTCGGAAATAGTTGCTATACAACGAGAAATGGGCTAACTCTAGAAATTATGACTCACGGTCTGAGCAAAACAGAGCAAAATTATAACTGTAATCAGAAAATGTAATGTCTAAAAGAACTTCAAAACATTCTTTTTGAAAACTCATATCCCAAATCTTTAGTGGATAAAATTCTATTTAGTACCTCTGTTTCAAATTCAAACCATCCACCAACAACTGACCAATTTGAAAACTATTTCACAGATACATTCTAAATTGAAAACACCTATACCAGTCAAACATAAATCAAATGTAATTTATGAAATCCCATGCAGCAGCTGTGATGAAGTATACATTGGTCAAACAAGTAGAAGGCTTAAAGATAGAATAACTTCTCATAAAAGTGACTGCAGAAGGAATGTGAGATCTTGTCGCCTCGCTGAACATAAATTAAGATTGACTATAATAATGCCAAAATTCTCGACAATGAGCGAAATCTCAATAACCGTCTCTTTCTTGAAATGGTTCATATAAATAACAATGAAAGATCAATGAATAAAAGAACAGATATCAATGACCTCAGTACAATTATACACATATCTGTTAAAACAAAAAGAAAATTTCTCAACTCGTCCTCCTTGAACTGATTTTTTTATATATTTATACATTTTATAATCTCACTCTGTATGTTTCAATTGTATACTGATTTTTTAGTAATTGTCATTTTGTCATTTTAAATTTTAACCTTGATGTTTCTTTTTGTATTTAATTTTTTCTAAATTCATGTTATTCGTCTTGATAAAATGATAAAGAAAATAAACATTTTCGGAAGCTCGATTTAAAACGAAGAAATCGCACTAATTATTTACTATTGACTGATTCCCATTAATTTTATCTACATAAAATATAAATTTAAATATTTGTAAATGGTTTCTTGCCCCACATTTTAAAACATTATAAATGGTTTTGGAATGTGGATATGTCAAATTAGTGAATTTTTAATAATTAAACGATAACTTCGTAAAATAAAATTAACGTGTATGATCAGCTATACTCCGATTTCCTTTTATTTTCTGTAATCAGTCCTATTCTATCTTCCATTTCAATGAAAATTGTCTTGTGTCGGAGAGAGACGGTCTTTGTGACGTTTACTGTTTATTTGAGGTGATATGTTTTCGGTATCGTTAGTAGATTCACAACGGCGGCGCTGGACGCTGACAATAAAACAGCGTCGTGACGTCAACCTTACTTTTAGTCGGTTATGATGAAGCAACATCCATTATTTTTTTTGTTTGATTACACGTCGCAACTTTTTATGCAGAGCGATAGTTACGTAACATTTTAACGATAAATATTTATTTTATAAACATTTTACAATTAATTGGACAACATTGGAGTTTTATTGATAATTTTAAGCATAAAAACAAATTGTGCGATAACAGATTAGAACATATTAGATTAGTGTCTAATTAAATTGCAGTTTTCAATAACATATTAAAAATGTTTATATTAAATAAACACCGATTTATATGTGAGATACAAATTTCAAATTTGGTTTTCTATAAATATTTTCATTGAACTTTGTTTGAATGACAGAGAAATATTATATCAAATTTCTAAAAATGCAAATTTAGACTTTGATACCTCGTCAACTGAAAACCAATATGTTTAAATTCGGTCTTTACGAAAATATTGAACATATTTTCTATGAATTTCTTCTGAACTTCAAATTTTTAAAGCGATTCGTTTTAAATTGGTGGGGATATAAAGATAACTAGGTCAGATTCTAAAAATGCAAATTTTGCTTATGACTTAAAATTCACTTATTAAAACTTATTTCGTAACATAAACAGGTTAGAGGTATTATCGCATATACACATGTGTAAAGTATTTTAACAATGTTAATATTAACAACAGAAATGTAAACATTCTATAAAATGCAAAATGTTTGTACTTCTAACTAAAGTTCTAACTAGAGTTAAAAAAAAATTAAACTAAAGTTCTAAAAATAGTTTCATTAAACGATAAGTAAATACTATCTGCTTTAATTTGTAACCACGATTGGAATGAAGTAGAATCATAAACGACGTACAAAAGATTAAACAAATATTTTATACAGGGTTAGACATGACGATTTTTACATATTCCCGTTGTCTGTATAAAGGTTTGCAGATGGGTACAAATTGAAGGCATAAGTGGATAAAGGTGTTATGTCGCATTTTTGAAAAAAAAATGTTTTATTAACTTTTTATAAATCCAAGGGATAGATCTATCTTTCAGCAAACCACAAATATCTAATTTATTATATTTGAGCTGATTACCAGATGATAAAGGTGTTAATGTCTCACCAACAAACCTCTAGTTGGTATAGGTGTCATGCAGTGGCGGATCTAGGGAGTTTTTCAGGGGGGGGGGGGGGCATCAGTTAATCGAAATTTCAAATCAAAGTGATTAAGCAATAAAAATTTGGGATGTTTGAGTCTTTGGTTTTAGTCCAATAAACGAATTAGCCAACCCGGGCATCAGGTCTGTCCGGCACCATTTTTTTTAATTTGCAGGTATTCATGGGTACATTCACCCCCGAGAATCTCAGCTGTCTGAAATTTGTAAAAGGGCGGGAAAATGGCCCATTGGTCTCAAAAATGTGATTTTTTTCGCCGATATTTCCGAAAATATGAAACCTACTTAGAGAATTTTTGTTTGGACGAAAATGAAAATCAGTTCATTACCTACAAAAATATGATACTTTTCGACATAACCGGCTCCAAAACACACCCCCATTTTTAGCTCCTGCCCTGCATTTAGAGAACAACATGGTTTGTATAAGACATCTTTAGATGATTTTACCTCATTTCTATCTACAAGTTGAATGAACAAAGGAATGCACACGAAAACTTAAAAAGGGCGAAGTTACACCTACTAGATTTACAGAGAAGATTGGTGGTTTGACTGCTGAAAAATTGGCAAATTTACAGGAACAAATCAAGTTTGTCGAAGAAGATTATCGATGGTTCTACGAAAATATTATACTGCAAAATCTTGAAAAACCAAAAACCAAATAAGCAAAAAAGAGAAAGACGATTTAATTTTTTGTTTTAATGGTTGTGTATTGCAAATACAAAAAAAATAAATGTTTGTAAGTTACATGACTCTTTTATTTATGATAATGTAACCTCGTTTTAATTTCAAGTTCAGTGGATAAAGGTGTCATGCACATAAAACTTAATTTTTTTCAGTAACAAAAAGTTTTTAGATGTGCTACCATCTATGGTAAGAAGAGAGTATTGACATTAAATTTTGACTGAATCTAGTCAAGATGTCACTCTCTTCTTTTTTATCAAAAAGTTGTATTAAATAATAAAATATAGGGATTGAGAAAATTAATAATATGCCTTCTAATAGGAGATACTTGTTAAAAACAAAAAACAAACAAAAAAGTTCCAAGTCAAAACGCGTTTTGCTAATTACCTAAACCTTAAAAAATGTGACATGACACCTTTATCCACTTATGTCTTCAATTATTCTATTCATTAGTGAAACAAAACCGTAAACGAATCGTTTAAGTATACCCACTTGTTTTGATGGAATCCTATTGAAAATCAGTTTTCAATTAGGAAAAGAAACAGAAATAATCCTATAAAAGAGAAAGAGACAAGCAGATTGCTGAAGAAAACAAAAAGTCTTCCGAAAGAGATCTTACTACACTCGCTTCCATGTTCACTGCAGAAAAGGATCCTGCAAAAGCAGAAATAATGAAATCTAAAGAAAATATAATTGAAAACAAAAACAACGAGGGTTTTCGCGATGTTGAAGAAGTAAAGAAAGAAACTTCTTCTAGTCCAGCAGCAGAAGATTTAGTCAAAATAAGGACGATATTTTATCCGGTGCGGGAATGATTACCACGTTGAAAGTTTTTCCGAAAATGTTCCTTACGCGTCCCCAAAAAAGGACAAACATGATTTTTTACCCAAGTGATGACAAAAGTTTTTTTATAGTAAGTAGCTGTTGCTTAAATCGCATATCTGCATTACTTTAATAAAACAATTAATTTGGTATAATCTCAGATGTGTACAAGCCTTTCAGGCTACTGTTAGATGATGGATCATTTAATAATTTAGGATTTCTATTACCCCTATAGTTAAAGAACGACTAAATCCATATAATTTTTGTTTGCTATTCGGTCAATCCATACCAAGTGGTAAAAAAAAATAATTGGTTGCTTGACCATTTCAGAAACAATTAATATTTGGTAGGTAGATTCCCTTACGTTTTGGGGGTTCAAAAATATTTTTTCAAAATTATTACTGTGTACCATTTGGAAATGGCGGCCATATTTATTTTAGCTATTTTTCGCGTTTGCAGGCATCTACGATTTTTTAAATTGTACAGCAATGGATCGTCCTACAAAATAAAACCATAATTACCTAATTATATGTATTTATTTATATATTTTTTACAGCTCAAAATTATTGGTCGGAAATTGGCAAAATTCAATTTTTGAAGGGTAATTTTTCAAAGAAGGAATAACTTCTCAGCCTTAATATTTTTTTTGCTATTACACTACACAATATAGTTACTTTTTATAAAGTATTAATGGTGAGACTCTTACCCATAAAATATATGCATTTTTAAAAAACAACTTTTTTTTAAACGTCAAACTAATAAAAGTATGACATGTCATTTTCCCCAAATTTTTTTAATTTAAATCTATGTTGAACAATACCAAAAGACTGGAACGAAAATTCAAGTAGGTGTATATGCGGGAACAACTTGCCTGAATGGATATTTTTGCAAAATCAAAGATAAAGAAAAAACCTGCTTAATTAACACATGGCGACCCTTTTGAGTCCTCGAATTTCTGAAGTAAATGCTCTGGAAAAAAAGGAATACTTAATTGGAAAGAAGACGGTCAAGCTTCATACAGATGTCTGGTCTTTGGGTATAATTCTTTTTATAATGTTGATGATGATGATGTTTTATGATTCCTTTCATGCGAAACAAGTGCAGTAGCACTTATCCCTTATCATTCATTGTATTTATTGAATAAATAAATAAATAAACTTTTTGAATTTTTTTCAAAGTTTAACCTGCAATATTTTTGTTGGGGGAGCAGATAAAAATCTGAAAAATGCACACATAATAGGTCTTTATGATATCAAACTTCAGTATAAATTTCACAGGACTTTTAGGGCTGCTTTTAAAATGAGCCCTACCATTAATTTTTTAAAAACGCCTATTTCTTGGACCATTTTTATTGCGGATTTTTCATTTTTCTCGTAAAAAATGGAAATATTGTTGAAAAAAACGCTGTTTAGACATCTGCTTCGCCAAATTTTCAATTTTTTTACATAATTTCTCCTGAAATTTGAGCGTCATTTTTCTTCACTCATTTGTACCCTAACAATATTTATTTTACTAGAAAAATCATCTAA
The DNA here is from genome assembly GCA_949320105.2 of Crepidodera aurea. Lineage (NCBI taxonomy): Eukaryota > Metazoa > Arthropoda > Insecta > Coleoptera > Chrysomelidae > Crepidodera > Crepidodera aurea. Next base: position 65,034,734 of record OX439472.1, on the reverse strand, counting down.
AATTCCACTCTATAAAATAGATAAAAAAATCATTAAAATATATCGCATATAAAACAAAATACCCTTACAAAATTTAGAAAAAGGTCTAAAACAAAAATTTTAAACAAAAAACAATGAAGGATAAAATTTTGCGAAATTCTTCTACTGAAGAAGCCAGTCAGCCAAAAGTAGGCCGACTTTCACTTAACCTTACCTCGTATACTTTCTTAACATTACTACAGAGTATCTCACATAATATCGTGCGTTGTTTTTTAGATTTTCAGTTGACAATGTCCCTATCGAAATTTTCAATGAATTTTTTCCGGAAGAGGGTTTTGTCAAGTCCTCTTTCAATTTATACGGGTAGTTCGAATAGATCAAGTAGTGCTAGTGTACAAACGAATACAAAAAAACCTGATTGGAACAGGGCTGTCAGCGAAGCGGAAAAAATTGTAGGATACCCGAATAGTTTTTTGAGTTTAAGGTGGTTGTTGAGTGATGAAATTGCCAATGTGGCCTTGCAGTTGAGAAAATTGGTCGGTTCAAATCACCCTTTATTAAAAACTGCTAAGTAAGTATTTTGTTTTAAAGTTCTCGTAGGTATTTTGAATGTATGGATGCGTGTGAAAGTTTAAATTTTGTACCAATTCACAGTGAGATCATAAACAAAGAATAAAGTATGCGCAATATTAGTAAAAAAAATATCATATTTTTTCCAAAATTTTTTAATTTTTTTGTAAAACAATTTAAAAAATGTTTTTTTCTATATTACGATAATGTTCTTCGTTTTTTCATCCAAAATTACTGTGTTTTGTGAAAAATCGTCTAAATGTACACCTACATTTTTCAAATTTATAATTTAAAATGTATTTTTGTTTCATAGAAATGATTTTACTTTTTCTAGATATATTACAATTTTATTTCGCACTTTTTTTCACTAATATTTTGTTTTCTAAATTTCAATAATTTGTGAGGCAACAAATGGTCAAAATTTCTTATTCTGTCACAATGCATTTTCTGTCAATACTGAACAATTTTGGGATACTTCAAGGATCAGTTCTGATCCCAGTATTATTTTTAATCAAGATCAATGAATTGCCCCTCCGTTTACATGAAACAGTTACTGCACTTTATTTAGCAGATAAAAATAACGAATTTCGCCTACAAGATTAAATTGATTAGCTCCTAAAAACATACATTTCATAGTGATTTATCTTTCAAATCACAATGTAATACACACTATGCAAATAGTTAAAGAGCTTGCATCTTCAAAACTTAAAAACCACTAGGAATTAACATCGCGTACATATGTTTGAATTTTCTGAAATTCAGTCTAAATTTAATTATGTTACGCATGACGTTTTCTAATATTATTATTATTTGTGCCCAGTACTTTAAAACTATTAGACGGAAAGTGTAGGTACTAAATACCCTACTAAATTATGTTATATAAACATTCTGGCTACTACAAAAGGGGCAAGTGACTGGTTGATCCTTCCCAAATTCTACGTCACTGGCGGAATTGCAATTTTATCACAATTTTTTAAGTTAAACATGAAGCAGCAAAATTATTAAATTTTATCGAAATTTCTTGAAACGAATAGATGCATTAAACAATTAAAAACAAATTGTGGTTCTGAAAATGTTATAATGTACCTAAATAAAGAAACAATTTTAATAAGAAAATATCAAAATGCACGTTAACAAAACTTAAAAACCTTTTATAGTAAATGATCAATGTGACCTCCGTTTACCTCGAAAAGTTTGTAAATTCATCTATTTTTCCGTATTTTTGTCTTGACACATTTTGCCAGTGCTGCAGGTGTCTTTCCCTGATCCATTTTTTTTTTTGTATACATAACAACCTGTATGTATTTTGAGCTGCCGAATTCGAATATGGTCTTATTGCTTCAGGGTTTTTATTCTAAGCTCAAATAATAAAAATACCTTGAAATCCCGGATGTATTATAAATGATAAGATCATTTTTAGAGGTTTACTATACAATGGCAAAAATAACATGCAAGCGTGGGGTCTGATAGTCCTGCTGGTGTCAAAGGCAGCAGGACACTCGCCGGATATTCCAGAAATGGAAGAAGATAAGTCAGCTGGAGTGCTACACAGTCAGCGAGCATTAGCTGAAGTCACAGAAATGATCAGAACCAGCCATTTGGTGCATAAGGGATTGGTAAATTTGCAACCTCCGATTAAAGTGGATGCACCAGGTAAAATATATGGTTTTAAAGTAATAAAATAGTATCCGACACTTCAAGGGCCTTGTCAATTTTCAAAGATCTCGTTTTTTCGGTTTGGTAATATTAGTTTGATCATGGTTGGTCTTTTACTTATAAAATTTAATAACAGTGATAGTGGTAATGGTTTTGTTTTAAATATTTGAATTAATTATAAAATTTGAGTACTTTTATGGATATTTTGGATCATTTTTATTTTGTTAATGTGATGTGACAATACTTTAAAATATCTTTAGACTACTGTATTTTTTAAATTGACAATGTTCTCACTATTATCTAGTCTTTTCGATTTTTAATTAAAAATTAAGTTCGTATATTTTTCCTTTTTTTTTGTAAAGAAATCTGCTATTCCCATGTATTTTCGCCTACAAAAAGGTTTTTTAATTCGTCCGATTGTTATTATGCGATTTTAAATGTTTTCCATTCTTTTACTGCAATGAAATATCAATATTTTTATGTAAAAACTAACAATGTACTTTTTTTAAGGTGACATGATATCAGGCAACAAAATAGCCCTACTATCAGGAGACTATCTCCTCAGCAACAGCTGTGTCGAATTAGCTAATCTCAAAAACCAAGAACTAGTCGAATTGATGAGTTCCGCTGTTAGAGATTTGGCCGAAGCGGAATTCGTTGAGCCCAGAGACGTTCAAAATGCTCCTTTACCAGCGAAACCTAAACCTGAAGCACAGGGATATAATCAATTCGTGGACAGTAACTTGGAACCTTTGGTGGTCAGTGAGGCACTAGGAAATGCGAGAGCTGAGTGGACTTTGAGGCACGTTTTAAACGCAGGTACCTAAAGTCTATTCCAATCCGAGATTCAGTAAATGTACACAAAAGCACGTGAATGTAATTTTTGACCAGGGCCGCAATGAGGACAAAATGTTACTGCAATGTATTTTCAATGTATTTAAATTAAGAATTTTAGAGATATAAATTTGCAATACCAACGAAAATTGGCAGAAAATATATTAAAAATATTATAAAAGGTGACGTTCAGAGCGGTATTTATGAAGAAATGATACACATTGCTCTAATTTTAAACAAATATTTAAAAAAAGTTGGAATAGCATTTTCAATCGTCGACGTGAGAAAAATACAAATATTTATATTGAGTGGAGATTATTGTATTTACTGTTGCCATTCTAGTTCGTCAGAAGACGTGTCACTACTATCATTCACATTTATTACAAATTGTCCAATTTGTTGCTCTATAATATTGTCTAATTTCCACATTTTTTGCTGCACGAGATCAATGCATTTTTTCCACTTTTCTATCGCATTATGGAAGATAGCTAAAAACTTATTTTCAATTATTTGATCGTGGTAGGGGTTGAAAGATGAAGAATTTTAATAGGTATAATTTTTAAATAATGTTTTTAAAGCTCGAAACCCGTTTTCTACGAAAACTATAATCATTTTGTTTTCGTTTTTCCACTGTATTTGATTTTTTAGGTAGTTTGCTAGGCAAATCGTGTCAAGGTACCTTGAAGCTAGCAGGACATTCCCACGAATTGCAGCAGAAAGGATACTTATTTGGAAAACACTTAGCTCTTGCTTGGCAGGCCTGTTTGGACAGAGAACCTTTTTCTCCGGGCTCTTCGGGTTCATTTAGCCTAATTAGCGCACCAGTTTTGTTCACACTCCAGCATAACCCAGAGGTATATGGTTTAATTGAAAAAGGTAAGAAAAATTTGAAGTGTTCTATATTTCTAATTTTTACAGCAGTATTAGCTAATTTTCGTATGCTTATGTATTTTGATATTAATTTTATGGATCCACGTCTTTAAAAAAAATCTCGCTCCATTATCCCTCTTGCCGAATTTTTTTGAGCTCTCCTAAATTTTGAATTTTCAAAATTTGAAATTAATGGAAGATTATTAGCAAATTTATACAGTGCGTGTCGCATTTAAGATGAAGGCACCCCCATATTTTCGTTACTTGAAGGAATACATATTTAAATTTTGGCACATCAGTCATTTTTTAACATAATCAGGTAAAATCTGAACTTTAAAGTCAGTCTACTACGGATTGAAAAATAGGGCCGATACTTGATATTTTGCATTTTTAATTTTATCATTATTTTGGTCTGTACACAAACTTATTTTTTTTTAATTTGATAATTAGTGTGTCATGAAAAGTAATAATTTGTAATTAATGAAAGAATCTTAGTAATTTAATGTATATCTCCATATTTTGACCCAAAAAACACATCTCGCCATCTAGCGTCATTTTCCCTATCTTTTTTTTTTAATATTTATGTTTCTACAAGGATTTTCAAAAAAATGTTTTTCGTCGATTTTGACTATACTTTTTTTCTACTCCGATTTTCTCTACGTAGATACTTTCTAAGATTTTAATATTTTGTTTTATTAATTTTTGATTCTTGTGTCAGGATTGGACGAAATCGAAAAAGTTGATTTCACAGCAGTTCGCAAAGCAGTTTTGGATGGACCCGGTTTGGAAATAACCAAAAATCTGCAAAAGGATCATTCAAAAGCAGCACTTGAGGTCCTCAATGAACTCCGGGATTGTGATGCCCGAACGGCCTTAAGAAACATCATCGTCGCAATGCAAGATTAGATAATTAATAAATAGTTCATTTTTGTACACTCAATTTACTCTCAGTAAATTGGAACCATAAGGGAAACTTTTTTATTATTAATTTTAGGAAAAAAAGGTATTCTTTATAAAAAGTTCTGCATATTCCAAAATGTAAAATACGATCATCAGATATCAAATTTTTTCAGTCGTATACGAGATTTGTCAAAAAATATGAATTTTGCTCAAGAGTAAAGTACCTTTATTTTTGAAATATGAAAAAAAGTTATCAATAAAATTTGTTTCTAATGGCATTTTACGTCAATATATCGATTTTTAAGAAGATATTCCAACTTTAAGAAACTTTTCATTTTTAACATTTTTTGATACACCCCCGTAACTGATAATTTTGAATTCATCATCATTTTGTTAATATTGTTCGATGATGTGGTTAGTATGTCTGAAAAAGTTGACAACAGATTAAAAAATTCCTTTATTATTGATTTAAAAAAATATTCTTCATCACATTATAATCAATTAAATTAGCAAAATTTTAATCCGGGCTAACTTTTTGCTCATAAACGGAAGTCTAGTATGGGTTTGTAAGGTCCCTGTAAAGATTCTTAAATTTCTTGTTAAATTTTTTTCTTAAATTGTCAGTTACGGGGGTGTATCAAAAAATGTTAAAAATGAAAATTTTCTCAAAATCGGTATGTTGACGTAAAATGTCATTATAAACAAGTTTTTTAAAAACTTCTTTTTCATACTTAAAAAATAAAAGTACTTTTGAGAAAAATTCATATTTTTTGACAAACCTCGTATACGACTAAAAGAATTTGATATATGATGATCGTATTTTATATTTTGGAACATGCAGAACTTTTTATAAAGAATATCTTTTTTCCTAAAATTAATAATAAAAAATTATCCCATATGGTTCCAACTTACTGAGACATACTGTATAAGAAATGGCGCTGATTTTAAAAATCTAAGCTATTTAATAAGCCTGATCTAATGTTTGATAACATTGACCATCTACTGCACATAACATGAAACCAAGTGTAATATTTCTAATAACGACTGTGGTTTGATTGGGCAATTAAAATTTAATTAGTTTTATGTGCAATACAAATTTAGAAGTTTTAAAAGTAGTAACCCAAAGGGTAATACAAAAAATGTGAAAATGTAGGATATACTACAATTTTTCATGACGCCTCCTTCCCCGCCGCATATTCATCAAATGAATTATGGTGGCCAAATAAAAATTAATATTAATATATAAATTTTTTTATTATAATAAAGTAATCGAAAAAATGTCTAGAAAACTGCAGCGTCATTTCTACATGTAAGTTATGATTTTATAATTATTACAATTTCATTGTCTACAAATGATAACAGAATATCAAGTGAAAAACCATTGGAATACAGAGTGGATTTAACGATAATTAAAAACCTCCAATTTAAATGAAATTGTTTCCATGAACTCACAACATGTGTGTTTGAATATATCTTTCTAATAATACAGATTTGAAATGAAAATTTTAAAAAACTTTCTTTTCGTATTCTTAAATTCTGTTCCTCTGCTATTTCAAAATTTATTTTTATTTCTTCATTTAAATTTTTATTATTTTATTATTTTTATTATTTTTCATAATGTTTCTTTCTACTTTCTTTATCTCTTTTTTAATTTGTTCTCAGTTTCTTTTACTTTCATTTCTTTTTTCATCATATTTCCCAAATCTTCTTTAATATTATTTATTTTGTCTTCCATATTACCAATTTTGTTTTCCACATTTGAAACTTCATCTATGATTTCCAAACATTGATTCCCGTTCCTATAATCCCTACAAAAATATTTTTTTAATTTAATCTTCCATCTGTGATTTAATTTTATTTCTCAACATCATATCTATTTTCTTTTCTTGTTCTTTTATTTCTTCATTTTTATTATCCATTTGCGCTACTTTTATTTGTGAAATTTCATTAATTTCTTCCCTTCTGTTTTATTCTTTAAAATTTCTTCTTTTTTTTAAATTTTTCTTATTTTTCATTCCATCCTCTTTTATTTGATATATTTCTTCAATAAACCCTGTTTCTATTCTTTCTTATTTTTCTGCTCCTCTAATTCTTCTACCTCTATTATTCTTGCAATCATTTCTTTTTTACTATCTCTTCTTGTTTCTTCTATTTTTTTATCTGTATCTTTTCTTAAATCTTGTCTGGTTTCTTCTAAACTATTTCCTACACCTCTTATTTCTTTTTTCATAGTTTCTTCTAAATACATTATATCAGTTTTCAAATCATTCTTCAATTCTATCATATTCATTCGAATACCTGTTTTTATCTCTTCCTTATTTCTTTCCATGTTCTTTTCCATCTTTTCTTGATTTCTTTCCATATTTTTTTTATCTTTTTCAGTTTATTACTTGTATATTTTGATTTATTGCAATCAACATTTGCATGACTCGTTCTTCTGATCTTCTATCTTCTCTTAGATCCATGCTATGCCTTTTTAAAATTATGAATTAAAATTTAGGCAATTGACAAATTAGTTAATTTAATTGCCCCACGTTGCGGCGCCAATTGAAATGGTAATGAAAATTCTAAGATTTTTTACTTTTTAAATATTCTTTATTTTTGTCACATCTGACATCTTTTTAATCTCAAAAAAACACAAACTCATAAACTAACATGTCTCCTTTTTTTTAAGAACCCTTTACATAATTTTTTTTAATTCTTTTAAAATAAACTTCCCATAATTTTGTATCATTTTTTAAACCATAACAATACTTATGTATTTTGCTTAATTACTAGTGAAAATAAGTACCTACCGAAAATCGTCACAGCCTTCTGGACTATTATAGTCTTTGTAGAGTGCAAATATCCCTATTTTTCCAAAATCAAAACCTCTCTTGAGGTCAGAAAATCTAATGTCTAGTCCGATGTATATATTATATAAAATATTTTTTTAATGTTTTTGTTAATTTTATTATAAAAAATTTCAAATAAACTATCATTACACAAGCCAAACAATATTTATTTATTTTATTAAATATACCTTTTTACTTAAAATATTCACTTCCTTTGCTGAGATTCATCGCTTTTTCCAGTCAAAATGACTCAAAAAATTATTTCTCGTCGATTTTGAGGACCCCGCAGTTTTTAAAGGTTTCATTCAATCTCGCTCAAACCTGTTGAAAAGTATCAGTCATATCGTTGTTATTAAATATCTCCATGGGCGCGATAAAAAATAATGTAAGGATTTTGAGATACCGGCCGAAGGTGGAGATTTTTTAAACGTCGAAAATCTTATTTGGCCTATATTAGTGCATTCTGTGAGTCGGAAGAATATACAGATATTTTAAGCAGCAACCAAAACATATCTCCCCCCGTTTTGAAGGATGCTGAACACGATGGCGATGGTTAAAATTCTTTTGGAGGTGACCCCCCAAACGGCCCAAAATTACCCCCAAAATGGGGGGAATCGCGTATTCCATCGGTAAAATATTCCCTATATATTTTAGAGGATGCTGTACACGATGGCGTTATCCAAAATTATTTTTGACTTGACCCGTCCCCTCAAACGTCCAAAAACCATCCCCAAAATGGGAGAATCGCGGATTCCGCGTCTTCCACCGGTAAAATTTATCTTTCCCCTCGTTTTCGAGGATGCTGAACGCGCTGGCGGTATTTAAAATTATTTTCGACTTAGTCTCACCCCCCAAACGGCCAATAATCACCATCAACAGGGCGAAAAATTTTCGCAGGTTTTCATGTTTCCTCAAAAAAAATTTTTTACTTTGTAGAGGGTTGTTGTTGGCCGTTTGGGGGATGTGACCAAGCCGTTGTACAGATGTAACATCATCATTGTGCTCAGTATCCTCAAACACGGCAGATGAAGCGGTTTTTCTTGTTTATAAAAAAATCTTATCCTGTAGACCAGCGGTTCTCAAACGCTACTCTGAGTTCCTTGGTCACATCCAGTCTTGAGCGGTATTTACTCTTCATGGCAGCTAGAGCAGAAAACCCAGTTTCACAAGAATAAGTGGTGGCGAGCGGACAATTTTCAATGTCCTTTCACTCAAAATCAGGTGTTCCTTTTGTACACCAATCCAGAAGGATGTGAAAGAAGTTTCTTTAAACTTCATTTCAAGCCCAGTGTCACCTTGGAGGTCAATGAGATTTTCTTTTTCCATCATGTTGAGGGAGCACTCATTGAGGTTTTGAATCCATGCCAAACCATCCAAGTTCTCATCAAAATATTTTTCGAAACGAGATTTGAGGTGTTTAAGAAGGCATTTCCTTGCCTTGGTTGGAATAGTTTTGAGATCCATTTCTTCAATCATAATTTTAAGATTAGGAAATAGCTCCAAATTGTCACTTTTCAGACCGCCCTCGTACAAACTTTCTTCTTTACAAAGCTTTTCACCTTTTCAGTCCATTGCAGAAGGTTTGCATCTTTTTTCTGTAACGACTTGTTCAGATATCTGCCCTGTACGCTAATCGCAGGAAAAAATCTGAGTCAGTGAAAAATGTTGAGTTTTGGTGGTTTTCGTCAAGCAAAATTGCGAGAACTTCATGTCTAAGCTCAATTATTCTGGTTAAAGTCTTTCCTCTCGATAGCCAGCGACCCTCAGTATGAAACAGTAAAGCTGTATGTTCTGAGCCCATATCTTCACAGAAAATTTTAAAAAGTCGAGACTTTAAAGGCCGCTCTTTAATGAAATTGACTGTTTTAACGACCACATGTAAAACTTCATCAAGTTGCGGGGTCATACCTTTTGCTGCTAAAGCCTCTCTATGAATTATGCAGTGTATCCATCTAGCTTCTGGAGATACCTTTTTGATCAACCCTCGAAGCTCAATGTCCTTTCCTGACATAGCCCGAGCTCCATCTGTGCAAATTCCTGCACATTTGCTCCCAGACATCTCATTAGGTATCCTTCAAAAATGTATCAATCATTCGGAAAATGCTTTCACGATCCTACTTCGCGGCATTGTAAACCACAACAACCAGGCATGCTAGGTGCTAGCTAACCCGAGAGTCTGGAGAGTCATCTCCCGCGCTCTGTACTGAAAACATGTCGGTGTACACGCACATTATTTTACTGCCGATAAACTAAAAAAAATAAAATGTTCGGCACTCTTACGACGCGACGTTGACTAAAAATTATACACTTGTAATTTTAAAAATAAAAAGTTTGCTTTATTATTTTGTAAGTAAATTTAATTAATTTCTCAATCAAGCTTTGGGCCCCCGTGAGCCTTCATTGCCCTCCCCCCGAGCCTTCATTGCGCCCCCCTTAGGGGTCGCGCCCCACACTTTGAGAACCGCTGCTGTAGACGGTGATTTTTGGTCGTTTGGAGGGTGGGACTCGAGTCGAAAATAATTTTAAATACCGCCGTCGTGTTCAGCATCCTCCAAAACGGGGGGAGGCGATATATTTTGCCGGTAGAAGACGCGGAATTGGTGATTCCATCACTTTGAAGGTGGTATTTGGCAGTTTGAGGGGTGGAGTTTAATCCAAACTAATTTTGGATACCGCCGGTTGGGTCACCTCCAAAAGAATTTTAACTACCGCCATCATGTTCAGCATCCTCGATGAGGGGGGATGGTGCTTAAAATATTTGTATATTTTTCCAACTCACGGAATGCACTAATATTGGCCAAATAAGATTATCGACGTTTACAAAATCTCTACCTTCAGCGGCCGGTTTCTCAAAATCCGTTCATTATTTTTTATCGCGCCCATGGAGGCATTTAATGAGAACTTTTCAACAGGTTTGAGCGAGATTGAGTGAAACCCAATTCCCCTTTAAAAACTGCGGGGTCCTTTCAACATTAAGATTTTTTTTGGGCTATGTTGAATTTTGAATATGTTTATAAGCAATTTATTGTAAATTTGTAATTACTGTAAATATTTTAGCAAAATTATGTCTACCTACTTATTTTGATTCAAATAACATTTTTTTTGATATTCATTTTAATTAATTTTCCCAAAATATTCCTCGATCAAAAAATAATTTGCCCCTTTTGTAGCGAATTTCAAAATAATAAGCGATTGATTATAGTTTACAAATTTCTAATTGATGTAACAGCATTGACAAATTCACATTTATCTACGCCAATGGTTTGTTCTTGTTTTTTTTTTCAAAAAATGATGTTAAAAGGTTTTTTAAGTAAAAGTTCGATTTTTTAATGTACATTTATTTACAATAAAAAAATTTCCCCATAAAAATATACAACTTTTTATTTTGTAATTTAAAAGTCAGAATAGGAGACTCCACATGCACACTAATTTAAGTTATTTTAAAATTTGATTTAATCACAGAATCTTAATATGTGTACATCTACTGTTATTATTTTATACCTCTAAAAGGGGACGTTCTTAATGCCACCGCAATTCACTATTCTATTTTTACTAACCACTTTTTTTCTATTTATTTAAGAGTACAGATGCACAAATGAGCACTCGCTAAACTGGCCATGTAAATGTACACCCACAATAATTAAGATTAAATCAAAGTATAGTAATTATCCTAATTAGTGTAGGTGTTTATTAGCATAACCTTGGCGGATGCTAATTTGCGGTACATCCATGCTCTCATTTGGTATCTACTCGTACAAAATGCCAACACAATATGAATATTAATTAATCTTTCTCATTAATGACTTTTAAATTCTTAATAACACTTAAATTTTCTTCAGAAATTTATTTTTGTTTCTGTAAAATCTTGTTGCGTGTGATTTTGGGTGTCCCAAAGTCTCCAGTACAATCCAGATTGGTTTTGAAGTAACGAATTGTGGGAACCACGGTCAGTGACCTGTCCATTTTCCAAAATTATGATTTCATCTGCATCCATGACGGTACTCAATCTATGGGCAATGCAAATGCTAGTCCGCCCCTGGGTAGCATTCCTTAAAGCCTTTAAAATATTCTACAAACAAAAATTGGATTACAATAAATACATTTTTCGTTTTCAAATGGTCAAGAGAGATTGACAAAAAACAAATTATGAACAAGAATGAGCTACATTAGGAATATACAAGAGACTCGAAATTTAAAATAGAACATAATAAGGGATATGGATATGATTGCCCTAATTATGTTTTATGACGAAAGACAATAATGACATAAGTTATTGACAAATGCCAGGAAACACTGACAAATGATTGTAGACATTGACAAATGAAAAATGACAGCAAATTAAGGCAACCAACAAGGTACAATATACAAAAAAAAATGTTTTAAATAATCTTGTTAGAATTTCACGTGACACAACAAAAAATATTTTTTTAAATAGGATACGCAATATATTTTTAATCCTAGTTACCGTAAATTATTATACCATTATATTTTTTGCGGCAAGTATTTTCTGATGGTGTTGGTTGCTTTGAAATAACTCAAAAAAGATCATTTCAAAAATTTAATAATATACACGGTGTCATATTAAAAAATTCCGTTAACAATTTCAATGAGAAAGTAATACGGGATATGCTGTTTTTAACTTACATGCTCGGTTATTGAATCCAACGAACTAGTGGCTTCATCGAAAACCAAAATGGGCGAATTCTTCAAAATAGCTCTGGCTATAGCGACTCTTTGCTTTTCTCCTCCGCTCAGCTTGAGACCGCGTTCCCCAACTTGCGTTTCATACCCCTTGGGCCAAGTTATGATAGAATTATGAATTTCTGCCAATTGTGCTGCTCTCATTACTTCATCTGCTCCAGCTCGGAGATCTCCATAATTGAGGTTATGCCTGCAACAAAAAAGGAGAATTTTTTGTTTATTTAATTTAGCAGTATAAATTGTACTTACCTGATGGTGTCGTGAAACAGTACGCTGTCTTGGGGAACTATTGCTATTGATCTACGAAGACTTTCTAAATCTACGTCTCGTATGTCTTGGTTGCCAATAAGAATCCGGCCTCTAGTGGGTTCAAAGAATCGATATAATAGACGAACGAGTGTAGATTTACTAAAAAAAAATTTAATTATTGAAACCATTTAGATGTTTATTTCTAAAAATGTTCTTACCCTGAACCAGACCCTCCTACAATAGCTACTTTTTTGCCCGGCTCTATGGTTAAATTTAAATTCCTGAAAATTTCTTTTCCTGGTTCATATTCAAAAGAAACATTTTCGAATTTAATTGGAGTTTTTTTTGGATCGACATGAAGAAAAGGAGCATTGGGTTTACTCTAAAAAAAAACAAACATTCAAATTGAAACGTAACATAGACAATCTGAAAAGTTTATTTATTTTATTTTTTATTTATTTAATTTAATTACATTAAACATTAAATACAAAAAGATAGAGTAATAAATTAGAATTATAAAGTACTATGCACCTAGTTGTATAACACCTGCGTGTGCAATATAAATCTGAATTAATAATAAAGAACAGAGTGCAGAGTAAAAATATAAATATAAACAATGTGATAAGCGAATATAGATAAGGTTATTTATCGTTTATAACAATTTAGCAAGCTCTAGGAAGTTACAGCTTATAATTTTTTTGATCGCTTTAGAAAAAGTTTGTATGTTTTTAATTTGCTTGATATTTTCAGTCAAAGGGTTACATATGATAGGGCCTATTACAGAAATGAATCTTTTATTTCCATCATATTTGTAAAATGATATGTTTAACATTTTTTTCTTTTGACTCCTGGTCCTATAAGAGTGATTTATAAAATTTTTATTTTTTAGTTCAAAATAGAACATACAGCTTGAGTGAAAGTATAATGATCTTACATTTAAAGTGGTCTCGTTATATAAGAGGGTTGTTGAAAACAAACGATTTTTTTTATTAATTATTTTTAGAATATTGTTCTGTATTATATTTAGCAAATGAAGTGCATTGTTATACAATCCCCCCCATACAATTATGACATATCTAATTAAGGATTCAATCAGAGCAATGTATATCAAATGTAATAATTTTTTGTTAAGAATATTTCGAATTAAATAAAATTTGTATATAAATTTTCTGATTTTATTAGTCAAGTACTGAACGTGATGAGTCAATTTTAAATTTTCATCTATTAGAATACCCAAATACTTCGTATTTTCTACTTCTTTAATAATAAATTCTGATTCGTCATTACAAATCTGTTTGAAATCAGTTAAGGAAAGTGCTATGTATACTGTTTTTGATATATTCAATGACAACTTATTACGATCCAGCCAATCTTTTATGATTTTTACCCTTTTACCACTTTTAATTTTACCGCCTCCCAGGTTTTACCTTCAAACATTAAGACGGTATCATCTGCATAACAAATTGAAACACCACTTATATCTAAGTTTAACGTAGAGTTTATATAGACGATGAAAAGAATAGGGCCAAGGAGCGTTCCTTGTGGTACACCTATTTGAATTTTAATTGGATTACTAAATTCATTTCTTATTTTAACTATCTGTGTCCTCTCGTGAAGGTAATTTTCAAAAACTTTTAATACTATCCCTCGCACGCCATAATGCTCAAGAACATTTGAAATACGTTTTTATTTCTATTTATATAGTTTAAAAAAAACTTTACATTGCTTGTGGGGGACAGTATCAAAAGCCTTTGCTAAGTTGATGAAAACACTTATATTTTTATTTTCACTATCCAGGTTGTTTTTAATATTAGATATTAATTAATACATTGCATCATTAGTGCTAAAACCTTTTTGGAAACCAAACTGTTTGACATTTAGGATCCTTTTATCAATTAGATAGTTGTATAATCTATTTTTTAGACATTTTTCAAATATTTTTGCAAAATTTGTAATCAAACTGATTGGTCTGTAATTTGATATATCCTTTTTAGACCCTTTTTTAAAAACTGGATTTACTATTGATGTTTTAAATTTCTTTGGTATCTTACCTGTTATAAAGATTAGGTTTATGATGTGCCTTAGAGGCTCAAGGATGTATAGGTGGCAACTTTTCAACAATTTAGATGTTATTCCATCGATCCCTGGAGCACTGTTATTTTTATGTTACCAACATATTTGTATTAGTTATTATATATAATAATAAAATAATAATAATAAACGTCGTTATTGTAACAATACTACATTTTACAAACCTTGATTGCTGTTTCCATTGTCATCAGAGTGAACATTGTTTGCATGTCTATTAGAGCCTGCCTAACCTCTCTATAGACACTTCCTAAGAAGCCCAAAGGTATTGACAGCTGGAATAATAGTCCATTTACCATTACCAAATCACCGACTGTCATATTTCCTGAATCAAATAAAACAGAGGCAAACTCAATTTAAAATATTACTAAAACAAATAAAGAAGAGCAAACGGAAAAAAATTAAGAACATTACCTTTGACAATTTCATTTGCAGCCAACAACATAATTCCACTTAAAGCTGCACTGAAAATGGCATTTTGACCAAAATTCAACATAGCCAAAGTGGATGCAGTTTTCAAACTTGCAGACTCATACTTTCTTAAAGCACTATCGTATCTATGAGTTTCATATTTTTCATTATTAAAGTACTGAAAACGATAATTCATAAGCCCAGGATTTAAAAGTTGGAGAAAAAATAACCTAAACATTTTTTATAAAGCAAAAGATTTAGTAAATGGCAGAATATTCATGACAAACTGAATTAAAATTTTAATTCTTCAGAAAAAGGAAATAAACTAACCTTAACAGTTTCATAGTTTATTAATGAATCAATTGCCTTATTTCCTGCTTCATTTTCCGCTCTGTTCATATATACCCTGAATTTTGTCCTCCACTGTGTTACAGATAATGTATACAAGGTATAAATTCCCACACAACTCAATGAGATGCCTAAAAGATTAATTAGTTTCATTCATAAATTAACAGTAATATAAATCAGTTGTACCTGCAAACATGGCCCCACATTTGATGCCAAGAATGGAAGAAACTAAAGCCAATTCAAAAACCGTCGGCACAACATTAAAGACCATTGCAGAAAGAACAAAATTTATACCCCTAGAACCCCTATCTATTGTTTTTGAAAGAGCTCCTAAAAAAAACATTTCTTCAGAATATATTGTTTTACTGCCTAATTAAGCACCTGTTTGTCGTTGAAGGTGGAATGCCATGTCGAGATTGTGTAGATGAAGAAATACATTCTTAGCAATGCTTCTAATAGAATGTTGAGCAACTTTTGCAAAAACGGCATTTCGCAATTCATTAAAACCTGCTGCTCCAGCTCTAGCCATACCATCTATAAAAATTATTTGATTTAGGTCTCGTTATAAAATAAACAAGGGACATTTCAAAGAATTCTAGTTGCACAGTAAAAAATTTTAATTTGATGTGCAAAGATTTATTTGAAAACTCTAGTTTTTCAAGCACTCACATCCTAGTAGTAAACTTGTGACAACAGTTGCTACCGTTTCAGGGGCCGTTTCCATGTTTAAAGTATGACCCACGTTCAAATAATCTACAGAATATTTAAAAATAAATGGAACGGAAACATTCAGCATCTTAGCCCCAACAAGCAAAGATACAGCCAGTTTAACTCTATCTCTTATTGACTTGTCATTTTCTGGCCATATGTATTGCATCATTGCTTGTATCATTTCCCTTCCATTTACGGGGCTCTGACTGTTTAAAGGTAATGCATCTCTGGATATTACAGAAGCCCCTGGATGAAAACATCCTCTAACAGGCTGGGGTTTTGGGGCACTAGAAGATAGTTTATTTTTTGGTAGTCCTAAAATACCTCCACTTGGTTTACTTTTCTCTGTCTTTTCAGATCCTTGAGATTTGGTCTAAAAATATAAAAATTATCAAGTTTACATAAGTTACAAAACATTTAAGATATTACTTTGGTGCTATAATAAAGCGAAGTGACATATTTATCAAGAGTTCTTTTTTCTTGAAATATAGAAGTGATGTTTCTGTTACACAATATTGCTTTTAAATGTACATTTATAGGATTTAAATAAATTTTACTTAAATTTAAGACGGCAGCCATTACAGTGAAACTACATTTGACCTACTAAAAGAGTACAAGCTGTGTTAATATGAATTAAATGTACCTCACGGTGTTGGTTTTAATTTTCATTCAGGAATTAGGGCTTAAAATAATAAAAAAAGTTAATTAAATTTGTTTAGTCATTGAAATAGTTCAAAAGACTTGTAGGCCTAACCATTTTTTTATAAAATGACTGTCAAACGATTTCTACGAATTAATGTCAATGTCGCTGTCAAAAGTCAATTATTAGTGTTTTGGTTTTTCAGTCGAAAATATTTTCCTTATTAGTGATATATTATTTAAAAAATAATGGTTAAATTTCCGCCAGTAACCGCAGAGGTAAAACCACTAGCGCATCTTTTAAAGCTTGCTGAAGAACATGACGAAAGAAATATTGTAGTAGCCTATTGGGGTATGTCTTAAAATATATGATGTAGTTACTAAATTTATCCTTTGACAATGATTCACTTAATCAATTATGTTTTTTTCTATAGCAGTTTACTGTTTTATTCCGTTAAATTTTGACCATAATTACTTAGTAGTGAGAGTGGGTGGCTCAGAGGTAGAGCACTAAATTCATCATGATCCCAAGGGTTCGCATCCTACCAACGGCAAAAACCATTTTCTGATTTTTAATTAATTAAAAATGTAAAAAATGATTTTCATATAACAGGTGATTCCGCGCTCGGATCATTCACTATTGAGATCTAATTAACAGTGTTGTTCCTAAAATGACGCTGGGAAACGGTAACAAAGCCAATATAGAACACGCGACCTGACCTGACCTGATGTCGACGACACAAAAAAAAAACAATTTCTTAATGGTTTATGGCCATTTGTCTTTTTAGCAAGAATGTCAGCATGTCTGTTAGCTCTCCAGTTAGTACCTGGTAAAAAATCACCACAGACAGCTGAATTAATGCGTGCCTTATTGGATTGGTTAGAACAAACAAAAAAAGCTAATCATGATAATGAAGGAATAACGAGCGAGACAACAGCACAAGCACTTATCGAAGAATATGCCTTAAGGTTGTTCAATTATGCTGATCAGCAAGATCAAGCGCAAATATTTAACAAGTAAGATTATTGAACTAGTAATGAAATTATCATATAGAAGAAGCTAGGTTGAGGGAATGAATTGTGTTGGAAATTTGAAATTTCTACAAGGAGTAAGCAGATTGAGATCTCAGAGCCAACTAACAATGATAATATGGTTCATGGAGGAGGCAGATTAAGGCCATGTATTATCAATTACCATTGTTGATAATGGCTTCAAAATGGAATCGCCGAGAAATTTCAAATTTCCATCCCGTGGACCTAGTTTCTCTCATTCTTTTGACTGAGGAAACCTTCCTGAACAAATACATATTTTTTCACAGAAATACAGTTAAAACTTTTTACACGGCTGGTATTTTAATGGATGTCTTAGACCAGTTTGGTTCGTTACCAGATGATATTAGAGAAAAAAGAAAATATGCAAAATGGAAGGCAGCTTATATACACAATTGTTTAAAAGCCGGCGAGACTCCCATGGCAGGACCTCCTAGATCTTATAATGAGGACAACGACTCAGATGGTATTGTGCATAACAGCCAACTGACTCAAGAGGAACTTTCTACTTATACTAAGTACACCGGGCCAGTCAACTTTGATGGTAAGTCGAAAAAAACTATTTTTTTAAATATATTTATTGATTCTGGAAAAACAATGTCAGTTATATTTGAAATACTATGTTTTCAGATGTAAACAAACCCATCGTACCTCCATCGCCTCCACCAGAATTACCATTTATTCCTCCAAAACCAGTCGGCCCAAGTGACGAGAATTCCACCTTTGCTGGCGGTTTCTCTCATGTTCCAGCCTCCTCACCTATAACACCTCTCGCCCCTACTAATCCCACCCCATTTTTTCCTCCCGCCCCTGCCGGTCCTGATCCGACTTCTGCTACCCACTCAGAACCTATCAAACCATCAGTTGTGCCCAAAGCAGCAGTATCTGGGTTCACCCCACCTCCTGATGTTATTCAAAAAGCACAGAAGTATTCCAAATTTGCTACTTCAGCATTAAATTATGACGACGTTAAAAACGCCATGGAATATCTGCAAAAGGCCATGAATCTGTTGCAGTGTGGGAATGAAGAATAAACATTGTCTTTATAATGTTGTTTTGTATCAAGTGATTATTTCCTAGGAATGCATGTTTTTACGAGATTTGGTATAAGGGAACTAATTATGTCGCTATCTGCAATTTTGGAATTTTTCTGAATTACAGATTTATGAATTTTTGGGCTGCAAAAATTTCAAGTCTTACCCTTTTTCGCTCTTATTAAAATAGCCCGTAATCCCAGGAAAACATTTTCTTCTGATTTTCCCTCTAGCCTCAAAAAAATGTTTTTTCAATTACTTTGATCTCAAAAATTGATTTATTGACCCATAATTACACTTGATCTGGTAATGAATATTATTGTTTTTATTGAAAAATACACTGATTTTTTCAACACTCTTGTAGACTTAGTTGAGAATTACCCGTTTTTTAGGAAATGCCCTTTCTTGGAAAATTTTACTTGGTACATTTCGATGTTATTTAGTTAGTTGTATATTTTTTACTTGTATATTAAGAATTGCTTTTGTTATATCAAAGAATTAAGATATTTATCGTTGTTTATTAATATAAATATTAAAAAATATTGAGTATTAATGTACTGAGATGTCCAAATGAAAACTATTTTTTGAACAATTAAAAAAATTGATTTCTAATTATAAAAATTACTTCAAACTAATTTGAAAGTTTATTAATATGCACTATTCATACTTGTTTACAATGGAAATAATGTATAGTTTTGTTTTTAACGCAAATATAAAAGTATGCTTATACTGTTTTTAATATTCCCCCAAAAAATGTGGTTCACTTTAAGATGAAGCTCCAAGAGGTCGGCAACGAAAGAGTTAAAGTTAGTTTAATTACTTAATAGACGGATAGTAAAAAGGAGATTGTTTAAACAATTTATTTATTAACAATAAAATGACTAGACATGAAAATTGTTCATTTTCAAATGGCAAATTACAAAAAGTCACGATCTACTAATAAATAATCATGTTTTAGTTCTTCAGTAAATATTATTAATGTAGGTTCTTAAAAGTCCTATTTGCCTTTGCCATTATTAAAATTTATTTTATTCCTACTGATAAACGTTGAATTTTTGGGAAGCTGTATTAAACACTTTCACAAATTATAACCTTTTAGAGAATTTCTCTCAAAATTGTAAAAAATATGAAGAATGGACTTAAAAATTAGATGAAGGGATTTTGACATCTACTAATTTTAAATTGGTAAACACAAATTTTTGAATTTTTATTCTTCAAATTAAAACTTTTTGAATAATCTAAAAATTGAAAATAAAAAATGACGTTAAAAGGTATATGTAGAAATTATTTTGAAATCTCAACTGATCCTATTTTTTTCAAGGTTGTCTTACCCTTAAAACCTAAATAGGAAAAATGAAATTAATCTATGAAGAAATTATTTTGAAATATCTAAAGATCTTACTATCATTACAAAACAAATTTCAAACTAGACAAATCCGGAATACTAATACTGAGAATTAGTAATTTTTTCGTCTTTTAGTATTTATTATACTGTCTCTAAGATATTGATCAAAGCATTTTTTGCTTCATTTACAGGAAATTTATTCAAGGCTTCCAAACCAGTAGTAACAAATTCTTGCTTTAGTTCCAATGATTTTTGTATGCCTTTTCCAGTCAAAACTAAGCTTCTAATTTGGCCATATTTAATGTCATCTTTTTCTACATATTCTATAAGAGTTTTGTAAAAATCTACATTATTTTGAATGTGGAACATCAGGGGAGCACTAATTAGACTGAAAGGACCAGACTCTTGAGGTTTGAAACAAGAAATGTCTTTTCGAACTTGCAATGCTAAAGCTATATTTCTACCAAAGATGTAAGCTGATTCCTCGAGGTCTTTTGAGTGGTCTGCCAGCATCAAAGCAGCCTGAAAAGTATACAAATGTGTCTCCCAATAAAATTTCTTTTGACGGGCTCCTTACCTGACAACATTTTCCCAATAAACTAGCACCACCCAATAGGTGACGTAATGTCCATTCTGCCCTAGCGTTTCCCAAAACTTCAGAAACGGTTAATACATCTTTATCAAAATGATTTGGGACTAAAACGTCTTCCTTCTGAGGTAGCGGTGGAGCCGGTAGAGGCTTATTTTGTCTATAAAATAAAGTTAGTCATCACTATATTATGAATCTTTTTTTGCATACTTGTCTCGTGGTTCAATAAAATCAGCTTCAGCTAGATCACGTAGAGATGTAGATACTAGTTCATTGACCTTATGGCATTTTAGACCTGCCAATTCTCGAAAACTGTTGCTTAAGAGGTAATCGCCTGTGAGAAGGGACAGTTTATTTCCAAAATGGAGATCTTCGGGATCCTCATCATCTTTAGAAATATTTAAAATACTCTTATGGATTATGTTACTTGTGCGTACCATTTCAGTTATTTCTGCTAAGACTCTTTGACTGTGCAGTATACCTGTAAATTAAATAACATATTACCGTTTTCTATAATTAAATCTTCAGAGGCATAATAGCATTCTTAAAAAAAAATTAAAACAAAATATTTCATTCATTTGTATAAATAAATATCGCTTATATAAATGTACACAAATTCATTCACATACATATGCATCCACATAATGGTTTAATGTATTAAACAATTATTCAAGATTTAAAATGTCTCATTACCTGCATTGATATCACAATCAATTTGTGAAAATTTAGAATTCAATCCTCCTGCTTTGGATGTTAATAACACTATAAGACCCCATGAAGGTGATTCTTTATTTAGAATTAATTCTCTGTGAACAAAGAAACAATTCTCAAAGATAATATGCTTTGTTAATTCTAATTGTAATTAAGTAAATTAAACATAGAAGCCAACATTATACAAGAGCAATCTTTTTCTTCATCCATTTTTAATATTAAGGATACTAGGCAAAAGGCACAAAATAATAATTGAAATAACCCTTTTTCTTTTGTGAAGTTGGTACACAAAATGTTTTTCTTTGATATTTTTATAGGGAAGTGTAAAAAATTGCTGGAATTATTTCAGAACTTTACCTTGCTGTATTGATTAGTGGATGTTTAGTTCCAATCAACTTTTTGAGATGCAAAGCAACATTGGCAACTTCGTCATTAAGCAACCATCTTAAACTTAAAAAAGATGTTGGATATCCTACGATTTTTTCAGCTTCATTTACAGCTTTATTACTGTGTTCAATTGATTTCGTGCCAAATTTTTGAGAACTTACTACAAGGGCACGTTTTGTACCTACTAGTTTCGATGTATTTTTAATTGCTGTGTGTAAATTCATTTCTAGGATAATTGTTACCTTAAGCTCGTATTTTACATTGTGATTTTATTCATTAATTAAATATTCCTTTGACCATAATATCCAGTTTGAAGGTTATCCCGACTCGCACTGGTTGTGATTCAATGCAAGGTCACGTATCACGTCATATAAAAAATCATAATATCAAGGACTTTGAAAACGACTTGACCAATAAGACTAAGCTGTCCTCTTACTAAATGACTCTCCCAGTGACTAAGTAGAAGTTGCAAATTTATGCTGAGTTGTATAATCATTGTATAAGGATATCCTTAAACAACGATATTATTGTATAAAGATAATCCTTATACAATGTACTCATCATTATGGACTGAAAAAGGTCATTGCATTTGCGCTACCATCTGTACGTCAGGTACAAAAGCTTATTCATAAATGGCGTTTGGTAAATGCAGTTTACAGTTAACAGCTTACATCACACATCAAGCTAAACCGTTCGTTAAAAGATGGGAGCTTGTCATTTAAATAAGGACACATTACTTGTCGGCAATGTGTGGACCAATCAGAAGAGAGTTGTGGTCAGGGATTCAAAGCACTCCTTATCGTTCCGACTAGGTGTTAGGTGAACGTGAATGTTGTTTTAAAGTGTTTTAGGCAAGCAGAAAGACAGATTAGTGTAATATGACATTAAAATTCAAGAAATATACATTATATACCTACATCCTTTTTAAATTTTAAACTCCCTTATCACTATAAAATGATAGTAAATAAGGCAACTTTGTCAAATATCTTATAAAAGTTGACACCTCACTAGGTGAAAACTAATAGAAAAATAAATTTTATCAGATATCACTTCTTTAGCTTTATTTCTGGTGAGCCAAGGACAGCTCCAGTCCAGAGATTTGGAGGGCGAGGCAACGTCGTCGGTTGTTAGGGCTATATATATATATATATATATATATATAAGTTTAATATTTTGGGTTTGTTGATATAAATGGACCTAGAATGATCTACAAAAAAAAATTAGAAAAATTCAAATTTGGTTTACGCAGAATGAATTTTGTATAAAAAACGATTGGCAATGTCAACATTACCGAAAAAAGAAATATTTTAGCCATTTTTGAGGAAAAAAATGAGTTTTTTAGGATATAAGTGGACCTAGAATCTACAAAAAAAAATAAACAAAATTAAAATTTGGTTTACGCAGAATGAATTTTTTGTAAGAAACGATTGGCAATATCAAAATTACCGAGAAAAATATTTGGGCCATTTTTGAGGGAAAAGTGAGTTTTTTAGGATATAAATGGACCAAGAATCTACAAAAAAAAAATCAGAAAAATTAAAATTTGGTTTACGAAGAATGAATTTTGAATAAAAAACGATTGGCAATGTCAAAATTACCGAAAAGAAATGTTTGGGCCATTTTCGAGTGAAAAAGTGAGTTTTTTGGATATAAATGGACCTATAATCTACAAAAAAAATTCAAAAAAATTAAAATTTAGTTTACGCAAAATGAGTTTTGTATAAGAAACGATTGGCAATGTCAAAATTACCGAAAAGAAATGTTTGGGCCATTTTTGAGGGAAAAAGTGAGTTTTTTGGGATATAAATTGACCTAGACTCCCCAAAAAAAATCAAATAAATTAAAATTTGGTTTAAGCAGAATGAATTTTGTCTATGAAACGATTGGCAATGTCAAAATTACCGAAAAAAAATGTTAGGGCCATTTTTGAGTGTCTTTTTTAGGATTTAAATGGACCTAGAATCTACAAAACAAATTTAAAACAATGAATATTTGGTTTACGCAGAATGAATTTTGTACCTAGAATCTGTACATTTTTCTATACACTTTTGTTTTAAAAAAAGCGGACAGGTAATTAAAACGGCTTATAATAAATGTTGATTAACTACAATAATAATTTCAAATTACAACAGATTGCAATTTGCAATTTCTCTTCAAACATGCATAAGCAACATTCTATATATAGTAGTGTAAATCTCATAAATTTTTGGTAAAGAAAACATCGGAAAACCTAATAACTATCGTATTTAAAATAGCTTCAGGTTGGTATAAGAAACAAACTTGTTAGGATTACGTAGGATACGAAATACTGTAATACAATAAACAAATGATCCGTTAGACTTATCGATAAATTATACGGTGGGACCCAACTAGATAATTTAAGTTTAATCAGACAAGCAGTGGAAATCTTTGGATTATTAAAGTGAATTATACACAAAAATTAGGCATCAATGAACTGTCAAAGTTAAATATTTCACTTCATTGGCTGGTTTTCTAGTTTACTGGGAGTTAACGGAATATTTCATAAAATGTATTTTAAAAGTAAAATTCTTAGGTGTAGACCAGTGATTCCCAAAGTGTGAGCCGTCATAAGGGAGCCGCGAAATATTCAATTAAAAAATTCGGCATTTTCTTGAAATTTCAATCGTGTACGCTGACGAAATTCCAAGAATTTAGCCACTTTCGAATCTTTCATTGTTTTCTTTTCCATCCTCATCTTCATAAACGGCAATTACGCAAGCACGGGAGCCGCGGAAAAAATCCGATTATTTAAGGAGATACAAACCGAAAAAGATTGGGAACCTCTTATAGAGTTAAGGGGCCGACAACAGCTCCGGCTTATGAGCCCTCTTCAGGAAAAAAAGACCTACACTGTCTTAGAGAAGGATAGATAAACTATATTTCTCATTTTACATTAAAAATTTTTACAATTTTATTAATATAATTTTAAATAAATAAGTATTTCGAGTCTTTAAGTACTCCTATTTTTCATATAAGACTATTTCTTGAATCTGAAAAATAAAATTTCCACTCCGTTTTTCTTCTGTAACCGACAATTTTTTTCTAGTTAGGCTTCATATCGATTTGTTGACCTCTAATTGTTTTGGTACCACATTTGACGTTTATAGGTTTATTATTTTTTTTATTATTATTATTAATATTATTATTATTATTATTATTATTATTATTATTATTATTATTATTATTATTATTATTATTATTAATATTATTATTATTATTATTATTATTTTTTGAATAACTTTACTGTCCTGGTAACAAACTTTTTGAAATAATAAAAGAATAGGTAATTGTATAATTAATTTATTTAAATTTCAGACAATTGTGAAAAATTATAGGTTATAGAAAAAGGACAAATTAATGCCTTAAATATTTATAAAACGTTTTTTGTAGACAATAAAGGATGTAGAATGAAGTCTCTTATATATAAAATCCGGATTAAAATTTTTTAAATAAAATACAAAACCAGAAGAAATAAAAAGTAGAAAAATTCATTCTTTAAATATTGTTCAAGTTTCATTAATTCAATAATAATTTAAATTTAATAATATAATTACAAGTTATTCTTTGCAGTGTTTTAATTCACTTACACTAATTCAAACCTCGACTGTGTTAAGAATACAGAAAATTTTGCAACAAAAATTGTTAGTAATTCTTGTGTTAAAATAAAAACCTGCAAACGGTTTCGTGTTAAATATCGATAAATCAAACAGAGCGCGAACTCATTTAAGCGACATTAAAATCATAGTGTTTAAGATTGCGGTTTGTGGGTAGAATAGACTGCAAAAGGAAGATGGGGTTCGCCATTTTATTATAATACGCTGATAGGGCCTAGAGTGCACGTACCACACCTAGCGAACTTTTTTTTTCGGTAAATAATTGAATGCCAAGAGTACTTATTTATGGACATTATTCATTGACCCGAGTGGAAGTATATTTGAAATTATGTATCATGTTCTATTATTGTACAAGCGTTAAATTATTATGGGATTAATAATGGAATACAAAACAGGAACTGTTTTGTTGTTGGTATATACCGATTATAATTACACTGTTGCAGAAAGCAACGGCGGCTCCAGGAGGGGGGGGAGTAGCCCCCCTCCAAATTCCGGCAATGAGAGGATATTTCTCAACAAACCCAAAATATTAAACTTTTATATATTATAAATATATAAAAGTTTAATATTTTTTATATATATACAGGGTGTTTCATAGTTAAACCGACAAACGTTAACTGTAAATAGAGGGTACTTAGGTGATTCCAAATAACCTTGGTTAATGGGTCTAACGCCTTTAATAACCGAGATACGGGGTGTTTCATCCATTTCAGCCAATATTTTGATAATCCGTAACTTTAGAACCACCCTTTATATTTCTCTCATACTTGGTACAGGTATAGTGTGTTAATAGCCCAATCCTATAGTGTAAGAACTACCATTAAAATCCAGATCCGGATTAAGAAGAATTTGCAAAATTTGAAAATCCCCCAAACAACACCCTGTATATCAGATTTTTTAAAATCGGGATGGATATTTGAAAAGAACGGAAAAAAATGAGTTAAAGTGAAAAATTTTTTTAAGTGCACATCCCATTCTGCTACTGGAGTTTTAACGTCAAATTACATCAAATGCATTTTTTTCATTTTCACATGCAGTAACTTTCGAAATACCTGGTAGATTTCTTTCATATTTGGTACAGGTATCATTTCTTAGTAGCCCAATCGTATAATGTAAGAACTATACTACAGTTAAAATCCAGATACGGATTAAGAAAAATTTGTAAAATTTGAAAATTCCCGACGCAACACGCTGTATATCAGATATTTTTTAAATTGGATCAGACATTCGAAACGAATAGAAAAAACTGACATATTCTAACATTTTTTATAAATGCACATCTCGTTCTACATATTACTAAACTTTTAAAGTAAATTCAATTAATGCAATACATATTGTCATTTTCATAAGCCATAGCTTTGAAAACACCTTGTAGATTTCTTTCATATTTGGTACGGGTAGATTGTTTAAATAGCCCAATCGTACAATACAAGAACTAAAGTTAAAGTCCAGATCCGTATTAAGAAAAAATTGTAAAAGTTGGTAATCTCTAAAATAGCATCCTTATATCAATTTTTTTTAAATGTAATCGGATACCTATTTAAAAAAAGAAAAAAAAAGACAAAAGATGTGTTATACTAAAATATTTTTATAAATGCACAAGAGCGTTCTACAAAAAAAATACAGATTTAATTTTTCGGATTAATTCCGGATACAAAACTCATTAAACTATCAAGTAAGCTTCGGCAATAACGCATCTTTTTTCTTTTTTCAAATAGGTATCCGATTACATTTTAAAGAATCTGATATACAGGGTGCTATTTTAGAGATTATCAACTTTTACAAATTTTTCTTAATCCGGATCTGAATTTTAACTTTAGTTCTTGTATTGTACAATTGGGCTATTTAAACAATGTACCTGTACCAAATATGAAAGAAATCTACAGGTGTTTCCAAAGTTATGGCTTATGAAAATGACAATATGTATTGCATTAATTGAATTTACTTTAAAAGTTTAGTAATATGTAGAACGAGATGTGCATTTATAAAAATATGTCAGAATATCTCAGTTTTTTCCATTCGTTTCGAATGTCTGATCCAATTTAAAAAATATCTGATATACAGCGTGTTGCGTTGGGGATTTTCAAATTTTACAAATTTTTCTTAATCCGTATCTGGATTCTAACTGTAGTATAGTCCTTACATTATACGATTGGGCTACTAAAAAATGATACCTGTACCAAATATGAAAGAAATCTACCAGGTATTTCGAAAGTTACTGCTTGTGAAAATGAAAAAAATGCTTTTGATGTAATTTGTCGTTAAAGCTCCAGTAGTAGAATGGGATGTGCACTTAAAAAATTTTTTCACTTTAACTCATTTTTTTCCGTTCTTTTCAAACATCCATCCCAATTTTAAAAAATCTGATATACAGGGTGTTGTTTTAGGGATTTTCAAATTTTGCAAATTCTTCTTAATCCGGATCTGGATTTTAATTGTAGTTCTTACACTATAGGATTGGGCTATTAACACACTATACCTGTACCAAGTACGAGAGAAATCTACAGGGTGGTTCTAAAGTTACGGCTTATCAAAATATTGGCCGAAATGGATGAAACACCCCGTATCTCGGTTATTAAAGGCGTTAGACCCATTAACCAAGGTTATTTGGAATCACCTAAGTACCCTCTATTTACAGTTAACGTATGTCGGTTTAACTATGAAACACCCTGTATAACCCTCACAGCCGACGATGTTGCCCCCCCCCCGCCCACCCGGATCGCTGGGCTGGAGCTGCAATTTTAAGAAACGATTGGCAATGTCAAAATTACCGAAAAAATGGATGGGTGGATGGAAAACGTGAGTTTTTAGGGTATAAATGGACCTAGAATCTACAAAAAATGTTCAAAAAAATTAAAATTTGTTTTACGCAGAATGAATTTCGTATAAGAAACGATTTGCAATGTCAAAATTACCGAAAAAAATGGTTGGGCCATTTTTGAGAGAAAAAGTGAGTTTTTAGGATATAAATGGACCTAGAATCTACAAAAAAAATTAAAATTAAAACCAACGGCGGCTCCAAGGGGGGTACAGACCCCAAAGTCCGGCAATGAGAGGATATTTATCAACAAATCAAAAAATTTCACTTTTATATATATAATCCTAAAAGCCCCAAATCTCTGGGCTGGAGCCGCCCTTTTCAGAAACCGTAATAGATAGGTTTTAGGGTAAAAAAGCTTGAGAAGTAGAAATCTGGCATAAAGGGGTAACCAAAACCGATAACTTTTTTGGGGATTTTACGAGAAAAAGTTAGTGTTATGAGATTAATATAATTATTGGAAAAATTCCAAAACAAGTTTCTTAAAATCTTTCTCAATATCTCACATAAAATAAATTGTTCCAACCATCTGTTAAACTTTAATGTAACTTTTTATTTACTGAGCCATATTTTCTATAGAAAGATACATTATTTCTAAGAGGATATTTTAAATCACCTTTATCTCGTGTAGTAGATTATAACGTGGTTCATCTGACCTATTGAAACAAGATTATTTTTGCTTTAAGAAGATTCACGATCGGATAGATACGGTCCTTTAAGCTTTAGATCACAATCTCACTTATATCGCATTCTAATCCAAGTGCCCATTTTGCTTCATTATGTCTACCAATTTCCGACATGAAGAGCTACTTAGACCAGTCCTAGAAGTCTAAATTAAATTTCGTTTGTAGAAAAACCGTTAAATTTTAATATTTCAATAAATTTTTGAGCAATTTTTTTTGCAAAATCTCACAGCAGTCACAACGATTCTAAAGCATGTACTATCCAGTTGATAGTACTAGTACTCAGCGGCGGAAAAGTAGCGTTACTCTGTTGAACCAACGGTGGTCCCAGGGGGGGAGAGGGCAGTAAGGGCAAAGTCCGGCAATGAGAGGATATTTCTCATATCTGCGTAAAACCAAATTTTAATTTTTTTGATTTTTTTCTGTGATACTAGGTCCAATTATACCCTAAAAACTAACTTTTTCTCTCAAAAATGGCCCAAACATTTTTTTCGGTAATTTTAACATTGCCAATCGTTTCTTAGACAAAATTCTGCGTAAACGAAATTTTAATTTTTTTGAATTTTTTTGTAGATTATAGGTCTATTTATATCCTAAAAAACTCACTTTTTCCCCCAAAAATGACCCAAACATTTTTTTTCGGTAATTTTGACATTGCCAATCGCTTCTTATACAAAATTCATTCTGCGTAAACCAAATTTAAATTTTTTTGAATTTTTTTTGTAAATTCTAGGTCCATTTATATCCCAAAAACTCACTTTTTTTCCTTAAAAATGGCCCAAACATTTTTTTTTTCGGTAATTTTGACATTGACAATCGTTTTTTATACAAAATTCATTCTGCGTAAACCAAATTTTAATTTTTGTTGGAGATTCTAGGTCCCAAAAAACTCACTTTTTCCCTCAAAAATGGCCCAAAATTTTTTTTTCGGTAATTTTGACATTGCCAATCGTTTCTTAGAATTCATTCTGCGTAAACCAAATTTTTAATTTTTTTGATTTTTGTTGGAGATTCTAGGTCCCAAAGAACTCACTTTTTCACTCAAAAATGGCCCAAACATTTTCTTTCGGTAATTTTGACATTGCCAATCGTTTCTTAAACAAAATTCATTGTGCGTAAACCAAATTTTTATTTTCTTTATTTTTTTTTGAGATTCTAGGTCCATTTATATCCTAAAAAGTCACTTTTTTCCTGAAATAAGCCAAAAAAAATTTTTTTTGGTAATTTTGACACTGTCAATCGTTTCTTAGACAAAATTCATTCTGCGTAAACCAAATTTTAATTTTTTTTAATTTTTTTTGTAGATTCTAGGTCCATTTATATCCTAAAAAAACTCACTTTTTACCTCAAAAATTGCCCAAACATTTTTTTTCGGTAATTTTGATATTGAACAATGGTTTGCATGTTTGTGTTTAAATAAATAAAGCGAGTGACTAGTTAAAAGTTGTTCTTTACCCGAAATGAGAAGATTTATCTTAAAAATGTCCCAAGAATCTCGGCATTCAATTAGGAAACAACCTGTATAATATAAAGTTCATAAAACTGATTCTTTAGTTATGGACTCCAAAAGTGATGACATAATTTCGGAACTGACTGGTCTGGTAAGTGTAAAGAACATATTTTCATATCTTTTGCGAAATTTAAATTTCTTCATCGACTAATTATACATTGGTGGGGATAAAAAAGGAACTGTATCAAAATACAAACAATTTAATTAAAACAAATAAATATATATTTTTACAATAAAAATTTATTTTATAAAACAAACAATAATATTCATTTGCAAGAAAACCTTAATAACAATTAATGAACCTTAACGAATTAAAACATTTTTACTGGCTTTTTAATTTTATTTTAAAATATCGTTAATGTGGAATCGTGTTGAACGGTTTTTACTATAATCCTGTGTAATAAACATCTGATTCTTTGAACGTTTCCTGCAACCGAATACGACCATAAAGATAAAATAGGTACTAAAGCTAAATTACTATTTTAATAAATTAGATATCACAGAAGTACTTGTATCGAATTTGTTACATACTATTATCGAGTATTAATCTTAAGAATGATTTATGTATTTTAAATATCGGGTTTATTTTCTTATATAGCTTGTTTGTTACTATATACTATATGTCCATAAGTAATTTAATATTATGCCATTTTCCCTATTAATACGAGCGATCCAAGAATTGTCGAGTGAAAACATATAGAGAAGGATTTATACTAGGTCATAGTCTAGTAAATTAACGCCAGAAAATCCCCAAACCCCCATCAAGTCTGTTCGTCAAAATTTTTTTTAATTTGCCTAGGTACATTTACCTCCGAAAATCTCAGCTACGTGGAATTTGTGGAAGGGTGGTAAAATGGCTCTAGAGTTCCCAAAAATCCGTTTTTCGACGATATCTATCGAAATCGGACCCTTAGATCATTTTTGTTTAGAGAAAAAATGAAGAGCAGTTCATTACCCACAAAAGTTGTCCCTATGATTTTTTTCGCTACTCTAATATTTTTTGCAAAAATTGCTAAATTATTGTGGTGAAAACGGAAAATTTGAATATCCTCCCAAAACTTGAATATCCCCCCGTTTTTGTCTGAAGACAAAGATAAGGCAATAATCAACTTTTTTTCAATTTTTGCACTTGATTAATAAATTTATTGTAAAATAATCCAATTTGAGAAAGTTTTTTCTCGTGCACTTTATATATATATATATATATATATATATATATATATATATATGGATGAAAAGGTCAGAATGTGATCTTTTATTTAGTACAATTCCTAACCCCAAAAAATTTTAGCACGAAAAGATAATAATCCTCAAAAAAAATGTCGATTTTTCTCAATTTTCCGGAAAACCAAAAAAATATGAAAAAGAAAAATGCCATCGACAAGGGGACAAGCTAAGCTTTCTAATGATGTGCGTTGAAAACCGATATGGTCCTTGATTATCTATTAATTCCCGATAGACCCGAGCATTTTTGAAAACTCCGGCAATCAAAAAAAAACGCCCTAAAAAAACATGTTGTTTATGAAAATACACAAAAATAATTTATTGGGTCTTTCTGAATAGATTTAACACCTTGCAAAGCCGCATTATCCAAAAGGATTAAGTGAAATTAGTCTTGATAAAAAAAATATGAATAAATTTATAGGAGGGTCAAAATATTGAGCAAAAACAAAATTTGGCCCAGTTTTTCAATAATTCAGAGAAATAGATAAAAGGAAAAGTAACACGATATTACAGCTACAGGTTCCTTCTTTTATCTGCACTTTGAATCATGAAAAAATATTAATTTTTACGTGATTTATTGAAAAATTTGTAATCCGCTTGGGAGTGCCATTCCTTTAGAGCGTGCTCTCTAAGTGCAAGGAAGGAGCTAAAAATGGGGGTGTTTTTTGGAGACGGTTATGTCGAAAAGTATCATATTTTTGACAAAAAGACCTCATTTTTGTAAGTAATGAACTGATCTTCATTTTCGTCAAAACAAAAATTCTCTGTCATATTTTCCGGCGTTTCCACAAATTTCAGACAGCTGAGATTTTCGGGGGTGAATGTACCCATGAATACCAGCAAATTAAAAAAAATGGTGCCGGACAGAACTGATGCCCGGGTTGGCACCTTCGTTTATTGGACTACTAGTCTGTCTTTAAAATTGATAATCAAAATATTTGACATTTATAACTTTAAAATAAAGGAAAATCAACTTTAATGACAACTACATGAGAATGGAGTATATGTAAACCCAAAGAAAGAAATTGTTATGAAGAAATTTGTAACTACGTAAAAAACCAAAACAATAAATAAAGAAGATTATATTTATCGTGTATAGACAGCTTTAATATTTAATGTAACCAGATCAACCTCCGTGTATACAGAAAACCATGTAATTTAAATATTTAATTATTGTTGAGTAATGTCATACACGTAGCCATCGGAGAAAGATTCGAAACGTGTGTAAGAAATTACACAAAAAAATTTGGAATCTGGTAATATATCGAAATGTTTCATACGGACTCTACGTCCTTTTATTACATTTCTTAAAACCATAGAATTGTACTTTTTATACCCATCTCTCGTGAATTTCTCGTTAATCTTAATATTAACTCAAGACAAAATTCTGTAAAAAATAGACAGTTTGTTTATGTGACTACCTGAATACTCAAAATTCTCATTTTGTGTCGCTTATGTAAACATCTAACGAAATAAATTACACTTCTTGTAGCTGCGTCGCTGTAAGTGAATGTAACTATGGCAATCGATATCAAAACAACATAAATCGGTCTCTGCGTGATGTAATATGTTCTTCTTAATCCATTTTTCTCTGGCACATCTGCTTTGAGATTAAAGTAAAAAACGTTAATGTCCGCCAAGCTTCTCGCCTAGTTAACTGATAACTCGGTTCTCAGGAATCCTAATATTTTTATTTGATAATAATCAAGTCATTTCTTTGCCCATTACATTTAATCAGTGGGTGTGACAGACCCGGTTCCGTTGACGAATCATTACTGCTTTAACCATTTGCTATTTTTTTTTTCAACACTGCAGTCGTAATGATCCTTAGTTAGATAAATTACTAGTTAACAAAGCGACATTAACTCACAGATAATTAGATACACTCTCATCTAATTAGAATACAATTAATAAAACTATGCTGGCTTTCCTTTGCTGTGTCCATATGAATAAACAATTGCCTAGCTACGTTTTTTACCAAAATGTCATATAATCTCAAATTGGCATTGTACATTGCTTCGTTCTCTTTTTCTCTTTTTGGTTAGCGTAATATAAAGAGAGGCGTAGTTTTCCTCTAGGGTATATGAATTCTTTGAATGTAGAGTCAAACTACTCAACCAAAATCTTAATTACTTGGATATTACTTACAATAAAAGCAGGTAAACATCGTGGAAAGATGTTTATTCGCAATCAGTCAGTAATATGTCATTTTCATTTCGAATGACTTTCTCCTCTTGTGCCGAAAGTAGCTACTTTCGACTCAAGAGGATAGAAAATAGCAACTTAATTTTTATGTTTATATCTTTTCTGCAGTTTATTTTCACGTTAAAGTATTTGCACTCATACCGTTTACACCCTGTATAATATAGATGTATTCTCGAATGCAAAAATGTAGGTTAGAAAAATTTTACATTTATTTTATTTGAAATGCAAACATTTCAAAATTAATCTTGGTACTATAAATACAAGAATATTTTGTTCCTGTATATACCGTGCATATATCTTTTGAAAATAAACAAAATGAGTTATTTTACGATTCTACAGTTATTAGCACTTGGGGAGCAATTTCTTATATTGGCTATGGTATGTGACATGACATTAAGAATTTAAATGTATCGAGATTCCGCAACTAGTAGTATATTTATCAAAAAGAGACCACTGAGATTAATCTAAATTCTTTTATTTATATCCTCTTTCGAATTTTATCCTTATCGTCAGATGATTTGTCTCACGAACTGAAAATATACCAATTAATTAATTTTTTTATGCTAAATCTTTTATTCTTACTATTGGCTAAAAAAGTTCATATTGTAGTTTTATTACAAGCTTATCTTTTCATATTATTTTATAAACACCTAAGACAATGTAAAAAAGGAAAAAATTGAATTTCTCGGTTTTTATTGTTGAATTTTTTGGATTGGAGAATTTCAAAAGTTGAATGTATCCTAAATTTTTGGAAAATGATTTTTCAGTATTTTTATTTTTAATTTTCTCCTATTTCTTCTTCGGGTAATGTTTCTCTTGCTGAAACGTGATATTTCAACATACATTTTTTGTAGTGTGTCCTCATGTTGCTGCTTTGAGAAAAGGCCAGACCGCATTTTTGGCAATTGTACGGTTTTAAGCCTGTGTGAAAATTCATGTGGGTTTTCAGATGGTGCTTTTTGGTGAAACTCTTTGGACACATATTGCAAGCGTAAGGTTTTACACCTGAAAATAAAGAAAATAAAACGATTTTTAAACGTGCAGTCACATAAATCTTCTGAATTGAAGCATTTATGGTATAAATCGCGTTTTAAGTCAAGAAACAAAGGACAAGGGAGCCGGCTTATGGAGAAATGGGTTCCGGTTAATTTGCCTGAATTTTTGGTATGCTGAAGATATCGACTTCCTGGACAATAGTGTCCGCTGGCACAACTCAATCCTATAACAGTTTTCAACTTACAGGATGATGAAGTTGAAAAATGGCCATTTTTTAAAACGTATTAAAATGTAATTTTCTTACTGTATTAAGGATTTTTTGCTGTAAGAGTATTCTAATAACATCCAAATAATATTGCTTTGTGTAGAAAAAGTATTATTTGATACAGGGTGACTCAAAAATTACAAAAATTAATATACGTAAATATATGTTGTGGATATCGTTTACGATTGACGAAAATGTCGATCATCAACCTTTAGAACTTCACTACTATTGTACTTACAAGTCGGGAGCTAGAACTTTTAGAACATGTGCTCATGTGGCCAGTGTATTATGGTTTTTGGGTTATGCTAGATATGAACAAAATATGAGATATCCATCTAGTCATCTCTTAATTGAAATTACTGATGCAGCTGAAAGGATGCTGCCAGAAAATATTGATCATGGTTCAGAAATTGTAGAAAATTAAATATTTTGAGTACATACCTACCTTTAGTTCATTTCGTTTGTTTCTTCTTTCTTGACTTGGATTAAATTCTACACATGTACTTATTTTTGTTAGTATATTCGTTCCTTAAAGTATTTTATATATTTTTATGTCTCATTACATTACAATAGACCTGCATTTCACAGGTTAAAGTGGATTAGGCTTATTGGGGATACCACTTAAAAAAGAGCGCCGGGAAACTCTACCTCTATGGTGGTGAGGAAACGGGTTCATATGTTTGTTAATATGTTTATTACTTATAATCTACATACGTTACACCTGTATAAGTAACTTATTCAAACTGATTGCATATATGTATATAAATAACATAATAATATTTGCGTCTTCGGATATTTGGCTGACTAATAATATTTTGTCTCACTATGAATACATTATTTGTTGATATTATATGTTATAGTAGAACCCACCGCTTTATGAGAAAGAAAAAACGCTATAAAAATAGCAAAGGATACCGCCAATAGAAGAAATACTGATTGATCTGGGCATTTTTGAGTATTTTAATGTCGAAAACACCGTACACTGTCCATATACATAAAAATAAAATGATATTTTGTCTATTAGGACTACTGTGCAAAGATTCAATAACCAAGTTACTGGAGATCGTTAGGGGTAATTTGCGTAAAATTTCTATATTGATTAACTTTCGATTAACATTTTAATTTCTATAACGCATATTAGATTTGAATAGAGGTTGACCACTCCACCTGGCCTACATCTTCATTTTCTGATCTCTTGTGAGATTCAGAAACGTTGCTAATTAAAATTTTGTCTCAAATTTTAATTCTAAAATTAAAAACACGGTGAATAAAATCATAAATATTATAAATTAATTAAGCTTACCTACCCTATCTCAAATTTGGTCGGACTCGTTATATAAGAATTTTCTTCTTTGATGACATGTTTGATTTGTTTCTGCCAATCATCAGCTGAAATTTTGTTAATTTCTTCTTTTACCAAATTTGCTATCAACCCATCAAATTTGGGAAACACGTTATGACGCCTTATTCTTTTTTTAAGTTGTCCCCAAATTAATTCTATGGGGTTAAATGCACAAAAATAGGGCGGAAGGCGCAATACCTCGTGGCCCCTTTTTGATGCCAGGAATCTTTGGGACAAAGCCACTTGTCGGCACATCTACATGCCGCTAATACCGACAAAGACAGTTGTCGGCACATCTACATGCCGCTAATACCGACAAAGCCACTTATCGGCACATCTACAAGCCGCCAAAGTAACCTGTCTGCACATCTGAGAATTTTGTTTACTATAACCACACTTCCATTGTCGCCTCTTATGAGTGTAACCTCGCATCCCACAGTTTAGTTTAAGACAAAATTTTAATTAGTAATTCAAATCTAATATGCGTTATAGAAATTAAAATGTAAATTCATATTAAACCCATAATTAATAATTATACGCCATTCTCCCCTATAACGATATCCAGCTAAGTTGGTTATTGAATCTTTGCACAGTGGTCCTAATAGCCAAAATATTATTTTGTTTTTATGTATATGGACAGTGTACGGTGTTTTCGACTTTAAAGTGCTCAAAAATGTCCAGATTTATGAGCATTTGTTCTATTGGCGGTAATCCTTTGCTGTTTTTCATTCTCATAAAGGATTGAGTTCGACTATACATATTATTTGTTTCCTTAAACAAATAACGTTAGAATGACATAAATCATGAATGATTAAATAAAATAAAAACATATTTATGAGCACAGGTATAAGCGAATAGGTACATTGTGACAGACTTGTCATCACAAAGTCGATATAAAAAAACTGTTACTAGTAACTTCGCAAAACTTCTATAGGGGACTAACAAACTCAAATTAAAGACAATAAGAAAAAATTAGAGAAATTACGGGGGAAATATTAAACTACAGGGTGATTCGCAAATAAATCAATTTTCGTAATTTTCTACCTTAAATATCTTTTGAATCACCCTTTATTTAATTTATAAATTATATATTTTTGAAATGGTTCAATGTCGACTACTAACTTGTATTACAAAATATATAAAATTGAATAAAAATAACCTGCAGAGTCGATCAACTTTTTGACTCACCTTGTATAAAATGTTTTTATATTTTGCTATAATAAGTTCAACTAAAGTAAATTCAGACCAAATATTAATATTTTCATATTCCCACTGCAAAGTAGAATACACAGCATCAACAATTTTTCTACACAAAGCAGTATTATTTGATGTTATTAGAATACTATTACAGCAAAAAATCCTTAATAGATCAAGAAAATTACATTTAATACGTTTTAAAAAATGGCCATTTTTCAAGTTCTTCACCCTGTAAGTTGAAAACTGGCATTAGAACTGAGTTGTGCCCATGGACACTATTGTTCAGGAAGTCGATATCTTCAATATACCAATTCAGGCAAATTAACCGGAACTCATTTCTCCATAAGCCGGCTGCCTGGTCCTTTTAAATTTTTCATTGATGTAACAGAATTTATGCATATCGACATATTTTGAGCTCAAGCTTAAGAGTGAAGCTAAAATGCAAAAAGCGGTCATGCTGAACACCTCTTGGATCGTCACCCTGTTCAAGAGAAGTATGAATCTGGGTAGGACTAGACTTTTGATGTATGGAAAATCTTATTCAGCTTAATGCTTAGATGTGTATAAGTCAGGCCTTATTTCACATACTCTTAATAACATCCGCTCACTGCTGAGAATAATTCTAAATAATAATTTATGGAACACATATTTCCTCTTCTTATAAACTAGCGCGAAAGTATCGTATTTTTGTTTTCACTTATTAAATTTATGAAAAACCGTTAAGTAGAGAAAAGGCTAATCTATATCTGAGTTTTCGAAATGTCATTTACTATTTCATCTAGCAATAAAAAAGATCTTTATCTCTAAAGATATAGTACCGGTGACTTGAGGATTCTCAAAGCAGCTTTATTATGTGTAGAATCTGAATCATTTATTGGCTAGCGATTTCGATACAATCTTCTAAGGAAGCAAAATAATTTTTCAAGCTTTACATGGATAATGAAAAGCGCATAGATAGTAAGTACATAATTTTTTTTTTTGAAAATACCACGAAAATTCCTTACAATGTCAATTTGGCACTCTCAGCTCAATTCTTAGACTATGACAGAAAGAGTTATTACCTGTATGTAATCTAGCATGTAAGCTCATATTCGATCGATCGGCAAATGTTTTTCCACATTCTGGACAAGAATATGGTCGCTCTCCTGTATGGACACGTTGATGTTGTTTTAAAAGCATTTTCCTAGAGAAGCTTTTGCCACATATTGGACACTCATGTGGTTTTACTCCTAAAAAGTAAAAAGTATCAATAAAAATTAATTGTACGAATGATATCTCAATTTAGTTCAAATATTATGGTAAAATATTTGTCTTTCTGAGGCACTGATTTTACATTTGAAAAAATTTTTTAACTATCGATGTTTTGATTGAGTTTATTTCATTTAAACCTAAGTGAAAATTTTCTTTATTAGACCAGGGCCAAACCGATTTTTAGGGAATTCAATGTGTTAAGGGTGTGATCTGAATGGAACAAACAGCATTGTAAAATAGAGGGGTTGAAGATTAGACATGTAACGAAAAATCATGCGCAGAGACATTGCCAGAAGGGCCGTAGAGTCTAACTTCGTTGTTAGTGGTGTGATTTGAATGGGGAAAACGGTAATGTAATATAGATTATTTTCTGTAATATCCAACCCTCAAGACGTATATTAGCAACCGTTACTCGCCTTCCGGAACTTTTACTCAGACGATTTTTTTTAAATTTTGGCCCGCACATTAAACCCGTTACTTCTCAGATGACCTAATTTAAGTTGCTTATAAACGTATTAAGATGATACTAAATTGATTACAGTGAGTTTCTTGCTTTAAAAAATGTTATATAATAGAAAGAGTACATATTTCTTCTCTGTAATTACGTCATTAAGGTTCATTATAATTGCTAATTAATAAAAATTGTTTGTGGTCATATTAATTAAGTAAACCTTTTTTGCAGTGTACACTTATCTTTAAATTATGGTTGATTAGCATTCTTGGCAATCTCGGTGGTTATTATTCGCTAATAAAGTGTGTTTATTGGTGTTTTACGTTGTGGACACTGTAATTGAAACCCATCTAATTAATATTCTAAGTTGTTACTAGTTTAATGTGATAAAATAAATGATAAAACTTGAAAACATGAAAATATCGGAATATTTTCTATTCTACTGGGATTTTTCGGCCCAAAATTGATAAAACTAAAAGGCAGAAAAAATACCAAAATTTCGTATTTCGAAAATTTATGAGTTTAGGATGGATATGGGTGATGCTTCCATCAGGAGCATATTTATGCCCTTTTAATTTAATTTGAAGCTTAGTAATGTGTGTCCAAATGTTATCTGCGATAAAATACAAATTTTAAAAGATATGCTTCGATGAAAGACACAGAACAACAAACTGCCTGGAGTGTTGGCACAATCGCCTCAACACAGTGGCGGATCCAGGGGGGCTCGGGGGGGGGGGGGGGGGGAGTCCTAATTTTTTTACGTATACTAACATGGGTCTCCCATCAGACCCATGCGAAATAAGTGAACTAAACGCCTGTTTTTTCAAAAAAATTTTGTCTCGTTTTCTGTTCAAACGCTAATGTCTCGGTTGTTGAAATCTGCAGTAGCATAGGTCGTTCAGAATATAGAATTATTTTTAATTTGTTGAGTCGGAGGATCCTCGATCTAAGCGATGTAAACAATCGACTTGGCAATTATATCAGCTTACAGCTAAGCTCACTGCTACTATCCCAGCTAACTGCTATGCTCCACCGTGTACACGTCCGTAAGTATTCACGCTTTAATTCTACTTCGCTCTAAAGCACGGGTCAGACTAGGCTGGTTACCAGCCGCGAATTAAAAAAGCCGCTACTCTCAGCTGGGTGTGATCACAGAACCCGCAGCTGACACCGTCAGCCGGCGAATATTTGTCAGCAGCCTAGTCTGACCGTCTGACCCGTGCTTAAGCTAGTAAGCAACCAGCTAGGCTACCAGCGTCCTGCCATGCTCCACTGTGTTTTTACCCTTAGAGATGTATCAACGACTTGGTCGCTGCTACCCGGTCGCAGGTAGCGGCTACCAGCGACCGTGGAGGAAACCAAGCCTTTAAGCACGGGTCAGACTAGGCTGGTTACCAGCCGCGAATTAAAGAAGCGGCTACTATCAGCTTGGTGTGATCACAGAACTCGCAGCGGACACCGCCAGCCGGTGAGTATTTGTCAACAGCTGGCAAAGTTGGACATGTTCAACTTTTGGTAGCAGGCAGCCGCTACTGTCAGCCGCTGATCAGCAGCGGCTGATAACCAGCCTAGTCTGACCCGTGCTTTAGCTGTAAGCTGACATAATTGCCAAGTCGTTTGTTTAGATCGCTTAGAGCGAGGATGCTCCGGCTCGCGCATTAACACATTTTATATGTCTTTAAATAATACCATTTTATAAAAACACAATTTAATTAATAATAGGTGATTAATTTTTAAAGCTAAATAGATTGGTAATTCAATTTTATTATTATTAACATGATATGTAGCATGTAGCGTAATTTATACTACGAAAATTAAGTTGTATGTGTAATTTAATTCTGCAAGACACGCTTTTGTATGTTGAATTTATACCTACTTTGAATATTCTGGAGATACAATGTTTTCAAGTATGCAACAAAATGTTTTTATTGTTAATAAAAATAAACTCTCCATCTTTAACGCGCCGACAAGCGACTGACTGAAGCTCCAGTGTGTGTGTTTACAGCTTCCTGTCAGGTAACCAGCGAGTATGCGAGTAAAGCACGGGTCAGACTAGGCTGGTTAGCAGCCGCTGCTGATCAGCTGAATCACGTGACCCGCTACCTGCTACCAAAAGTTAAACATGTCCAACTTAGCCAGCTGCTGACAAATATTCGCCGGCTGAAAGTGTCAGCTACGGGTTCTGTAATCACACCAAGCTGATAGTAGCGGCTTCTTTAATTCGCAGCTGGTAACCAGCCTAGTCTGACCCGTGCGTAAGCGACCATCTAGGCTACCAGCGACCTGCTCTGCTTGACTGTGTTTTTACCCTTAGCATCGCGCAAGCGCTCTAAGAAAAAGTTTGGGCGGGAAGGCAGACTTTCGCTTCTGTATAGATAAGGTGATCTGTGGCCTTGTCGCCCACTCGTTAACAAAAAAAAATAGCGCATGTTAGAGGATGGCCCCCCCAGAACATGTCTCTGGATCCGCCACAGCCTCAACATCAAAGTTTCCAGAAGAAATCCTAATCTTATTCATCTAGTAAGTGCAATAAGAAAGTATTTCATGTAGAATTTAAAATATTGCAGTAATTATCGTCTTAAATATCACTGCATTGATAAATTTAGTTCACAATAAATTATCATTGCTGTGGGACATTCTGTATATCTATATTGTGATTACCTGTATGTATCCTAAGGTGCATGTTGTACGCCACGCGTTGATTGAATCTCTTCGGACAGTGAGGACAGGCGTATTCTTTTTTATCTCTGTGAATCTTCATATGGCTAGAAAGGTAACCTTTATCGTTGAATATTTTCCCACATTCCGAACATTTGGCCGAAAATTCTTTGGTTCCCTCGTGAACAGACCTGTAACGATAATTGTTCGTTTTTTATTTTTATAATTACATTTATAATTCGTAATTTTGTGTTATGTTTTTAAATGGATTTTATTACAATATCTGGTCACCGAGCTTCGCTCTTAATATTCAAATCTACATTTTTAAGCAGTCCAATGAGTATATAATTTAAGTATATTTATAACCTGACAAATTATTAATTAATTCGTGAAAATCACGGAGTGGGCGACATCTACTTGAACTACAGAAAGGTAGATAAATAGAAAGTTGATTGGCGATTGGCTTGAAAGTAGGCGGGAAAATTAAAAAAGCTGTCAGTGTTAATTTTCAATTTGCTGCAGGTGTTGACGTTTATCAACTGCTTGTCACAGAGGTTAGTTAAATGCATTAAAAGTTGCCTAGTTTCTGGAGATTTTACCCTTTTAGGGCAACATCTACTGACGCGAATAGTCACGGCGGACAGGCCCCGTTTCCGGGACGGGCAACATCAGCGTGTAGGGCATAGTGGTTTCAGTGGGGTGGTTTTAGTGAGTAACCGTAAGGGGTAGTCTCACACTATCGGGGAAGGGAAGAACCTTTACCCGATGTGCAAAAAGCATTTCCACCCGCCAAAAAAAAAAATTAGCTTTAGGTTAGGTTAGATCTGTGTAATAAATAAATAAAAGTACGATACGTGTGACATTTTGACATTTAGAAAACGAGTAAGGAATTTAATTTATCAGATTCGACATCCTAAGACCGGTTTCTGCCTTTCGGCTTCGTCAGTTAGGCTTTTCGAATCCAATAAATAAAATTCCAAACTCGTACAAGTCCGGATATAGCTACTGACTTGTACGA
This sequence comes from Crepidodera aurea, assembly GCA_949320105.2. Classification (NCBI taxonomy): domain Eukaryota; kingdom Metazoa; phylum Arthropoda; class Insecta; order Coleoptera; family Chrysomelidae; genus Crepidodera; species Crepidodera aurea. The sequence continues at coordinate 64,991,575 of OX439472.1, read as the reverse complement.
GTTTGGAATTTTATTTATTGGATTCGAAAAGCCTAACTGACGAAGCCGAAAGGCAGAAACCGGTCTTAGGATGTCGAATCTGATAAATTAAATTCCTTACTCGTTTTCTAACTTTGTATTAATCTCTGAAAGGGATACGAAAGAAGAGAGTGACATTTTGACTAGAATCAGTCAAATAAAAGCTTTGCAACACACAATGCAAATTGTGTATGCAACCCCAATACACCGGGAATTTTTTGCTTTTAATAATTGTCAATACTCTCTTCTAATCATAGATGGCAGCACATCTAAAAATTTTGACATTTGTTACATTCTGACAGGTGTCATATTTTGACATTTGTTCATTTTGACAGTTGTAACATTCTGACTCGTATCACATTTTAACAGTTGTCACGTTTTGACAGGTGTCACATTTTGACAAGTGTCCATTTTAACAGTGTTACTCAACGTTCCTATAAATATTTACCTAAACCCATGATTTCTGAAATTGAATTGGTAACGTTGTTTTTTCAACTTAGAATTTATGAGATGGCTGTCATTTGACAAGCAAATTATTTATGTCCGTCAAATGAACCTTTTCTTTTTTATACTTTTCAGGTTTATTCTGATTATAAATTGCTACTTGGGCATTTGTAGAATAAAAAAATGTGAAAAATATTTTTCCGCGCAAAAATTTCTATTGCTAAGTATATTGATTTTATCATGTTTTATAGCATCTGCGAAAATTTCATGAAAATCCCAGCCGGTCCCATTTTCTTAACGTTTAAAGCTGATTTAGACGTATCCAGTAGCTGTCGACAGCCTCACTGTCACTCTTGCTAGGACACGCCCACAGCTGGAACCGGTCGTTTACATGAGTCCAGTTTGTCGCGAATGTGTGATTCTGATTAGGTGCGTACGAAAATGAATCTAAAAGGAAATCTATTAAGATAATGTCCGCGCTCTTATTACAGGAGCTTATAGATATGTTGGAGGAAGAAATATTAAATAAAAAAAGGTTAAGGGTCAGAAAATGGATCAACGATAGAAATATAACGGAAGGTTTTGCTTTGCAGCAACAACTAAAACTAGAAGTTCCCTCTGAGTACAGGTTGGCGTTACCACTTACGTCAGAAAATTTGCTGTTTTTTTTTATACGCATCACAACGCAGATTCCATAAACATTCGTGTTCTCTATAAAGTTGAACCAAGTTCAACGTTTCTGTTGTAATGACAATGGAACCATAAATGTCCTCCAACCATGTAATATTGATGAAATAAAATCAAAATTTCCAAAAGTTTTTGATAGAGATAGAACTAAACCCATCGAAGGATATACAGCGCAGCTGGTATTGAAAGAAAATTCTTCAATGATTTTTCATAGTCAATATCCTGTACCATACAAAATCAAAGATGAAGTAGAAAAGGAATTAAAGCTTATGGAAAAAGATGGTATCTTAGTACCTGTACAAAGAGCTGAAATGGTTAGTCCAATAGTATGTGTTCGGAAGAAAAGCGGAGGAACCCGCATATGTGGAGATTTCAAGAAAACTCTTAATCCCAATTTGAGAACAGATTACTACCCACTACCTACGTTGGATGAGATTTTTGACAAACTCAGAGGTGGGAGTATTTTTACTATTTTAGACTTAAGTAATGCTTATTTGCAGTTAAGAGTAGACAAAAAATCTCAAGAGTTATTAACGATTAATAGTCATTTAGGGTTAATGCAGTACACTAGATTACCTTATGGTGTGTCTAGTGCAGTGGCTATTTTCCAATCCACTATGGAAAAAGTTTTAAATAATCTTGAAGTAGGAATATACTTAGATGATATAATAATTTCTGGGAAAAATTATACCGAGTGCTTAAATAAAGTGAATAAAGTCTTGCAGAGATTAAATGACCATAACATTAAGGTTAATGAGGATAAATGTGTATTTTTTGAAGAAACTGTTTGTTTTCTAGGGTATGAAATTTCTAAAAACGGTATTCGCCCACAAAAAACTAAAGTAGAAGCTATCTGTAAGGCTCCCATTCCTACAGACATAACCCAGTTAAGGTCTTTCCTTGGGTTACTAAATTTTTATGCAAAATTTATTCCAATGTCATCCACTATTAATGCTCCACTTTATAAATTGTTAAAAAAGGAAGAACCCTTTATTTGGAATGAGAATTGTCAAAAAGCATTTGATGAAGCTAAAAATGCTATACTTAATTGTGTCACATTGGATCATTATGATCCTACATGTCAGATTGTTGTGGCAGCGGATGCAAGTAAATATGGACTAGGTGCTGTACTTAGTTGTGTTAAAAATAATGAAACTCGCCCTGTCATGTATGCCTCATGTACGTTAAGTTCTGCGGAAAGAAATTATGCTCAAGTGGAGAAGGAGGCCTTGGCCTTGGTTTTTGCAGTGAAAACTTTTCACAAATTTATTTATGGAACAAAATTTGTATTAATTACAGACCATTTGCCATTAAAAACAATATTTGGCCATAGAAATAGTATACCGACGTTGGCTCATGCCAGATTGCAACGTTGGGCTATCATATTATCTGCATATAACTATGAGGTAGTTTATAAAAAGGGTGTTGAATTAGCTAACGCTGATTGTCTCAGCCGACTACCCCTAAAAGCATCTTCGAATGTGGAGGAAGTACTATCATTTTCAGTTGAATCTGTTCTTCCTCTCACGGCTAAAGACATTTTATTGGAAACAAAGAGAGATCCAATACTCATAAAGGCAACTGAATTTACAAGGTTCGGCTGGCCTAATCACACCGATGATGATTCTTTAAAACCTTACTTTTATCGAAGGAATGAGTTGAGTCTTGGTAATGGTATCCTGACTTGGGGAAACCGTATTATTATTCCTTCTTCTCTAAGAACACCGGTACTAGAGCTATTACATGATCAGCATCCTGGAATTACCCGGATGAAACTTAAAGCTAGATCAGATATTTGGTGGCCTGGCATGGATAAAAATATAGAACAAATTGTGTCATTTTGTGAGCCATGTCAAGCATTTGCGCACCAACAAAAAGAAATAAAATTAATACCTCAAATAAAAATTGGGATCGAGTACACATAGATTTTCTCAAAAAAAAAAATGTAGATATTCTTTTAATTGTAGATTCTACTTCTAAATGGGTAGATGCCTACATTATGTCTTCAGGGACAAATGCGGTAAAAACAATTGAAAAATTAAGACACTCTTTTGCTATTTTTGGTCTTCCGTCTACCCTAGTATCTGATAACGGACCTCCTTATAATAGCGAGGAATTTCAAAAATTCTGTAGATCTAATGGAATTCAGTTAATTCACTCACCCCCTTATCACCCTCGTTCTAATGGATTAGTTGAGAAAATGGTCAGCACTATTAAACAAAATTTAAGAAAAAGTTTGTTTAAAACAAAAACTAGATTAACACTTCAGCATAGACTTGATAATTTTTTACTTAATTTTCGAAATACTCCTAGTACTGTTACACAAAAGTGTCCGGCTGATCTAATGTTTAAACAAAGTCCGAGAACTAAACTGTTGATGCTAAAACCAACAAATTTAAAGGATGAAATATCTGAAAATTATGAAAGAAGGTTATTGGAAAAGGAAAATAAGCATAGAAGAGAAATACCTTGTTTCATAGAGGGAGAGCTATTTATGATATATGTAGAAAAAGAAAAGAGATGGATTAAGGCTAAAGTTTTAAAAACTTTAAGTAGATGTACCTATTTAGTTTGGTGCCAAAATAAAGTTAAGTTCGTTCATGCTGACAACATGAAGAAAGACCTTACTGTTGATTCATATATTACCCCCGTGATTAATACATCATCTCCTAGTGTAGAAAGAGGTGTTGGAATCCCGATTATAAGGGAACAAGATCAAAATACCTCAGTTGATGAATCTATAGCTCCCAAAGAAATGGAAATTCCCCAGGCTTGTGAAATTTCCTCTCCTGTAATCCCTACTACTCTCAGTCCAACCTTGCGACGCTCTTCGAGAACTGTAAAACCACCCAGTAGGTTAAATTTGTAAGTTTTAGTTTTAAGATGTAGTTTTTATTTAAGAGGGAAGAAATGTTGTAATGACAATGGAACGCACCTAAGCGTCCGTTGGCAACATGGCTAGAAAAAGAGGTTAAGTAATGATGTCGGCACGCTAGTTTTTGGCGCGTGAGTTCTTGATGTTCACCTGTTATAAATGGTTAAATAAAGTGTTCGATCAGCGAGTTGTTTTACTAAATCTCTAGTGGGTTAAGATACAACAGTTTCTAATTCGCTTCATTTTCGGGTCGTTCTTTAAACGCCGCCACTGTTCACTCTATAAAGATGCGCCATGGACTGATTCGGGTATTTGGGGGTGCGCGGGTGAGGACTACTGTCGTCAAAAATAGACGGACTTTCTATTCGAGACAGCGCTGACGGACAGCGCTGTACTGTCACAAAAAAGTGTTTACATGGAGCCAACTACTCGACAGCGCTGACGGACAGTGAGACTGTCGACAGCTACTGGATACGTCTAAATCAGCTATTAACCAGAGATGTGCGTGTCAGTAGTTGTCAAAATTTGTAGGTTATTATGGATAAAAAGCGGCAAATTTAAAATTGAATTCTTTCAGATTTAAACGCCAGAGATTAAATAAAGTCAAACCTTTTTACTACTATACTATACAGAAGAAAGGAGTGCAGTATTTAATTTGCAGAACGTAGTACAGGTTCAATAGGTAGAAATTTTATTTTTACCTCATCCTTCAATGCTTATTTGTAGTTAAAATTTAAATTTTAATACATCTGATCGGCCTAATATAGTTTTTGTCTAGATTTAATCTTGTTTCCATGGTTTTTACTGTAATAAACCTGTTATTTTGACAGATAAGTCAGACTTTATTTATTCATAGCCGTATCGTATGTATTTTAATTGATTCGGAATTTTGTAATAATATATATTTCAAAATGGCTTCATTCTAAAAATATTATCAGTCCTCCTAAATCCTTGAAGGCAGAATTATTAGTAATTCAAATTCAAAATTCAAAAAATATATTATAGATGAGATGGCCAGAGAAAAACTAATTAAAATTCTCAGATTGCCTCCGTACCACTCAGAGTTAAATCCCATTGAACTGATCTGGTCACAATTACTAAAAGGTTATGTTTCTCAAAACAATAAAACATTTAAATTTCCTGATGTGCGAAATTTGTTTTTGAAGGCATTTTCAGATGTAAATAGAGAACATTGGGGAAAATGCATTGATCATGTTAAAAAGGTGGAAAATTCATTTAGAAAAGTATATCCACTATCAATGGATAATTTAATAGAACCTATAATAATAAACCTCAGACGACAAGACAATTATAGTGATACCAGTAGTTTTAGTGAAGACATTGACTTTTAAAGATAGTTCTTGAACTAACTTTTTTTTTAATATTTGAGTTTAGGTAAGTACTGAAGCGTTACTTTTAATGCCAAGAGATTAAAAACAGTTTAATCCCAACATATAATCCTCCTTGTTATTTATTGGTTAAATTTAATTCGTTCAATGTTAAAGTGTCAGATGCATAAGGTTTATTTTTATTTTTTGTAAATAATATAACTTCAAAATTTAATCTACGAAGTGGGTATATATATTTTATATGCTGTGACCTTATTTATATTATAGAAACTTATTTTGCAAAGTACGCCTATGGAATGTGACGTTATATCCTCTCTCCTTTATAGTATATTACTATAGAAACAAGTTGCCGTTGCTAACTTTTCAGTAGTAATACCCCTAGGGCCTTGATGATACCGAGATAATTTTGTCATAGAGAATGCTGAAAGCGTGTTGCTTGATAATGGCCCGAGGCCGAAGGCCGAGGGCTATTATCCTTAAGCAACACGCTTGAAGGATTCTCTATGACAAAATTTTGAGGATTTATCAAGGCCCGAGGGGTATTCGATAAGATAATTTTTTACTTTGTAGATTTAAACATTTTTAAACTAGTTGTCAGTTTGACGTTTAATTAATTTTTAATCAAAAACTTGACTTGCTGAAAACACCAAACTGAAAACACCACATGTAGGGTGTTATCGCTGTAATCCATAGCTGATTGGATGAAATTTGACACATGACTCTAAATTAAGTAATTTGATTGGTTACAATAGTTAGTAAAAAATTATCTTGTAAATATCTCGGAAGATCGAATTTTCACAGACATAAGACCTACATTTTTTGCCGATTTAGATAGGAATTAGTCTACCCTGAAAGTTTCATTGAATTCTGACGAGTGGATTTCGAGATCCTCTAGACACACAGCCACACACATACACACACACATACAAACCTTGCTCGTTTAATAGTATTTGATATGATTTCTTAAATTTCAGTGTCTTGTAAAAAATGTCAAGCAAGGTGGTACGAAATTAAAAATAAAGCTTCGACTGTGATCATTAATTTTATCTTGGAAGTTAATGGATCTGAATTACGACCTACACATAAAGTGTATTTTAAAACTTCTAATCTATTTTCACAAAAATATTAAATTCCAAAACGCAATATCATGAAATAACCCAATGAATATTAAAAATACACAAATTTTAAATACATTTTATCGGTTGACAAAGGCACAGAGAAACATTTATGTTTAGTTTTAAATATTAACAAATATTGGAATTATCGAGAATTAGAAAATCAAATAGCATAGCATGCGGCACGCATACCAAATGGGTTACATTGGACAAACAAATGTTTTACGGTCGCGTTATGTCAATATTTTAAAAAATTTCGGCAACTGCTACACATTAGTTGACACTCCCAATTAATAAAGTTGTTTGTCCGCTCGCAATGTTTTCTTTGTCTTCGATTCCATAAGTAAGTATACTCGATATGGGAAACTACAGTCTGTCAATAAACACGCAAAATGTTAACTCCTATATTACAGGGAAAAAGTTTGCCAAAATTAAGAAAAAAATGTAAATAATTTTTTTTCAGTTTATTACTAATTCCGGACTGTAATTTGGAGTACTGTTGAAATTATGAACAATTGCATTTTAATATTAGAAAGGGTATTACGTTTGTAAACCAGTAAGGAATTTTAATTTATTAGATTCGACATCCTAAGATCGGTTTCTGTCTTTCGACTTCATCAGTTAGGCTTTTCGAATCCAATAAATAAAATTCCAAACTCGTACAAGTCAATAGCTATAAGCTCTATTAACCTAGCAGTGAGGTCAATTGTCGCTTTTTTGTTACGCTAATCCCACTTTTGTCGCTTGTACCAGTTCCGAGAAAAACGCGTTCCTGCTAGGTTAATAGGGATAATTCGTTAATCGGCGGCAAGATCAAATCGGAGAGGTAGGATCAAATCGGACCTAGTAGGTCAATTGTCGCTTTTTTGTCGCTTTTTTGTTACGGTAATCCCACTTTTGTCGCTTGTACCAGTTCCGAGAAAAACGCGTTTTTCAAAAAAACCCTATTAACCTAGCAGTGACATAGCGGCAGAACCAAATCGGACCTAGTAGGTCAATTGTCGCTTTTTTGTTACGCTAATCCCACTTTTGTCGCTTGTACCAGTTCCGAGAAAAACGCGAAAATATATTATAATATAATATAATATATATATATATATATATATATATATATATATATATATATAATATAATAAAAATATATTCAAAAGTGGGACTAGCGTAACAAAAAAGCGACAATTGACCTACTCCGATTTGGTTCTGCCGCTATGTCACTGCTAGGTTAATAGGGTTTTTTTGGAAAACGCGTTTTTCTCGGAACTGGTACAAGCGACAAAAGTGGGACTAGCGTAACAAAAAAGCGACAAAAAATTGACCTACTAGGTCCGATTTGGTTCTGCCGCTATGTCACTGCTAGGTTAATAGGGTTTTTTTGAGAATCGAGTTTTTCTCGGAACTGGTACAAGCGACAAAAGTGGGATTAGCGTAACAAAAAAGTGACAAAAAAGCGACAATTGACCTACTAGGTCCGATTTGATTCTACCGGTCCGATTTGATCTTGCCACCGATTAACGAATTATCCCTATTAACCTAGCAGGAACGCGTTTTTCTCGGAACTGGTACAAGCGACAAAAGTGGGACTAGCGTAACAAAAAAGCGACAAAAAAGCGACAATTGACCTACTAGGTCCGATTTGGTTCTGCCGCTATGTCACTGCTAGGTTAATAGGGATTTTTTGAAAAACGCGTTTTTCTCGGAACTGGTACAAGCGACAAAAGTGGGATTAGCGTAACAAAAAAGCAACAAAAAAGCGACAATTGACCTACTAGGTCCGATTTGGTTCTGCCGCTATGTCACTGCTAGGTTAATAGGGTTTTTTTGAAAAACGCGTTTTTCTCGGAACTGGTACAAGCGACAAAAGTGGGATTAGCGTAACAAAAAAGCGACAAAAAAGCGACAATTGACCTACTAGGTCCGATTTGATCCTACCTGTCCGATTTGATCCTACCTGTCCGATTTGATCTTGCCGCCGATTAACGAATTATCCCTATTAACCTAGCAGGAACGCGTTTTTCTCGGAACTGGTACAAGCGACAAAAGTGGGATTAGCGTAACAAAAAAGCGACAAAAAAGCGACAATTGACCTACTAGGTCCGATTTGGTTCTGCCGCCATGTCACTGCTAGGTTAATAGAGCTATAGCTATATCCGCTATAGGATAACACTTTTAGATGTGCTACCATCTATGGTAAGAAGAGAGTATTGACATTAAATTTTGACTGAATCTAGTCAAGATGTCACTCTCTTCTTTTTTATCCCTTTCAGAGATTAATACAAAGTGAGTAAACCAGTAAGGAATTTTAATTTATTGATTCGACATCCTAAGACCGGTTTCGAAAAGCCTAACTGATGAAGTCGAAAGACAGAAACCGGTCTTAGGATGTCGAATCTAATAAATTAAAATTCCTTACTGGTTTACTCACTTTGTATTAATCTCTGAAAGGGATAAAAAAGAAGAGAGTGACATCTTGACTAGATTCAGTCAAAATTTAATGTCAATACTCTCTTCTTACCATAGATGGTAGCTCATCTAAAAATGTTATCCTATAGCGGATATAGCTATTGACTTGTACGAGTTTGGAATTTTATTTATTGGATTCGAAAATCCTAACTGATGAAGTCGAAAGACAGAAACCGGTCTTAGGATGTCGAATCTAATAAATTAAAATTCCTTACTGGTTTACTCACTTTGTATTAATCTCTGAAAGGGATAAAAAGAAGAGAGTGACATCTTGACTAGATTCAGTCAAAATTTAATGTCAATACTCTCTTCTTACCATAGATGGTAGCACATCTAAAAAAGGTATTACGTTTGTTATGCTATTTATTTATTTTCATTAGATCTATACACTTAACAGAATTCATTTCTGTATAGTTAATAGTGGCTTGTTCTTTTTTCTGGATAATGAAAACATTTAACTTAACAGAATGTCCAAAAGTGGTAAAAAAATTGTATCTCCCCAGAATCTGTTAAAATAGAAACAAGTTTCCAAAGGAAATTACTTAGTGCAATTTTATGATTGATTCAGTCAGATACCTCGGAAAATGCAGTTTTTGCTGCAATTTTGTATTTTATTTGTATTTCATATCTCATGTTTAAATTGTATTAACAAAAAATACAGGATGTAGAGAATGAAAAGATGAATATTTCTTGACCATCCCAAAAATGGGCTATTTGTTAATTTTTTAATAGCAACTCTAAAAGATACCATTTTTTGTATTTAAATAAAAGTTATTTTTTTTATAAATATATCATATGAGCAACCAAATCGAGTAGTAAGACCAAAAAGTGCATTTAAAATGAACAAAAAACGATTTTGTTTAAACGTGTCTTGTTTGATAGTTCAAGAGCATTCATTCCCATTTTACTGAATAGCACTTTTTAAAATACTCGGCCTATATTTTTAAAATATTTTTTATTTAAAAAAAATATTGCAATCGGTCAACTGAAATCCGTGATATCCAGATGTGTTTTCGTTTGGCTTGAAAAAACTATAATACGTTTTAAAACTGTTTTAGTCCTAAATTAAAGCTAAAAAGATTTTCTATCAATAAATTTAAATATATAAAAAAATAAGGCTTTTGCACATTCAAATCTAACTGGAAAGTTGATGTGTCATAATTTTACCTTATTGGCGCTCTAAAACGCCAAAGTTACTTTAGCGCTTGCCTATTTTCATTTACAATAGATAGAAGAAAGGTAGTCATTATTAAAGCTAAACGAAAAGTGAAGAAAAGAAATTTTAATATTAAAAAAAATGTGCTGCAGGATTCGAGTCCTGCCAAATTTCATATTTTTTAAATTCGGCGTTCTGAAGATATTTGAAAAAAATTGACCTGAAAAGCTCTAGCTTCGAAACCAAAGCTCTAAAAGCCCATGTTTATAGGAGCTTTTCACTCTATTTTTGCATGTTCTATAAACCCTAAAAATCTGTAACACGTATTCATTAACACCCAATATATCCATCGTCATCTTTTACCGATGCATGTTAAAAAGGTCTTATGCGAAAGCCTTTGTTTAAACTATGCGGATGTCGATACGGTCCTAATTTAACGGTGTATTACAAAGAAAAAATTCAAAAGGTCCAGAATTCATGTTTACGGTTAATCTATATAAGCGGAAATTAATCGTCGTTCTACCTACTTTGATAAATTTTGAAGTATTTTTTTAATGAAAATTTCACACCAACATTTTTTAACCAATAAGAAGCTTTCGTTTCAGCTCATTACTGTAGCAACCAAAAAACTTGGCGATAATATTTTCCTACCTTGGGCTATACCACAGCGATAGTATTTCTGTCAAGTGTCAAATTATAAAAATACACCAGTCTTACGAAAATGTCATGTTATAATTTTTTTCGCCTACCATGTCTGAAAATGAATCATATCAACCCTAAAAATCAGACCGAAAGTAATATTTCCGGGCCTTGGGCCGCAAAAATAAAAAAGAACACGATTTTCACCATCAACGCACCTTTGACTTTGACATTTCACATACATTTTCATTAAACGTCAGTGTAGAATCAAGAGAATTAAACTTTAAAATAAAAATACGTTCTGATTCTGAATAATTGTGATTATGTGAATTAGTGAAAATGAATAGTAATTCAGGCAGTGATGAAGAATCTACGAATACTCCACCAGATTTGTAAGAAGAAGGTAGTAATGTTTCTCTAAATTTGTTACTTAACAAGACAACGCGCAATGGTACGAAAAGTCCTATGAATTGTTTAACAACTGGAAATAATATATAATAAAATAAATTCGTACATTTTTATTACTTAAGTTGCTCATTAAATTCTGTCTGTATTTATAAAATTAAAGATTTTTGATATTTTTCCTATTTTTTGTTTTTTTTTGGTAGGCGAAAAACAGTTGTGTCACACATACAGAACACGCATCGCTCGCTCATGCAGCTAATAGCCTCGGGCTGCTAAAGCTCATTTTCTGCCCTTGTGACACAATATACTATTTTTATTACTTTGGTGTGAAATTTTCTTACCGAATCTCCCACGATCTTGAATTACTATCTGGAAATATCTCCTCAAGCATGAATGAAAATTCCACACCTAACATTTTCGACCAATTAAAAGCGTTTATTTTGTATCGTTACCATAGCAACTAAAAAAATTTCCGGATATTTTTGTCTCCTCCTTGGGGGAAGGAACATGAAATTACACTGGAAATTTTTTGACGTTTATAGGTAAAGTGACATTTACATTTAACTTCAGATTATGTCTAATCCTTTTGAATTAATATGTTTATATTTATTTTCTTAAATTGTCCTCTAGGTATACTTTTTCTCTCTTTTTGTATTGACTTTTCCAATATCATGTATATGATCTTAATGGAATAAAAGATTATTATTATTATTATTATTATTTTTTTTTTTTTTTTTTTACTTCTGTGTCAACGGCATCGACTACTATGGCCATTAGCCTCGTGTTCTGTGTAGGCTTTGTTTCTGTTTCCCAGCGCCACTTTAGGAACAGCACTGTTAATTAGAACCCAACAGTGAATGGTCGAGTGAGGAATCACACCTGGTATATGAAATATGAAAATCAATTTCTAAATTTTTAATTAATTAAAAATCAGAAAAAGATTTCTGCCTTTGGTGTGATTCGAACCCACAACCCTTGGATTATGAGTCCAGTGCTCTACCGCTGAGCTACCCACCCCCTATATTATTATTATTATTATTATTTTTTTTTTTTACTTCTGTGTCAACGACATCGACTACTATGGCCATTAGCCTCGTGTTCTGTGTAGGCTTTGTTTCTGTTTCCCAGCGCCACTTTAGGAACAGCACTGTTAATTAGAACCCAACAGTGAATGGTCGAGTGAGGAATCACACCTGGTATATGAAATATGAAAATCAATTTCTAAATTTTTAATTAATTAAAAATCAGAAAAAGATTTCTGCCTTTGGTGTGATTCGAACCCACAACCCTTGGATTATGAGTCCAGTGCTCTACCGCTGAGCTACCCACCCCCTATATTATTATTATTATTATTATTTTTACTTCTGTGTCAACGACATCGACTACTATGGCCATTAGCCTCGTGTTCTGTGTAGGCTTTGTTACTGTTTCCCAGCGCCACTTTACGAACAGCACTGTTAATTAGAACCCAACAGTGAATGGTCGAGTGGGGAATCACACCTGGTATATGAAAATGAATTTCTAAATTTTTAATTATTATTATTATTATGATTATTATTATTATTATTATTATTATTATTATTATTATTATGATTATTATTATTATTATTATTATTATTATTATTATTATTATTATTATTAATTAACATACATTTTTTAATAATATTTCTAGCTTCAAATAAAAACAGAAATTTTTTCGAGAACACGAATATTTTGTAAATTATCCGGAGACGACTAATAATTGAAGCTCTAGTGAAACTTTTTCAAAAATTACGAGGGTGGTCTCATCGTACCACACGGTATAAAAGTATAATGTTTAGAATATTAAGACATCAACTAACAGAAAAAATAATTACTTTTTAATAGAAGATTATATCTCGAATACAAAAAAAGAACGGTTGATTAATTCTAGATAAAACACTTTTTTTGGCAGCCGTCACTATTTCGTGCTCTACTTCTTTAAGCTGAGTGGATACAATTATGATTTTGTGAACGTTTACCAGAAAGAAATTTGGCAAACTTATTAAACCATAGAAATCGAACGGGCATTGAAATGAAGTAAGTGCTTAAAGTAGTTCTGCAATTTTTTACCTTAAATCATTAAAAAAATGTAATGAATGTGGGAAAACGGTAATAGAAAGAAACTCTCGAAAAAAATTAAGAGTTCCAAAAATTTTCTACATTAAATACATAAAATTTCGTACCACTGTAATAAGGCAATAAATCGATTTTTTTAGTTGAACAAGATATTATTAAATAAGATATCATTACCATCTTGTAAGTAACAAAGGATCAGTCGAAAATTATAAATTACAAAGCATTAAATGAAACACATAAACGACTATAAAGCTATAAAATGCTCAGTAATGTGTTTAAGAAGTCAATATCATGGTCAAATAAAGTGTCTAGTGCTATAAGAAGACAATTATCAAGCAGAGAAGAAAAATAAAATTAACATATTTATGATCTTTGTCTAAGCTGATTGTAACATATATTAAAGTTTGTTGAGGAAGTAACATCGGGAAGTATTTGACAATAATTTTTTATAAGATTATTACTTTCTTCCAAATTTAATATCAAATTTCTTTTGAGATCGTGGTCGAAGTTTTTATGTATTGCTAAAAATCAATTATGTGACTGACAGTCTTATGCACTGACTAAAAGTTATATGTATAAGATAGGGGTCTTGTGTTATAGGGAAATGCACTTCAAGCTCACACAGATTTCCTCACTTGTTCTCTCAAAAATGGCCCAAACATTTCTTTTCGGTAAGTTTGACATTGCCAATCGTTTCTTATACAAAATTCATTCTGCGTAAACCAAATTTTAATTTTTTTTGTAGATTCTAGGTCCTATAATACTAATTCTTTATTCTTTGGATCTTTTACAGATATAGAATACGTCAAAAAAATACAAAAAAAGATATAGAAAATACATAAAAATGGAAATAGAAACACATTAAAATATTATGTTATATTATTTATTTATTTAACTATTTATTTATTTGTTACATCCTAAGAAACTCACTTTTTCCCTAAAAAATGCCCAAAGATTTTTTTTCGTTAATTTTGACATTGCCAATCGTTTCTTAGACAAAATTCATTCGGCGTAATCCAAATTTTAATTTTTTTGAATTTTATTTGTGGATTCTAGGCCCATTTATATCCTAAAAAAATCTGTTGTGTCCCCACAAGACTTTCCCGGCAGTTATAAAATAAAAATTAAAAAAATTAATTTGGTGTTCCAAATCAAATATTTCAGATATATCAGATATTTGGTATCAAAAAAAATTCGTTTCGACAAAAATGACATTTGAAATGTTATGAAAGGAAGAACATTTCAGATGTCAAAAAAAAGTAAAACAATTTTTTAGGGTCGGAATTTTGTTTACTTTTTCTTTGACATGTCAAATGTCATTTGGATTTTAAATTTTAATTTTTTTTCCATTGCTTAGTTTTAAAATTAAGGAATGAAAATTTCAACCAAAAACAAACGGAATGATTCCGCGATGATCCGATACACATACCTTTCAGCTCAATCGGATCAAGTGTTTGGACGCTACGGTTTGCGATTTTTTAGTTTAAAAAAAAATTTTTTTAGGTTAGGTTCAAAATTAAGGAATGAAAATTTTAAGATGTATTTACAAGCCAGTGAGGCACCAAATCATCATATAAAGTCTTATATTTTTTTCGCGATGTACATAGGGCTCCTGCGCCCCCTGGTGGGGCGATTTCAACCAAAAACAAACATTCCGCGATGATCCGATACCCACATACCAAATTTCAGCTCAATCGGATAAAGCGTGCGGACGCTATCGTGGAAGAATACAGACACACAGACAGACGGACAGACTTCCATCTGGAAATCTTAGCGCGTTCACAATACTTTCCCTTTGGCGAGGGACCGGGAAAGTAAAAACTCAATTTTTCGCTCAAAAATGGCCCAAACATTTTTTCGGTAATTTTGACATTACCAATCGTTTCTTAGACAAAATTCATTCAGCGTAATCCAAATTTCAATTTTTTTGAATTTTTTTTGTAGATTCTGGGCCCATTTATATCCTAAAAAACTCACTTTTTCGCTCAAAAATGGCCCAAACATTTTTTTTCGGTAATTTTGATATTGCCAATCGTTTCCTATACAAAATTCATTCTGCGTAAGCCAAATTTTAATTTTTTTGAATTTTTTTTGTAGATTCTAGGTCCATTTATATCAACAAACCCAAAATATTAAACTTTTATATATATAACCCTAACAGCCGACGACGTTGCCCCCCCCCCCCCCAAATCTCTGGGCTGGAGCCGCCCTTGGTTATGAAGAGATTTAAAAAAAATTACTCGCATGAGGTAAAGAAGGTAAGCTAAATTAGTCAAAGTATGAGAGAACACATTATGCTTGGGCTTTTGTACTCCTACTTTTGATTTAGTTGCCACCATACTTTTGGAAAGCTATCAATGCAAAAAACTTTAGTGCATTCATTCAAAAAACTTGTTTCTGAGGTGTACCAAGATGTATAAAATTCTGGGTTCGGTAAATAGTTTGGTAGGATGAAAAAATATATAAATAATTAAAAGGGTAAATATTTTAAACAAAAACAAACAGTTTGTTTCCGAGTGAACCTCGTATTAATAAGCTTCCGTGGGAACCATTAATTCTTTTTCTTCTTACAGAAGATTAATTTGACGAACAAAACGCTTTTGAATAGCGCGGTACCTACAAAAAATATTTACGTTGTATTAATGTTTCGATGTCAACTTGTTGACTCCATTTCACTTTTCCTTTGAGAAAACACCACCAAAATTTAGAGAGCCGTTTTGATTTGTTTTACCATTGCTTCGACTAAAGTAAAAAATCAATATTTGGCAATCCATTAACACTTACAATGCGTAAATAATGAAACTACCGTTGCTTTCGATGAGATTTTGACGTCCTATATTGGACCAACACCTTTTCATTGAAGAAGTCCAATGATGGCCACAACGTTACTGTCAATATTGACTGTTTTTCTTTATTTAAATACACTCGACTGAAAAAAATTGCTACATAGTTCGTTTTCGGCGAGCAAAATTATCAACAAATCTCGAAGCTTCAACAGCGCCGTAAAATAAATGCGTTCTTTTGACAGCTTCAAATAATTTTATAAGAGAAGGTTGTAAAGCAAGATGGCCCAAGTCTAACTTCAATTTACAATCGACTTAGATGAGTTTCAAATCATATGAGAAACCTTTATCTCGAATTTCAGTAACTTCATCAATTTTTAGTTCATCCAATTTTTCCGCTCTGTATATTTTGTATACAGTAGCAGCAGCACACCATTAAGAAGCACAGCTTGAGCGAGGTCGTCCGTAAAGGGGAAAAATCGTGATTTTTCCGCTTGAGAGGAGGCCATGCCCAAACACTCCTCATACCCCCCCGGAATCTTTCAGTTCCGGGCCTTCTTACATTTATCCCGCTGAAGGCAGTTATAGGGATATTTGCTAACATTCTATGTTTTAGGGGTAGCGTGATGCGCTTTTCTCCCCAGTATACAGTAGGGGACCTAACACAGTTCCTTGTAGTACACACTGTAAGTAACAATACGAGTTTCGCTAACAACACCATCTATGTTCACCTGTTGTTGACTTCCAACCAGGAATCTTTAAAAATTTTAAATAAAAAAAGAAGAAAATAACAAATATGTGGGAGAGAAAAATATTAACAATATTTGTAAGTAAAAAAATAGAAGAATTGTGGTTGAGGAATAATCTATGAGGTCTATACGACGAACCTGTAGTAAGTAACGCAGCAACATGGCAAGCCTGAGATAGTTAGGACTCCTAGAAAGGATACCGATAGTAAATAATCAAAATAATTTTCTAATTAGTTTATATTTAGCTTTTTCAATTTTTCTATTTCCGTTATCATATTAAAGTTCTTCTTTTTATATGATCAATCAAGAGAGACATTTATTCTTATAATCTGACGAATACGAGTACTCACCGATGATATTTAAAATTTCTCAGTTGACTAAAACATTTTCCGCACTCTTCACATTTAAATCGTTTTTCCTTATCACGGTTTCGTTCTAATTCACAATTATCCCTTTTTAGGCGAGTTTTCCCCACATATATGCACTCATTGACATTAGATTCCTCTTTAAAATTGTCACAATCGTCCCCTGGCGTTGAATTATTTAGAGTTCGATTAGAATTTTCGGGTACAGGAATTTTAGTTAAATCGAGACTTTCGTTTTTCTGAATATTTTCCCTATGGCTAGTCATCCAATTTTTCATATTTGGTAACCTTTCATTTTCTGACATGTCCGATTTATCCCTATCTACGGCTACATCTTCTAACAATCTAGATATCGTGGTGTTATCATTAGTAGTTTTTGAAGTTTCATTTATTCTCTTCAAAAAATTACCCGTTGAGTTAGTTTTTTCTAATAAATGTTGATCGAATGTATTTCTATTTTGGTGATATCTTGAGAAAATTGGTGGTTGAAAGTTGTTGTTTGAATCATTTTCGTAAAGTTTGCTCTGTTGGATAGATGACTGTATCTGCAAATAAAAAAAATATATTCTTTCATAGTATAGCTACCTATGGCATTATTGCATGGGGAAAAGCATTTAATTTACAGCTTCTCCAAGGGCTACAAAACAGATTATTAAAAAATTGTAAATAGGAATCAAACTGTAGATAATGTAATTGTCCCTAATTTAAAACAATCTTTTGGTTCTGAATCTATGTCGTATTACTATGAGGAACTAAAAGACAAGTATGAGGCTTCTAACAGTATAACAAGAAATAAATCAATTCAAATCCCAAAAAGCCACAAAACAGTTACTAACAAGATTAGTTACCGCCAAAATTAAAAAATATACCAAAACATATAAATAGAAAACATAAGCTGAAAAAATGGGTCAGATCGAATTTGTGAATATAAAAAATAATTATAAATTCAAATCAAATTAGGTATTTATAAAAGTTAAGAGATAAGTGAATAATTGTACAAAAGTTAATAAGTCTAAATTCAATTAATATATAATTGAAGAAAATAAATTCTCCATATCTCAAATGTGGCCCTATTTTTTCAAAATAAATATTGAAAAATTCGAAAAATCTCAAAGCCGGTACCAACAAATAATATATAATAAAACTATAATGTAAATGCAATCACGTCCAAATCGAAAACAACTAATCCTGGGACAAAAGCCCCCACTTATCGACGTTGTCTAGTTCCTACTGATGAGGCACAAAAATGCCGAAACCGGTTTCTGAATGACAAACTCCTCAAAAAAAAAAACAAAAAAAAATCAAAGTGTTGGTTTGGTTAATGGCCTTCCAACTCGCGTCTAAATCGTTTTAATTCAACGCCTGGGGTGTGGGCTTTTGTCCCAGGAGTAGTTGTTTTCGATTTGAACTTGATTGCATTTACAATATAATTTTATTATATTATTTGTTGGTACCGACTTTAAGATTTTTCGAATTTTTCGATATTTATTTTTAATATACAGGGTGTCCCGTTGGAAAACGGAAATATTTTAAAGGTAGGTAGAGGTCACAAAGGCGGTTCTAAATAACCTATATATAATGGATCTCTTGGCTTCCATAACCGAGTTACAGGGTGTTTTATCAATTATGCATAATTATTCATTTGGCCAGAACTTTTGAATCACTTAGTATATCTTTTCCATTTTTGGCATACAGATTACACTTCTTACGAATAATGTACTGAAATATTGAGAGATATGAAAACCCAGGTTCGGCTTTAGGAAAAATTGAAACATATTAAAAATATCAAAACAACACCCTGTAAATCACAATTTTAATATTTCCATTTTAGATTTGAATAGAGGGGAAATAACTGAATTGAAACAAGTTGTTGTTTTTATCCCGCCACCGATTTGAATTGGAAAATTTTGAAAGTGAAAGTAAAATGTTCATTTAATTTAGAAAAAACATATTATGAAACTCATTTTTTCTTTAACAATTTTAAAAATTCACTTCGCGTCATTTACCTATTTCTTGTTTAT
Organism: Crepidodera aurea; assembly: GCA_949320105.2. Lineage (NCBI taxonomy): Eukaryota > Metazoa > Arthropoda > Insecta > Coleoptera > Chrysomelidae > Crepidodera > Crepidodera aurea. Next base: position 64,972,412 of record OX439472.1, on the reverse strand, counting down.
TTGGCCTAAAATAATTTTACACTGTACTGGTGTACCTGCAGGCCTGTACTTAGGGGAATATATTCAAATAGGTATTTATTTTTTAAACGCCCAGTATAAAGTAAAGCGGGACAATAAACGCTTATAGTAAGTAACAAACATTTATTAATAATTAAGAAAATTGCTCAAAATGTACACTATATTGTTTTATTCACTTGCACGTTTAATGATGTCCCTTATTGATTTCCTTATAATAAATGGATCGTTTCTCAATTCCTCGCATGCTTTCTCAATTCTTTGAAGCAGTTCTTCTCTATTGTTTATTTGTTTAGAATACACCTTGGATTTCAGGTATCCCTATACAGCATAATCCACTGTGCTAAAATAAAATTATACGAGGCGATCGAAAAGTAATCAATTTAATATTTTGTTTAAAGTACGGATCTGCAATATTACTTAAAATGGTGTTAAAACGGACAAATAATAAAATGTCGAAAATAAATTCATTTTGAATATTAAACGATAAAAAAATAATTTCTCTTTTTTTTTCTCTAAAATTTTACTTTCAATTAAAAAAAGAGACGTGCAAGAAAGTGCATAAAACAAAATAGTGGACATTTTGAGCAATTTCGTTAATTATTAATACTTTATACTGGGCGTTTAAAAAATAAATACCTAATTGAATTTTTTCCCCTAAGTACGGGCCTGCAGGTACACCAGTACATTGTAAAATTATTTTAAGCCAAATAAACAAGAAATAGGTAAACGACGCGAAGTGAATTTTTGAAATTGTTAAAGAAAAAATGAGTTTCATAATATGTTTTTTCCAAATTTTACTTTCAGTTTCAAAATTTTCCAATTCGAATCGGTGGCGGGATAAAAACAACAACTTGGTTCATATCTAAAATGGAAATATTAAAATTGTGTTATACAGGGTGTTGTTTTGATATTTTTAATATATTTCAATTTTTCCTAAAGCCGAACCTGGATTTTCATATCTCTCAATATTTCAGTACATTATTCGTGAGAAGTGTAATCAGTATGCCAAAAATGGAGAAGATATACTAAGTGATTCAAAAGTTCTGGCCAAATGAATAATTATGCATAATTGATAAAACACCCTGTAACTCGGTTATGGAAGCCAAGAGACCCATTATATATGGGTTATTTAGAATCGCCTTTGTGACCTTTACCTACCTTTGAAATATTTCCGTTTACCAATGGGACACCCTGTATAATTATTTGGAATAAAATTAGGAGATAAATGTCCACTATTATCTTTCTGTTATTATCAATCACATATGTATAAAACTGTTATTTTATTTATTTGTAAATGTAAATAAGTGTTGTTAATTCCAGCCTGCATGCAGGTAACACTTTTAACTTTGTAGGAATTCTTTGTAATTACTTTTCTGGTCAATAAATAAATAAATAAATAAATAAAACTAATGGTAAAAATCGTGTCATTTTTACCATTAGTTTTCATATTCAATAACACAAATCAAATTCAGTTTCGGTCAAAATGATTGAGACTCGTGTACTTATGTCAAATAATTTAAATACCCCGTTATTACCAGGAACAATTCGAGTGGACCATTTGTAATTAGATACGGCTTGATAATTCCATCGAATTACCTTTCCTACAATTTATTGCTTAAAACTCGATCATGAATTATCCCGCAGACAGAAATTATTAATGCAATGGTGTAACCAATTTGGTAAATATACAGATCTTGCTGATAATAAAATCATTTATTTTATTATTATTCAAAAAACCAGATGGAGACTCCGGTATTGAAAAGAAAAATACAGAAAACATAACAGAGGTCACCAAATATGCATTGACTACCAATTCCTGCGATTAACAGGTTCAAAATAAAGTGTTAAATTTCTCGTTTAGTTGTTTTTTTAACATAAAATTTACATCGGTTTGGTGGGAATTTTAAAGTAAATGCATATGTCACATCTTCACACATCGGTGTGCAAATGAGGTTTTGTAACGGACTGTACCTACTGTTTTTAATTGCATTAAAAACTAAAAAGTAAAACTTCTATAACTAAAATTTCATTTTCGAGATATTTAGTGTTTATTTCAAATGCAGAATAATTTTAGTGTTTCTTCTCTGTTCAAGTATTTTTTTAACGCACTAAGAAGCCAATGCAACTTTGACTTGCTGAATTAACATTTCTTTTAAGTCAATTTCCTACTCCTAGTCTTTTGGGGGATTTTAACTTCCACAATACAATGTGGAGGTTTGAAAAAACTATAGCAAAGGTCAAATTGTTGCAATACTGATACGTATTTACCAAATTCTAAAATCTCCAGTACCTATTTTAATTTATTCTCAGGAAGTTTTTTCCTTATAGACCTTAGTATCTGCTATTCGAAAACTTTACCCTTCTTTACTTGGACGGCTTTAGATGACAATTATTTTCGATATCATTAATAAAGAATCTGGAGAGTTTAAAAATAGTAAATATCTCAAGAAAAACGTCGCAATTGCCGCATTCATACAGAAGCTGCCCAGGTACAAACATTTTTTTATATCAAATAAGAACTGGATATTTTATACCAGATACCAGATATGCAAAAAAATTTATTTTAAGAAGAGCTCAAACTTAAAACGTTAAAATATAAGTTTTGCTTTAATTACCACTAAATTTCTTACCAAATATTCGGTGTTTTCTAAAATATCATCCCTTGGATCACCGAAGACAGTCTCCACCCTAGGTCTCCAAGGACTAGGAAGAACCCAACTATTTGTTTTTCTAATACTCTTCAACTTATCTAAAGATCGAACTTTATTTATAGGAATTAATGCGGGCATCTTTTTAAATGTCTTTTTACTAGGAAATTCTCTAATATTAGGTTCTCTTTGAACTATACAATTTGATTTTTCTTTAATTACTCGTTCTTTATCTGTTTTGTCTTCAGTATTGTGAATGATTTGTTTTAAATGCAAATCGAAATCTAATTGTATTTGTAAAATCTTTGCTACACCTAAAAAACTTTGCATGCTGCTGTTAGAGTAAACTATAACGTTTCCCGTGTAAACATAGTCGAGGATTAGCGACATTGTATGACTTGATATGTCAGGCAGAATGACGACGGTAGGGTCTATTGGGTTTTCTAGGAAGAGGTCCTGAAACAAAAGAAATAAATATGAATGATAGTCTTTTAAATTTATTGTTTATATAAGATAAATATTGTTTGACAATACTAAAGTCAATTTTCACAAATTAGTATGAGTAGTAAAATTATTTGGCCTAACTCTTCTAAATCATTTGGCTTGCGCAGAACTGATGAAGAAATGATTTCTTGAAGACTAAATTTTCTTGATTGGTTTTTAATTTGCAAGGTGTTAAAATCAGAATTTGCATTTTTAAACTTGGGACAACATTTTAAAATTTGGGAAAAAATATTTTTCCTACGACCACCTATGAAAATGGCAATTTCCGAATTGTTTTGACACTTCGAAAGTGACAAATATCATACGAGTCCAGTTAAGTTAAAAAGAAGAAATATATCACACAGTCGTGTGATATATTTTACTTTCGCGCACGACATCTGTCAAAGTGTTGTCAATCGTTATGAATAATTAGTAGTGAAAATGGAAAGGGATGAATTTTTGATCAAATTTACTCCACCAGAAATATCTGCGGCGGTTAAAATTACCAGCTTAAAGCCGCTGACCCAAAAATCAAAAGAAAGGTAGGTACTCCTATTCATACAACTAATTCATGGACGGAAGAAATATAAAAGGCATTAAAGCTTCTTTTTCTGAATTTATATTAAGTTAATAAATATATTAGAATTTTCTTAAAAGCACAATAACAGATTATTTTTAAAATTTTATTTTAAATCCTAAAATTCCTAATATACCCAATGATTAATATTAAAAAAAAAACAAAATTAGAATATTAAAAATGTTGGGGTCGTAGGAAAAATAGTGTACATAACTCGTTGGAAAGTGCATTTCTTGCACTCGTTACGTTTCCGCACTCGCCGCTAAGCGGCTCCTGTTAAACGCTACTCGTGCGTAATTGGTCACTTTCCACACTTGTTACGTAATATACTATAGAATAATTATAATTAATTCACTTTTTATATAAACAATATATTATAGAACACCTTGTATATACACTCTTGGATCGCAAACTACTTTCCAGTGCTGCTCCCAAGCATTTAAGACTATTTCTCTTTACAAACTGGTGTAAAAATATTGATCCAAAAGCTGTCAACTTAACTGTTTAATCCAGGCAATAAATCTTAAGTTGAAACTAAAGAAAGCATCTAATCATGGAATATGGCTTGTAAATGAAATGAAATCATCATTTATAAACGGTAGATATTTCGCATTTCAAGAAATCTCCAAGTGAAGTGCGGACAAGAATTATTTATAGTTACCCATCAACAAGTAAAATATATCGTACCTCCTGCGGTGCTAAAGGTACACATATTATTTCGAATAGGGTAATAAATTGAAACAGCAAAGTTAAAGGTAAGAGTTGCGAATATGTCAACTGCACTTACAAATTAATATTAAATGAATTAATGCTTAATATAATAACGAAACAATTGCGAAAATATTACTCAAATAGATAGATAGATACAGTGCGGATCATAAGTGTTACCCCCCCTATCTAACTCGTTACTGGACTCTTGTTAGGAAAATCGCCGATTTCTACAATGTACATTTTTGTATGAATAGTTTACCCCTAATTTCATCTCTTACTGGAGGGGAGCAACCCTTTCGAAAAAATTTAATAGCATGGGGTGGTGAGTGATAGCTCATTTGAAAGGGGGTTTTATTCTCAACCGTGCTTTTTTTAATTTTTTATTTTTTTTTTATTTTTTTTATTTTTTTTATTTTTTTTTATTATTTTTACTTTATTTTTTACTATTATTTTTATTTTATTTTTTTTTTTTGCAAAACGTCAAAGCTGAAACTAAAAATAGACTTTATTTTTGCCAGGAGGTCAACGGGAAACATTTTGAACTGTAATTGTAGTTTAGTTGCCTTCCTGTTTGTGGTGTTTTGCTATTTTTAAACATTAATAACTCATCATGTAATAAAGCAAATTTAAAAATTTTTGCACGGTTGAATGGAGAATAAAAGCTCCTTTCAAATGAGCTATCACTCACCACCCCATGCTATTTAAATTTTTCGAAAGGGTTGCTCCCCTCCAGTAAGGGATGAAATTAGGGGTAAACTATTCATACAAAAATGTACATAGTAGAAATCAAGAGTCGACCTGTCTCGGCGATTTTCCTAACAAGAGTCCAGTAACGAGTTAGATAGGGGGGGTAACACTTATGATCCGCACTGTATATATTTATTAATTAGGAATCATAATATACATATAAAACTAGACACATTTCCAGTACAAAATAATATAGACAAAATAATATACATTAAAAACATCAAGTAATGGAATTAGTAAAATCTTAGTTAAATTGAATATTTTTAATAAAATCCGTAAGTTTCATTTTAAAACAGTTTATTGTGGTTGATTCGCGTATAGATAAAGGGAGATCATTGAATTTTTTGAAACCTTTAAAGAATAAAGAATTCATTGTTTTTTGATATGTAGTTCTTACAATGTAGATGTTATTTGTACATCTTATATTATAATTATGGATACTATTGTTGAACGTAATATATTGTTGGAAGTATTCTGGTACCATATGATTTACTATTTTAAATACTAAAATCATTGTAAAATAGTACATTCTTTTCTCTACTGGAATTGCGCAATAATCAAAATGTGGCTGAATTATGGTTTTATATACAGTAATTTTGGTTTCAGTTGCTAAGGTTTGGGAAATGCTACTAAAGAAATACAGTTTTTTAGATATTTTTTTATAAATACAGTTAAAGCGGCTATCGAAATTTAAGTAATTGTCTAGTTGAAATCCCAAATATTTCATATTAGAAACAACTTCAATGTGTTCATTATTAATGTTCAAATTTATGTTTTTAACGTCGATACTACTATATTTGAACTTCTTTGTGAAGACTATTGCTTTAGTTTTTCTTACATTTAATTTTAGCTTATTTATGTTCAAGTATTTATTCACCGATGATAATGAGGCATTCATTTCCTCAATGGCTTTATCCAGATTAGCATCACTACAAGTTATTAAAGTATCATCGGCAAAAAGATTAATGAATTCACAATCAACAAAGAGTTCAATATCATTAATATATAAAATAAAAATACAAAGAAGAGGACCCAATACACTCCCCTGAGGAATCCCGGTATCATTATTTATGTCACAGGATGTTTGGTCAGCAAAACGGACGTTCTGCTTGTATTTTTTAAATAGTTACTAAACCACTCCAATACACTACCCCCAATACCGTATTGTTTCAATATATAGTTACGAGATCACACGATCACTTTAAAACTGCTTGACAAGGAAATTTAAAAGATATATACCTACTGGAGAAGGACTGAAGGAGAAGGAGAAGGACTGAAAATAATGATAGTACTTTATATAACTTTTTTCCCTTTTATTATCGAATTATAAGACTCTAAAGTTAGAAATTTTAATAATATACATTTACCTTTTTATTAATAACCGTGATGTAAGAAAAATCAAACGAATACTTTTTATAGCAGCTTCATTCGACATTAAGAATTAACAATAAGAAAACAACCGTAAAAAACATAAAAATACGTAGGATAAATCGAGGGATTAAATTTAGCGTTGAAAAATTTACAAGCATTTTTAGTTTGGGTAATAGATGCATGATTTTGTGTCCCCATATCTTTGAAGGAAATATCATTTTCTGCTATGTACGTTTCTATCAAATAATCGGCACATTTATTGAGAAGTTTACTTTCTGGTATAATACTCATAATTAAAGACTTCTTGAGGATTTAAAGAAGTGACCAAATTTTTCGGAAGCAATTGGAAGTGCGATCGACTTGTGAAAAAGTACTTTTTGTCTTCTCCATTTGGGATCGTTTTTTCGCAATTTCTTTCTTCAAATGCACCAATAGGTCCATATAATATTTGCTATAATTTTTCCAATCTCAGTTGAATATTTATAGCTTCAGCTTAATATATAGGGTTAGTTCAAACAGTACATGGTGTAATAACGAATATAAGACGAGAAAGGAAAGTTAAATAAATATTATTCCCTATATAAATAAAACAGTAGACCAGATTGAGTCGAACTGTTCTCTTGCGTGGAAACCACACTGACCGCCTGTTACCATAAATTAACGTACATCATTTTTATGGCTTTTTGTCGTTATTTATGTACTGTGCATAATTTTTGTTAGACCTGTAAATAATTTTAAAATAATGTTTAAGGCTAACTACAATTTCTATAATCATATCAAACTTTGACACACTAATTTTTTGTCCAGTTCTTTTAAGGTAATGAGAAATAGAAAGGGTAGTAAATGTAGAAATTAGGATTCCCACAATGGAAGCGAGAAAATTTTCCCTGACTTTTTCAGGTTTTTCCTGACCATGCACAAACTTTTTCAGAACAAGAATCCACCATGTATAGAGTAATATGAATAAGTAAATGAAAAACTCGTGTTTATATAAATGAAAATAATGGCATATAATGACACAAAATGATAAAGAAAACTGATGTGTGATTTACATTTAACAGTGTGCATATTTGTGGATGTGATAAATTGTACCAAGATATCTTTGAATTCACAAATGAAATGTAAAAAGAAAAAACCCATTCATGTATTTTTTATGTATCAGACAAGAAAAAAATACAAAGGGAAACCGAAAGTAGAAGTAAACATCGAGAAACAGGGGAACAGGTCTGGCTTAATTTGTTTTTGATCTGAAATCAACTGATGTGGAATTCTATGCAGCCAGTTGGTTTTCCATATACACTGGTTGAATTCCCTGACTTCTGCTGAAAAATGCAAAATTCCCTGACTTTGTCAACACTTTTTGAATTTACTGACTTTTCCCTGTTTTCCAGGTCTGTGGGAACCCTGAAAAATGTTATGTATTTGTATTATTTTTCTAAAATGTTCAACAGAACTCTCAAAATTTTTATGACGGCCGCCACATTCGTTTTTGATGATAGGATAAACTTGCCGAGTGCAACTAACATGATACTTGAGGTTATAGATAAAAATATGGGGGAACTGTTGATATTCGCATTTGCGTTTATGTTTATAGGTTTCGTTATGGAACTTGATGTGGATAAATTACTGTGGCCGAAGAGTCCGACCATTATTCATACTTTTTTTGGTTCAATTAATATGAATTGATATTACGTTACATTAAAATAAATTTATGTTAAATTGTTATTAAATGCCACTGATTAAAAATTATATGTTTATGAGAGTTGTATCAAGTTTTTATTAAATTGTTTTAAAACAGGTCCGTAAATAATGTCAACCTAGTTCAATTGGAAAAGATTTGAACTGCCTCAAAGCAAAATCTTTGCCGGTATTTTCTTTTTTTTTTTTATTTAACTTGTTAGTGTGTGAAATTTTTTTTAGGACATTTCCCTACTATAGGAGTTTTCTTCCTTTTCATGGTAGAGTGCCCTGATTGCAATTACTAACCTATTTCCTATAGGTGTTCTGTGCATGCTGGTGTTGGTGTTGGTGTTGGTTGGGACCTGGGGACAGGTTCTGTTCCCAGTGTAGTCTAAGAATCGACAATTTTGCTAACTATATTCATATTCACTTAATAATAGACTAAACACTTAAGTTACCAGTCAGTTCAAATAGAGCGTTATTACCACGCCGCCTGCCAAAAAAACTGTATTACAATATCTCAATACATAACTGATCCTTAAGGCCATTTCAGACCGGAGTAACGTTACGTTACGTTACAGGACGTGACAGACTTTTTAGGAAATCTGTTCTCTTGATTTGAAATGTGGCAATTCATACCGCAAAGAAAAACATCTGCAGATTCTGCAGACGAGACAGACTAGTCTGCGACGATCGCTTTGGGACCGATTTCTTGAAAACGTCTGTGGCGTCTGTGGAGTCGTGCATGCGCGCACTATCATCGTTGAGCTGTGAGTCGTCCATCAAAGGATGGTATTCACCGCATTGTGTTCGTCTTCTGTTGATTGGATGTACCCAATGTGTTCGGTTGATTAGCGAATACAACAACACCAGTTCGTCATCACTACTTTAAAGTGTCGTCTTCATCTTCCAACCATGGTACGCGGTATCACACCACGGAGGACTGGCAATTGCACCTTTCAACCTAAAATTTTAATAGTGACTGACCCAATATCTGGACACCACTGTGTAGAATTGGCAGGCAGGGCCCAGAAAACGTCTACTGCTGTGTGAATGTGTCATTTGTAACGTAACGTTATGTTACGTTACAGGACATAACGTCACAGATGGTCGGTCTGAAAAGGCCTTTAAGGGCGGCAAGAGGATTAATCTGTTTTTTAATATACGGTGGCTCCTTCTGTTTCTTACCTTAACAATAACACAATAACAAACTAGAAGTGTCTTCCAGAACAGAAGTCTTTCACTTGTGTTTTATAGAATTGAGAAGTAGGGTGGGTCGAAAAAACCTTTTTTTTATTTTTTTTCGTTTTTGTCAAACTTTAGGGCCTATGTCAACCGATTTTGATAATTTTTTTTCTTTTTTTTAGTCTATATGATTCGCAAGTTTTCCGCGCTATTACAACTTCGAATTAAAAAAAAAGGTTTTTTTCGGCCCACCCCATTGAGAAGTGTATTTTTGAAAATAATAGAGACCTGGAAAAGAACAATGAGGTAAGTCACAAGTATTTAGAATGTCATTTAATATGTTTCCGCCTAAAATTAACTTTATTCCAGTTAATATTGTACGTTTAAACAAGAATAATTAAATCCTGTGTAATGACAAATAGACAACTTAAATACTAATAAAGTTTAATGTAGTAAAATATATATTAAAAAAGTGGTAATGATAACCGGCTAATCTGTTGATGGGATAGCTTTCACCTACCGCGCGCGAAGAACGTGCTCGAATGTGAATGTCGGTAAAAAAATCTCAACTAATGTCGTCGGGAAAGAAATAAAGTGTAGTTAATCATTCTTAATAACCGACTATGATTGAAATATGAAAGAGGCAATACATTTTGTAAATTAAACGACTGTATTGTTTGAGAATATAGATAATTCGAGGAAAAAATTTTGCGGTATATTTTAGTTCATCTTAAAAACACCGTTTTTCCTAAATGCTTGAAAACGAAGCTAAAATATGATATGACAGACCAACATTTTTACAGGAATGAGTATTATATAATATATTACTAGTAGGGGTAGATTTCTCAATGGATTTGCTAAAATTTGACGGTTTGTGAGATATTGGTCGTTTTATACAGCAGTACATTTCGAAATGCGTCTTTGCCATTTTTACCTGGACCCACAGGAATCAGGATTCGGGAGACTCCAAAAAGTACTAATGAAAGAAAGAAGACAAATACCAACGCTACACGGAGAAAATGGACTAGTAAACTCCCCAGAAGAATGAGAAGAACAATGGAAAGGGAGTGTAGACAAAATGCTATTCAAAGACTGAAAAATGAAATCGAGAAGATCTTAAACAGTCTTTTCCAAAGAGATGGGAAAAAGCGGAGTTAATTATGGTGCCATAACCAAATGAAGTCCCCAAAATTACAGACCTATTAGTCTAGCGTCCGCAATTAGCAAAATTACTGAAAGAATTATCTTGAGAAGACTTACAGGTGAAACTCAAAGACTGGAAATCATACCAGACGAATAATTCGGATTTCGCGCTGAACATTCAACAGAAACGCAAGTCCTTAGACTGGTGGAGTTTGCAATCCAACGGTTCAAGCAAAATCAGTTAAACGGAATTGAATTTCTGGATGTCAGCAAGGTATTCGTCCATATCTGGCGTGAAGGATTAAAATACAAGTTGTGCGATATGGGTTATTCTAAAGCAACGATAGGACTGCTTGGTGAAAGGAGCTTTCGTATTAAGAAGCAGGGGTTCTACTGGGAGCGGTATTATCACCTCTACTCGTATTGTATACTATATTCACAGTTGATATACCAAAATCCAGATGTACAGCACTGAGCCTATATTCAGATGACACCTTCATAGTCACCAGAAGCACACAGCCTAGGGTGATAACTCGTTATCTCCAAGTGGTGAAGTGGAAAATAGCCATAAACACGGAGAAAAATCAGGCTGGGCTATTCAATAAACGACGAAATAGAACGGATAATTAGAAATATACGGACAAAACATTGAATGAAGCTCTTCAACGAAATATTAGATATTAGACCAGAACTGACATTTCTCTTGTATGTTGGTGCTCTGTGCTGTATAATGAACTTTGGTTAGTCATCTAATATTTTATCGTCGAGGTAACGCCTCTATTTTTCCTATCAAATGGTTTTGCTCACGGGGTTCTGAATAATTCATCATTTAGATGATTTATTCATAGTCATATGACTACAATTGAATGTGAAATACGTTTAGAAAACACAACCCTTTTGAACAAAACAAAATTATAACATATCACAGACGTGCTTGACTCATCAGCTGAGGACCAGTTTTGTCTGTTTATTTATTTATTTATTGCAGTCCACTACAAAATGATCTAATTGGAACATAGCAACAGCAAAAGACCTAGTATAAAAAGGCAAATTGCGTAAAAAGATAAAAAGTGAAATATTTAAGTACATGTAAGTATTGTTTGTTTGACTACATATTACTTGGTTTAAATGTTTCAGAATGTTAGAACAAAATTATTATATTTTAAACTTACCCTAAATATTGGGCTAGCCACAGACAAAATAACTTTGTGAGCCATCAGACGTCGGCCTTGACAGCTCAAAATTACGTCGCAAGTACTTTCTGCAGTTAATAATCTTAAGGTGCCTTCTCGTATAACACTTTCCATGTCAAATCTGTAACATACAAAAAAATATATAAACGATAAGAATCTCTGTCAGTATAATGTTCTCTCATTATTTATTAAATACAATAACTGCTTTGTGGTTACGAATTTCGCGAGCAAGTGTAATAAAAAAATCTACTAGATTTTTAATGATTAGCTGTAATTGACGTAAAAATTACATAGAAAAAGTAAATAACGGTAGATGATTTGGTAAATTATAATCCTTTTGGAATATTTAGGTAATAGCTTCCTAAACTGTGACATAAGAAACAGCGGCTTGTGAGAGAAAATTATTAAAATATAAGTGGACTTTAACATGAAACAAGTTTTTTTCTGTTTCAGTAATTGTTTTGAAACGTATAATAGAAAAGTTGTTTTTGGAAGTTAATTATAAAGTATTTATAAATGCTTTTAAAAACTGTTAACTTTTCAATTATTTTCAATACGTCCAAGTCAGAATTAGGGTCGATCTTCTTTTAAAAAACCTTTAAAAAATGAACTATATGGATGCAGATTTCATAATCACACCCGGTGTAGGTACTAATGTCGACATTTAATTTAATCGAAAATCGATAAAGATCTTTTATAAAACTGTCAAACTGAAATTATTAATATTTTTTTGAAAGTGCACAAGTTTTTTCATTATTGGTGGCAAGATCGCTTAAAGATTTGGCGCTCGATGAGTTGATCAAACTATAAAGTAAAAGGGTAGATATGGGATATCTGCCTTTGTTCGAACTATTTTTACATTTTACGATTGCTTTCAAATGCATCCAATAATTTTTTTTTGTTTGAATTACGTCTTAACATTTAATTCCAACGTATTATGTTACGTAATACCGTTGCACTTTCATCGGTTTTAAAGATAAATACGTAGATAAAGAAATATCCGGCAAGTATTATCGATAAAATAAAAGATGCAGCAGTGGATCGTTATAACAGTAGACAAAGAGCATTCTTGTTTGTTTTATGTAAACAAAGAAAGTAATTATACTCTATTCACCTTAACTCGATATCTCGGACGACGGTGATAAAGGTACCTATATGTAATAAATTAAAACTGAAATTTGGAAGTTCTCTTTAGTTAAGCCTCTACCCAAAGTACATAATCCAGAATCATTCAGTGATCTTCGCCCCATAAGTATTCTTTCTGCCTTGTCAAAAGTACTAGAAAAAAATCCTAAGTAAGCAAGTGTATGAATATGTATTTTCAAACGAAATTGTCAAAAACTCCCAATCTGGTTTTCGTAAGGGCTATAGTACTACCACAGTGCTATTGAACATAACTGACTATATCCTAATATCTCTTGATGCGTGACTTATAACATCTGTTATACAACTCCATTTTTCTAAGGAGGTTGATACTCTTGACGTCGTGAAACTTTTTTCAAGTTTTACTTAAGTAATCGTTATCAAAAGGTGATATTAGACAATGGTTCATCGAAATTTTTATGTTTCCTCCGGAGTACCGCAAGGATCTGTTCTTGGCCCCTTTACTTTTTCTAATATACATATCCGATATTCAGAAAGCTGTAAAATATATCAATTTACAATCGGTTGCAGACGACATCCAAATATTGTTCATTTAATCCTAAATTTACAGATACTGCAGTTTCTTTAGTTAATACGGACTTAAATGAGATATTTAAATATTCTAATTCGGATAATCTTAAACTTAATAATAACAAATGTACTCAAGGGCTGATCCAGCCGATTTTCAAGGGGGGGGGGGGGGGGGGGCTGTCTTCCACCCATCAGGTGGAGTTGAGGGTCGGGAGGCTATGGAATATATTAAAAGCTTTGGGTATATTAATAAACGTAACCTAAAGGGGGGAGGGGCTGTGGGGCTGCAAATGAACTGTCCACTCTAGATTTTCGAATTTTGATGACTTCCACTCCTCCTTACCTGAAGGAAAAGTTAGAATACAGAGGGAATGCTCACAATCTACAATTAAGATATCCTAATATTTTAACGATGTCTAGATATAATCTAACCATGTTTCGGCGTTCTTTCACTTATAATGCTGTTTCAATTTACAACAGTATACCTGCAGTTTTGAAAACAAGGCCATTAAATTACCTAAAAAAACATTTTAAATTAATTCTGCTATCACATCAATGAGGGCTTTTGCACTATTACATACTTATATTTCATGTTTATATATATTATGTTATTTTTATTCGTTTCAACCTTTTATTTATTAATTTTAAAATCATATTGTCTCTAAATGGTCTAGTACTTGCTTTATTAATATTTTTATTTGATTTTTTTTTATATATTATGGAAGAAGGAGGTATAAGCTAGACTTCGCCTCTTTGATTTTAATTGTGTTGTATATTATAGTACAAATAAAAGGCACTTTATTATTATTATTATTATTTTTTTTTTTTTTACTTCAGTGTCAACGGCATCGACTACTCTGGTCATTAGCCTCGTGTTCTGTGTAGGCTTTGTTACTGTCTCCCAGCGCCACTTTAGGAACAGCACTGTTAATTAGAACCCAACAGTGAATGGTCGAGTGGGGAATCACACCTGGTATATGAAAATCAATTTCTAAATTTTTAATTATTTAATTATTATTATTATTATTATTATTATTATTATTATTATTATTATTATTATTATTATTATATAATGATCTGTCATTTTGTTATGGTATTAATGTAGGTTACTGTTTGAATGTTTTAAGTAGGGATACTTTGGAAAAAAATGCCCTTATTTTGCATTTTTCTAAATATTTGCCATTTTATTAATTAAATATATACATAAGCAATATATTATGGTTGGACTACTATAATAGTTAGGCGATATGGGATTAGTTCCCTACATCAGTAGTAGACGTGACAATTGTCCTACTTAGTTGTTTGCTAGTTAATTTTATAAATTTTCCCTAAAATTTTTTCTAGTGACGATGATCTTGCAAGACCAAAACTGGTTGCCAATGTTTTTTGATTATACAAAAACTGCTGTGGTATGTACCAAACATTATCATGGCAGCACACTTGACGAGTCCAATAGGTTATGCACTTATGTTATTGTCACGCTAAACAAAAGAACACTCAGTACATCGAGTTTGCATTTTTGTGTTTAATATAAGTTAAGTAAATTATATAATCAAACCAGCGATTCGAATAAACAATAATAGTATTTTTTAATAACATAACATTGAGCTGGTCACGTCAGACCCAATTCGCGAGATATAAATATCCGCCGAGTTAGCAATAAAGGACTCTCTTATCGAGGGGTCATTGTGTGTACGAGATCGTACAGCCCTATCTCCAAGCCAGCGTGACGTGCCCAACGAAAAGATATGTGTAACTTATGGTAAGGCCCTTTGTATTTTATAAGTGTATATTTTTATAGTTGTTAATAAATTTGTTTACTGTTTAACCTGGTTTTATTTCATAAAGAAAGGTAGCAAATAATTATAAGTTAATAATTCTCACAACCATTAGGGTCGTGACATTATGATTGACTTATTTGATATCTTTTTGGATTTATCTACAACATTTTGATTTAGTATTATTTCGAAAAAACACTGTGCATATAACGTTTATTTGGAAACGTTCGTGTAGGTGCCAACATAACTTCTACATCACGTCTGTCATGGTCCATTGATTTTGAACCTTTCATCTACTTTGTTTTAAAATAAATCATTAACGTTAAAAAGTTCTGTATTTTATGGTTATTTCAAATGGCATGCAAGCATGAGAGCGATTCGTGCCACAAATGGTCACAAACGTAAAAATTGACATTGAAGAATGTAAAATCTGCCCGGCAATTTGTCGTTTTTCCGTTTTCTGTTTACCCGATCAAAATGATTGACGTAAGTTAAAGGTATGCTATGTTTTTGCCGCTTTGGAAATCATTTCTGCGAAATAAGGCATAATTATTAAAATATGTATGCCGGTTCTTGCCGGTTTTAAAAATCAAGAGTTCTTTGGTATAAACAAACAAGGTGAAAATAATTCATTTCTCTGATGTTAATTAGAATATTTAAAGGTAGATTTGCAATAAATAAATGGGAAGATGTCAGTAAGACGAAAAATAATTAAAATATTCATAAATACAATATAAAATAGTTTCTTTATTTTTATTCATTTCAGCTTTTTATTAAAGAAAAATGAAAATAATGTCAAAGTCTGAAACAATACCAATTCTGACCGTAGATGTTGCACGCGAAATTTTAAATAAAACTTTGTAAGAATTACAAACTGCAGAATATGCTCAAACATTGGAAAAATGAAGAGATAATGTAGGGAATGAAATGATAAAAATGATGCAATTCCTATTCCCAATAATAATGCAAATACAAATGGAGATAATCACAAATTTTGGTTATCCTGATGGAGGAGATGGTATCGTTCAATTCTCTCAGATGTCACTTGGTTTAGAACGGGAAGATGTAGAAGTAGCCAGGTTGCATAGCCTTGTCAATTCTTATTATTTACCACCAGTAACTGTTCACACAACCAATGACTCTCCAGCTAAAGAAACGGTAACTAGTAGTTAGGTACATTATTGGTTATACAGGGTGTCCCACGACGTACTGTACACAGTCCAACCATAAGTACTATGGACCGAGGCCATTTCATATCTGGTACTAAAAAATGCCTTGTTGCGTTTTTGCCGGATATACAGGGTGATATTTGAAAATATGTGAATTATTCTACGTTAAGTACCTATATCTAAAAGTAAAAATCTCAGACCAATCAAATTTGCCACACTGAGTGTGCTCCCTAGCTCAATAAAATAGGTTTTAAAAAAATTTTAATTTCAGGTCCGGACTTTTTTTAGATTTTTATTGGTTTTTTGAAAACAACACCCTGTAAAAAATTGAACGCGCAACTTTTTGTTTTCTGCAGAAAAAAAATAAAACTTTGAAAAATAGTATAATTTTAATGGATTCACATTCTTCTTATGACTGACGCGGCACTACATTGATAGCACATCATCATTTTTCAACAAAAATCATAAGGACAGTTCATTTTACTCGGTGTAAAGTATTATTCAATCAACCGTTGAAATTCCAGGGCCGTATTTATTTTTTTAAATTTTTATTGATCCTGTAAAAACAACACCCTGTAAAGCGAGTTGTACAAATTTTCTTTCTGTAACGTCAAAGAAAAAACTATTACTTTTGATTATTGTGCAAATACAAGTAGGCTTTGAATTCGCTTTGACGTCCATTTTGACAGTTTGCGAAAGAACGTGGTGAGCGACTGACAGAAGACCAAAAAGAGGGTATTTTGGAAATGGTAAATCAAAATGAGAAGCTAAGTAACCGGCGAATATCCAGTATTTTGAATAATTCTAAGTCCACAGTTTTCAGGACGTTAAAGAAAGATCTCCTCCATCCATATCACCCCCAACTGGTACAGAGACTGCAAAAAATAAATACGGCCCTGGAATTTCAACGGTTGATTGAATAATACTTTATATCGAGTAAAATGAACTTTCCTTATGATTTTTGTTGAAAAATGATGATGTGCTATCAATGTAGTGCCGCATCAGTCATAAGAAGAATGTGAATCCATTAAAATTATACTATTTTTCCCCAACAGGTATTGAATTATATAGCCCAAGGAGTAGTTGTTTGAAGTCCAGACGTTGTGGCAACGTTGACATTCAATGTCCAATTCCTGGGAGATTAGACTATTTTTCTTTTCATTTGTGCAATTTGTTTACTCCCATAAAATATATTTCGGTAGAAATATATATCAGCATTTAAAACATTCACAGGTCGCTGCTTCTTGCTAACTTTGAGTTTGTTATTATTGTGATAGATGGCGCTGTGCTTTCTCAGTTCTTTATACATTTGCTAACGCAACTGTATTCTATAGGAACTGGGCTAGTCGGATCCACTGTCAGACTTTCATTAGAGATTGAAAGTCGAGATTGTCTACGCCATACTGAAGAGGCACAATAATGCCGAAACTAGTCTATGGTTGACGGGCTCCTTTAATAACAAAATCAAAGTTGTTGGTTTAATATCCTGATATCTCAGGTTCCAACCAACGTCGGGACTTCTATAATTCAATACCTGTTGGGGCATATAGCCCAAGGAGTAGTTGTTTGAAGTCCAGACGTTGTGGCAACGTTGACATTCCTGGGAGATTAGACTATTCTTCTTTTCATTTGTGCAAATAATATTTACTGTAGATACTGACAAAAAATAATTTATTATTTAAAGACTGACTTAGTAAAGGTTTATATTAATGCGTCGGACGAAAAAGAGACAAGGTTTCTTTTTTACTACAAAAATCTCCGCTTGAAATATCGGCTATCAATTAGGAAAGACCCTGTATATTTGATTCAACATACCTTGAACTTCATGTTTAATATTTAATTTTAATTAGCATTTTTTTTCTTAAAAAATACATTAGTTAATAGAATTGAGAGAAAGCGAATAATTCGTTTATTTAAATCTTAGACCGACATTAAATACATTGTCTATTTTTCCCACATCTATTGTTAAATAAAATACCATGCCAGATTGTTCATAGTCACCCAATCACTTATACACATAAAAAAGTATAAAAATTGGTCTTCGAACACAGTTTTTCCTCTTTTAATTTAACGGTACAAATGAATTAAAGATATGAAAATTTATACGAATTGTAACTATTTAAAATATCTGTAACACGATTTTTGATTAAAAAGAAATTCGTTTTTTTGTAACCACTAACAGTTATTCCAACTTATTCTTCGTTCCTTTCTTTTTTATTTTCGTACATACACAATTTTATTATTTCGGTTTGGTGTCAAATCGAGCGTTTACTAATTTGTTGTTTTTTACGGATCGTCATGGTAACGAGATGCCCGCAAAGGCTACTACGATTTTCGATATTCAATCAAGTATAAGAAACAATCTGATTGTATGGAATTCAGCCCTGAAACTGTACAAACAATAATATAAATGAGGTTCAAGTCTTTCAGAACAAATTTCAAGTTTTAATATAGAAAATTGAAATTGTTGAAACTTACCTAATTGAATCATTTTTCAGAATTTTCTCAAAAATTCCTGAATAGTTCAAGAAAATAAAAAAAAACGATTTATTGAAACCGTCAAATATCTTTTTTTATATGATTTTTTAAGCCTAGATTGATTCACGGACCTGCCATTAAGAGGAATCTCTTTTCTGGGTGTAGTTACATTTATGATGACTTATATTATCACGCATACGAATGGTGTATAATTTACATACAATGTGTTTTCTTCATAATCTAATATACACTTACTTGTTTAAATCTTTTTACAGTTACAGTTTGAGATTGGGAAATGAACGGTACTTGATACCAAAAAAATTGGAGATATTCTATTTTTTTTTGCGGTTTTTCTCTTTTTATAAATTTCGATAATGTCAAATTCTGTTTAAGTATTTAAAGTATTTAGGTAGATAAAATTAGTGGGAAGCAGTCAATAGTAAATAAATTAGTACGATTTCTTCGTTTTAAGTCAAGCTTTCGGAAATGTTTATTTTCTTTATCAAGACAAATAACATGAAATTCAGAAAAAATTACATACAAAAAGCGACAACATGTCACATTCCCTCTGCAGTCACTTTTATGAGAGGTTATTCTATCTTTAAGCATTCTACTTGTTTGGCCAATGTATACTTCATCACAGCTGCTGCATGGGGTATCATAGATTATATTTGATTTATGCTTGACTGGTATAGGTGTCTTCAATTTAGAATGTATTTGTGAAATAGTTTTCAAATTGGTTTTAGCTTCAAAAATGAAGACAAAATTAAAATTAAAATCCTTCACATAAAATTTAAGATCCTGTATATTTGACCATAGCTACAATTTAAAAAAAAACACTATTAACGTACAATAAAATGCGTGAGAAATATTTTACATAAATAACTTTTTCGAAAAAAAAACTATTACAAGATTAATTTATTTCTAAAAAGAACATTAATTGAATCGATAATATTGCATTTATTAGTTGAACGAAATGCGTAAAGTAGGTAAGATAACTTGTTAAAATACCAATATGTTCTACTCATTTCATGGTAAATTAAAAAACCTAAGGCTAATTGAAATATGTAAGTACTGCGATTAAAAAAATACGATTCGTTAGATGCAACATAATCTCAACATAGTCTCCTTCAAAAGTGATACATTCATTCCAACGCATTTTTAACATTTCGATGTCTTTTCTGGAAATTTTTAGGGTACAGCACCCAGCATACCTATATCGGCTGTCTATAAAATGGGGGTCAACATACACACCATTGTATATAGATTATATAGTAGTATCGCCTTACAGACTTTTATCAGTAGGATTATGTGAACGCACTCCAAGTGGACACAAGTCATGTCTTTAGGTCATGTCGTTGCTTGAGTGAAATTATAATTTGAAATCTTTTTTTTCATTTCTGCTTGTCTTTTGTTAATGTGTTATTTAGTTACAACGAAAGGGAATTGGAAGACGTATGAAATTGAAGGCCCAAAATATTTAATTATCTCCCGAGAAACCAGGGTTGCCAATTTGTGAGTATTTTACTAGTCTGTAAGTAATTTTGTGAGTAAAGGGCAATTGTGAATTGTAATCAAAAGGTCTATACTATCGATAATGGTAATTATGAAAAATTCTAATCTGATAATTTATTAAATCCGTTTAACTTTTAAAATTAAAATTTGGAATAAAAAGGACTAAGACTAGAGAGTCAATGTTAAATCGAAATATTTTTTTCTTAAAGTATATTTTTTGCAATATTTTGTTTATAATATGGATATTATATGATTGTTTTAGTTAATTTTAAAAGTATAAAATAATTAATTTTGTATTTATTAGTATTTTATTTTCTGGTAAAATGAATAAATTATTATATGTTGTTGTTTGATACTAAACAACTTTAATCTTTTTTATCTGATGCTGGTTAGACAGATATTAGTTTATTATATTAAAAAAAACTGTCTTGCTAATGATATTTTAAAGTTGTGAGTAATCCACCAAAGTTTGGCAACGTTGTCATCAAGAACTCTAGACGCACCAAGACAACCTGAGTTTCAGTGGAATTTTCCAGTTTATAGGGGTTAATAAATAGTTTTAAATAGATTTGCATTGTTAATTGAAGGTCACAAGAATCTGATGCCCTGCCAATAATAAAAACTAATCAATAAGTTTTCGTTGGTTTTGAATGATGTTTGTAGACCAAGTCCAAACCGATTTTAAATACCCGAATTCATAAAAAAATTCTTAGCAGTATATGGATGGTCGGAAAATGTAGGGAAAATTATAAGTAAATTAAAAAAAATAAATTGGACAAATTAAAAGTTCTGGAAGGGAGTGGGGGTAGCTAAATATACAACTTGAGGGTTGGATATTGGTTTTTACGATTTGTGGCTGAAACATGCATCCTATCGAAAAAAGTTTAATGTAACATTTGTAGATAATTAAAAAATGTAAAACTTTTGTATTAATCATTTTTCAACATAACTTCAAAATTATTGAGAAAATCGTTAAAAACTGCTTTTTTAGTTTTTAATTTTTATCTCCCCCAAAAATAATTTTTTTCATGAAACTTTGTGAAAACATTCTTCTTTGTGTTTTAAATAAGCTGTAATTTTTTCAATGCAAAATATTTATTTTTCGATTTTATACGAATTAAATTAAAAAACGCCTAATTTTCAATCGAAAAAGTTCACTAACAAATTATCAATTTTTTAACTTTATCAGTGCTCATTTTTTTCAAGTTTTCGAAACTGCACATTTCATATTATACTAGTAAAATTTTAAAAACACACTTTTAAGTGTTGCGAAGTGAGAATTTTAGAAATTATAACTTCCGGTCAAATTTTCTATGAGCAAAAAAAAAGTTAAAACTAATAGCTTCCTGAGAATAAAATTCTTTTTTTACATTTTAGGCAAAGATACTTTTGTTTTTTTCCGAACTATTTGGCGCGCGCGCGCGTAGAGTTTTCTAAGTCGTTTTCATATTTTTAATAATTTAGGTAAATAATTAATAATAAATAATAATTAGTAAACTTTTTTTGCTCTTTCACGTGGTGCTATTAGTTTCTCGATTTTTTTTTTAAATTTTCGGGTTATCGGTAACGCAAAAACCGATTTTGTTCTCGAAATTGTAAATTTAAGCATACACTTTAGAGCAGCAAAGATTTTTTGTTATGCCTTTATTAATTTAATATATATCTTCAATTTCATAAAAATCAGTGAGAATTTTAGAAATTATAACTTCCGGTCAAATTTTCTATGAGAAAAAAAATTAAAAACTTAGATTTTAGGCAAAGATACTTTAGTTTTTTCCGAATATTTCTGAATATTTGTATTTTTGTATTTTTAGAATACGCTTTTTCTTATATTTAATAATTTTTTATAGTAATAAATTTGTTTTAAATAACTTATAATATAAATGTAAGTAAAATTTTCGGCTGTTTCACACGTGGTGCTATTGGTTTCTCGATTTTTTTTTATTTTTCGAGATATTAGATAACGCAAAAACCAAATTTTCGATTTTGTTTCGAAATTGTAAACTTAAGCATTTGCTGCCCATGTACAGTATAAAGTGTATTTTAAACTTGATTTAAAAAAAAATAATTTCTAATTTATATAAATAAATAATCACTATTTTTAAAATAAAAATTTATATTTTTCCATATTTCAATATTATGCTCAAAATTCTAAACAGAATTGATATAGCACATCATATCATAAATTTTATCCTTATTAGTAAATAAAGATGACAATCACACAGTTTTGTAGAAAATCCTGACTGAATTTTGAAAATGAAATATCTGTTCAACAGATGTTTATTATTAAATACGTAACTGCAATATTACAAACAACTTTAATAGCTGAAGGAACTACTTGGTAAAGGCCATGTGAAAGAAGATACAGAGGGAGTATCTGTACAGCATTAGAAATTGATAACTTCATATAGAACGTCAATAGATGCCGCTCGAGACTGTATCAGACACTTTTTAACTAGAGCTCGATACTACTACCTCGCAAAGAGTGTTTAATAATTCTCGAAAATTCTGGCTGATATCTTTCAATGCATTTGCGAAAACTGTAAAAAAAATTTGGTAATTAAATAATTCTCGTTGATGCATCATCTGATTCTCTTCCAGAAGCTTCGTTTGTTTTCGTTCTTATCTTCACTATTCGCATTGTGTATCCTATTTTGGCTCTCTTACCATTTTTCTTTTCCTCCTTTAGCCCTTTCTACAATTTTTCTTGAAATTTCATCTTCATCTATATTTGTATCATTTCATCAAATGTTTGCATTTCTATAAAATAGTTTTTGTTTGCAATTTTTATTGTGTTATTAACTTTTAATAAAGTTTATATTATCAATACAATAAACGATATTGGTATCTCTTCTATTAGTACCAGTAATTTTCTTGTACAATTACTTCCAATTTATCTTCATTTTATTAAAATTTCACTGTAGAATACTCATGACTGGTCGGCACAAAATGAACAATATTCCCTACAGGATATCAAATTAAACGGTGGTATCTTACCATCAGAAGAAGAATTATAAATAAGATTAATGATTGTTAGTGCATTGGTGAATAACTAAGTTATATCTGTATTATGCATATAGTAGTGCAGAATAATTTTTCATTTCACAACTATCGCTCAATTAATACAGACCTATTTAAAACTGAAAAATTAATCACTAGCGTCCAAAAGTAGCCTGAAAAACACATTTATCCAAACACTCACTATGTGGACTACTTTCCTTTTTTGACGTAGCTTCGAAACTAAAGCTCCAAAAGCACATATTTATAGACTTTTTCACTCTATTTTTGCATGTTATACATGCCTTGAAAATCTGTATCACGTATTCAATATTCATTAACACCCTGTATTAACACACATCTTGTAACATCTTGGCAAGTCTTCCAACTCTGAATATACCAGTGAAAAAGTAAAAATCTAGTATCTGGTACACCATTAATAACGTCTTTCTATCTAACACGTCGATCTTGATAAAAAATAAAAATTAAAACGTGAGGTGGGTGGAACTAAATCGCACTTGATTTCAA
The DNA here is from genome assembly GCA_949320105.2 of Crepidodera aurea. Lineage (NCBI taxonomy): Eukaryota > Metazoa > Arthropoda > Insecta > Coleoptera > Chrysomelidae > Crepidodera > Crepidodera aurea. The sequence goes on along the minus strand of OX439472.1, from coordinate 64,948,517 downwards.
ATAATTAGTTGCAATGATCATTCTGTTATACATCTAGTTGATTCTTGATGCTTTTATTTAATTACAGTTACTTTTAATGTAACTCTTTTGCAGATTTGTATATTGTAATTTCACTCAATCAAATCAAAAGCCTCTTGCTGTAGTTTAAATGGAGAGAATTCAACTAGACATTTCTAAGATTATACTGGCGATTTCATTAAAAATTAAAATTCCTCTACTTAAGTTCATCTTAATTCTCATCTTTAATAACTTAATGAAAAACCTGTTAAGAGATTTTCCAATAATTTGCAAAAGGAAGTAATAATTTAGCTCTATTATCATTAAAAGTTGTGGAATTATAACAAAAAATTAGGAAATCGATGAATCATTAGTTCACTTATTTACGCACCTGCACTGAAATGCCTTCAGTATAATTTTTTTTCAGATTGAAAGGTTCCCAGGACCGTCACTATAGTTTTGTTTTCCTTATTTACATTTCTTATATGCACAATAAAAATAATAGAAAATAAACACACCTAATAGTAACAAAAAAAATCGAAAACAAAATTTAAAAATTTAAATAAATAATTTACCCATTCTTTTTCCAACTGTATGCGTGTATTATCCCCTAATTATACTTTTTCTAATCTCAGTTGAATATTTATTACCTTCAGCCTTCAGCTCAATATACAGCGCGCGCGTAAAGTATGGATACATGAAGATATCTTTGACACTTTATGTATATTAGATGGACCAGCGATTTTAAATTTTATAGGTTCGACGTTGCCAAATGTACAGTTTCTGAGATATACAAACAAAATGTTTATTTTTGAATGGGACAACCCGTATATTTTACCATTCTCTGTTACAGTTCTGCTGATGCAGCAGACAAACTGTTAATGGCCAATATTGACCATTAATTTTTAGAAATTAGGAAAAGCATTTTTATTATGTAAACAGAAAAAATTAAAGGAGATGTTCAATATGACCTCCTTATCTTCGGAAACAGAAATCCATTCTGAATGAAAATTCATCCAAGACTTTTCTAATCGTTTCCGGAGCAATTAGTGCTATCTTCTTTGTAATTCTGTCTTTCAGTCCTTGGATTCACATAAACTTTGCTTTTTAAATAACCCCACAAAAAATTGAGAAGTGTCAAATCCTTGTTAGCCTTTCGATAACTCCTCTTCTTCCAATCCAACGAGAACTCATGAACGCCATCTTGCTGAATCCAAATTGATCTATTTACGCAATGAGAATTTATATCATCAATTAACTCTCAATTCTAAAAATGCCCAGTGTTTAAGGACTCTAATTTAGAGAACTTCTTTTGCATTCATTTACCAAGTCGGCCGATGTTTAGCAACGCCGCTTTTTTAAACGAATGTCAGTAATTTTTCAGTGGAACTGTATATTTGTTGGTTTTTGCTGTCTGCAGAACTTCAAGAAAACAAGCACCTTGCAATTAACGTTATATTAAAAATATTAACGAAAAACAACGCACAAAAATAACAGGAAAGCACATGTTTAATTTACTAAATAATAGTAATGGTTAAAGTAAATGAATCACATCATTCAGAAATTATTTTTATCAGTGTAAAATGAAACGAACAAAATTTGTTGACCGCTTGATAGCAGCTAAGTCCCACGAGTTGACGAGGTGTTACTCCTTCGGAGTATTGATGAATACTACTTAAAAGTTCGCGTCCACGTCTGTGTATTTCGTCGTGGTACGCCTTGGAATGTGAAACAATCATGGCTGTAGGAGTAGTTCCGGTATGTCCATCTCTCTCTTTCCCTCTTACTTCCTCTTATTGAAGAACACAAAATTGAAATTTATTTTAAAGTTTTTAACGTCCGGACAGCTACGTGTCTCGCGACGTTGCTGGTTTGTTGTCGCGAATTCCGATATGGGTTACGTGACTTGTAACATGTCGTGTATGATTTTAAATATTTGGTAACCGCCCTGTGTTGCCGGTTTAATACGATTGAAGGTTTGAATGATATGTTTAATTTTATGGTTGAAAATTAAACACCCAGTATTCTTCATCTGTCATGGTTCTATTCCAAAAATAAGGTCCAAGAATGGTATTATTAATAATTCCTGCCCACACATTGATCTTTTGTGGATTCTGCGTATGTGTCTCCAACATCCAATGAGGATTCTCATCTGACCAGTTCCTGCAGTATTGTTTATTGACCGTGCCATTTAACTGGAAAGTAGCCTCATCGGAAAAAAGGATTTGATTAAAGAAATTAGGATAGTGTCAAATCTGTTTAACATTGTTTCACAGAACTCCATTGTACTTTATAGAGATGCCATTTTAAATATTTACGCACCATTGTATTTTGGTTAACATCTTATTTTTCTTTGTGTTTCGCAAAGACCAGAGTGGGAACGTTTTAAGAAAATATGTGATAGTCTCATTTTTTTTTGGCATCATTAATTTTTTTCCAAATATTTTTTTAATAGTAATCTACAGTATTAATGTGTGAATAATAGTTACAAATGTTTGACTTTCTTATAAAATTTCCTTAGAACCTTAGAAGTCGATTTACTGAGCCCTAATTACCCTTGGCACTGAATTTTAAGTTTCCAGGATATTTTTTTTAATATTTCCAGAATTTGAAACATTGCAAAATAAATAATACTTTTAATTTTCGTTAATGTAAAGTCGTTTGAATCACACAAAGAACATATTTAATGTTGAATGACAGTTTGCAATAAATGCTAAAATTGTCCCACATTCTTTGCCATTTTATTACGTACTTGACCTCTGAACGCAAGAAGCAAAGAAAAGTCTTCTCCTTTTTCTTAACAGGAACAAAACGGAACGTGTTTTGTTTTAATATTGTTCGTTTGTCGCGGTCTACAAACCGTCTTTTGTTTTACCTTATTTCCGCCCACTGTGCATTGTGCACGTACCTAATAGTACGGTCAAATAAAAAAATAAATCATAAATTCTATTCCTGTAAACAGGTGGTTATCCAAATAAAAACATACTTCGAATTTGTCGTTTTGTTATTTCAAAACTAATCATCTAATTAGTTTTAAAATGTAAGTAAGGAAGGTGATAAAAATTAGAATGTTAGATCCACATAAATCTATACTTCGAATTTGTCGCTTCCTGAGTTCAAAACCAATCAAGATTTTAAAATCAAGTATTAAAAGAATCATTTATATATCTGTTCTACACATCCCTTTTAAATTTTGTAGATATATAACAGTTAATCATAACATCAAAAGTAAAATGTAAGACTTGGTCGGGCACCAAACCACGTCTGGACTTTCGTAATTCAATACCTGGTGGGGCATATAGCCCAAGGAGTAGTTGTTGAAGTCCAGACGCTGGTGCAGTGTAGGACATTTTTAATGTCTTTGTTCTTGGGAACATGTGTGATTTTATTTCACATCCTTAGGCAGTTTTTTTACGCCCATGGTCCTTTTTTGGAATTTTTATGGTTCAAAAAATTCCACCTTATAATGTAAAAAACCAGCGAAATTTTTAAATGATTTTTTCAAGAACCTTCAAAATACAATTTGACCGTGCTATAAAAATGGGACCAGAATTTACAATTGCTACACATAACAGTAAGTACATTGTTCTCTAGCCGATTTCAGATTTTCAGATTGTCAAAAGAATAACAAGTATAATAAAGTAGTTAACATACTGACATTGTTTACTTACTAAAATCATTAAAAATGACACAAATTAAATTTTTACCCATGCAACAAACAAGGTATACTCGCAGATATTTACGAATTATATGGCATATAACTAATTTTTTTTTAAATATGTAGATGAACTTTTCTATCAGCATTCGTTTTCTATGTGCACACCACCCAACCCCTAACGTTATCGCTTTGATTACCAAGATAATTGATAATTTTCGTATATCCCTGCAGTTGTACCCTCTTAGAATGTTCTGCCATATTCGAATCAGATTTGGCGATTATTTCAATACATTTCAGGAAAATGCCGTTTTTATTTACAAATAATTTTAAATGTTTACCAGGAGAGTCCAGGTGTTGAAAAAAAAACAAAAAGGACGGTCGAAATTCGGCAAGAGTGAATTAAAGTACAAAAATCGCATTGAACTGCAATTTCAAAAATTAATTTGGAAAAACAACAAAGCTAACTTGTACATTTACTCAAAAGTTATAACTTTTTAGAAATTTGTCTTTTAGTATGCGAGAAATTGAAAAAAAAGTGTAATTGTGTACTTATACTTCAACCATACATAATTATTTCATTTCGGAAGTTTTAATTTGACGTTTCGGCTTTCTTTATCGGACGCCCTTTTCAAAATGACATAGCAAAATAAATAAATTTACTATAGAGACAGAACACTTGATAATCTTGGAAAAATATGACATCAACATAGTACACTTAGAAAAAGATTTTGAGATTGAAGATGTCAAAATCTGTTTCAATCATATTTTTGTGACGTTTCTGGGAACGAATTTTGAAAGGATAGCGCATTTGCATATTATAAGAGAATTTATACTTCGTCATAAATGAAGTTTTCTTATTAATATTATCATAAGAAAAAACCAGATAAAAACTATCCCGATATAGAGGGTATCCTTTTTTCAATTAACTCTTTTTGTAAAATAGGCATCCAAATTTTTGAAATATCGACCCAGCAATTAGAAACACATTCGTTATTATTTAAGCATATCTGCTTCTTTAACTTTGCGGTTATAATTATTCGGTTCTTTTAATAATCTAGTTGAAGAATTCCATTGTATTTTATGGATTTTTCGAATTGTTTATTTTTAATGTATGATTGGTGTTCATTAAGTCTAATATGGAAAGGTCTAGATGTTTCTCCTACATAAAATTTATTACATTCGCATGGAATTTTGTAAATACAATTTTTTGTTTTAATTTCATTAAAAGGTTTTGTATTTACTATTAAAGATTTTAATGTATTATTAGTTTGAAAAACTGTTTTTAAATTAAATTTATTGCCAATCCTTCTAATTTTTTCCGATAATTTTGTAATAATAAATATTATTGAAAATTAAATAAAGATCCAACTACTAGTATTGAAAACAAAATTTACAAAACTTTATATAAAAATAAAAAATTCCTAAGTGATAAAGAACGAAGATCTCTTACTTCTCATTATAGTAAACCTCTACATTTTTATGGCTTACCCAAAATTCATAAACAACAAATACCATTGACCAATAATAAGTTCTATAAATTCACCTTGTCAAAATTTAGCATGATTTCTACTTAAAATAATAGATCCGTTATCAGGAAACACTAATTCCTTTATCAAAAATTCAAAACATTTTTTAGAAAAATTATCAAAAATCAAAATTACAAATTCAGATATAATGGTTACTTTTGATGTTTATTTCCAAATGTTCCTGTCGATAAAACTCTTAATCTTGTGAGAAAAAAGTTGACAAGTGATAATACATTAATAAATAGAACTAAATTAAGCGTCTCAGCAATTCTACAATTGTTGGAATTATGTATTAAAACTATATATTTTCAATCAAATAGTGATTTTTATCTGCAAAATTTTGGTATGGCAATGGGTTCAACTTTATCATCATAATTGTGTGATATTTTCATGGAGGATTTTGAAATGGAAATTGTAAACAAACAAAATTTAAGACCTTCCGTTTGGTTTAGATATGTAGATGATATCTTTGCAATTTGGCAACACGATAGGAAAAATATTGATACATTTTATATATTATTAATAATTCGGAACCTACTATTAAATTTACAATTGAAATTGAAAATAATAAAAAATTACCGTTTCTTGATGTACTAATACATAATAACAACAATTGTATTGAAACATCAGTTTTTAGAAAAGAAACACATACAAATAGATATCTAAATTTTAATTCAAACCACTCAATTTGTGTTAAACGAGGTATTGTCAAATCTCTTTCCGATAAAGCAAAAACAATTTGTTCAAATGACAATATCTTAAATAATGAATTATCACTTGTTAAATCTGCCTTGATTAAGAACAACTACTCAAGTAAATTAATAAATCGTGAACTTTACCGAGTCATCAAAACTAAAGATCAAAATTTAAATCCACCAATAACTCATTCAAATATAGTAAAAATCCCTTATATTCAAAAATTATCGGAAAAAATTAGAATGGTATTTGTTGTTTATGAATTTTGGGTAAGCCATAAAAATATGGAGGTTTACTATAATGAGAAGTAAGAGATCTTCGTTCTTTATCACTTAGGAATTTTTTATTTTTATATAAAGTTTTGTAAATTTTGTTTTCAATACTAGTAGTTGGATCTTTATTTAATTTTCAATAATATTTATTATTACAAAATTATCGGAAAAAATTAGAAGGATTGGCAATAAATTTAATTTAAAAGCAGTTTTTCAAACTAATAATACATTAAAATTTTTAATAGTAAATACAAAACCTTTTAATGAAATTCAAAACACAAAAAATTGTATTTACAAAATTCCATGCGAATGTAATAAATTTTATATAGGAGAAACATCTAGACCTTTTCATATTAGACTTAACGAACACCAATCATACATGAAAAATAAACAATTCGAATAAACCAAAATATGTGGAATTCTTCAACTAGATTATTAAAAGAACCGAATAATTATAACCGCAAAGTTTAAGAAGCAGCTTAAATAATAACGAATGTATCATAAGTATCATAAGTTTTTATCTGGTTTGTTCTTATGATAATATTAATAAGAAAAGTTCATTTATGACAAAGTATAAATTCTCTTATAATATGCAAATGCGCTATCCTTTCAAAATTCGTTCCCAGAAACGTCACAAAAATATGATTGAAACAGATTTTGGCATCTTCAATCTCAAAATCTTTTTCTAAGTTTACTATGTTGATGTCATATTTTTGCAAGATTATCAAGTGTTCTGTTTCTATAGTAAATTTATTTATTTTGTTGTCATTTTGAAAACGGCTTCCGATAAAGAAAGCCGAAACGTCAAATTAAAACTTTTTTAAGAAAATAAGTGGTTTTAATCCAGAGAAAAAAAGAGAAATATATGTTATATTATTAATTTTATTCTGAAACAAAAATAAATAATCTGAAAATAATGCCAACCTAAAAGTCTTAATGTTGTCATTTCATATTTTTAACTAGTAACCTGTTTTAGTTTTTTTAGTTTATATTTGTTTAACAATTATTACATATTGTGTACTAATTATACTTAAAACGTTAAATAAATAATTAAAAAGAGAAAAATGAAGTCTTAATTTGTGTTAATATAAACACATGGTCTTGTATTTATCCCGTATCTGTCGTTCAAATACTTTACCGCGGTATTAATTATATCAATTAGTATAAATTAATTATACGAATCCAAATGAGTCGAGATTACTGTTATTTTCAAATAAAAATTAAAGGATACATGATAAAACCACCAATAAAATCACCAATATAATTTTATATTTATAACTAGCTGTGGTTGTACTAATGAAGAAAATGATTTCGACCATAATTTATTGCAATGCTTTATTATAATGTACAATATTTTTTGTTGGTTTGCCGGCTCTCGAGCACATAACGTACAACCGCCCATGCGAAAAACACGGGAATTTAAGATTTATTCCACACACTTCCAATGACTGACCTTGTGATTATTCGCGTACTGTTTGCCTCCAAACGCTGCCTACGCTCAAGTCGTAGAAATAATTTTTTAAATGCCTTTTACTGTGATAAAAGTTTGGAAAAGATGTATAAATATTTTCTTTAACGATCGAATTTTGATATCGTAATGGTTGCTTTTATAACAAATAGAGAATAATCATAAACGGAAACAGGGTGTTGAAAAAGCGATTTAATGCATCAATGTAATTGCAGATCGAATAACTACATGGAATTTAACTCATGAATAAAATATACTTGAACCAGACTCGTTTTAAAACTATACACATATATAGTTAGATAGTTTAAATAGGTATGAGGAAGACCAAGATATAATTGATTTGTTGTAAGATCTATGTGTAAAATGTCAATTCTGTGGACTATTCCTCATTCTATTTTGCAATATTTTCATTAACCGCTACATAAATAGCGTAGGCACAATTTAACTTGCTAATAAATGACAAAATCCAATATCGATATCTGCATATTGTGATTTCAATTAATCATTTTGCGCGTACTCAAGGAGAACAGAGATAATATCAAAGTTAGAGAGACACATCAATTATTTACTAAAATATCTTGCAATCCATGAAACATGAAGGAGAGCTTTTTCACAGACAAGCTAGATAATGGTAGATGCAAATTTAGAACAGCCACTAGGTTTAGTTTTTTAAAAATAAAAAGGACATAATGTTAAATAAACTTTTTAATATTTTTTTTTGAAAAAAGAGAGAGACTGCTCTTACATCTAGTTTTTTTTATTTACTTATTCCACAAAATCACAATCACAACGATTTCGTAAATTTTGATATTTAAAACTTTAGCCAATTCTATATTACCAATTTTTAAATAAAATCAGGTACCTAAAGATTTAAATTTTTGATCAAATCTGATTTTAAATTGAGTATGTATTTGAGATGATAAATTCCCATGTATAACTATACAAATGATGGTTGCCACACCTGTTTATAATTTTTCCAATAAAGAGTATATTTAATATTCTAGTAGTTTAATTAGTGCAAATGAGGATTTAGGCAATAAATACCAAACCTAGATAATTTATTAAAACAACAACAGGTGCAATTATCCTGTAAGTACTTACCAAAGAGGTTGCTACTTCAGTGACCGCACCAATCAATGCCGCTAATAATTATACTGGTGCTGCACCATTTATATGTCATCCATATATGTAATTTGTTTTCTTTTAATTTCAATTCATAAAAAAATTTTATTTTGTGTTTTGAGTCCCCTCCAAATTTTTTTAAATATTAATTATGGAAAAACTAATATATGTATTATATTTCGTCAGCAGAATTCGCGTTTATGAATTTTAAAATTCTAACTTCAGATTTTGATAGAGCATCAAAAAGTAAGCTTAGGGTTTGATGTGCTCCTCCGTACCTCTTCGGGAACACCTTGAAAATGGGGTCCAAAATATGAAAATTTTGAAGTTTAAAGTAGACACATAGTGAATGACGATTTTGGTAAAAGTGAGTGTTACTAATACTTTCATTACAATTTTTTCGGTATATGGCAATGCTAGAAGAGCATTCTCAACTGGTTTTTATCAAGATTTAACTTCACTAACAAGAGCTGAGACTTTACAAATGCTCTCGTTGTTTACTTTTAGACATCTGTGTTTTCGTTCTACCAAATTACACGTTTTGAAAGAGATAGTAAAAAACAGCAACAATTAAAATTAATCGTCGTTTAGCAGCACGTCAACGCTATGTTTCGCTAGCGATTAATCTTTTAATTAGTCAGATTTAATTACATAGTTGACGGAGCAAGGAAGGCCATTAACAAAAAACAAAAACAAAAATCATATTTATGACCCACACCTGTTTCCCTAGAAAGGAAGAAACGTTTTCCTTTTGTGATACGCTTCATCGACAACGTCCCTTGTCTGCAGAGGAAAGACGAGCATTATATCTATAGAAATATGCATACACGCCATTGGCGGCTTAATCCGATTCTGGTGACAGGAACAATCTATCCCATGCATTATAAATTGATTAAAGCTTATTTATCGAGACCAAGAACACTAACAGAAGAAGGCGACACTTCATTTTTTTCAACTACTTGTTTTTTAAGGATTATTATATTTTTAATGTAAAAAATGATAAAGATTAGATCTCAGAGAATTAAGAAGGATGTTTATGAAACATAAAATTATAATTACCTCGCTAATACGCTACTATTTTGATATGTTGTCATATTGATTAGAAAACATTTCCTTGTTTAAATAGTACTAAAGCCAAGAAAATACTATAGTTCATGAAGTATACAAAATATGGCAAACAATAAAAAAGTTCGTTCAAAACCAATGGTTTCCTCCACTAACTTCCAGTAACAAGAGTCCGTAGAATATAGAGAGATTGCGGCCATGGAAAATTGCGAGAAGGCGCTCCAAAAATCCGTAGAGTAGATCCAGCTCGAGGACTAAAGAAATGAAACGCCCTAGTAGATTTAGAAATTCCTCCGATGAGTTAAAGGAAATTATGGAGGAAAAAACAGTCCTAGATAAAACGATATGACAATAGCAAACATATTAAATCAACAAGCCAAAGAAGAAGAAAAACAGAAGTCAACAATGGTATGAATACGTCAAAGAACTGGTTCTACAAAAACTAGGAATATGGAAAGTGGAGAAGAAGAAAGAAAAGAAATACCAACACTTCAAAAAGAAACGAGGGGTAAACTCCCCAGAAAAGAAAACAGAAGTACTTGAATTAACACTAAAGATAAAGTACCTACTGACTTTGTTGAAGAAATCGCAACAAATGCTATCCATGAACTCAGAAACACTTCATATTACGAAATCGTAAGAATGGGGTGTTAGGTTTTTGCAGTAAAGAAAAATGAATCCAGCTGTACTAAATTACTTTCTTGATAATCCAGCAATCTAACTGTTACGACTTCGTACGACCATTTTTTCGTACGAATTCGGATGCAATGTAACTAAGCCTAAGCCAAAGCCTAATGTAATTGCCTAATCCAGAATATCGTAAGTGCTCTGTACGTCTCTTATCTCTTCCATTTCCATTAATGTTTCGTAAGACTGCATATACTCGTAAAGTCCATTGAAGTGGTGAATTGAAACGGTGTCAAAGATATTTTATATTTCACGACGTCCAGCAAGCTGATGTAGGCAGTTTATGTGGGCACGTGCACCATATTTTGCGAGAATAATTTTCAAGCGAGTGCGAGTGTCAAGATCATGACAACGTGTCGTCACGACATATCTTTCAGGAGCCATTCAAGAGGAAACACATCTTTATTACAGAAACACGAGTACACGAGTTTCTTTATAAACTATGAAGGATCGTGAGGTGTTTAGCTCAATGAACATGTGTAACGGAAGCTGGATTATTCTGATTTTTAACTATAACATTTAGTTCTATTCTTATATATTATGTCGAAAAGTAATTAATGATTTGATATATTCCATAGGTTGGATTATATATAGATAAAAGTAACGTAATGTCGAAAAATAATCCAAAAAAATGATTTTGGATGAAAATACATAGTTTTATAGATCTGATAATTTTTTTAGGTCAAAATATATGTCCAAAACCCCTAAAACGACGAGTTAGTAAAAATATTGTTTATAAAATTATAAAAATAAATAATATTAATTAAAAAAAAACCTCATATTTTCAATACAATTGGCGCAACAAAGTGGAGCTAAAATTGAGTTAACCCAAAAGAGAGAAGAAGAGAATGATGGAATAATGATGGTCTTAATGGAATTAAGAAGACTAGGGGAAGGAAGACAACAAGACAAAGAAGATTTGGGGAAAATGATGAAAATCTTGGAAAAAAATAAAGAAGATTTGGGAAACATGGAAGAAAATATGGCTAAGAAAATGGAAGATAGTCTAAAAAAAATGGCTAAGAAAATAGAAAACAAATTTGAAGAAATAAATAGAAGACAGGAAATACTAGAACAGAAGAAAAGAAAATTAAAAGAATAGAAAGAAGTGTAATAACAAATAATAATAATATAGTAATATCGGAGAAAAACATGGAAGACATACTAAAAGAAAATATGGAAATAGCTGAAAAAGAAAACCTAAGGATAAGAAGAGAATTAAAGAAAAATATAAAAGAAGTTGAAGAAGATATTCATAAAAGAAATGAAAATAATTTTAAGATATTGGAAGACCAAATAAAGGAAGGATTCAGACTACAAGAAGAAGTGACCAACATAGAAAACAATTCTATAAGAGTAAGAATAAATAATGTAGAAAAAGACATAAAGCAAGAATTAGCAAGAAGAAGTGAGGAACCAAGAGCAGGTATAATATGTAACAGTGCACCATCAATGAAATTTGAAGGAGATGTGAACAAATTTCATCCAAAGATATTTACAAAAATCATAACACATACAATTAAAACAAATTACCACAAATGGAAAATAAAATTATAGAATCAAAATAATTTTCGGAATAATTCTAGTAATAGTTACATGGGTGATTGTCATGAAATGGGGGTTTTTGTCGCCTCCGTAACCTGTCCATTTTCCGCTTTTACGTCACGGCACTACGTTTACGGAAAAACAGTGCATTATTGCCGCGCGCCTAGGGTCTCAAACGATAGCAGCAGTGTTCCGAAACTGATCATCAGGGAATCAGATGATAACCCACCCTGCGTCACCCCAATGGCTCAGATAAACCTCCAGGGTCTTCATTTTGTAGATTAAAATAATTACCTTTTTTTTTTATTTTCCTCCCATCAAAATATAAAAATTCTCGCCTATTAAGATTTAAATGTTATTGGATTAATAAACAACGCGGGACTCCGCTTACATTATGAAATAGAATTCCATTGATTTTGTGTCGCCTCCGAAGCCATATAATTTCGGCTTTTCTATATAAACTTCTCACTGTCTATTCCTCGTGTGTATTTATGTATACAGAAAGTACTTCAAAATAATGTTGAAAACACATGAGAAAATTTTTTTTCAGCACTTTTTTGTTTGTTCACCAGCAAATCTCAAAAAACCCCATTTCATGACAATCACCCACATAAGTAAAATTAATAATAAAAATTTGATCATAATAACAATGTTAATAAAAATAATAGCAACTATAATAATGACGTATTTAATAAAATAATTATAAAATAATAATAAATTTGGTATTCATTAATTATGTGAACAAATAATTAAATGAATACAAATTTAGGGGAAATTGTTACGGTTTTAAAAAAATGAGACAAAATTATGGAAAGCGTATGTTAAATGAATTAAAAAAAAATGTGATGGTTGTTAGGGGATGTTTGTTTATATAGATTAAATAGTTTTGAGTATTGAAATGTAAGATATGAAAATTATAAAAATAAAGAATATTAATTAAAAAAAACATATTTTCAATAACATTACAATGTATATAACGTTTTTTTCCTAATAATTTTCGATCGTATGGGTATTTTGGTTCATGTTTTATTTATTTATTTATTTATTTATTTACGGACATACCATTTTACAAAAAAAGTTACAATATGTACATTATCAGCATTATCATTAAACAAATGTAAAAAAGAAACAATCCTAAGAATACAAAGGTTTCAAGAAAAAAAAGAGGAAAAAAATAGTTAAAAATGTATGTTTCTAATCTGGCGTTTAAAAGATGATAAAGATGAGTTGAAAATTTCCAAAAAAATTCGTAGACCTTCAAAAAATTTTGCGCGTTAAACTACCCCTTAGATCAAGGTAGGTACAATTAAAACAAGAAAAAAATTGTTGAAAACCGCAAAGGTTTTATCTTTGGAAATAGCCCCAGATAATCGAAAATATATCTTAGAATAAACAGGCTTTTAATATGTAATACATCCTAAACCTAATATTTTATGAAAAATCAATGGCCACTTAATTTTTTGTAACAGTACAGAAATAGTAATTTACTTACAAAGTTGTTTTTAGATATATCGCCATACTTCCATAAGAGATTTTCTCATGGACGTACAAATACTGTTTATTTTTTTCTTTACTTCATTGTCGGCAGATTTGTTATCTGACAACCACAGCTATTTATTGCAGGAAATTCATTGCAATTTAAAACGTTTTATTTCTTTAAGAGAGTTTACCTTGAAAAAGCAAAGCAGCTTGGTACTGTATCAATATTTTGGATTATAAAATCAATCTCCAAACTTTTTTTCGATAGTTATTAACTACGTGCTTAAACATCCGGATAATCTCCAAACTTTTCTTTATCACAAAGCGAGACTGGCTATTCATTTCGAAGAACATCGTCTAATATTATGGAATAATAATGATAATTTCGACCACGATTCCTACTCAGCAAGATAACAAACCAAATACTCCTTTCCTTAAATATTTTTGGTACCAACTCAAATGTTTATGTTACAAATAGGACTATTATTTCATTATCATCAAATCCTTTTATACTATATCCAACTTAAAAGCAAGCAATGTAAACACAGCGAAAACACCTGCACAGTTAGTTTTTACGTGCAAAAGTTGAATGTACTGATGTGTATTAAAGATTCACTTTTAAAAATAGGACTTTCTTTTATATTAACTGGTTAGTTAGATAGTTAAAATACTTAATGCGACCCTGTGTACTGGAAGTGTCACGATCTCAGCACGTGCGCTTGTCTTTAAGTTGGATAGACTTTAGTATTATTATTTCACAAGAAAATCAATCTGGGATATCTTCTATAGTATTTCTCTAAAGCTAAAGTGGGACTAAATTTTAACATTTCCTTAAACTTAACATAAACGTTACTTTGGTAACATCCTTATTAAAGTAATTACAGTAATCAAAATGATGAGTGGACGACACTGTATTTATCCACTTCAACGATCAGAGCAAAATTCATTTTCAATACGTAACGGCAAAATCAATTGCTCTCATTAATCAAGCTATAAATGCCAGACACCTAATTCGATTTAATAACAGCCTGTTACGCACACTTCAACAAAAACACAATAATTGTATCCAGAAACTGCAGGAATCTTATCGAATTAATTTAATAAAAAAATTACTTATTTAGAATTATAATTGAAAAATAATATGTGGAAAGTATCAAGGCAAATTCATATTTTTCCAAAAACTGATACGGTTATTATCCTTCTATTGTAGGCTTTGTTACTGTTTTTCAGCACCACTGTAGGAATAACACTGTTAATTAGAACCCAACAGAGAATGTTCGAGTGGGAAATCATACATTAATTAAGTGCTACCAAGAGGAGAACAAAACGATGTATATAAGATGTAAGTAAATCAGTGATTCCTGTAGTCAGCTCTCAGTGATTAGCAGGATAACAGGATTCAAGGGAGGCTCCATCCCAGACATTTGGGGAGGGGGAGGCAATGTCGTCGGCTGTTAGGGTTATATAAAAAAATTAAAATTTGGTTTACGCACAATTAATTTTGTATAAGAAACGATTGGCGATGTCAAAATTACCGATAAAAATGTTTGTGCCATTTTTGATGGAAAAAATTAGTTTTTTGGGATATAAATGGACCTAGAATCTACAAAAAAAATCAAAAAAATTAAAATTTGGTTTGCACAGAATGAATTTTGTATAAGACCCGATTGGCAATGTCAAAGTTATCGAAAAAAATGTTTGAGCCATTTTTGAGGGAAAAAGTGAGTTTTTTATGATATAAATGGATCTAGAATCTACAAAAAAAAATTCAAAAAAATTAAAATTTGGTTTACGCAGAATAAATTTTGAATAAGAAATGATTGGAAATATCAAAATTATCGAAAAACAATGTTTGGGCCATTTTTGAGGGAAAAAGTGAGTTTTTTAGGATATAAATGGACCTAGAATCTACAAAAAAAAATTCAAAAAAATTAAAATTTGGTTTACGCAGAATGAATTTTGTATAAGAAACGATTGGCAATATTAAAATTACCAAAAAAAATGTTTGGGCCATTTTTGAGCGAAAAAGTGAGATTTTTTAGAGTATAAATGGACCTAGAATCTACAAAAAAAATTCAAAAAAAATTAAAATTTGGTTTACGCTGAATGAATTTTATATAAGAAACGATTGGCGATGTCAAAATTACCGAAAAAAATGTTTGGGCCATTTTTGGGGGAAAAAGTGAGTTTTTTATGATATAAATGGACCTAGAATCTACAATAAAAATTGAAAAAAATTAAAATTTGGTTTACGCAGAATGAATTTTGAATAAGAAACGATTGGAAATATCAATATTATCGAAAAACAATGTTTGGGCCATTTTTGAGGGGAAAAGTGAGTTTTTTAGGGTTAGAAATGCACCTAGAATCTACAAAAAAATTCAAAAAAATTAAAATTTGATTTACGCAGATATGACAAATATCCTATAACTGCCAGACTTTGGGAGGGGGGGGGGCAATTGCCCCTACTGTCCCCCCCTTGGAGTCGTCGTTGGTATAAGTTATGAAAAAGAGCAGCAAGAGTTACAAAAATTGTGAGACGGACAATACAAATTTTTTAATGGAATTGCTTTCGATTAACACTAAGAGGTCAAGTTTATTGAGAGAAGACTATGAAAATTTTCAGCCGGTATTTCTCAACAAAAAAGGTATGAAGTATGAAATCTGGAAAATCTTTTATCAATATTTACCACAGAAAGTTTACTATCTTAGTGATTATGCCAAAGAACACGGTCATAAAATTCTATAAAATATATAATAAAAATAAACATTTTTTCAAGAAACTTTAAAATTAATTCTATCTTTACTGAGCTTTCTTATCATATCTTCATTTTTACTTTTTCAAAATTTCAACTTATGTATTGTGGATCCGTTATATAATCTCAAATGCGAAAAAGTAGTTTTAAAACTAAAACTTTTATTGAATTGTTTTTTTAATCTAATAAAAAGTTTTCCATTTTTTGAAGTACACTATGGTTGGTCTTTAGTGAATTTTATAAACTCTTGTTTCCTATTTTAATTAATACTTTTTTTTTATTTTTTTTAATTTACATTTTATTTCTTACTAAAATCACTAAATAACAATGATCATTATAACAGAATAAACTTTTCACTTTATGTATTTTAATCAGCAAATTATGATTTTCAATTTTAAACTTAATTTGGTTATTAAAATAAAAACAATTTTTCCTCTATTTATTCGTTATATTTTTCGAATACATTTTTAGGGTAGAATAATCGTGCTTTCTAAGTATTCAAATACATTCAGTTGTATCCGTCTTAGCTCTGGTAAACGTTTTATTTACCAATTCACTTTACCTACATACATTTAAGATAAGCTTAATAGGGCTCAATCAAATTTTATGGTGGGCTTTTGTTCTGTCTACTCTACCATGCTTAATTAAAGTCCATACCATATTATAATAATAATATACGTCCTTCAATTCACCCCCTTACGAGTGAACCCCAGCCGCTTTACAGTTGTGGGAAAACCCGGAGAAACCTCACGTTATCACCGACAACGATGTACTTACTCCCCAGGATTGAAATGAAATCTTTACAGAGTAGAATTTATTTAAAAATCTCACTATTTAGACCTGGGCACGAACCAGGGAACGGAATGACCGCCTGAGCGGACATACTGAAATGTCAGTAGACATAAACATCGTTGCATACATTTACCTCAAAACTGTAAGTACATAATTTTATAAGTCACTTTACGTATATATTACGGCACTTAACGTGTTAAAAAAATGTCAAAATGTACTTAAAATTGTTAATTGGGAATTTAAGCACAGGACATATGTTTAATAAATTTTTGTAATAACTCACATCCTAAAATCCGTTAATTTAATGTTTTAAGTTATTGCTTTTCTCTACAAAAACCTTTTACTTCCAAGTTTGATGTTTTTCAGTTATATTAAAATTTTGTAACAGTAAAATTTTATCACTTCCTTCCAAGTTTTTTTTTTCATTATTTTTAACTACTTCAAAATGTGTTTAGAGAGTATAAAAATTAATAAATACTAAACAAAATTATATACAATCAAATGAATGGAAACATCCTAATTCCTCCCGCTCTAAGAAATTTCGTGTGGAAAAATTTGTCCTTGCATTTTTTCTAATAAAAGAAAAATAATTTAAAAAATGAGCTATGTAATACAAAAAAGATTACAATCCGAATGAAAATACCTCAGAAATATAAACAAATTGGTTCCACTTGAGAAAAATTCTTTATTTGTATAATTAACGTATTTGGAGTGAGATTTTTTTTGTTTCATTAGAAATTGGATGGCGAAAATCATTATTTTGTTTCAGTCCAATTCTGCAGAACTGTGCTCGATGTCCACATTGTTTTTGATTTTATTTTATAATTACAAATTGTTCGCTTTTTATGACCCGTGTCTTGAAGATTGAGTTTTATCAATAATTTTATAATAACTGTTCTCTCCAACCAACATTTCATTACTTTTAGTTACTTTATGAATTCCCAACCTGCATTGGAGGTTGAAAACCCAAATTGCATTGAGGGTTGCCAAATTTTTTAACGATTCTGGTCAAGATGTCACTCTCTTCTTCGGATCCCTTTAAGGGAAAAATACAAAGTAAGCAATCGAGTTTGCTTATTACTTTTTTAAAACATAAAGTTATTAAACATTTTTGGTAGTTAACTTGTATATTATTTTGATAAATATTGGATTTTAACCAACTAATACTAGTAATCGACAAAAACTTTATAAGTTCGTTTACTCAGATGATACAAGTAAATCAGTATGGGCGATTCTCACATAAGTCATTGATTTTTGTTTCTAGAAATATGTCTCGCCTCCCCATTTTAAAACCAATTATGATTTTAAACATTTCTAAAATTTATACAAATATTTTTTAAATATTAAGAAATTATACTGTTAGATTTAAATTTCGTCTTTTCTCACGGTCAAACTAATCAAGAATTTCAGGCGCCATTTTCGAAAAAATATTTTTACTTTTCTTTTCCACAAATCTTTTCAAATTACTAAGGTTTACTTCTGTTAATTTGAAAATGGAGAGGTAATAAAGACAAAAAAGTTAAATCCACATAAATCTAAACTTCGTTTTTGTCTACCCCACTTTTCAAAAACAATAAATACTGCAAATCGTAGCCTTCATGAAAACATTTCTGTCTTTTCTACACATCTCTTCTAAATATGAAATATCTACCGAGGTTGATTCTAAAACGATAAATTAATAAAGACAAATGTCAGACCAATATAAATATAAACTTCGATTTTGACGCCGGCGCCGGCTATAACGTAATGCCTAAAGAATATTTTTTTTTACTTGTTCTACACTTTTCTATTAAATATTAAAAATCTACGTCTCTTAGTTTTAAGTAGTGAGTATATTAAAACTCATTTTAAAAGGTACTGTTAAAAATTACCTGTTCGAAAAATAGTCAGCAGCTAAATTTTAAAAACACACTTAAACAAAATGTCCAAATTTCGGTAAACTTAAATATAGTAAAAAACGAAATACCTCCGAAAAAGAAATCATAGAAATCAAAAATGAATGAGAATAAAATTTAAAAACCAAAACCGCAAAATACGTGATCACGTGCTTAGAGTCTTCAATCAAAAAAGTGACGTACTCCTTCTCATGTGCAAGATCATACTAACTGAAGACACTGAAGTGAACGCATAAGAAGATCAAAATAACATTTTTCAGACCAATACCACAACCAGTACCGCTGAAGAAGTAGGAACAAAAAGTAGAGGTGGAAATACATATCTGGTTGTACCTAAGTACTATGTGCCAAGTTTTATTTTACAACTATTACTACTCTTCGATGATAAGCAAAAAGGACGTATCTGATATTTTCTTCAATATTAACTTGTCCTAACTATATATGAAATAGTATGTTGTACAAATATTTCCCACTAGTAAAGTATATTCAAGAGTTATATACTTTATACTTTACTAGTGTATTGTACATTATACTTTTTCTACTATTATGTATTTCTTATTTGCAAAATGAAAGCACTTGACGTTTAATTACTATTGTTGAAAGTAAACGAAACATTTGAACAGTTATTCTTGAAGGAATAAAATAGTCTCCGAAAACTAACTGATGTGTTGGTCTTTAAGCCAATCCATAAAATTTTTGTACGAACAAGATGCTATTAGACCGTGTTGTCATATCAGTAAACTGATAAATAGCGTTGGTAGACATCCATATCTCCCAAATTAAAAGCAATTGATTTTTTTTATCATTCAAATACATAATATTCACTAAAAAAAATAGTACTTGACTGTGTCGCCATCTATCAGTAAAGACATCTATCTAAGTTGGGAACTTAATTTATTTGATTTGACATCCCATGGTCAGTTCCTGCCTTTCGGTTTCTTTAGTGTGAGCCTTGGAATCGCTCAAAGTCAAAGTCCCATACTAGCAATATCCGACAAAAGGACTGAACGACGCGTTAACCAATAAATGGATCAATGGATATGTAGTACCCCTTATAATTTGGGAGATATGGTGTTAGATATCGATATTTTTTTCAACCGAAGAAGCCGAAAGTCAAAAACAGATATTAGTATTTTGTCTTCTAGAAAGCATCTGTACATCTTTTCTATACATTTCTTGTCATAAAAGTTGGTTCGATTGGCATAGAGTATAGCGATTACGACCACTTACATTTATAGATGCCACCTCTCCTTCTCTTTTCATCTTTGATTTATTTGCTCATTTCATTTCAGCCTTTTGATTGGTATTTTATTTAAAAAATAGGCTAAGATAGTGGGAAGTAAGGTGAGAGGCATATTGAATGAAAATAGGTTAGAGCAAGTTATTTTCTAATTCTTTAATATTTAATTGAATTAAGATGATATGAATTAGTTTTTAAGAAAATGTTTCTCCTGAACTTTAAGCTTCTATATTTGGAATCCTTATAGTGGAAAAAATGATATATAAAAATTATTAATCTACCCATGGAGTTTTACAATTAGCTAATTTATCAATAAACTTTTCGTCGCTTGTATGATTTACACAGTTTTATAGATTTTTGTATTATGCGAGAAGACATCGAATCTGCTAGTGCACAGTGCGGGGCCAGAGGTATAATCTTTGCAATAAATCAAATCATTATAAGGTTTCTTATACGTCAAATTTGGATATAAAAACTTTCAGAAATTGTTGCTTGATGCACAGACAAATGTTTAATAGTTCATCATAGCATACAAGATAATTCATTGTTTACCTAATAGCCCAGTTGCCAGAGAAGGATATTGACCAAAAGCTCTCACAAAATATGATCTCGATGAAACTTGGCATTTAAGTACTTGAAAGGGTGTAGAAAACAATGAAAAAATATTTGCTGCTCTTAAGTGTATGCTAACTTCACAATTTCGAAAATGAAATCGAAAATTTGGTTTTTCCATTATATCTCGAAAAAAAAAATAATAATACTACGTTAAATATAATATTATAAGTTATTTTAAAAAAGAATTTGTATTTCTATAAAAAATTATTAAAAATAAGAAAGCAAATTCGAAAACTCTACGTGCGCCGAGCCGTTGAATACAAATATTAAGCCGAGGCATTCGGAAAAACTAATGTATCTTTGCCTAAAATATACACAAAGAGAAAAAAAAGAAAGCCTTTTAAAGAGGAGACTCTAAGCTTTCTCAGGAAGTCATTAGTTTTTAATTTTTTCTTGTTTTCTCATAGACAATTTGACCGGAAGTTATAATTTCTAAAATTCTCACTGATTTTTATAAAACTGAAGATATCTAGTAATAGAGGCATAACAAAAAAATCCTTGTACATTTATCATCATTATACTTTTACTTTTGATTTAAATATAATTAAAATGATGAACATTATCTCTGTTTAATAAAACTTATGTTTTTAAAACATTCATTCGAAACAATTTTTATTTTCAAAATAGTGTTTATTTATTTATATAAATCAATTTCTAAACTATTTTTAACTTTATACAAAAAAAATTACTTTCTGATTTATATAAATAGTATTTTAAAATTAAAAATTGCGTCGAATCAATGTTGTAAAAAAAATGATCATTTTAAAACATAATTTTTATTAGAGATAATGTTCCTCATTTTAGTTATATTTAAATCCAAAGTAAAAGTATTATGATATAAATATACAAGGATTTTTTTTGTTATGCCTCTTCAGTTTTATAATAATCAGTGAGAATTTTAGAAATTATAACTTCCGGTCAAATTTTCTATGAGAAAACAAAAAAAATAAAAAATTAATGACTTGATGAGAAACCTTATAGTCTCCTCTTTAAAAAGATTTCTTTTTACTTTCCCGGCCCCTCACAAAGGGAAGGTATTGTAAACGCGCTAAAAAAAAAATTGAGATAACGACGGATATATCCATTTTGAGGTCCCCTAAGACGATTAAAATGATTTCCAGATGGAAGTCTGTCCGTCTGTCTGTGTGTCTGTGTGTCTGTATTCTTCCACGATAGCGTCCGCACGCTTAATCCGATTGAGCTGAAATTTGGTATATGGGTTGCGGGTGATCGGGGATTAAACCCATTAGTTTTTGGTCGAAATCGCCCCGCCAGGGGGCGCAGGAGCCCTATGTACATCGCAAAAAAATATAAGACTTACATTTTTTATTTGATATTTAGGTGCCTCACTGGCTTGTAAATACATCCTGAAATTTTCATTTCTTAATTTTGAACCTAACCTAAAAAAAATTATTTTTGAAACTAAAAAATCGCTTGATCCGATTGAGCTGAAATTTGGTATGTGGGTATCGGATCATCGCGGAATGAATCCGTTTGGTTTTGGTTGAAATCGCCCCACCAGGGGGCGCAGTAGCCCTATGTACATTACAAAAAAAATAAAAGACCTAAAGTTTTTATTTGGCATTTAGATGCCTTATTGGCTTGTAAATACATCCTGAAATTTTCATTCCTTAATTTTAAAACTAAGCAATGGAAAAAAATTTTTAAATTTAAAATCCAAATGACATTTGACATGTCAAAGAAAAATTAAACAAAATTGCGACCCTAAAAAATTGTTCTACTTTTTTTTGACATGTGAAATGTCTTTCCTTTTATACTATTTCAAAAGTCATTTTTACTTCGAATTTTTTTTGGGATACCAAATATCATTTGATTTGGACTTTAAAAAATTTTAACACAAAATTAATTTTTTTAGTTTTTATTTTATAACTGCCGGGAAAGTCTTGTGGCGACACAACAGATTTTTTTTCTTTGCGTATATTTTAGGCAAAGATACATTAGTTTTTCCGAACGCTTCGCCTGAATATTTGTATTCAACGGCTGGGCGCGCGTAGAATTTTCGGATTTGCTTTCTTATTTTTAATAATTTTTTATACTAATACAATTTTTTTTTTAAATAACTTGTAATATAATTTTTAGTAAAATTTTCCGCTCTTTCACGTGATGCTATTAGTTTTTCGAAATTTTTATATATTTTTTCGAGATATGATGGAAAAACCAAATTATCGATTGTATTTTCGAAATTGTGAAGTTAGCATACATTTTAGAGCAGCAAAGATTTTTTTATTGTTTTCTACACCCATTCAAGTACTTAAATGCCAAGTTTCATCGAGATCACATTTTGTGCGAGCTCAAACTCTCTGACAACTGGGCTATAACGGGTTTATAAATTTCTATAGAAAATCAGAATTTGATGCCCATAACATACCATTAATAATTTAACTAGATCTTGCAATGGTGATTATTGATGAAAATATTTTTAGGCATATTCATCCATTAGGAATAATGCTTATGTGGTCCAGTGATTATCCTCCTGAGTCAAACTAAAATGACCCTAAAAGTGAACATAAATACTATAACTTAAAATATTTGCACCCTTGCCGTTTACACTCCGTATATCGAACAGTTTTTCTTCAAGTAATATTAAAATTCCTCCTATTTAATAAACCTAAACTAGATTTAAGAAGATAAAAGAAATTCAAACTTCCCATGGTAATTAAACCACGGTGAGTCAGCATCATCCTCATCATATCTTGACGACAATTATAATTGTTGACAAATATTCACATTTACCTGTCAAAAGATTTCATAAATTTTATTTAATTAATGTTAAAAATGTTTTGTTTCTTTTGGTCTTTTTCTAATTTAGTAAAATATTTTTCTTAAATGTAACTTATGAGTTATGAGAGTTGTGAGATAAACTAATTACAAATATTTCGTTTTGGTTGTGAGAAAATTGTAAGCATTTCATGCGAGATTCCGTGACAATAATTACAGATGATGGAATTTGTATAGTTCGTATCGAAAATATAGTCCTAATAATTATGGAAGGATCGACGTCTAAGAGCGTTTCTGATTTTTTTGTTCAAATTCGGGTATTTTCTAACGACACCACCAAAAGAATATCAAAAATACTACTTCACTTTTTTAACAATTAGTCTGCTCATTCACATTTATGAAATTATCTACCAAATAATTATTATGATTGATTAATTACTGTCGCAATGGCGAATCATGATTTTGTGAGGCCCCAGGTGCAACTTCTGGAGGACCCCTATTGACCCTACTAGGAATATATTGTATTATAAAAATTGTGTTGTTAATAAATATTATTATTATTATTATTATAAATAAACAAGGGCATTCAACGAACCCTTTATATTTAACATTATATTAAGGCCGCCGTTCAGTGTTGTGTGTTTTTAATGCAAGGTATACTCAGGAACGGTATGACTTAAAGAGCTCAAATTTGGTGGCTAATCTCAAAAAGGGTTGAAGTATATATTAAATATATCGAGCTTGATTTTATTCTGAAAATTGAATGATTTTTTTTCAATAATTGAGGAAAATAAGGGAATTTATGTTTCTGTCACATTTCAATGAATATACCCAAGAAAATAGTTCCTCTTCCCATTCAAAGCGACACTCCAGACAATTTAGTTAAGGAGATCTGTTGGCATTAAAAAAATGCTATTATTTGACAAATTTGAACATAAAGCGGTAAATAATGTCTACATTACCAACATTATTATTGATTTTTTAGTTCAGCTGATTTCAAATAGTGGCCGCCACGATATAATTATTCGAAATTCTCGATCATCTGTCCATCGAGTAGGTGGTCTTCCTCGACTACGTTTATCACGTCTCCATTCCACAATGTTTTTTGTCCATCTCTTCTTCTTTCAACATGACCGGCCCACCTCCATTTCAACCTAGCTCTTCTTTCTATTACATCCTCTACTCCCGTTCTTCTACGTAATTCCTCATTTTTTATTTTGTCTTGTTGTCTAATTCCTAACATAGTCTTTCCATTTTCCTTTGTGTGATACGTAGTTTTTCCGTTGATGTTTTGGTTAATATCTATGATTTAAATATGTAAGGAATTTTAAATTAGATAATATCTTATACTTCATTGTAAAGTATGTTGCCTAATCTAAATTAAACGACACATTACTTGTCGTCAATGTGTCAACCAATTAGAAGAGAGTATGGACAGGTATTCAAAACACTTTTCAAATCTATATAAACATATTTCGTAAGTTGTCAGCATATGGAAAACCTTTTTATTATTAATTTTGGGAAAAAAAGTTTCAGTCGTACTAGCAACATGCTGCCTATTTATTTAATGATTTTAATTCTTAACTGAATTAGCGAAATAAAAGACTTATATGAGAATAACAAATATAAACATATGTATGAAGCGAATGAAAAGTTTTATGGCAATTAAACATTCTCTACTAGGGCTAATCACATTATTTGTGACAACATAATTAAAGTCGTGAGTTTCTTATGTCAAAAACCCACAACATATTTACTGCTTTACTTTTTTCTAAATGTACATCTTCTAAGAAAGTGTTAATAATTCTTGTCGCATTGTATGGCGTGACATTTTAGTAATTACTAGATCTCACAGGAGGCAGGAGATAAAATAATTAATGTGGAATTATCTTGAGGTTATACGGTTGTCATTTATCAAGAAATTTGTCGGACATTGATATTTCGTCTGACGTTTCTCCGTATTCAACTAGTTGGTTATAATTAAATATATAAGACGTACCAAATAGAGAACGGAGTTAATAAAAATGTATTTATTCAAATTTATAAAAATAATTCATTTAACAAATAGGCTGCTAAAATGCAAAATTTCTTTAACAAATTTTTACTTTGACTTTAACCCAGTCCGCCTGAGAAGTAAAAAAAATAATTGAAACCCAAAACAAAAAATAATCTTCCAACAAACGACCAACTAAAATTTTTTAGCGATTCTCATGAATTGATTCCTTTTATTATGACCGCTCATTTAATTTAATTGGTAAAGGTAACTGAATTTAATTGATAATCGATTCACTGATTAAGTTTTCATGCGATCCATTTGACAGACACTAACAATCGGCGAAGTTGCAAATACGCAAGAAACTGCAGCAGTTCATTAGTTGCCGCATTTTTTAAACATTAAAAAACTCGATCTGCGATATTTCTATTTATTTCTGATAAACTATTTTGATAAATTGCTAATATAGTAGGATACTGATTAAATCTCGCGGTAACTCTGAAGTTAAGTTAGGTCTTATCGCATGTTAAAAAGTAGTTAATCAGTGTTGTAATCAGGGCCGTCGCGTGGTTTGTAATGGCGCCCAAGGCAAGGCTTCCGGACTGGAAAAACCGGGTAGGGGCAGAAGGGCAATCCCCCCCCCCCCCCAACGTCCAGCAATGAGAGGATATTTCTCATATCTGCGTAAACCAAATTTTAATTTTTTTCTAGGTTTTAGGTCCATTTATATCCTAAAAAACTAACTTTTTCCCCCAAAAATGGCCCAAACATTTTTCTCGGTAATTTTGACATTGCCAATCGTTTCTTATACAAAATTCATTCTGCGTAAACCAAATTTTAATTTTTTTGAATTTTTTTTGTACATTTTAGGTCCATTTATATCCTAAAAAACTAACTTTTCCCCCCAAAAATGGCCCAACCATTTTTTTCGGTAATTTTGACATTGCCAATCGTTTCTTATACAAAATTCGTCATGCGTAACCATAAATTTTAAATTTTTTGAATTTTTTTTTGTAGATTCTAGGTCCATTTATATCCTAAAAAACACTTTTTCCCTAAAAAATGGCCCAAACATTTTTTTTCGGTAATTTTGACATTGCCAATCGTTTCTTATACAAAATTCGTTCTGCGTAAACCAAATTTTAATTTTTTTGTAGATTCTAGGTCCATTTATACCCTAAAAAACACACTTTTTTCCTAAAAAATGGCCCAAACATTTTTTTTCGGTAATTTTGACATTGCCAATCGTTTCTTATACAAAATTCATTCTGCATAAAACAAATTTTCATTTTTTTAAATTTTTTTGTAGGTTCTAGGTCCATTTATATCCCAAAAAACTCACTTTTTACGCTCAAAAATGGCCCAAACATTTTTTTTCGGTAATTTTAATATTGCCATCGTTTTTTATATAAAATTCATTCTGCGTAGACCAAATTTTATTTTTTTTTTGTAGATTCTAGGTCCATTTATATCAACTACAAAATATTAAACTTTTATATAACAGCCGACGACGTTTCCCCCCCCCCCCCCCCCCAAAGCTCTGGGCTGGAGCCGCCCTTTATTAATTCTTTAAAAAATCAACTAAAGCTTTAATTGTAATGTATATGTTTATTTTAAGACGTTTTTTAAAATTTTTAACAAAAAATGGTTGTAGTTGTATCTATAAATAAGCAATTGTCGCGGATTGTTCTTCATTCATATTATTAGCACAATATTTATCAATGAAATAACTTCATCTCATTCATTAATATAGTACTATCGGCGTAATAGTATACTACTCCATTGCCTATATTTTGAAACAGTTGACGATCAACATAATGGTCGACGGTCATTCATTCATAAAAAAATCAACGTTACTACAGTCAGATGAAGGAAAAGGTCACAAAAATTTAGTTAGGTTATGTATAATATCAGATTTAAATTTTCTCGGATTTTTATATTTTAATAGAGAAACATTTAAACTAGTTATTTGTAAGTC
This sequence comes from Crepidodera aurea, assembly GCA_949320105.2. NCBI lineage: Eukaryota > Metazoa > Arthropoda > Insecta > Coleoptera > Chrysomelidae > Crepidodera > Crepidodera aurea. The sequence goes on along the minus strand of OX439472.1, from coordinate 64,920,994 downwards.
TTGATGTTGTTCAAGAAAATAATAGAAAAATGTAGTTGTGTAAGCTTACATATTTGGTGGAGTGTTGAATTTTGTGTTAACCAAGTAGTATTTGCAGGTTTTAATTTGAACTATTTAATGAAAATATTCTTAACACATCGAGTTTTTTTTACAAACTATTCATCTTTTTCGTAATTCGTTTTGTCGTTTCGGCTATAACGTCAGATATTTTTTTTTATTTTTGAATCAACGTGAAAAACATTTTAAAAACCTACCATACTTGAGACCAAATTTGAAAGTTTCACATTTTAAAAACATCAGAAATGTACAGGTTAGTTAATTTATTTATTATATTTTTCACTTAATATTCATTATAATTTTTTTTTCTCTAATTATTGCCATTTTGTATATATATAGATAATGAATACTGTTTATTTTTTCTATAATGTTACAGCTCATACAGGTGCATGCACCTACGTGCTAAGATGTTTAATTTCTTCTCTTTTCTAATATTAATTTATTGTAAAATGACAAAATGTAATTGTAACTATATAGCTAAATAAATACAAATACAAATAATCATGGTGTTAGAACAAGAATAATCATTTTGACCACAATTCCCAGTCAGAAAGCAACGTAAGGATTAAAACAAAAATTTTGTGGTAATTTAATAACTATATTCATGTTTAACTTTTTATAAATAAATACATAGTTTAATAAAGTAGACTTTTATATTCAAATATACAATTAAAATTTTTTTACACAATTAAAAAGGTTCAGATATAAATACATTTAGAAAAGAAAAACAGATGATTAGCTTTTTATTAATTTTTATATACTATTTAATAAAATCATTTTTGTGTAATATACATTTTGAAACTATTTCCAATCGCAAGTGTGTGATTTGCGGATCTAAAGGAACAAAAGTCACAAACCCACGTTCAAAATATTCATAGTGAAGTTCTATGTTTTATCACATGTAGGCATAACCTAGATCTGGAAATTCTTAAACTTTTTCTGTCCTAATTTTGTTACTTTTGTATTAGTTCAAATTTTTAAATATTTATATATGATTAATGGAATGCATTTTTCTAATTGTATTACCAATACCTAAAAAATAACTATATATCAAATGAAATGTTTGAAATTTTCTCCATTAAAAAAAGCTAATCATGATCTAAGTAGAAATTAGAAAAAAAAATTAAAATAAAATATTATCACTTATAATCAATCACTTATATTTCAAACTTCAACTAAACTTTTGACTTAACACCAAGAAAAGAACGGACTTTTGTCTTGGAAGCGTTGTGTAAAATTGAAAAATCTAGATGTGTGTTGGCCTTGGGATCTAAAAAATAAAACAATACAAATATATATACCTAGAACTAGTTTACATGATCAAACGGTACAAAAAAAATTTCAAATTACATAATAATAATAATAATAATAATAATGAAGTGGTCTTTTCTAGTTTTACCGAAAAAGCATGACAATTATTAGTAATTACAAATAAAAGTTTCTATTTTAATTACAAATACAAAATTTGTTTTCTGTATGACGATATTTCGCTCTAAATGTATATTTAATCCTTTTATGTATGTGATTTTCAAAATAAATAAATATTATTATTATTAGTTGAACATTTTTACTTACTTTTCAACAACGACAGCGGGCATTTGGACCAACTGCACGGGAGATTTGCTATCTTTGAGAGCTTGAGTTAAATTTAATATTTGGCCCCTCATTACAGACATCTGACGTTCATATAAATTTTTATCAAAACCTTTATCTTGTTTAAAAAGGAAGTATAAATCATCACAGAGATCCTACAAAAAAATGGCAATTAGGTATATTTCCCAAAACAAATTTGTCTATTTTTTTTAATATTTTTTTGGTTGCTTTTACCTGCACAAAATTCATATCTGACAACAATGGTAACACTAACTCCTTAGTACTCTTGCTAAAGGGCACCTTAGCCTGAGGCAGCCACGCCCAATGATAAGGATACGCCCGCCAGCTATCGGGGTGTTTGTATGGAAACGCCAAACCATTGTCGATGGCTGCTATACTAATTTCAGGTAACTGTACTACATTCCAATTTGTAGTATCAGTTAGTTCGACTTGAGCACTCACAATATTTTCTAAAAAATTATAACAAATGTTGAGACAGAGGTTTAAAATTTTAATTGTTTTTAGTTTAAATATTTGTATTATTAGGATTAATTACAAAAGGCAAAAACATTCTTTTTTCCTCATGTATATAAACTCTTACTCTGTAAAATAATAAAATGGAAAAATTAAATATGATTACCATTGACAATTGTTGGTTGATCATATTTAATCAACCAGTTATCGTTGCCTCGGTCAGTGTTTCTGATAATATAATCTAACACAACGAGTTTTTCAAACTGTAACTGAAATTTTTGAGCCAATGCTGGGGACAGAGGCTCAACTTCAAATCGCCTCAACCAGTAATCCGCATCCTTGAAACCATCTACAAATAATTGGAATGAACCCACCTACAAAAATTAAGCAAAAATAAGAATATGTAAATTGTAATTGTAAGTGATATACAATTTGGTTTATATTTAGTTAGATAAATAAATAAATTCACTTACCTTTGGTGGTAAGCCTATCCTATTGAATCTTAAACCAACATTCGGAAATTGTTCCATAATTGCCCTTTTTACTCTAGCTTTTTGCCTATCTATCCTTAAATAATTAAAAGTTTCCGAGACTAATTTAACTACCTAAAATGCACAAGAAAAAATTAGGAAATTAAAAAAAAAATCATATTTTGTACTTACTCTAGTTTTGGGTACTATATTCAAACTGAGTTTTTGATCGACTAAAGAGGCAGCTGCTTCTGATAAATACCCTTGATTTGGTATAAGACAAGATCGACCGAAACAACAAGGACAACACAGTTTGTGCATCCATTTTGTCCACTTTGGATTTAATCTGCCATAAGGCTCTTCATCTTTGGGCTTGTACACACCAATAGTTTTCTAGAATTCAAAATATTTTATAAATATTTCCTAAAAGAATTATGTGAAAGACTCCAGTCAGTTTTCAGTTAGGATTGCTGAGTATGGCTTTCTCCTACTGATAATTAAGTATCAAACATTAATGTTTCTTGGGTATTATATTTGCATGAAAGCCATATACAATATTTTTTTTATAAAACAAGATAATACTTTCTTACAAAAATTTACCAATTTATAAAAATAGAATAAACAGAATGAGTGATTCAATTTGATTTATTGTAACCAAATAAATAAAATGTTTATCTTCTTACTGATAAATGTAATGATAACCTTTGTTAAAATGTTAATAATAAAATATCATGAATTCGTTTATAATAATTTTAGTGATTGCATTTAATAAAACTAGTTTTCTAATTATTTAACAAATAGAATATTTAATATTGTCTGAGCTACATCTAAATGTTGTTAAGCCAAAATTGTTATTGAACCAAAGGTATTTTTTATATAAAAATGATGTAGGAACCTCACCAAAAACATTAACTAAACTTGTTAACTGGAATAGTTGTCTCCCCTAGAGTTTCCTTTAATCTTTGCTTAGATCCCACTACAAAATACAACTTAATATTTGTAGTAAGCAGATCACAGCATTAGGGTTTCAATAAACAACTAGCTGAGAAAGATACTTACTGCAGATTGGTTTTTAACAAAATATGATCCACTGGAACCTTGCGAGATTCTTTCAGGAAAAATTCCATGATCAATAGCAGTTTCAGCTTGCCAAACCAAGTCGCTAAAGTCAGGATCATCTGGAAATAAAATGGAAGTTTCCAATTCTGTTATCAATTAAATATGCCTGGGACTGTTATGACTCACAAATGTTTTAATTTATTTAAAAAATAATAATATGCCCACTTGTAAACTACAAGCCGGATGTAATATATATTTAGCTGTTTTTTTTTATTAATTCGTTTCTATGATTTTTTAATAATGATATTTTAGGATGAAACACTCAAACTTTTCCAGTCATATGACAAAGAAGACGGGAATTAAAACTTGTAAAATAACGTTAAAAAATGTATTTGTCATTATAACCTGGGAACTGGTTGTAACAGACATCAAGCCCTCCCAGCAAAGGCTGTGATTCTCTATTGAAACCTGGGGAATCCAATGTAGACTCAAAGACCACCTCAGGTACAAGTGGCACCTCTTCACCGTCACTACAAACTATAGATAAGGCCCCGTGTGTTTCACCGTCAGAACCACTTGTATTTATCAAGATAGGAACAGTCTCACCACTCATCACCCAGAAATAAAGGAATTTAAAGATTTCAACATTTAAATTGCGATTTGATATGATTTAACCTAATTTAATTTTTATTAACTTTAAATATTCAGTTGCATCTAAATTAATTGACCAGAATTTCGTGCCACTAAAGTCTTAATTAAATTATTTTTTTACACTAGACAGAAAAAAATAAATGGTGAATAAAAACGGTGACATCATTATATTAATGACACATGACACTTCAAAAATGATCTTCTACTTTTTATTATTGACTGACAAACTACTGCATCACTTAGACTGCATACTCTCTTGTTCGAGGCAAGGATGCAAAATTCTTGTGAGCTCGGCTTCTAATCACTTTGTGTGTGGGGTGCTTTAGTAAGACTTACAAGAAATGTCTTTGATCATTTCTACCGACTTTAGAATTCGTAGTTTGGCAACACCGGGAATGTTGATCATGCTAGAAAATTATTCCATCATTGTTGATTTTAACCTAGTTTCAAATTTTTATAAAAGTATCTCATATTTATTTTACAAAGAGTAAAAATCATCAAATATGGACATCGGAGAACTCCTAGATTATAAAGTAATTTTAATTTTATCCATTAATTGCATTTTAATACAATACTTTTTAGCCGCCTCAAGCTCTGAAACGACCAGCAGATGTTGACGAAGAAGTAAATGAGGTTGAAAAAACCAGAAAGATGAGAAGAATCGCACGAGCTAAAGCCAATAAAATGGCTAGGCCTGTATCTGCAACTCCTATGCAACCTTTGGATCATATTAGTGAAGAGGAAAGAGCAGAGATCCTAAAATTTGTAGAAACTGAACAAACACAAGTAAAATTGAGTTTTATTATATACAATTCTAACAGAATTTAACTGATCAGCTAATCTGCTATCAATAGTTTTTCCCAGATAAGCAAATTTTCTAGGTTTCTACTACTTTTGCTACATTACCTTCTATTTGTAAGCTTAAATTTTAGCATTACATATAAACCCTATCATTACTTTTAATTATTGCTACTATTTTGAAGTGCTTACACTGTTTAGTTGCATAGATGTAGACAACATACTTTTAACTGGAGATGAAGCTCCAAAAAGAATAGGTTTAGTGTGAAAACAGTATAGTAATACTTTTTTTTGTTTGTATAGGGTGAAGTAATAGATGAAACTGCTTTAAAGAAAATAGTATTGAATTTTGAAAAAAGGAGTCTGAAGAACAGAGAAATGAGGATCAAATTTCCTGATTCTCCTGAGAAGTTTATGGAGAGTGAAGTAGAGCTCCATGAAATTTTACAAGAAATGAGAGTTTTGGCTACAGCTCCCGATTACTATCCTTTATTAGTAAAACTACAAGTAATTCCCAGTCTTTTGGAGTTATTGTCACATGATAATACAGACATAGCAGTAAGTTTTATATTTGAAATAATTTGCATAATTTTGATTATATTTTCAATTATAGGTAGGCACAGTAGAGTTAATACATGAATTGTCAGATGTAGACATTCTTAATGAATCTGAAGAAGGCACTGAAGCTTTAATAGACTCACTTCTAGAACACCAGGTCATCGCTTTATTGGTCCAAAATTTAGAGCGGCTAGATGAATCTGTAAAAGAAGAAGCCGATGGTGTCCATAATACTTTGTCCATTATTGAAAACCTTACAGAGTTAAGTTCTGAAATTGTAAATGAGTCCACAAAGCAAGGATTGTTGGCTTGGTTACTAAAAAGACTGAAATTAAAAGCGCCTTTTGAAGCTAATAAATTATATGCTAGTGAAATATTATCTATACTTCTGCAAGATAATGAAAAGACCAGGTATGTGTTGTATATTTATTTTATTATTAGCATATAAGTTCATCTGTTCCCCTCCCACACTTCTTCGCTTGAAAGAAAAACCATTTTTAGTAAGAACAGGTGATATAATGCAGTCTATCTGGCCACAAAGAAGAGTTCTCCTTTAGTTTACAGCTCGGAAACCAGAGTGGAAAGAGTATAAATTGAAAAAAATAAAAACATGTCCAATCGCTAAGTTGTAATCGAATAATGGGTCGGCTACGCGACCAAATGCATTTCACGCGGCGGTGAACTTATGCTATGCTAAGCTATTCGCCATTGGCCACAGACTGCACATGCCATATTGTCTTATCACAACGCCTTATTTGGATATCCAACCAATAGGATGAGTCGGGTCCACGTGGACCCGTACAAAGGATGCCGCTTAGGCTTAAAGGCAGTAGTATCAAAGGAGCCGCGTTTTAAAGCTATTAAAATAGGGATACTACATCTCCTGTTCTTTCTTTACATTTATTCATGACTGAATGTGACTACCATATCACAAAAATAAAAAACCTTACAAATTATGATAAATATTAAAAAATGGTGCAACACAATTTTTTATTTTAGATTGGCGTTAGGAGAGATGGATGGTATTGACACTTTATTGCAACAATTGGCGTTTTATAAAAGACATGACCCTAATAGTTCTGAAGAACATGAGTTGATGGAAAACCTTTTTAATTGCCTATGCAGTTCACTAATGGTAGTGCCTAATAGGGACAGGTTCTTAAAAGGAGAAGGTTTTTATTAGCTTAAATTTTAAAGCCTTTTATGCTGCATGCTGTTTCTTGATGGACTGATTGTTATTTATTTTACTACAATATGCACAAATTGTTAATAAGTCCTAAAAATTAGGATTATGTGTCATTTTGATCCATTACTTTAAAATGCTTGTCTGTGGTAGATTTCGGACTTAAATCACTTTCTTTGTCTAATAATTACTGTGTTAGATTCTGTTGCTTTAGCTACATCATAATCTTTGATTTTTTTGTCAATTTTGCTCTGGATACCTTTATATTCATAAGTATAGAGTTGCCAAAATGGTATAAAGTCCCTCATATTCTGTCAAAATTGCTAGTATCCACAAATGGAGCCAAATTTCCAAAATTGTAATTTGTTTTTTATAGTTTATGCCAATTGTATACACTTAATGTTTGTAGCGAGTTGTAGTTTGTTAATGCATTTTAAATATAGAGAATCCTTAAAAAAAAGAGAATTCCAGAGTATACGCACTTTGCATTATAAGCAAACCCCGCAGATTTTGAATTGTAGTAATAAAAGAAAGTCGAAGCCTATAAGATATATTTATATCTTATTGTTTAGAGATAGGCTCTGGCTGTGAATGAATCTGTAATTAAATTTAATTATGCAATAACGCCCATCTTCTAAATCTATTTTATAGTTGTGCCAGTAGATGAAAATATTTTTTAAATTGCCTTTTTCAAATACAGGTCTTCAACTTATGAACTTGATGCTAAGAGAAAAGAAAACTTCCAGAAACGGTTCTCTAAAAGTGCTAGACTACGCCATGTCCGGCCCAAATGGTAAAGATAACTGCAACAAATTCGTAGACATTTTAGGGCTTCGTACGATCTTTCCTTTGTTTATGAAAACACCAAAAAAAAACCGACGAAAAGTTTTATCGACAGAAGAACACGAAGAACATGTTTGTTCAATAATTGCTTCGATGTTAAGGAATTGTCGTGGATCACAAAGACAAAGATTGATCAGTAAATTTACAGAAAACGATAATGAAAAGGTCGATAGACTTTTGGAGTTACATTTTAAATATTTGGAAAAAGTCGAAGCTATAGATGATGCTATCCAAGATGGACAAGAAGACGAAGACGATTCTGCATATTTAAGGAGACTCGAAGGTAAGATATAAATCTTGAACGAATATAGCTTTAAAATTTCACACATCCCATAACAATTTTAATTTCAAACATTTGCGAACCTCCACCTTTTTCGACTCATGGCTTGGTTTTTATTATGGATATCTGTAGTCATTAAGCCATGTAGAAAGCGGTGGTCGCGGTCCGAACCACCCGTCACACGAACTTTGCTTTACTTTATCCCAAAAATGTTTTAAGGTATTTTTGTTAACAGTTGTAGAAACATTTAATTTAATTTAAAACTCGCTATATCTACCATATTTTGTTGTATGCAGGTGGTTTGTTTACCCTTCAATTGGTAGATTACATTATCGTGGAAGTTTGCGCAGCAGGACCGGCAGCCATCAAACAACGAGTCATGCAAATTTTAAACCTACGTGGCGCATCCCTAAAGACCATCAAACATATCATGAGAGAATATGCTGGAAATTTGGGAGAGGAAGGTGATAAAGAATGGCGAGATCAAGAACAACAACACATTTTAAATTTAGTTGATAAATTTTAACATTAATTTAGATATTGTGAACTGTACATATTAATAAAAAAAAATGGAAAAAAGACAATTTATAATTTTGTTTAAAAATTTGGGGTTCTGTAAAAACCAGCAATTAGATCTTGAACCGAAATTTCAAATTTGGCATAATACGTTAATTGGGGTAGAAAAACCGGATGATGCAAAAATTGCTGAAAAAAATTTAGAAAAACTAAATTAAAAATATAATTTTTGAAATTCCAAAATTTGCAAATCATGGTCTATCATGGTCCATTTCAAATTTAATAGTCCCCCAGTAACATTATATTTTCTGCTGGAAAGTAGTAAATGCGTTCTTACCTGGCTCAAGATTTAAGGACCGAACTGTTCTGAATACATTTACCACAAAATAATAAAATATCAACTAAATAAAAGTTCACTAAAAAATAGCCAAAACTTTAACAAAATTTATTTATACATTTTTGCTTTGAATCTCTTTATAAAAATGGCAATATTGGCAGCTATTACCCAATTAACAATATGTTTAAACAGTATATACGCATAGATATAAAAAAATTAACAAAAAAACAGTAATTCTCGAAACCTAAATTAAGACTCTAGGTAAGAAGTTGTGTATTTACTAAGCAATCATTTCTTCTAATATTAACACAAAATCTCTCTGGCACCTATTGAACACAAAATAAATACAAAAATAAAACAATTTAATTTTAGTTTGTAAGCCACCGTTTCTGATAATATATTTCCATCACTATAGAGTACTATAAACAATAAGTGTTATGGTAAAGCTTTGTTGTAGTTCCTAAACGAGATAAATTACTTTCAATTGCACAGGTGTTCGAAAAAAATGTAGCTTGAATTAAATTTATTTTTTGTAATTGACATTCTATTTTTAGATCTTTAAAACGCAAAAGAAATAAGTCAATCCATTAATTAAAGTGGAAAATAATTTTAAGAATAGCAGTTGAATCCTGTTTTGGAAAGAATTTTTATCTCAAATAAGAACAGTAATTGAACTATGAAGAAAATTTACCGAAGACCCTGTATAATCATAAACAAATATTTGATAAAATTATTCTCTAATATAAAATAATAATTTTAAAAATCGTTAAACCGTTTTTGTGGACTAAATTAAATGCTAATTTGGTGATTTAGCAGTAGGCAGAGAGGAAAAAATTAAATATCTAGGTGTATTCTGTCTGTGGAAAGAGCATAAATTAAAAAAATAAGATCTTTAATCGCTACGATGTAATCAAATAATGGGTCGGCTACCCGACCAAATGCGTTTCACTCTGCGGTGAACTCCTATTCGCTATTAGCCACAGATCGCGTTTCATTCGAATATCCAACCAATAGGATGAGTGGGGTCCTACGTGGATGCCGCGATTTAAATACTATAATTTTAAGAATTTACATATAATAAACATTGTGTTAAAATGGAGCAAAATTGTAGTCAGCATCTTCAAAAATTACAAAACCGTGGATTCAGGTTGATACTTTGGTTATTTACGTTTGGGATGCAGGAATGCTATTCCTGAAACTTAATCAACCAAACAGTCAATCAATATTCGTGATCAAAACACAAACAAAGAGCATTTAATAATCTTTCTTTATATATTTATAGCAAAAGGTCTGTCTGCTCTATCATTTTATTTGTATCGTTAAATTTGGTACTCTGTAAAGAATGCTTTTTTTGGTTAAATAAAGAATTGAAGGTATGGAAGAAAATAAAGTCCTTTATATCTCACAAGTTATAACTTCAATAATTACTACTCACATATGGCTAACCCTACTTTAAAAAAAAAAAAAAAAAAAAAGGAATTATTTATATGTTTGTGGTGTTTCAATGAAGGAAATATTTTCCGAAACCTTGGTATAAAAACTAAAATTAAATTGTTTTAATTTTCGATTTTTCATTCCATTAATTAACAATCAATATTAAAAAGGTAGAATAATAAATTACTTTATTTCAAAATATTTCAAATGTCGTGAATGTCGTAACTATCATCATCAGTCATAAAAATTGAATGTTAATTATGAGAAGTAAAACCCATTCCCAATAATTCCAAATAATACAATATACACCATTTAGTAAAAAAAAAATTTTTTTGTTCCATCTCATACGACATTTAACATATGACATTTAGAGTTACACATTTGATAAGCTGCCCCTTAATAGTAAAAAAAAAATCACGTAAGTCTTAATAATATAAGGAAATTGTACATTCTCGTTTGCCCTAAAACATTAATTTACATTAAAAATTATACTGCACTAAACCTGAAAAGTGTCTCCTGCACATATATCTTACATTCACATCTACCGTCAACTAACTGTGTTGGTCCGTTTTTTACTTTGCTCTTTCACGCTCTCTATGTCAGCCTTTTTGCCTTTCGCTTGTGCCAGCATAGTTACTAACTTTTTCGGAGAGTCCCCCACTATCCACCCGTGCTGCACAGGCCTGTCTTCATCTTCTTCCAGTCCATCTCTTAGGGGCTTCACTTCTATAAAGTCATTAGCCTCATCTTCACTGGAACTAGACCAGTGATATAAAGGATTGACAGCCGCCCGCTTCCTTCTGTTACTACTACTGTTATCAACTGTCTGATCTTCTGATTTGTTGTTTTTATTTTCAGAGGATTTCTTCTTTTGTATCGGATTTTTGATTTCTTGTATTACTGCAGGTAGAACGTCAGTCTCATTAGAAACTATTGGTGGGTGGTTAACTATCCGTTTTTCCAGTAACGCTTCGAATTGAGATTCATCAGAACTCCAGTATTCTACTAAAACGTTTTGTTTACCCGAGGTACATTTTCTTTGACTTTTTCTACTAGCCACTCCCATACATTCTTTCAGTTCTTGTTCTAAATTAATACAGTTATCTTCTTCCTTGGCATTCTTTCTACTCGTTTTCCTTTTTATTGTTTTGCTTAGACTAAATTCATCATCTGTTGAGTCCGAATTTGTTCTTATTCTTTTCTTTCCTTTCCGTTTTACTTTCTTTTTATTAACATCCATCTTTGTTAAACCACTTTTAGATGGTTTCACAATCTGCTTATGATCTTTTTCTTCCTCTGGCCATTTGTTTATCTCCATTACTGGTGATTTCGGTTTAAGTTGGCATTTATCAGTCTTACATTCGTCCTTAATGACTTTTTTGCATTCAGCTATATAGTTTCCGACTAACTCTACGTTGTCTATTATAGGAATACTTCTCATTTCTTCGTCTACGTCTTCAATTTTTGATTTAGCAGCGTTCTTAAATATTCTACCCATTATCATGTATTTTTTCTTAGTGATATTCTCTTGTTCTCGAGACTTTTTAGTTGTGGATGCAGAAAAAGTTACAGGTTCTGGTTCAATGAACGAATCTATACAGTCTCTGCTTTCGCTGTCACTTTCGTTTTCGCCGATTTGTTGCGTTCTAAAAGTCCGATAGTTCGGTTTGGTAAAGGCATCGGTGTTATCCTGGGTTTCCTCAAAGTCATATACATCATATCCTTTGTCTTGTTGATCTTTTGGTATGTTAGGGGCCGAATGTTTCTTTTTGGTGACCTTGAACAACAAATTACTGCCAATTTGAGCCTTTTTTACAGGTTTAGACTTTCTTTTTGATGTTGGTGAAAAAAGTTTCTCTTCTTTATTGCTTTTTTCGATCGTTGTTTCTGACTTTTTCTGTTTTGGACTATTATTTAGGACTTCGTCCATATTTAGCTCTTCTGTTGGTATGGAGACTTTAAGACTTTCAAATACCTTTTTAGCACCTTTAGTCATGATTTTTCTGTTTTCGTAGGAATCTTTGATTTTATCGGTGCTACTTCTGTGAGAAGTTACATTGTCGTTAACAACAAATTCAGTTCTGAAACAAAAACGTGGTTAACACTGAGGGTATATAAAAAATATAAATTAGTTTTAAGTGCATTTTGAAATGTCTAATGGTCCACTGTCAATTTCAAAATAAATATATTTCACTGATCAAAATTATTATTCACTGAAAAATAGTTTGGTCACTTTATAAATCTATGAATATAGAAGAATAATTTAAAAAAATTGGCTCATTACTTATGAAACACCCTGTATACACTAGCCCAAAAAATATAACTCATAATATAATTTACCTTTTATCTGATAAAATTCCATCAAATCCAGCACTATAATTGTCTTCGCTTTTCTTGTCAGTGATGTTTTCAAAACTAAAACTGGTTGTTGGCTCTTCCACCTCTTTATTATTTTCAACAGACTTATCCATGCCCCAATTGGATGAAATGGTATTAGAATTCGAGGCATCATGATTAAAACTGTTTCCCAAAGGTGTTGGGATCCTAGAATTGTCGGAGTAGTCGTTAATGGCGTTTTTTTCCAAAATATTCTTTTCCACCCATTTCTGTTCGTCGAGAGACTTCAACCGAAGTGCTCCTAATATTTTCTCCTGGATGTTTTTATTGGAATAGCTGCTGGACACTTCGGAACTGCTTTTAAGTAAACTGCAACACTCTAGAAACAGTTCTTCGTCCCTGTTTAAGGTTTTTCTTAGCTTTTGATCGTCATAGTTACGAAGATTAACACTATCTTCAGAAATTTCCTCATACTGCGTGGGTTTTATGAAACTGTTAACTGGTATCGGTTTTGATACGATTGGAGATCGAGGTTCGGTAGGAGTGTCAGTATTTTCGGACGATAGTGATATATCGTCGATGTAGTTATTTGTTGTTTGATTTTCAATAATATTTTCTAACAAACTGATCTGCTTTTCTAAGATAGTTTTAGTAGGTTCCGTAAGATGCGATTTTGATGTTATAATAGTTTCAGAATCAAAACTTTTACGCTCACCCAAACTCTTATATCGCTTACCATCATTCTGCAAAATAATATCGGAGAATTTATTGGGTTGTTCGTCGATATCCGGTAAAACAGGTTTATTTAAAACATCATTAATTATATCAGCAAGTTTAAGAGAATCGCTGACGTTAAAAGGGGTTTGCATATTGTTATCTTTATTAGTCAAAATGTCGACTTTAAGGTCGGTTTCTAATTCAGGACTATGGAGTAGCGATTCACTGCTAATCTCGTTGATTATCTTCGATTTTTCAGCCTCTTTTGCCTCAAGTTCCGACAACTTTTGAATGTGGGTTAGGGTACGTCTATGCTTGATTAAATTCTCCAATTTAACAAAAGATTTATTACATATTTCACAGAAATTAGATTCGAATTTATAGTTCTTTGATTTGCTTTTGGAAATTGAATCTTGACTTTCAGAAACCGATTCAATGTCCTGTTTTAGTTTTTTAGATTTTTTTGGCTCATCACCAATAAATGAGTCTCTGTTATCAGTATTTTCTGAAAACTCGCATATTTTATTAATATTGCCTTTCTTTTTCGAGAGAAATTCAGTTTTTACTAGCATATTTTCGAATATATTGTCAAAATGTTCATCAGTCACATTTCTCGAACAACATTCTATAGTGTTCAAGAAAGAATTTTGTTGTTTTGGCACATATAAATCATCAATTTTGGAAGCTTTAAGCAAGTCAAATAATTCCTCGCTGTTCAATTTTTTTTCCACTTCTTTTTTCTTCTTAACCTCTACGATGGATTTTTCGTCTTTCTTTTTGCTTATTCTTTTCATTTCTAAGGCGTCAATAAGGGGATCTAGTAAATCATTCTCATTGTAAGAAGTGACTTTGCGAGAACCCCGCCTGCTTCTTCTAAGTTCTTGATTTTGTTCAACAGTCAAATCACTATCTATTTGTTCTTTATGATCTTTTGATTTTTCTTTTTGTAAGTTAATTTCTGAATTAAGCTCTCTTTCTATGCTATTTTCTAATTCTTCTAAACCGTCTAATTCAGCCACTAGATCTTCCAATAAAGGCACTTCGCTACCAACACTAGGGAATTTAAATGATTCATTCAGTTGTATGAATTTTTCATTTTTTTTCTGCTCCATTTTTGACTTTTTAAGTATGGTCTCTTCCTGTTCGCTGGGGTCTGCTGCTAACTCTTTATTAGTGAAAAGATCTCCAGAAAATTCGAACTTGTCGCCACTTTTTTCAGAATCGGTTATATTTGTTTTGTTTGCTTTAACGCTCCTAGAATTTTTTCTCCCTTCTAAATCTGGAATAATTACAATTGGTGTATTATTTATTTCATCTTTATCTTCTGTTGCAGATTTTAAAGTTTCAGATATTTTTTCTTCATTGAAAACACCACTAAAGTTCAGGTCAAGTTTTTCTTCGATGTGTTCCCTAATATTGGATATTTTCTCCTCTTTAGTTGGTGTTTCTTCTTTGTATTTACCAGATTCGTTTTTTCTAGGTAATCTTTTAGGCAATTCTATGGGTTTTTCTAATTCAAAATCTTCAGTTTCAGAAAAGGCGTAGAGTTTATCAATATCTTCTTTTCTCAGTTCATCAGATTTTAAATATGAAGGTACTGATTTTTTACCACGTGAAGTTGAATCATCTTCCAAAGAAGTGGACATTGTATTTTTGATATAAGACGTTTCTTCATTTAACACTTCAATGTTTGAATCTTTATTTACGTCGTGTAATTTTTCTGCAGCTAAAGTTCTAGGTTTTAATTTCTTCTCGGCTCCTTTTTTCTTTGACTTTTTGATCGATTTTACTACTGGTTTAGGGTTATCTTTTTCAATGTTTTCATATATTTCATCAACAGATGTTTCTTTAGTACAAGGTTTTAATATATCAAATAAAGAATCTACAGAAGTGATATCTACTTTGTCACTTATGTCATCTTTAGAAATATCTTCTTTATTTAATAAATCATCATTTTCTAATTCTGGTTCTGAGGTGTCATGGTCTACTTTTCTGTCGTATGTTTTGTTTTTACTCGATACTAACGGTTTTACAAACTCTGAATTTTCGAAAAGTTTTTTGAACAGGGTTTCAGCATCTACAGAAGGTTGTTTAGGAGTATTATCTTCAGATATAATGGAATCTTCGAAGGTATTATCTATGTCAAAATCATCACTGGAGAAATCATCTTTGTCTAATACAAAGTTCGAAATTTCGGAATTTCCTGACACTGATGGTTTAGCTTCAAGTGAATAATTATCAATTTCGGTATTATCTGATTTTAAGTTTAATCTTAATGGAGGAATTTCTTCATTATTGTCTGAAATTGAATCCTCAACAAATCCTGTTGATACTACGTAAGTCTTGATCTTATTAATTCTGGATTTGCTGCCACGTTTCTTTTTGGTACCTGTTTTATGAGATTTTCTTTGTGTTTGTTTATATTTTTCATTATTTTCTGCTTGTGGTATTGTTAATGGTATAACCAACTTAGCAGTTTCAATAATACTAGAGTTTATAGGTATTTCATCGAGTTCCATATCCATTTCTTCAACAGATTCATCTGATATTCTCTTCGATTCTTGCACTATATGGGCGTCCATCGGGTAGGTATCTTCTTTTGAAAATGTATCAGGAGGTGAAAAAGTCATGATAGGCGCGCTACGGTTTTTTTTAATTACCAAAGCAAAATCTTCGTACAAATGATTTTGTCCTTTGGGCACTACCTTTTTAGTACTTTTAGATTTTCTCCTCGCTTTACGTTTGTTGATTATAATTTTAATAGGAGGTTCTTTTTCTATGTTTATTTCTTTAGGAATTGCACTATCAGTTTCAGTTTCTTTAAGAATGTTTTCTGAAATAACTACTGCGTTATCGGTTGGTATATTGCTATAATCAACTTCTGGTCCTGCTACATTTAGTTTTCGCATTCTTATTAATCTGGTTTTATCCTTTCTATGCCTTAATTTAGCTCTCTGTTTGTTTACACCTGTATTTGTTTCAGGTAACGTATTTTTAGTTAAATTTTCTTTTAAAATATATGTACTTTCTTTATTCTTTAAGTCACACTCTTCTAATTTTTGATCATCAGTTGTTAATTCCGTCAAATCATCAATTTTATTTATAGAGTCGTTGATTTCAGAAGAATTGTTTATTTCTAGAAAATCTTTTGTCAATGTCTCAATGTTTGTTGGCTTTATATTATTTGTATGCTCTGTTGTTTTAGGATCTTTAGTATCTGTACAGTTTATAGATGATTTCCTTCTTGACGATCTTATATTAGAATTAGGTGGTGATGTGATGTCGATTATCGATTGATTTAATAAAAAAGTGGATTTTTTATTCTTTTTTGTTTTTTTAACTATTTCTTGTCGACCCACGTCACAAGTATCTATTAAATCGGATTGTTTAGTTAAACATTCACTTTCCTTTTCAAATTTTTCGCCAGAAACGATATCCGAATTTGGTGTAGACATTAAGCTCTGTCTGATAGCATTTCTGATTTTTTCTTCAAGTAGACTAATATCAGATCTTTCTGAAGATGTATTTTCCTCAGAATATTGGAACGAGTCTCTGTTACTTTCAATAACAAAATGCGTTCCCTCAACAATTTCGGTTTTGTCTAAATCATTTTCGCCTGAGACTTTGTCAAAATCAATGGTTATTTCTGAAGAAGCAATTTTTTCTTGTTCTTGGGCAATTTCAAAAGTATTCATAGGCATAATTAAACATGCCTCTGAAGGAGACAAAACTGAATTTTTTGACTTCTTATTGAGTTTTTGAAGTAACATTTCTGATTCGCTCGAATTTTCACAATTCTTTTTTGTCGTCTTTACAGACTTGCTTATTATTTTAGTCACTAAAGAATCATTAAATTTCAATAAAGAAGACTCATTAGACGACATTATCAGATTTGTAGAAGATCTAGTCCGCCTTAATCCAATTTTATCAACTTTCAAGTTGTGTTTTGTTCCACAATCGGTAGTATCGTCTTGCGAAACATGTTTTTTCTTTTTAGAATTTCGTACAGTTCGTCTTGGTATATGTTTAATTTCATCTTCAAAGATGCTAATGTTTTCCTCCAATTGAGCTTCTTTACTTTCTCTCGAAGCTCTTAATTTTCTTTTTGTACGTTTTTGTTCCACCAAGTCAGTATTGTCCGTTAATTTAATTACATTTTCTGAAGATTGACCTGAGCTTTCTCCAACAATTATATTTTTTTCTGAATTATGATAATGTATATCTTGAATGTTTGATGTATCTATCGAATTTTGCAAATATATTTCTTTTGTCATGACCGGTTTTATTGTATTAACTGCTTCTGCTGAAAGCAAGAAATTATTAATTTCATTTCTTGTAATAGCCATTGAATTAAAATCAGCACTTTTTGTATTCAAATTTTCCAAAGATGTAGATTTCATTAGTTTTTTAGCTAATTTTGATTCGGATTTTACTTCTCTCTCCGATATTACAGATTTTGGCCTTTCAGAATATTCAATAAGAGAACTGTTTTCTATATTCATTCTTTCTGGTGAGATTACTGCACTTTTAACTGGTTTTGAAAGTTTTGGTACCTCCATAGATTTTTCTGTTAGATCGAAAATTTCGTTATTATCAAAAAGATGTTCTTCTTTGATAAAGTTATCACTAGAAGTCTCTACGTTAAACTGTGTGTTTTTTATAAGTGCCACTAAATCTTCTTTTTCAGCTTCAGTTTTAGGCTCATCTTCTTTAGTTATTTCATATAGATTTTCCAAATCACAATTTATTATTACGTCTTCTTCTTGTACCTCTAGAGCTTTATTTGATTTCATCACTTTTTTTTTAGTAATTTTAGGTCCTACTGCAAAATCGGTTTTTTCTTTAATGATATTTACATTCTCTAGAGATTTAGTTGTCCTCATAAGTCGAGTTTTTTGTTTTATTATCAAATTACCATGTTCTGAGTTATCTAAAAGCGATGAATCTTTATCAGTAGTTGCACTCAAATTCCCTAATGATCTTGCTGTTCTCCTCAATCGAGTATTTGGCAAATTAACCTGATCTAAGTTGTTTTCTTTAAAAGTAGCGTCCAAATTACTTAACGAATTTAAAGATATTATCTGTCTCTCGTTTGATTTGGATTTTGAAATTACCAATTTTTTTTGTATTTCCAATTTAGTTTTCATCGATTGTTCTACATCCATTATTTTTTTAGATTCTTCTTCGAAGGTTTTTTCAAAATTATTTGCAATATCTACGCTCAAAACTTTAGTTTTCAAATTAACTTCCAGTTTATTAGATTTAGATTTGATGTCCAAATTTGATTGCTCTATTTCCGGTAAATCCTTAATTCCCGAATTTACATTTTTTTCTTTATTCTCCACACTAAGCAGCGTTTTGTTTTTAACCTTTTTGTTTATTTTAACTGGGAGACCCTTTTTGGCTGATTTTTTATATTTTTTTGTACCCTTGGTTGTCTCTAAAGAATTATCTATGTCAGAAATAGATTCACATACATTGTCTGATGGTTTTGTTTGCAATGTTTCTTCATATTTTTCTATATTCTCTTTAGAAGTATCATCAGAAATTATTTCGTTTCCTAAATTATCTTTATCTTTTATTTTAGCAATAAGCATGGTAAATACATTATTATTATCTGTAGAATTTGATTCTGATTGAATTTTTTCTATAGGGTTATTTGTTGGTAAAATTACATCTTTACTTTCCGATTCAGATTCGCAGGTATAGGATAAGGGCACAAATTTAATAGTTTTCTTTTTAGTCATTGTTAATCGTTTTCTTTTAAGAGCCTTTTTAGTTTTAAGCCCCGCTGCTGGCTTTTTATTTGTTTTGCCTATTTCATCGTTTGTTGTAGTTTTAGAGTCACTAATCAAATAATCCTGGGGTTTTAATTCGAATGTTGGAATTAAACACTCGATGTCTTTGGAAAACTTATTTTCCTCCTTTAAAAAGTCTGTATTTAGAATGGTGGTTAATGATAATACAGCAGGTTTTAATATAGTACTAACTGACTTAGATTTAGTAACCGAGTCGGAAGAACCATCTTTTTCATCTTTTTTTTCGATACACATAACAGTCATCAAGGTGTCATCAGAAGTGCCACTAGGAGTGTCAACAGTAAGCGCTGGTGAAACATTGAGATTAGATGTTTCTGTTTTTATTTGAGAATTGTCGCCAATTCTCTCATATTTATCAAAATTGCTGCCATTATTTATTTTTTTCGTCTTCTTTTTCGTAAACCTGGTTTTTTTCGCTCCTTTTTTCTTTCTTTTAGTTTTAAATGAAATGATTTCATTTTTACTGGTTTTTTCAATGGTTACTAATTCAGTGTTATTTGCAATTGGTAATTTTTCATTTTCTTGACTAGTTTTATCAGTATGATTATCTGTGATAGCAACTTCTTTCTTACAAACGTCCTTTAAAGATGATGATTCATCTTCTTTATCAACTGTTTTATTTTTTGTAGCCTTATTATTTTTCGTGTTTTCAACTCTTTGGTTAGCTTTATTTCTTGTTTTAGAAATTTCATTAGTCATCTGAACTTTTTCGATTGTATATATTTCTTTTGGTTGTACTTCAATTACTGTAACTGAAGAATTGGGGTTTTTAACATTATTTTCTGATTTTTCATTAGTTTCTCGAACTTCATCTTTAAGAGAAATTGATTTAGGACCTTTGTTCTGCTTCCTAAAATTTCTAAGGTTCTGGTTATATTTATTAAGGAATGTATCACTAACTGTTGTGTTCTCGTTATCTATATGTCGTTCAGTTGCAATTTTAACAGATTTGACTAGAATAGGCAAAACAACGTCTTGAATTACAGTCTTATTTTCCATGACCTGAGGTTCATCCTCGTTGCTAATAACAATTTTATCAGATTTCAAGTCAAGTCGACTAATTGGCACTTTTTTTTCGATTTTTTTGGTGTCTATTATTCCACCTAGTTGGGTATCTGTTGAAAATTTTTTATTTTTCTTTTTAAACTTGGTTGGATCTATTTTTTTTGCTTCCGAAAACGGTTTATCTTTGGTTGGATTCTGCTCGAATTCAGAGTTATCTTTCGCTTCTTTATTAGTATCTTCTAATTTCTTCGAAAGTGCCATCTGTGAAGCAGAATTTTCAATATCTTCATCTAAAGCACCTTTATTAATATTTTCTGTACCGTTTTTCACTTTACTGACTGGCTCAATTGTGTTTTTGGGTGCAATTTCAATCAAATTACAATTTTCAGTTGAATTAATAACATAATCAATAATATCATCAACAGTTGTTCTAATAAAAACTGCTTTTTGTTTCAAATAATAACCATCAATGACATTTTGAATAGTTTGGTCTATAGAATCGAAACGTGGCTCTAATTTGAATTTCTGCTGTTCTTGTAGTTTATTATTAACAACGTTTTCTATAATTCTTTCCACAGAGGTTAATCTGCTGAAATCCCAAAGAAAATTATTTTCGAGCTTAGGTTTGGAACTGCTACCGAGTTGTTCTGATTCTTTATTTCTTGATTTGGTACTAAGATCTAACGCTACCTCTTCAATAGGTTCATTTTGAGTCTTAAAGGTTGGAATTTTTAAAATGCATTCAGCCACCTGTAGTCTAGGGTAGGATATTTTTGGTTGGTTGTTAGAAATCGAGATATTTGAACTACTGGATTTAGTTGTTGTTTCTATTTCTGTGTTTTTTTGTTGTAATTTAGAGGTTAACATGGCTATACAATCGTTTAAACCTCTGGCAGGTTTTCTGATTTTGGGTTTAACTGATGCTTCTAATTTCACTTTATCTTTAGTATTCTTTACATCTTTTATTTTATCTTCAGCAGGGGGTTTCTCTTGAGTAGATGGAGTACGTTCGCCTTTAGCTTGCAAGTTTTTCTCGTCATTAGAGTCTAGTTTGAATATATTTTCAGAAATCCTCGAGTCTCCGTTAGTTTCATTAACTACTATCACAGTATGGGCATTTTCTGATATGTCAGCTATATTTTCTTTTGCTTCTATGTTGAAAGGTATTACGATCTTCACTGTGTGTTCTTTTTCTTGTTCTCTTTCGTCTAAAAAATTACTCTCTGAAGTATGTTGTGGTTTTTCGCTAATTTCAGTTTGTACTGTGTCAGGCGTGGCGTCAATTTTCAGTCTCTTTACTCTATTTATAACGTTTCTAAAACTTTGTTTCAGATTGCGCTTTCGCCTATTTAGTTCCAATTCTTCTTTAAATGTAGATAATTTGGGAATTTCGACTTTTTTAATATGGCCTTCAGGAAGTTTGTCTTGATTTTTTTTCTTGTTCATACTTAGAGATCTGACAAAAGTACTTAACCTATTGTTTTTTGTAACTTTTGTCATACAGTTTTCTACTTTTTCTATTTCTTCAGTTTCGCTGGATTTTTTTCTACTTCTAGTCTGTATATCTTTTGTTTCTGGAGTGGGTTCTTTAACTTTGCGCTTTTTAACTGGAAAGAATGACTTGATGTTTGTATTGCCGGTGAAGAGTTTTAATGTTCTGACAATATTCGCACTTCTAGGTGATGTTCTCTTTGGAGCTAAATGTGTATCTGGCTTAATCTTTTTCGTTTCTCTTAAAGGTTGTCCAGCAACTTCATCTTGTTTATCTTTTTCTGATTGCCTGGTCCTACGCTTTTCGTTTAATACTTTTAATTTTCTTTTAACAGAGAGTTTAGTATTTGTATCCAAAATTCGACTCGACAACACTCTATTTAGGCTTCGTAAAGATCTGGCATTGGAAGATTTGTTATTTATTTGTGACTGTTTGAGTGGTATGGCCGTATTTATGGTTTTCTCTGTGGTTTCTTTAACGTTACTACTCTTATCGTAAATCACTTTTCCACATTTTACTTTCTTTTCTTTAACGTTTTCTAATTCTTTAGTTTTTTGTCTACGTCTGACACCGTCATATAAAGAGATTAATTTTCGGGTCGATCGTTTTGCGGGCAAATCGGCCAGCATCCTTTGAATTGTTTCCGCTGAAAAATATAATATTAAATGATTGAGATTTTACATTTTCACAGGTTTTGAAGATGGTTTTATATTTTTTTAAAACCTGAAACGTTTATTACTAGTAAATATTTTAATTTTATGCCAGATAATGGTCATTAAACAAATAATTTAGAATACTCAGGTTATTGAATTTAGACTACATATTAACGTTCTAAACTAGATGGACATGAAACCGCCGACATAAAAGAAGATTGTTTTTTATTCTTTACATTTAGACAATATACAAAAATTACAATGAAAGTATAAAATAACGGTTTACTTATATTTAAATATTTATTAAGTTTAAATTGCCTAAGCATTAGCCAATTAACTTTATCTTAAATTACCCCTTTGTATCAATTTCTTTATTTCGTATAATTTTTATTGTAGAATTTTCCTTTTTCTTGCAAAAAATAAATTGGAACATCCTCGAAAAATCAAATTTTTTAAATTTTCAATTTTCGTACAAAAATGTAGTCGTAATTTCCTCTATACATTAGTTTAATTTCCATGTAACTTAAAATATAATGTAAAGAAAAACAAAATTTTTACCATCGCTGGGTCGTTGTCTAGGGCCGTTGTATTTGTATGTTTTCTTTTCCGTCGAATCAGCCTTTCGCTTGGTGTGAACTTTTAGAACCATACCTATTGCAGATAATTAAATTATTTATCAATTTAAGTACGTTTCCCAGAGGAAAGGGGTCAAGTCCAGGATGAACAGAAGCAAATTGTAACATCCAATTCTATCCATGACTTATCACATGGCAATTGTTTTTACAATAACTCCTGATCTTATTTAAAAAATGAATCTGAGAAAAGTTTAGATAACTTAACAATGAATACATTCCCAATTTGGATTGGAGGTTGCAAAGTTTTTGACCATTTCTGGTGAAAGTGTCTTTCTCTCCTTCATATGCCATCGAGAGAAAACAAAGTAAGGAAATGAGTTTGGAATCAACCACATTTTAAAATGTATTTTACACATGTGCATAGTTTATCTTTTAGTCGATCTAGCTATTGACCTTATGCATATTTGTAATTTGTTTTATTGAAGTAAAGTCCCAACTGACGAACCCTATAGATTCTCTATGAAAAATATAAAATATAATAGGGAACCATTGGAGTTTTTCAAGTAACTTGAAAACTAGTAAAATCTAACTAAATATTTTATACTTCAAGTACGTTTCAACATCAGAAACTAGCTTTTTCTAAAGAGACTCCAATTTATCTTAGGGTACTAGACCTGACCCTAGCCCATTGGCAGATCCAGAGCTGCAGCCCCCTCCCCCTTTAGGTCCCTAGCCCCAAATTTTTAGCCAATGTAGTAAAATTTATTGTGTGATCTCGTACCTTCGATTTGACTATTCACCTTATCTCATCATGCTTAGTTTTTGAACAAAACATAATAGCTTTCGACTTGTCAGGATTAAGCTTTAAGTTATGGCTATGAGCAAAATTATAAATACTGTTAAGATCCTTATTTATTTTTTCGTTAGCAGAGACACTATCTTCTGGACTGTAGTCTAAATTCAATAACCTGAGTATTCTAAATTATTTGTTTAATGACCATTATCTGGCATAAAATTAAAATATTTACTAGTAGGGGTTTTTTCATTTAAAGAAAGATTCGAAGATTGAAGGACTAGATGAGAGAGGATAGTCTTGTAGCGGTCCCTCCGCTGAGCAGAGGATATTCTATATCCCCCGGGTGAAAGAAGACAGCCCCCCTGAAAATGGGCTGGATCCGACCATGCCCTAGCCCAAGCGGTCTCACCTTTTTGAAGACAGGCACCACTCTGCCTATTTTAAAAACATTAGAAATATCCCTAATTGAAGGTAGCTATTAAATATATCTGTAAGGGTTCAGTAATATATTCGGCAATATCTTTTAGGAGTCTCAAATTCACATCATATACAACTCATAAAATATTCTTTTTAGATATTTCACTTCGCCAATAGGTTCCCAAAAAATTATCTATTAGGTAGTTGCATCTTCTGTTCATAAATGACATCAACAATAAGGTGAAGTTTCTGCAGGAGAAAATTTTGGCCTTATTTCATGTTCAAGCTCCAACTCGAAATGTTCGATGTAGCAAGCCGCGTGCTCCGTGGCTGACAGACAACTTAAAGTTAATATTGAAAGAGAGAGACAATGCGCGTTCTAACAAATTGAAAACACCAGCCTATTGGGAGTACTATAGGGAAATGAGAAATTTTGCAAAGACCTGCGTACAAGAAGGAGCACCTCAGGGTTCTGTTCCGGGGCCTATGCTATTGTTCGCTACGATTTCTACCAAGTGGGCTCGAGGACGGTCCTGCCTGCGTGCAGCCGTTGCGCCGACCGTACCGCGCATCTCGCTCAGTTTAGTTCATTGTTGCTATTGTTACGTTAAAGTCATACAGTCCATTAAAAGTTAAAATTAAGAAGTATTTGGGTTTTATTTCCCTAAATCGGAACGATACTATCGGAAACGGTGTATTCATGGTCCTTGGAGCCGGATAAGTAATTAGTGAAATTATTAAATTAACGGTAATTATCACGAAGAAAAGTGTTTATTCACATCCATTTGTGCATTTGCCGGCGGTGCTCTATTGTATTGGAAAGAGAGCAGCGCGAGTTGGAGCGGAAGAGAGATAGCCGATAGCAACAGTGGCTCAGTTTCGGACAGACGCACGTGGGCATCACAAAGGAGAGCGGAGTTGTCGTCGTAAAGAAGGGAGATAGAAAAAATCACGTGAAGGGAGCGTGGTGTTCTAGCAAGAAGGATCTTTGGAAAGCAGTCAAAACAATAAAACTTGGGTGAGATCATTCCTTTATATTTTGTCCTTGTCTACCACAATAATTTGGTTACTTGGTTTGTGTGTTTGCCAGTTATTTGGTTCATTATAGTTTTAGATATTTTCTTTTGAATTGTTGTGAATTTATTAAAACCGGTAAAAATAAAAATGGGTGATTTAACGGATTTGGTTTTTAAACGGGGAATACTTAAAGCTCAATTAAGTCGTTTTGAAAAATTTGTGGCGAATATTAAAGATGATCAAACTATAGAATTGCCTCTTCGCAAACATAAATGTGAGGAGGACTGGGCTAGTTTTGCGGAAATTCAATTAAATATTGAAATGTTAGATGATTCGGACAAACAATTATCAGAAAGGGTTAATATCGAAGACAGATATTTTAGGATTATAGCGTTAGCTGACAGTAAATTACCATCTGACGCGAATGCATTAAATTGGGGTAAAAATAGTGTAAGTCATTTAAACAATGTACAACCGGTGCAGGTGGTTAGTCAAACAGATAAAAACATAAAATTACCGGCTATGGAAATTCCATCTTTTTCGGGTTCATATTTAGGTTGGTCAGAATTTTATGATACATTTAAGGTACTAGTACATACCAATCGGGAACTTTCAGACGTTCAAAAGTTTTACTATTTGAAAAGGGCGCTTAAAGGGGATGCCGCTGAAGTTCTTGGGGCTCTAGAAGTTTCGGAAGAAAACTACAATGAAGCGTGGGATTTACTTCAATCACGGTATGAAAACAAAAAGCAGATTGCTATAAGCCATTTTGACTCATTGCTTAATTATCCGCAATTGGGAAAAGAATCTTCGGTTCAACTTAGAAAATTTGTAGATGTGGTTAGGAGGGACTTGCGGGCTCTAAAATCTTTAAAACAGCCAGTAGAGTCGTGGGACAATTTGTTAATTTATATTTTGGAGGGAAAATTAGATTCAAATACAAAAAACGAGTGGAAAAGATTAGGATCCTCTACGGTTTTCTCTACAATGAAAGAATTTTTAGAATTTCTGGAAAAAAGATGGAGGGATTTGGAACCCTCTTATGATGGTTCAAAAAATATAGGTGCCAGTAAAATTGCGGAAAATAGGGTTCAAACAGATAGACGAAATTTGGTAAAAAATACATATTTTGCGGCGTCTAATGTGTGTTCGGTATGCGGGAGGTCTCATTATTTATATGAGTGTAGAAAGTTTCAAAACATGTCTTTACAGGATCGGAGGAATGCGGTTAAGCGTTCAAACGCATGTTGGAATTGCTTAAAATGGAACCATAGGGTTGAAAATTGCACAAATTCGGGCTGCATTACTTGTGGCAGAAAACACAACACTTTATTACATTTTTCAGGGAGTTTCGGTAGAAACAATTCGGATTCGGCAAATAGAAATGGGGCGATTAACAGAACGCCACAAGTTAACACGGGCCAAACGGTCAATAATAATAACAATATGGGAAATAGGTTTAATACGGCGGAAAATATTGAAAATGAAAATTTGAGAGCTCAAAGGGATACGGGAGCTTCGGGATCGGGTGAACAGGGAACTGTTCATAGTTATAAATCGGTTAGAGTAACGGATAATACAGACTCAAGGGAAATTTTATTGTCAACTGCGCAGGTGCAAATCGTAGGAAAATCTGGGAATTTAATTGACTGTAGAGCATTGTTAGACAATGCCTCGCAATCAAACTTCATAAGCAAGGAATTATGGGATCTGACTGGATTAAAATCTTTTAAAGTAAATATACCGGTACAGGGGATAGGACAAGGTTGCACGAATATAAGTGATTCAGTTAAGCTAACCTTAAGGTCAAAATTTAGTAATTTTAAACTGGAGGGTTGTTTTTTAGTTATCGATAAAATTTCAGACGGTTTACCATCTTACAACATAGACTCAAATATATTTCAAATTCCGGAAAATATTACCTTGGCGGATACGTCATTTTGTAAAACAAATAAAATAGATTTACTACTTGGAGCTACGGTATTTTGGGATCTATTGTGCATCGGGCAAATAAAGCTGAATAAAGACGGGCCTTTTATTCAAAAAACTAAATTGGGTTGGATTGTATCAGGACCGATACCAGGGGTAAAATCTCAAAATAAAAAACGGATTTGCAATTTTTCGGAAAATAAAAATATTGAAGCACAACTAGAACGGTTTTGGACTTTGGATGAATGTCGGGAAGCGTCACCACATACTGCGGAAGAACGAATGTGTCAAGAAATATTTGAAAAAACTACGGTACGGGATGCGGAAGGAAGGTTTATAGTTAAATATCCTTTTAAGGATAATGTTGAAAAGTTAGGGCAATCTTATAATACGGCTTTAAAAAGATTAAATTATTTGGAAAAAAAATTGGATCGGGACACTGACATGAAGCGTCAATACCACGATTTTATGTTGGACTATATTCAGTTAGGGCATATGTCTAAAACTGAGAATAAAAATCAGACGTCAAATTTAACTCATTATCTTTGTCATCATGGGGTGTTCAAAGACTCAGTTACTACACAATGTAGGGTTGTTTTTGATGGTTCGGCGGTTACGGATTCGGGAATGTCACTAAACGATACGTTAATGACAGGTCCTAAACTGCAGGAAAATCTTTTTAATATTCTAGTACGGTTTAGAAAGCATGCTGTAGTTATTTTAGCTGATGTGGCTAAAATGTACCGGCAAATTTTAATTTATGACGGGCATAGGGATTTTCAAAGAATTTTATGGAGATTTTCAACCCAAGATGAAATAGAAACTTATCGGTTGAATACGGTTACTTATGGGTTAGCGCTATCTAGCTTTTTGGCGGTTAGATGCTTAATGCAATTGGGAATGGAAAACAAGATTAAATATCCAAGGGAAAGTGATATTATAATGCACGATTTTTATATGGATGACCTAATAACGAAGCAAAGAAATTAAAAGTGCAAATAGGTCAAATCTTAGATTCGGCGGGGTTTCCTTTAAGAAAATGGAAATCGAATCATCCTGAGGTTCTAAGGAATGAATTTAACGCGGCAGGAGATATAGAACATTATATAGCGGAAGATGGGGTTAATAAGGCACTCGGTTTGTTGTGGAATTCTAGGGAAGATTTCTTGCGTTTTAGCATAACTATTGATACAAGGGAAAATAAGGCAAGCAAGCGTGGCATTTTATCAATAATTGGTCAAATATTTGATCCTTTGGGTATAGTTAGTCCTGTAATAATAAAGGCAAAATTAATGATACAAGCGTTATGGCAAATGAAATTAGGGTGGGATGAATCGCTACCACAAGAACTTCATACATCTTGGATTCAATTAAGGGACAAAATGGCCGCTCTGAAGGAGCTAAAAATAAATCGAAAAATTATTTGTGAAAATCCTGTAAATGTGCAACTTCATTGCTTTACGGATTCCTCGGAAACCGCTTACTTAAGGTCAACCGATGCCGACGATACGCATAATGTAAATTTAGTATGCCCAAAGTCAAGGGTAGCACCGTTAAAGTCAGTGTCATTACCACGATTGGAGTTATGCGCTGCACTTTTAGGAGCAAAGCTAACAGAAGAAGTTATCAAATCGTTAAATCTTAGCTTGGATAAAGTAAAATTTTGGACGGATTCCACTATAACTTTAGCATGGATTCGGGGGGAACCATGCCAATGGAAAACATTTATTGCGAATAGAGTTGGGGAAATTCAGAGGTTAACAGATTCAAATTCTTGGGGACATATCATGTCAGAGTTGAATCCAGCAGATGTTTTGTCAAGGGGAATAGATCCAGACAAACTAAAAAATTTTAGTTTGTGGTGGGAGGGTCCTGGGTTTTTAAAACTAGCCGAGGAATTTTGGCCAAAATCTGAAGTGAGATTGGTGGAGGTGCCAGAAGTTAAGAAACAGAAACTGGCATTTTCGGCAATTGTATCTCACGATATATTCGGTAGATATTCTAGTCTTAAACGGTTGAAAAATGTGGTAGGTTGGATATATAGATTTTATAATAATTGTAGAGTAAAAATGGAGCAAAGAATTACGAATAAGTGTCTTTCATGCAATGAACATGAGAATGTTTTGAAACGGCTCATTGTTTTGTCACAAAAACAAGAATTTCAACATGATTGGCAGTCCCTGAAAAAGGGGAATCGGATTTTAAAAAATAGTAAATTAATTTCATTAAACCCATTTGTAGACGAATCAGATATAATAAGGGTAGGGGGAAGAATACAGGGTGCTGAAATTGAATATACACAAAAACATCCTATAATACTTCCGAAAAAACATAAGTTAACAAAATTGATAATTTTACAAGAACACTATAGAAATATGCACGCGGGTGCGCAAACCTTGTTAAGCATTGTGAGGCTCTCATATTGGCCATTAGCGGGTAGAAGCTTAATCAGGGATACATTACGTAAATGCATAACATGTTTTCGGGCAAAACCGTTACCGTTTAAACATATAATGGGGAATTTACCGGCAAGTCGCGTAACTCCTAGTAGACCTTTTGAACGATGTGGTGTGGACTATGCAGGTCCGTTTAATATAAAAGCTCATAAAATCAGGGGGCAAAAACTTATTAAGGGTTATTTATGTGTTTTTGTTTGTTTGACAACGAAAGCTTGTCATTTGGAATTGGTTAATGACTTAACTACTGACGGATTTTTAAATTGCTTCAAACGATTTATATCGAGAAGAGGCTTACCACGAGATATATACTCGGATAATGGTAGTAATTTTGTAGGGGCTAATAATCACTTGCAGGATTTATTTATTTTTTTGAGAAAAGGGGACAATCAATGCACTTTTGCTAAATATTTTTCTGAGTTTTCTATTAATTGGCATTTTATACCGGCGCATTCTCCTCATTTCGGCGGTTTGTGGGAGGCAGCTGTAAAATCAGCTAAGTATCATCTAAAAAGGATTGTCGGAAACACTAGTTTAACTTACGATGAACTAAATACGGTAATAGCACAGGCTGAAGCCTGCCTAAATTCCCGACCCTTAACCCCTCTATCTGAGGATCCTGATGACTTCAATGTTCTCACCCCTGGACATTTTCTAATCGGATGTCCGTTGGTTGCGTTTCCTCAAAGCGACATTAAGGACCTGAACCCAGGTCGAATTCAAAGATTCAACCAAGTGACACAGATGATGCAGCATTTTTGGAGTCAGTGGTCCAAAACATATCTGTCCCACTTACAGGAAAGGAATAAATGGCGCTCTCCGGCGGATACTCTTAAAGTTGGCCAAATGGTAATTTTGGTTGAAAAAGACGTGCCACCACTTAAGTGGCCATTAGGAAAAATAACTGAAGTGCACCCGGGAAAAGACGGTGTTGTGCGCGTAGTGACTCTTAAAACGAGTAATGGCCTTTTCAAACGTGCGGCAACAAAAATTTGTGTGTTACCGATTGACAATTAAAAGCTATTAAAAGAATTGATTTTGGTTTTTAGGGATATTTGTTTGTATAGTTGCTTATTCATGTTTGGTAATGTAATTTGTACTTCGATTTAAATTTGTTTTTTTTTGTATTGTTTAATGATGATGAATCTTGAAAGACGTGGCTTTCAAGGAGGGGCGGCATGTTCGCTACGATTTCTACCAAGTGGGCTCGAGGACGGTCCTGCCTGCGTGCAGCCATTGCGCCGACCGTACCGCGCATCTCGCTCAGTTTAGTTCATTGTTGCTATTGTTACGTTAAAGTCATACAGTCCATTAAAAGTTAAAATTAAGAAGTATTTGGGTTTTATTTCCCTAAATCGGAACGATACTATCGGAAACGGTGTATTCAGCTATTTCTTTTGTACACTCTTGATTTATCAAATAAAAATTGAGATTTGTAGTGTTCAGAGTTTTGCAGATGATACTCAACTTTATATCCATTTCAGTCCAGAAGATAGTGTCTCTGCTAACGAAAAAATAAATAAGGATCTTAACAGTATTTATAATTTTGCTCATAGCCATAACTTAAAGCTTAATCCTGACAAGTCGAAAGCTATTATGTTTTGTTCAAAAACTAAGCATGATGAGATAAGGTGAATAGTCAAATCGAAGGTACGAGATCACACAATAAATTTTACTACATTGGCTAAAAATTTGGGGCTCTATATGGATAGATTTTACGATCATGTTTCCCATTTAACAAAGTCTCATTAGGGCGGTTTAAAGTTGTTGTTTGCCAATAGACGATTATTGAGTTCTAAAAGGAAAAAACCTTTTGTGAGAGCTTAATTCTCTCAAAAATTGCGTATTGTAATGTCGTTTATTTCCCTGTCTTGAACAGGTTTCTGCACGACGATTGCAATATATTCAAAACACTTGCTGTAGGCTTATATATAATCTAAAAAAGTATGATCACATATCCTATCATTTTAGATGTAGTGGGTGGTTGAAGATAGAAAAAATGTATAAAATGAATTTTCTGTTTTTAATAAAAATTCTCATAACTTCGTGCCCTTCATATCTTAAAGATAAAATTGTTTTTATTGCACTGCCATGTTTCAGAGATCATTTTCGTATAATGCCTCTAAATTATTTAACTCTGTTAAGATACCTCTTGGACCATCAATGTTTCAGAGAGGTTTTAGATACAAATTAAAACAATGGTTTCTTGAAAACCAAGCAGACTAAATAAATGGTTTACCGTGCGGCATAGTTCAGCTTAGTTTAGTTGTAGATTAGAATTTTAGGATAGCTTGGTTTGGGTTGGTTAAGTGTGAATGGCCATTGGCCAGACTTCGCCATTTATGCACATACCTTATGTATAGTATTATGTATAATAAAGACGTTATTATTATTATCTCACAAAAACTATTTAATTCATTAGCTGTTAAAACAGAATTTGTGCATGTCATTTCAAACTCAAAGTAAACAATTTTCCAGCAAAAGCGGTTTTACCAGTTTTCAAGTCGCTTATTGTGTTCCACAAACAAATAATAAACTTAACAAAATAATTTATACCTCTCCGTTTTCTTCTAGACTTAGCACCATATCTATATTTGCACTTTTTTCGGACTAATATCCAAGTCCAATCGCCGCCGCACTCGAGAATATGTCTATGCAATTCTCCTAAAGAGTTACATTGTTTCTTACATTTTGAACACACTCTGGCATCGCTACGTTTCCACATTTTACACGACACGTTATTTTCAACAAAACCGACTTTTCCCAAAGCAGGTATGCTCAAATGTCTATAAAGTTCACTCTGGTTGCCCACAAACTCGTAGTGTTGCACCCAAACGTTCTGGTGGTAGACAGTTTTGTGGTCCAACAGATATTTCATGTTGGGTAGTTTGAAGCCGCAGGCGGCACAAATGTACATTCGGCTTCGTGCCCATTCACCTAAATAAATAAAAATTGATTTATATTATTGTAACAAAATTTTACATAAACTTTGAAAAGTTTTCCTAAAACCGTTAGCTAGATTCAGAAAAATTCACTGATAAAAAAATCAATTACAAATTCATTTTTAAGGATTATTTTCTAGAAATTTTCAGATACCATTAGGAGTATTTGTAACTGTAAGTAGTAGACGTATATTATGAAACTTAAGATGATCTTCTCTTCGGTTGAGAAAAATACAGTTTTTATATATTTTTAATTTTTAAATTTATTTTAACAACCCTCTATATACCTGATAATTCAACAAGTTCATTTTTTCCTCTTGTTGTATTGGTGGGAAGTTCAAAGTTTTCAGTATCTTGTGATGAACAGATCAAGGTAATTTTATCAGATTGATCTATTTCGTCATCACTATGGACAGTTGAAGTTCTACGGAGTTTTAGGAAACTGGGAATTTCTCTATGATCTGGTTTTAAATTGGTCTGAAAGAAACATATTATTAAATATTGAACAATGACAATTCCACCACATCATTTTGCTTTCCTATTAGAAATTGATTATTAATCCATTGGTAAAATTTGTATGATATACTAACTCGTATATTCGTTGTCTGCTCAACCACTTCTTCAGAATCTTCGGCAATAGTGAAAACCCTGCTTAGAATTTTATTGATGACCTCTCTGACCTCTGTAAAACTTTCATGACTAATACTGTCTTCTGACGCAGAATTCAATTTGTCCAATGCAGCCTTTTTACTGGCCTCCTCTCGTAAGTCTTCGAAGGGTCCCCTTAAAACAAAAAATATTTCTAATGGAAAAGAAAACGTTTTTAAGATCATCTAAATGTGGCTTAACAAAGAAAAAATAATTGGAAACTATGGATATTCCCAAATAATTTAAAATATTTCGTCTCTGCTTATTTATTTCTTTATGATTTATAATTTGGACATTTGATTAGTATTAAAATTGCATTTTAACAGAAACTTTTTAATTTTGATTAAAAATATTGTGATTTACAAATTGTATTCAGACCTTTTTTAACGCCGCCTATGGCGAGACGGCCATTGTTGTTGTGGTGTGTAACATTAAAAATAAATCCAGTTTGTTTAAATTCAAGTGTTATCCATTTATGATAAATATAAACCTAAATAATGATAAACAGTAGTGGGTTCTTCCTGTCGAATGTTGAGAAACAAAAATCCAAAAAAAGAAGCTGTGAACACCAGTGGCGGCGATTGGACATTAGAAGTAGGGGGGGCAAAAACTTTATACAAATAATTTTTACATAACTCCTAGCCTGAAATGTTTAAAACGGAACAAACATTACATTTATTTATCGATATATCCTTCCAAAAGTGGCTTAAAATAAGGCCACAATCGCCGCCACTGGTGAACACAGTGGAAGCCCTTCTGAAACAGACGAAACAGAGCCCTACTTAAAGAAAGTGAGTTCTTTTCAATTTATTTTTGAGTTTTCCTATTTTGCTGACCTTTTTTAAAAGTACCGAATTAAAATAAGTGTACATTTAAATGGGAAGTTCTTGTAATATTTATAATTTGTGAAAAACTTGATAAAAGCTTGGGAAGAAAACAACAGGGCTACTATAAAGGATTTCAAATCATTATTGAAAAATAAAGCTTTACAGAAGTTACAAAAAAGATTATGGAGCCAGAACAACTAAAAACCGAGTCGGTAAAACCAATAGTAAAACAAAAAATCATAAGTTCCTTTGCAAATTTTAAACTAAAATGTAGCTATTATAGTGTCAAACAATATTTGTTATTTAATTTTTGATTTATTTTATCCAATAAATAAAATCCAACAAATGCTAAATTATTTAGTAATTTTTTTTTTACTTTAAATTTATTAATTAATTATTGGAAGGCCATGAATCTGAATTGGACATAATTTTTAATTCCTATCAACATTTTTAAGTGACATTTTGTTCTGTGTCTAAACTTAAAAGCACTTTACTCTTCATCATTGATTATTGATTTATACGTGATGCAGAACTTTTTATAGGGAACAATTTTTTGTAAATTATTAATAAAAAAATTTCCCATTTGTTGCCAATTTTTTCAGGCATAGGTACTGTAAATGATAGCAAATTTAATAATTTTGCCTGTGATATCAATAGTTCCTCAAATATAAATAATTTTGAGAAGAAATTAAACAGTATTTAATAAGAAAGTAAATTTGAACATTCAATTAATTTATAATTAAATAAATGTAATTATAATATTTATATGATTTAGTATTTATCATTTGATAATTTTTTATATTTTTATTGTTTGTTATGCATTTCACAAATAA
Organism: Crepidodera aurea; assembly: GCA_949320105.2. Lineage (NCBI taxonomy): Eukaryota > Metazoa > Arthropoda > Insecta > Coleoptera > Chrysomelidae > Crepidodera > Crepidodera aurea. Next base: position 64,886,278 of record OX439472.1, on the reverse strand, counting down.
TATGTAATTAGTTTATTTGATTTAATGAATCGATATTTACACATTGTAATTTTTTTATAGCAGACTTGTCTTTATGTAGTTAAAGCTTGTAAATTTGCCAATTGTTTTTATAAGTATTAAAATAAGTATAAGCACAAAACGATGTCATACAAATTCAGCACAAATTAAATCCCAAAGGATTAATAATGAAAAGTCCCACTGTGTTCCAAGTTGTTACATATTGTTAAGAAAAATAAAAAAGTCCACTTATTTTGAACCTTAGTCCGAATCAACATTTGGGTTGTTGAATCCATCTAAAGCAAATAATAATAATATCTTCTCTCCTATTTCTTTACTTAAAATTAAATCAATATCACATTGCTCATATTATTTTTTACCTTCTATCCAATATCCTGTTTAGTTCTTCTCTCTTCATTTTATTTTTATATTCGTCGCAGGTACTATACTCGAGAATTTCTTTGGCAGATTTTTTGTCGTCGATGATCTTTTGTTGTCGTTTCTTAATAATTAGCTGAGTCCACATATCGAGTTTGCTGAGATCGCGATTTTCCTTGTGCTCCAAAATACTGGCCTAAAAAATATAAAATTTCCCGTTCGTGATGGCCTGTAACACGCTTATCCTAGTCTCAATTTTTTTTTAAAATTATAACTTTAATTTTTTGATGTAAATACTTTAGAGCAAATCATTAAAAGTAAATAATTTCTTTGAAAATATCAATTTCTCTTGTTATTCGCTCATCTATGTTTGAAAAAAACCAGGGTTTGATTTAACAAAAATTAAAATAATTATTTTTATTGTATATTACTTTTTTTGTAATGTCTGTATTTTAAAAAAATTAATTAGATATAAAACTATTGATGAATAATTCAAATCTCTACTATCAGTCCAATAAACGAAGGTATGTCCGGTACCATTTTTTTAATTTGCAGGTATTCATGGGTACATTCACCCCCGAAAATCTCAGGTGTCTGAAATTTGTGGAAGGGCGGGAAAATGGCCCATTGGTCTCAAAAATGTGTTTTTTTCGCCTATATTTCCGAAAATGTGACACTTTGAGAATTTTTGTTTGGACGAAAATGAAGATCAGTTCATTACCTACAAAAATTTGATACTTTTTGACATAACCGGCTCCCGTAATAATTAATATTTTTTCATGATTCAAAGTTCAGATGAGAGAAGGAACCTGTAGCTATAATATCACGTTACTTTTTCCTTTTATCTATTTCTCTGGATTATTGAAAAACTGGGCCAAAGTTTATTTTTGCTCGATATTTTGACCCTCCTATAAATTTTATCAAGACTAATTTTACCGAATCTTTTTGGATAATGGGGTGTTAAATATATTCAGAAAGATTCAATAAATTATTTTTGTGTATTTTCATAAACAACATGTTTTTTATGGCGTTTTTTTTTGTGATTTCCGGAGTTTGGAAAATGCTCGGGTCTATCGGGAATTAATAGATAATCAAGGACGATATCGGTTTTCAACGCGCGAGAAAAAACTCTGCCTTCAAACTTTCTCAAATTGGATTTTTTTACAATAAATTTATTAATCAAGCGCAAAAAGTGAAAAAAAAATCTGCCTTCAAACTATCTCACATTGAATTTTTTACAATAAATTTATTAATCAAGTGCAAAAAGTGAAGAAAAGTTGGTTATTATTGCCGTATATTTTGTCTTCAGACAAAAACGGGAGGATATTCAAGTTTTGGGAGGATATTCAAATTTTCCGTTTTCACTATAATAATTTTGCGAATTATTAGAAAGAATATTTTTAAATTTTTGAAACGCCGTTTTTGCAAAAAATATTACTGTAGCAAAAAAATCATAGGGGCAACTTTTGAAGGTAATGAACTGCTCTTCATTTTTTGTCCATACAAAAATGCTCTAAGGGTCATATTTCGGCAGATATCGTCGAAAAACGGATTTTCGGGAACTCTAGAGCCATTTTCCCACCCTTCCCCAAATTCCACGTATCTGAGATTTTCGGAGGTAAATGTACCTATGAATACCTGCAAATTAAAAAAAAAATTGCCGGACGGACTTGATGCCCAGGTTTGGGGGTTTTCTGGCGTTAATTTACTGGACTATATCCAACATACACTATGAAAATTAAGTCTTGAAAAAAAAAGTTAATGTTTGTCGTACTCACCTGGAACTTACGCCGGGTAAAATACTTATAATGTACTTCATCTTTTTTCGTTTGAGTCTTCTTTTTGGAAGGTTTAGAACCATATTCGATTTGAGATTCGAAATCTTCGCCGAAGTGGGAGTTCAACGATAACGCAGCGATAGGCGTAACGGCGTTCAATGATAATTCGCACCCATAATTGTCAGACGTAGAGTTCTGAAGTTCTTGATAAGTAGTTGATATTTTTTCAAAATTCGAAATTCGACTTTCCGATTCTTCATTTTTGAATAATTTCCCATCAATATGGTGTAATAAATTTTCTTCAATATTGCACTTAATACGGTTAAAGAATGCCTTGTCGAATACGTCATCAAAAGTCAGTGAATTAATTTTTAGGTTATCTATGGAATGGTCAGTTATTTTTTTAACGCGGTAAAAATGGTCAAACTCCGGGTAAGGATTGACACAGATGGAAGTGGGTTTAGCATTTTCATATATAGCATCGAACTTACTTGTGTTTATTTGTTTGCGTTCGACAGGTTTCTGTCGTTTTTTCTTCTGTGCTTCAGTTAATTTAGCTAAAGCTTGGAGTCTTTTGGATTCTCTCCTGTTATACGCTATTCTGGAACTTTTTACGGTAAGTTTCTTACTGCGTAACTCCTTTAGCTTCGCATTTTTGGTTCTAACCGTAAGCTTTCTAGGATTTTCATTAGTTTCCAGCTTTGCCTTTATACGACTTCGCGTTAATTTAACAGGAGCTTCCTTTTCCTGGATATCCGTTTCTGTTACATCCACTGTGATTTTTGGTATTTCAATATTGGAATGCAGAGATGCATGATGATCGCTAAGCAAAGCTTTTGTCAAAAACCTTTCTTCGCAAGAAAGACATCCAAAATATTTATTAGAATGTTCATTTACAAAGTGTTGGAAGAGATCTTTTAAAGTATTTTCGCTACTATTTAATTTGTCACAATAAATGCATGATGTAACAGTGAGTTGTTGCTTCCTGGAACTCAACCGTCTATTCTTTTTGATGGAATGAATACGTTCAACGTGTTTTGACCGTAAGTTTGTACTGGCGAAGGATCGCTCACAATATAAACAAAGCAATTTACGGGTATGTTTCGGTTCATCGTATTTTGGATAGTTTAAAGTTGTTAAAACGCTTTGCACTTTATCCAAAGGTACGCTGCAGCATAAGCTGTTATCTTCATCGTCCGAATTTTCTACTGCAACTGCATTTTTGGTAACTTTTTTACTTTCAGACTCAATTCTGGACGCGATTGCTAGTTGTGCTAGCGTATTTAAGGTAATCTGGCCATCAGCAGTTGCATTCTTTTGGCGAGTAGAAGACCGTGAGACGGTATACCGCGTCGAAACATCGACTGAATTATTTTGATTTGCGCATACTTTTACAGCGTTTTGATCTTCTTGCTTAATCGAAGCATTTGTATCAAAGGTAGTGCTGTTCACCATGCTGCAGGGCAGACTGCAACTGCGTAAACTGTAACATAAGAATAAAGAATACAGATAATTTTTTGTTTAATCTTTAAATCCAGAACAAAATGATCCCGCTTTATACAAGCCGCCAATGCCGACAAAGCCACTTGTCGGTACATCTACAAGCCAACAAAGTCGATCAAAGCAACTTGGCGGCACATCTGGGAATTTGGTTTATGCAGTTGAAAATGGAAAAACCACTATACCAAAATACTAAAAGTGTCGCTGACAAGCTCTTACAGTCGATGATAATGGTTTCTAATGAGGCTGGCCTTGTCAGACAAACGTAAATGTGGTGTAGTGGTTATACTTTTTAAGAATTAAAAAAAAAATCCAAAAGTTAAAATTCGCAATTTTAAACCGCTATCTTCGGTAACCCCGTCGAGCTCGACAAGATTATATACATAGAGCTCAAGGGGGTTACCGAATATATATACGTATGTTGATAGAGAAAACTATACATATTTCGAAATCGAAATTGTCAAACTTGGAAGCCGCTTTCAGGCACTTCTGATAGTCAGACCAAACCACATCACATTTTTTAAATCTATGCGCCACAACTATAAGACAATGTCAAAAACAAACATCAAAAGTTCTACCCTTAAAGATAACCTGAGAATAAAAATAACAATCAGAACGGCGGTTAATTCGATTCGATCATCATTTAATATTAACGGATACAGCATCCATTTTTTTGAAAAATCACGCGCACCTCCGCCAAAAGCGCTCATAATTTATAATTGGCATTCTAATAGTAATGATTATATTGTGTACTTTGCAATTACTATAATTTTGTTAGTACCAAACTCAAGAAAGACGACACTTGTTGAGTAAAGATTTAAAGTATGAAAATCCTACTGTCAGATAGAATGGGAGAGTTCTGAAGCTTTTCAAATGTCTTTTTCGGGTGATTGAGTTGACTTCTATTGGAATTACGATTGAAGCAGTATTTACCAAAATATAATTTTCTTTTTATTTCACTTACAAAAAGACGAATCAATTGTCTATCGTATTCCACTATTTTGATACATATGATCATTAAGTGGCTTTTTGTATTTTCTTGTAAATTTTACTAGCCGTGTGAGTGTTAATTCCTTGTTTCTTCTAAGGTATATAACATATAGATTTAAAAAGTGTTCTCTTTTGATTGGTCTTCACATTGTCGACAAGTAACATTTTTAAATCAAAGGGTATTTTCATTTGTTGGCTCAAATTAAAAATAACGGATTAGTTGAATGCCCTTGCATAATATAAGGTAAAAGATTAATCAATGTTAATGTTGATTCAAAGAAAAAGTGGGTAGGTTTTTATTGTGTAGGAAAATTTATTTGAATTAGGTTTGTTATATACATGAATGTTATTCTTCTGATCAGTGTATTATGGAAAATTTGTTAAAAATTACTAACGAACCTATTCAGATAGAGGTATACTAATAAAAACCATTATTGAATTATTTAAAAATTGTTTAAAAACAGAAATAATAGAAAAATCCAATACCAAAGATAACTCAAAACACTAGTACTTTCTTTGTTGATTTTGACAATTTGGATTATCATAAGTCTGACTTATATGCACTTTAGCATTTACTACTTTTTTTATTTTAAAAAGGTACTACTAAAAACGTATTCGAAAATTATTGAAAATACATCAGTACGTTGTTTCATTGTACCAAATTTAATGACATTTTTGCGCATCTTCAAAATCAACCTGCTCTCTTCTATTTTTTTCCAAAATTATATTGCAAGCTACTGATAAAACGAATATATTAAAAGCATAACGGAATAAACTTGTAAAATAAAACTATTATTTGAATTTATTGAAAACAACATAAAACACCGTTCGTTTAAAATTTTTGTCACCACTTAACTAATCAAAATAAGCAAGATGGAAAATCAACGTCTAAAATGACAGCTCAAAGGCTGACCAAGAAACCAGTCGTTTTTATCCAATTTCACACAAACTTGGGAATAAAACGTTAAAAAATTTTCATTGAAAACTCTGGGGCATGATCGACTTTATCGACACAACTTTCTTATTTATTGTACCTTTTTCTTCAAGGAGATATACACACAAACTGTCATCAAATCCACTTACCCAAATTAGGTTAATCTCGCCTTTTTCGCCAGCGTATCACTTTCGGGATATGCCCTAGGTCACTAACGACACTTTGCACATCCATTTTGCACCTTACTATCCAATTTTAAAGTAATATCGACAAACAAATAAACTATTCATTTAATACGCATAGGGCGAAGCCACCGCTACAGCACGTACGCGCACTACCCATGGAGATCAAACTATAGGATATGCGCATGCTCTTTTCCAGCTGATATGTATCTAGGATTGCCAGGTTTCCATGTTATCTGAAATATAGGGAAGAAGCTATATTTTTCATTTTATTGACCTGACTGAATATATTATAATGCCCAACGACATCTAGCTTTACATGTTATGGTATTTAATTTAAATACGTTTTTTTCGTTTGACCTTTTGGCGTATTTTGTTTGTACATTTTTTGCTTAGACAGGATGAGGTCATTTAAACTTTAATCACAAAAATTGATAGTTGATGCCAAAAAAGTTATTTGAGCTCTACTTTTTATTACACATCTTAATTTAAATACATTTTGAGAATAATTGTGTACACAAATTCCTCACCGTTATTTTTTTTATATAATTTTCTGTCAGCAAAAATTTCGAAATAAATACGCATGATTGGTGTGTATATTTGAACTATATTGCCCAAGCTTTCAACTTTCTCAAAAATAGTTTTTAGTTCCTGCTTATACAATTATGGTAGGATTTTTATAGAAGTAAATAAATAAAATGAAAACATTTATAAATTATTTAGAATTATTCGTGCTCCCCCATGTAGACAACGATTAAAAATGAATATTTTTAGTTGTGACTGTATATTTCGTCTGCTTAATGATACAGGCAGTTATAAACAGAAGAAGAAGGGTAATTAGATATCTATGTTTATTAATCAGTGAAATAGAATGTAGCTGGAAAGTTTGAAGTTCTTAACTATAGATGTCACCGGATATAACAAATACGCATGCGTGATCTGAAAACAGAAAGACGAACGTTTAAGACAACCTAAACGTATTAAAAAAAGCTCGAAATATGAACGCATGTCTATGATGACACAAACCGAGGTTATTTAAAGGCAAACAAACCGAAAATTTCCAAGATCTTTGAACAACTGAATTTGACAGGAAGAAAGTAACATCTTTGGTGAGGTAGCGGTATAACATCTTCCACCGGCCCGACCATCATGGCTGAAGCGGAGCAACAAGCAACGCCAGAACAACCTAAGGCAGTCCCGAAGCAAAAGGAAGTACTTGGTAAGAAACAAGAAACCTAAAATTGAATTTTGACAAATTGAAATTTAGCTTGGCGTGTGCTACTTGTCGGAAAGCGGCATCCATGTTTTTAATTCGACGAGCACATGGCTGAAAAACTATAATTTATATTTAGCATTTCCACTACGATTATCATAGCAAACAATTATAATTATCAGATCTCCTGATTACTTTTTTTACAAAATTTCTTTGCAAAATATTCTATCTTAACATTTCTTGCGGTATATGAAAAAAAAGTCAACAGGGAGTTTATGCGTAAAATATAGTTAAATTAAAATAAGATCCATCAGTTAATTTAGAAATAAATAGACATACTTGCTTTATCCGTGTAAGCTAACTCTTGTAAGTTCATTATAGTCTTCAGCATTATGGTTTATTTTTAGAACTAAATTGTCCAAATTAATAATTGAAGTTTTAAATAGTTTGTGTAATTGTAAATTCACTTGAAATTAAACTTTTAATGCTAAATGGAATTTATTTAGTTTCTTACCTTCTATGCACCACCCCCTTACTAGTAAATACAACTTTTCATATCTTTAATAAATAAATTCAAATTTGGTTATTAGAAATTTAAATGAAAGTCCCAAAAAGCACACATTGTTTTTTATATACTCTGTATGAATTTAAAAAATAAGGTACAAAGAGTATTACAGCCCTGATCCCGTGTAAAAACTAAATTCTTAGCGGCTTGCTCGTTTAAATACTCTCCTTTTTGGATAATAAAACCACTTTTTATATTAAAATGTTTTTAATTTTTGACGTTTCGACTTTCAGACTAAAAGGCAAAACGTCAAAAATTAATATAAGTAGTATTATTATCCAGAAAGACGAGCATTTAACTAAATTAAAGCAACCAAATTTAGCAAATAATTTCTTATTACTTTTAATTTAATCATTTGGGAAAAAATTCTGAAGTAGGTAGATGTACAAGGAATTTCATTGGTGATTTTAGCCTAGCAAAGTCAAGGCAAAATTAACTATTTGTAAATTTGGCAATGAATTATCAGCGGCCCTTTCCTATCAGTCAAAAATGTTAAGGTTGCTTTTTCTATTTGTCATTAGGTTTTTCTTAAATAAATTTCAAGAAAAAATGCCCTGCTTTTTATGGAATTTGGATGTAAAAAGAAAACTATGCATTTCTCGTTTACAGATCGTAGGTCCTCATTGCAACGCCATACAACGCCATTTTGGTTTAATGTACCTATTTTTTATTTAACAGCTACTGGTGTTGTAGTAAATTTGATATTTTAGTATATGAGAAGAATCCCCATTGTTTATAACAAATAAGTTTTTTAAATATATTTATTTAAAGTTATTTAGTGGAACCGGTAATATTTTGGTAAGTCCAGAAAATATTCTAAGTTGGGTCAAAATGTATTTTGTAGCTGTTACAGTGTTATTTGACTTCAAATTTTAAACTGTTTATTTCATAATTACTTATACACATTTTTTCATTAAAAACATTAATGGACAATTATTATCACATTGACTGTGATTCGAAAAAAAGTAACTTGAAATTTGTTTATTGCATTTTAAAAATGATTGATTTGTACAATTACAACTAATTAATTAGTTGAATATCAAATGTATACTAACGGTCTAGTTTTACAAGGCCATTTTTTTATTTAAATCTTTCAAATTTTTTTTGTAAAATACCAATCATATTCTCATTTTTTCTGCCTGTTTTAAACAGTGACATCCTACCTCGCATCGCAAAAAATCGCAGTTTTATTTAGTAAAAACAATATTTCTTTTTCCGATGTTACTACTCTATGAATTAACTGTCAAAATGACCATTTGAAAAAAAAAGGATTCATTGACATTTATAAATTAGTAACGTCATTTTTTTTTTCATTAGGGAGCCTGTCATAATTTTTTAGTTATAATTACTTAAATTATTTTTAAATAAACAATGTAACCTAAACCTCAAAAGTTATTTTTACTATATAATGGAAAGTTTAATAAAATTTTTGTATGGGAAAGCAAATATTTTAATTTTTATGGAAATTAATGTTCCTGTTAAAAATAAACAAAATATATGAAGTAACATTTTATTATGACAGTATTGCTGATTCAGATAACATTTTAGATAAATAATACATTATGAAACAAATAATCTTTATAAAAGTATTATATCAAAAAATGTCTGATCAGCTCATCAGGGAAAAGTTTGTAATGTCTAAATCCTGGATGGAGATATTTATGGGTTTATTTTTTAGTTAGTATATTGCAAACATAAATAATTAATCATCAAACAAAAGTATAATTTAAAATTTTTTATTTGTACAACCATTTATGTTCAGTATACATTGCAATGTATAACAGAAGTAAAAAACATTTCTTATTAAGTAGTATCAATCTGATTACAACCATTTTGATTGGAAGATAGAAACGATACAAGACACCAGGGAAACCTACCAAAACTCAGTCCGTTTATTAGATTGATACTACAACATTCTATAAGAATGAAAAAAAACAACCGAAGATGTCACACAGAAAAATATTCCCCTATTTCTTGTATTACTACTATACTTTTAATTGCTTATAGTTAGGAAAAAACAGGAAGATCTGATTTTTTAGAGTTAAGCTGTTTCATATAGTTCCTAATTTATCATAGATCATAGTATCTTGCTACATGTTTGCTTCTTAAAGGTACTAAAAATTTAATATATTTTTGCTAAATTTAAGAAAATACAGGATGTTAAAAATTTACCCTCGCAAATTTGTTTTTATACTATATATATCTTGTATAATTTATTGCTTATCGATATTAAAAATATCAGATAATTACGAAATTAATAAATTGATCTCAAGTATTTCCAGTAATTACATCATTGTACAAGGTAGATAATATAAGCATTTTATTTAAAATTTCTTAATGTTACGTATTACAATTTTAAACTATTTAGACAAATTAATTTTACTTGTTTGTTTATTTTTAATTATTTATTTAGTGAATAAATTCGTTATTCAACAAAAAAAAATTACACATAAAATATATATTAACTCCTGCACACAGGCATGGCAAATGCCTTAACAGATTTCTATGTTTATATTAATTTTATGTATATGACTGATGACATATTCATGTATAGACTGTTGTGTTACGTTACATAGTGTGTCACCCACTTATATATTAAGAAGGGCTTATTTGTGCCTGACTAAAATATAAAAGATTAAAATAAGAACATAAAACACAAAAATCCAAAACATTTTAAACAAATTCAAATATTTCAGTAATGTATTTTTATGCAAAATTGTTTATATAGTAAACACAGTTGATAAAAAAAACAATCATTTAAAACTACTTACGCATTTTATCATATATTTATTTCCTTTATTATCTTATTAATTATCTTGTCTGTGGTAAATTAATTAATTTATGTATTTTAATTTATTTTTAAGCTACAAAGGTAACTGGCACAGTAAAATGGTTTAATGTCAAGAGTGGCTATGGTTTCATCAATAGAAATGATACCAAGGAAGACGTTTTTGTACACCAAGTAAGTATTTTATTTCTTTATTTTGTAAATAAAATGGGTGTCTTTACGTAAAAACATTGACTTATATTTGAACTAAATAAATTATAATTATTTCTGCTCTTAAGATAAAAATTGTTTGTGAACAAAAAATTGGTTCTTTTTGAAAATGTAATGTTTTCTAAATAAAAATAATCTGTAATTAAGATACATATAGATTGGATAAAATATCTAGATTAATAATTTTGTTGGATCAAGTGGAAAATGTAAATTTTGTTTTTATTTTATTTAAGATATGCTTATTAATGTTTATGAACTTTTAAATAACTAATTAATATTTGTGATAACCACATGTCAGAATTAGAACGTGGCCGCATAATAGATTTTAAATATTTTATTAACATCATTCACAGGATGTAAATTACTTTTAAAATTTTATTGATTTTGATCTGGCAAGCAATAATAAAAATTGTATTTATTTTATTGTTCAAAATTTTTTTTTCCTTTCATCAAATATTTACTGCAATTTTGACTTTTAAATTGAGTAGTTTTGTTATTTATAGATTAAATAATAAATAGATTGTTTAGATTTACATAAATAAAAGTATTTATTTGCTTTATCGAAATCCAAGTTAAAGATATTACCCGCGAACTGGAAATCGGCCATTTCGTTTTTGTCTCACAAGATTCAAAATGAGAAATGAGTTCAGACTTTTTATATTAAATATATCAATACTTCGCTAATAAAAATAGCAATAACCCGATTAAAATTGATCATTGTAATCGATTTTGGATCATCTTATCTTATTTGTCTTTTTAATTTTATTTACCATGTTATTTATATTATGTACTATTATTTACATCTCACCACACACAAGGGATATTTTGTTAATATACCTTCTGTGGTATTTCTTGCCGTTTATTAGCAAAAAAAATATAAATAGGGTGATTATTTATATATTTATTTCTCTTTGATACAGTCAAAGTATGCTATAGCTGGAGAATATATGTACAGTGCTATTCATTATAAATTACCCACCACTTATTATCGTTATTATTGCCTATAGAAAAAAGTTTCAAATAAAAGTTAAGTGGTTATAACTGTTTTATGTTAAAATGCTATCAAATGTACTGTAGCGTGCAGATTTCAGGGGATACAAAAAATTAATATATTTTTTAAATGGGATACCCTGTACATTTTTATAATCCGCTCGACGAGCTGTTTTCAACGATGATGTCTAATCTGCATAATAATGGATCTACAGCTACCTGAAAAATCACATTTTTGGAAATTGGAAAATCTCATCTGATTTTTGACTCAAAAAATGTGATTTTTCAGGTGGCTGTAGATCTTTATTATCCAGATTAGACATAAAGTGTGATACATCATTGAAATCAGCTCATCGAGAGGATTATAAAAATGTAAAATATATAGGGTATCCCGTTTAAAAAAATATAATTTTTTTGTATCCCCGAAATTCTGCACGTTACTGTACATTTGATAGCATTTTAAGCATATATATCTCTTTATTTAGTCAACAAACTAATTCCATTTACAAAAAAAAATAATAAATATAAAATTTTAAACATCTTCTTAAATAATTAACTTTATAGGCTACAGTTTTGATAACTTGATTTGCATGTTCTTTAAATTTTAACTTATGAATAGTTATATTATACTCCTAAATAAACAAATTTTTTTACAATTTCTAATTTTTCATCACCCAACATAATATTTAAACTATCTTCCCTAAACCTGTTTTTTATGCCAAATATCATACATTTTGTTTTCTGAATGTTGATTTTTAACAAATTTGCACAGCAATATATATGCACTCTCTTCAAAGCCTCATTTATAATTCTTAAGCAGTATTCAAGATCTCTACTACAGAAATACAGTAGGGTATCATCAGCAAATAGGTGTATTTTGCATTCCCTTGCAATATCCACAATGTCATTTAAAGAGATTAAAAATAACAAAGGTCCCAAAACACTACCCTGAGGTACACCCATATCATTACATAACTTACTGGACTCCTCTAAACTAATTAAATTAAATTTATTCATTTTATTCTATTTCTAAATACTTAAATGTCAATTTTATACTTTTGATACTTCCGAATTTGTTCAGAACATTTTTTATTTGTTATTGATGATAATGTTAAAGTGAGTTTGTTGTTGATATATTCAGTTTATTAGAAGCTTGATATATTTCATCATTTTTATTTTCCTATTTTGTTCTTTAGTCAGCCATAATAAAGAACAACCCGAAGAAGGCCGTACGATCAGTAGGCGATGGCGAAGTGGTAGAATTTAGTGTAGTGGTTGGAGAAAAAGGCAACGAAGCGGCCAATGTAACCGGCCCAAATGGTGATCCCGTCAGGGGCTCCCCCTATGCTGCTGACCGCAGAAGGGGCTATCGCCAGTGGTACTACCCGAGGGGTAGGAGAGGACGCCGTGGAAGCAGTAGAGGAGGCGGACCTCCAAGAGAGAGTCCCAGCGAAGGCGAGGTAAGGGTTGGTGTACCCTATAAAAAAGAGAATACAAAAAAAAGTAACTCTATTTTGACCAAGTTCCTTATTTGTTTTCAACGAACTTATATTTCAAAAATACTTGGGTCATATTTAATAATAAAAAAAGGATATATTTATGTAATAAGCATTTGAAATTTGTAATTTGACTATTTTACTGGCCAAAACTTAGTTTATATTAAATAATTCAACTGCTTAATGTATTTTTTTATTATGCTAGATATTTTCATTTTCTAATATTCCAATAACATATCTTTCATCAGGATGGAGCACAATCAGGTGGTGAAGGCGGCGGTCAAGGAGGCCAAGTTCATAGCGGGGCACCACGTCGTTATGGCGGTCCAAGGCGCGGGCGCGGAGGCTATGGAGGAGGATACTTTAGAGGTCCCTATCGTGGGCCTCCAGGAGATCCAGATCAGAATGGCGATGCTCCCCGTGGTCGCGCGCCCCCACGCAGGTTCTTCCGCAGGAACTTCCGTGGTGGCAGAGGAGGCGGTCGACCACGTTCCCAGGACAGCCAGGGCCAGGCTGGAGAGCAAAACGGTCAAGAAGGGCCACGTGGGCCACCACGTCCACGCTACCGCAGACGTGGCCCACCACGTCCACGTGGCGGAAACTCTCAGTCAGAGTCTGCTCCTGGAGGAAATCAGATCAAGGTAATCATTCACAACCACTTTATGTTATAACCTAGGTGTTTGCATTCTCTATTCTATATTATGTTATTATTAATATCCTTTTCTATATTTTTTTAATAGTCATTGTACTTTGAACTTTTAAAATGATTTTTATTTTGTTTTTTGCCGTAACAAGTATTTTTATGCTTATCGGCCTTTAGCTTTACTTATTGTTTCAAATGTTACCATGAAATTGTTTTTCTTAATATTTGAATAAAGCTTTATTATTATTATTAAAGTTGAAAATAACGCTCTTTCACCCATTTGTGGATCTGTTAGACCAGGGTCGCTAATTTTTGAAACCAAAAAATAATAATAGTAGGATGAAACCTATTGGAAAAGGAAGAGAATATAACAAAAAAATCTGAGGTCGGGAAGTGGAAGGTGGTTAATAAGAGTAAAAAACTTTATCTCGATTTCCGGAAAAACGTTCGAAAAAAAAGTCCTATGGAAAAAAGTTAAATGGCAAAGTTGTAGGTAATAAAAAGATCTATAACTTTTGTATTTAGTTTTTTCACATAACCTCAAAATTTATGTGAAAAGTTTTTTGTTTTTATCTTTTACAACAAAAAATTTTTATTTCACGGAATTTGGTGAAAACTTACCTTTTTATGTCCTAAACACACTGTAATTTTTTGGATTTCAAATATTTATTTTTTCACCTTATTTTGACTTACGTTGAAAAAGCACCCTAATTTTCAATCGAAAATTTTCAGGTCAAAATATCTGCTTTTTGTTCGTTGAAATCTCTACTTTTTGATTGTGTAAAAAAATATACATTACTATAGTAAATGTTCTCAAAAAATGCAAAGAAACGAGAAAAACTAATCCGAAATTTTTTTTTAAATCGGGTACAATTTTGAGCTATTTATTAAAATTTATACTTTAATTACTCGAAAAACATGGAATGTAACATTGGAATCTTACGTTTTTCGAGTAATTAAAGTATAAATTTTAATAAATAGCTCAAAATTGTACAGGGTGTCCCAAATTGGTGAGTTTTGCAGGGTATCTCGTAAACTAGAAGAGATAGAAGAAAAGCAGTTAAGATGTTATGACTTCTTTTTTTTGTTAAAGTAACGATAGCCTAATTAAATCTTTAGTAACTCCCTGCAGTTGGAAGATACAGGGCGATTATTGAAAACTGTCGAAAACTACAAGGTACTATAACTTCTTAATTAAGAAAAATATAAAAAAAACGTTATAAAAACTTTTGATAGATATAATATTAAAGAGTTCAGTGGCGCACAGATTATTTTTTTAAGGGGCTCACTAAGGAAATATAATGCAGTAACGAAATTTAACATTTTATTATAAGGATACTGATGTGTGACAATTTTATTTATCAAAACGCACCAATTTGGGACATGATGACTTAAAAAAAAATTTCGGATTAGAGTTTTTTCGTTTCTTTGCATTTGTTGAGAACATTTACAATAGTAATGCATTTTTTTATCATCAATAAGTAGAGATTTCAACGTTCAACGAACAAAAAGCCCACCAAGTTTTTTAAAAAAGCAGATATTTTGACGTGAGAATTTTCGATTGAAAATTAGGTTGCTTTTTCGATATTAAGTAAAAATAAGGTGAAAAAATAAATATTTTAAATCAAAAAAATTACAGTGTGTTTGGGACATAAAAAGGTAAGTTTTCACCAAATTTCGTGAAAAAAATTTTTGGTTATTTGAATTTTTCACATAAATTTTGAGGTTATGTGAAAAAAGTGTAAATACAAAAGTTCTGGATCTTTTTATTAACTACAACTTTGCATTTAAATTTTTTTCATAGGACTTGTAGTTTTGCCGGAGATAAACAGTTTTTTACCCTTAAAAACTCGCCCCCCCTTCCACTTTCCGACCTCAGATTGCCCATAAATTATTTTTCCTTTCATTTTTGTTATATTCTCTTCCTTTTCCAATGGGTTTCATCCTACTTTTATTTTTTTTCATTTTTTACCATTTTCAATTCAATTTAAAAAGAAAACCATAAATAACTATGACATTGGATATACTTATTCAAATGTGTGAACTTTTTGTCTATCATTGCATTTATTTATGAATTATTCTTAAATAATGAAACATTTGAGAATGAGCGAATTATAATGCGTTATTGTTGACCTTGTAACTTTTTTAACCACGTGTGTATCAATTTTTCTGTTATTTTAATATACATTTTTTTTGTTACAGGAGAGTCAACCAGTGCAGAATACAACTACAGAGAGCAGTGCTTAAGCGTTATCGCGCTCAAGTCCATCACTCTAAAATCATAATAAATATGTTAACAACGTTTAGCGCGTGAGTTTGTAAAATATGGCAGACAAAAGGCATTTCATTGCGTCTATTTTGTACCAATTTTCTTTGTCAATTCATCTAAATGAAAAACTTTTAAAACTATTGACTGTTTGGCGCAATCACTTTCAATGTGAGTTAACGAATATAAACATTTTTGATACTTTTTATAACATCTTTGATGCTTTTGTATATTGTTGATTTGTAAAATTTAGATAAATAATCATAAAACTCGTTTGAAAGTGGCGACAAACTTTATTTTGTATTCTTCACTGAACGCAACATGAAATGTCTTGAGACCTTATGTCTTGCTGCAATTTTTCCTTCGTAACAATTAAAAAAAGTAAAAAAAAAAATATAAAAAAATTCGACTCCGTCTTCTTCAAGATCAGCGGGAGTTGTGCCAAAAAAAAATTGATTGCAACATCTAACTTGACAAAAATTGTCTTTTCCATCTTGTTGAGCAAAGGGAAAGAAATATTGTGAAAATGCAAAAAAAAAAATTCGTAAAATTTGAAACAAGGACAGTTTATTTCCCTTTGGTGGTTATTCGAATTAGCCACTTGGGTATTTTTTTTTATATAAATCGATACATTTGCAAGATTGCAATCTCATTGGTTATTTAAAATTGTTGGTATTCTTTGGGTGCTAGTCATACAAATAATGGTGTACCTATTATTGGAGTTACTATTTTTTTTTTGTTTTTTCATGATTTTGTACAAACAATACGGGAAATAAAAACTGTTCTCACAATTTTCTTGGTTTTTTTCTGATTCCTCATTTTAGCGTATTAGTGGAGTGCCGTTAGATTTATACCTCGAACAAAGTTTGCAGTGATCGAATTATCATTCTCTTTTGGAATGCGTTTTTGACACTACATACTTAAATGACTATATTTTATTTTTTATCGCTTTTACTTTTCCGTCCTCCACTGTACCCATGGGCGCCGTTACTTAAGGGCAAGGGGGTGGCGGGCGATGTTAGATTTATTAGACGAGACCCGATAAACTTAAATTTGCTGGCATATCAAATTTCCTTTTCGCAATGTTTTTTAAACCACACTCTTAGTAAGTATTTATACTTTAATTTTAAAAATGTGGCCCTCCCCCTGATATTTTTTGTAACGGCGTCCATGACTATACCATAGAAGAAGGTAATGTGAGGGAAAAAAGAAAAACTCGCGCAATCGATAAATTATTCTTTTTTAATGAATTAATGTTAATACAATTTTTCATGAAAATAAACCCCTCCCGAGTTATATGGCGTAGAAAATTACGATTTTTACCACAAACGTACATTTCCAGAAGTTTTTTTAAATATAACCGAAAATTTGTTAGTATTACGTAAAAATTGATATGAATTAATTTTATGGCCTTGAGCTAACAAATTTTTTTTCTATGATTAATACGAAGGAAGATAAATATGGCAATGCAAAAGTGGGTGTTTAAAGAAACTGGATCGTTCTAGCATAAATATCTGGAAAAATATATATAAAATGTATATAACATCCTAATGAGATAACAACATTGGGAACATTTTCAGACCGTCCAGAACCGTTCAACATCAGCAAAAAAAAAGTTATGGACAAAATAAATTTTTTTAGCGCCATCTAGACTGGTATTTGAAAAAAAAAATCCTTTTGCAGAAAGTCGTAACATATGTTTCCACAATTGTCCAGTAATTTTTAGTCCTATGGGATAATTATTTTTTAAGTTTTGGTCTGTTAAAGTTGAGCTAAATTTTTGTTTTTTATAAGACATTTTCAATTTTTTGGTCAATAGCGTCAAAGGTATTGATTTTTGAAAAAAAAAGCAAATGTTTTTCCCAATAATTTCCATTTTTTTTGTTTTTTTATCTTTTGTCTGAAACGTGATTTGGCAGTTTCAAATTGCATATAATTGCGTTTATAACCATAATGTTATTTTTTCGGGTCAAATATTGAAAAACGCTCTTTCCAATAAAAAAGTCTGTCATAAATGATATTTCGGCGATATCCAAAGCTTTAATAGTATATTCTTTTATGAGTGACGAAAGTAACATTTTTTGAAGCGAGAGAACAGTTTACCAGCCGAGGCTATGGCTGTGGCCACTATTCTGAGGCGTACTTTAAATAAGCAAAATAAGATGCCTATAAAAAAATATATTTTAAAATTTTATTGGCTCCTCTGCTCCCCAGCTGATAAAAAGTAAAGACCCTGTGAGAGCAAAGTATTATATTTTTAATTTGTTAAGCAAGGGTAAGATGTTGCGAATTTGGCCCCTTAGTTGTTTTTCAGATGGTAAATTTGGATGTCTAGCCTTAAATATCTGACGATATAAACCGAGATGCGTTGGGAAATTTCCGAGCTCTATGCAATTATTTATAACAGGTTCCCAATCTTTTTCGGTTTGCGTCTCTCTAAATAATCGGATTTTCTCCGCGGCTCCCTTAATACATCAGATTTTTTTTCTAAATTTTTGAAAGCGATTGCCCATTTAACAGCGAAAAATTGAAAATAGATATACTTACTATTTTCCTGTGGATAATATAAAATATAATTTCAACACCATGTGGTTAGGTTAGTTGAAAAATAAATTCACAAACAAACATTCCAGAAGTTGAAAATTCAAGAAAATTGTCGAATTTTTTAATTAAATATTTCGCGGCTCCCTTGCACGCGGCTCCCCGGGGAGCCGCTGCTCACACTTTGGGAATCACTGATTTATAATACAACTCAAAAGGTTGGACAATGCATTTGCGGTTAATTGTAACATTTTATTTGTTATTGTGTCCATACCATACTATTTATACAATGATGATACCTACTATTGTACTAGTTTAGTTATAGTTTTCGCTGACACCTGTCCTGTAAACAGACTTCTCTTAATTTGCTAAAAGCGAAGTATTAGAAAATGGTACACCAAATTTTAATTTTTTTGAATTTTTTTTTGTAGGGTCTAGGTCCATTTATATCCTAAAAAAAATCACTTTTTACCTCAAAAATGGCCCAAACATTTTTTTTTTCGGTAATTTTGATATTGCCAATCGTTTCTTATACAAAATTCGTTCTGTAAACCAAATTTTAATTTTTTTGAATTTTCTTTGTAGCGTCTTGGTCAATTTATGTCCTAAAAAATCCTTTTATACCTCAAAAAAGGCCCAAAAACTTTTTTTTCGATAATTTTGATATTGCCAATCGTTTCTTATTTATTCTGCGTAAACCAAATTTTAATTTTTTTGTAGATTCTAGGTCCATTTATATCAACAAGGGCGGCTCCAGCGCCCTTGATCACTTGTCTTTTAGTTGTAAAAACTATAGTATAAAAATTTAGTTAATAAAAAAAATATAAAACTGGTTATTAAATAATTTATTAATTATAAAATAATATTCCATAAAACCTTTGGTCCCTATAAAGTCTTAGAAATTTGAATCGGTACAGTAATTAATGGTTTGCAATAAGGCAATAATAAAAACTACTTTTTTTAAAAACTCACTATTAAGTGTGGAAAAAAGTTATTTTACAACTACAGTAAGTTTATACATTATTGATTATAAATATATATATATTGAGCATTACAACAAGAATGACTAATTCAGTGGGTACATTTACATAATAATTACACATAAATGTACAATACCTTATCTTGTTTTATGAATTAAAAAAATTATAATAAATATAAAACTATGGAATAATACTATCTTTAAAAAGTCAGTTTAACTAATAATGGGTACAAAAATTTTACTTTTAAATTTTTGGACAATAAATTAGTTTGAAATTTTATTTTGACGTCGAGATTTTTCTTCTACAGATATTTTTTAGGGATTTATAACCCAAGATTGTATCTTGTTTGACATCCAAGTGCGATTGGCTGCAAATGTATCTAAAAATAAAGTCGATAGCCTTGCTCGCGAGGTATAGCCAGCCAATACTTTAATAATCAGACATGAAATGTATTATAGATTTTAATAAATGAATTAAAAAAATCCTGCACTTTAATTAAAATTGAAATGACTACTAAGATGTTTAAATGTTTCTACTTGATAATAAGTTCAATTAAGAATTAAAAAACCGATTTGTAAATTGTGTATATTATAGTTATGGAGGTCTAGATACAATTTATTTTACTGCTCCATCTCACCCTACAAATATTTGTGTCTCTTTAATCACACAGAACGATTGCATTGATTTTTCAAGTGGAAGCTGATCAGTGTTATGAATTCGAGATGAAAGGTGCATCCTGTGCAGTGGCGGATTCACGGGGGGGAATTAGGGAAATTCAAAAATTTTGCCAGAATATTTATCACTCTTCTTTTGGTTAGTTGACTACATTTTTTTTGCAATAGATTTACACCGAAAAGGTAAAATTCAAATCTTATTTCACCCCAAAAAAGGTCTCTGTATCCACCACTGATCCTGTGTAGGAAGGCATCAAAGTAAAAGACCGTCGTTGGTCAGGATCTTGGAGATTTCAACCCTGAATTATATCTGCAGAGAAAATATCTCATATTTAAATTACATTTGAAATAAAAGTAAAAATCAATTTGAATTGAAAAAAATATTGAACGAGATGTGAAATAATTTTAACAAAAAGTAACGTAAGATATTGTAGTACTTTAACCTTAAAAACATTTACATATTCGCAGGCTTTAATCCCTTTTTACCCCCAAAACTTCTTATTGCTTCCAATAACTGATCTCTGGTATCTACAATGGGCTCGATTTGCCTTCTAACAGGTTTCCTGAAGTTCTCTTTAGGTATCACAGGCGGGATAGGAAGAATGACCTCATTTTTGGGATGTTCTACATTATTTTTGGAATGCTCTACCTCATTTTCTGGCTGCTTAGATTTAGTTTCTTTAATTTCATCATAGAGGTTCCTAGATGCGGTTCTTCGCAAAGTAATTTGTGAAAATGGGACATGAGTATTTGTCGCAAAGGCTTCTTTATCTTTGGGAAGTGATTTAAAGCCTCTGACGGTTGGAGCAATGGAAGGTTTGAAGTGTCCAAAATTCGAAAACGACTTTTTCTCGTCTACGATACTGTTTTGTTGAGTGTTGATCTGTGTAACCGAAATGTTTTCGAAATCTTTGTAAGGTTTCTTTAATTCTACAGATCTTACAACTGGTACTCTAGAAACGTTGATTTCCGAATGAGGCCTTTTGTATTTATCAATATCTGTGAACGGTTTTCTATAGCCCGTTGGAGTTGTGTGGGAGATAAACCTTTGGTTGTCTATAATTTTAGGATGCAGTGCAGTGGTGTCTATCTTTGCATTGTCGAATTTATTTTCAGATATATTTGACTCATCTCCGCTACTATTTTTAATTTCGATACTATTATTGCTTGTTATATTATTGTTAGTAGTGTTAACAATTAGTTTGTATGAAATGCTGTTTCCTAAAGTATAGTCTTCGTCTTCTTTAACGGATACTGGTACTTTAAGTCTTTCTGACCATGTACTCATGTTGATAGAGGGTGGACCTTGATATTTATAAACGCTTTCTGTTGCTGTCGTTTTTTGAGTATTAACTCTATGAGGATTTTCCGTTTGTTGTGTCAAGATGTCCTTTGGATTTTTTGTCTTTTCTTGAACGTAGCTAAGGTTCTCTAAAGATGTGGGAATATTTAGCTTACTTTGGATAAGTCGCATCACCTGAAAAAAAAAAAAGAATTTAAAGGATTGTTCAGACCATTTAAACTACTTTTTATGTTATAGGTTATACAATTTAGAATCATCCAGATAATAAACGAGGAAGTCACGCTATTTGTTTCCAAGTAGCATAATTGGTTTATTATTTTTCGGAAACGTCTATGATATTCGTATGGTGGATCCCCCAGAAAATTCTAAGGTCAATGTCAAAATTGTTTTTTCGGATGTAGAAGAATGCAGATGTCTAATAGTTTATAGTAAAGACGCAATCGACACGGAGTAATAAATCAAAATTTTATGAGAGTTTTACAGCACAGGCGGCTCAAACAAAATCTGTGATTTTCAATAGCCGGTAGTTAAAAGGTGTGTTAAAAGTAAGAATTTTGCCTGTGCCGCCCGGTTTTTATTGGACATAACAATAGACTATCCGCATTTTAATCCCTTTTAAGACTCTGATGAGCGCACGGTTGGGTAAATTAAGGCGTATTTGTTTGTATTATTATTTTTTTGTTACTATTTTAAACTTAAATAATTGTAATTTAACCGGGGTGCTTGTTTTAGGTGAGTCCCCTCCGCCACTCACCCCTGAAAAATTTTTTTTTTGGTTGGCTGAGACCAATTTTTTGTTTTTTGTGTTTTTTTGGTGGGTAAACTTGGTAAATTCAATATTTTCACCACGTTTTTGACATGCTCCGGTTTTGCTTGCGTTTTTGCAGTCTTGTACGCTTTTGAGCTTTTTTTGGTTGTTTAGTTTCTGGCAGCGTTAATTCGGTCATATTATGTCGACCTACATATCCTTTAACTTGTGCCCATATCAGTTCAATAGGATTTAGTTTGCAGTGATAGGGAGGAAGAAGCACAACATCAATACCATGTGTTTTTGCAAGTTCATCCACTACATAACGTACTGGAGGCTTATTTAATTTCACAATTTCTAATAGTTCTATTTTTATTGATTTTTCTGGAAAGTTAATGTTTCTGTCTGTTAGCCACTTAATGATATCATCTTTCTTCCATGAAGTATTTGGCACACGTTCAATTAGACGGGAATGGTAACTAGCGTTATCCATTACTATAACCGAATCCTTTGGTAAATGTTCTATCATCTGCTGAAAATATTCATCAAAAACATCAGCGTTCATATCTTCATGGTAGTCTCCGGTTTTTTTTATTGAAATATTAAAGAACCACGTTTTGAAAACCCTTCATCACTTCCAATATGAATTATAATTAGAAGTCGTCCTTTACTTCTGTGTCAACGGCATCGACTACTATGGCCATTAGCCTCGTGTTCTGTGTAGGCTTTGTTACTGTTTCCCAGCGCCACTTTAGGAACAGCACTGTTAATTAGAACCCAACAGTGAATGGTCGAGTGAGGAATCACACCTGGTATATGAAAATGAATTTCTAAATTTTTAATTAATTAAAAATCAGAAAAAGATTTCTGCCTTTGGTGTGATTCGAACCCACAACCCTTGGATTATGAGTCCAGTGCTTTACCGCTGAGCCACCCACCCCCCTGGAAGGAACCTTCAATCCTGTAGATAATCCTTCCAAAAAAGCCTGTCGTGAAGATTGAATGTTTGTAACCTTCATTCACGCAGGTTTCGTCCAAATAAAATATTGTTTTACCTTCTGCACGTAATTTAAAAATGGTTCTGAGGTATCTCCGTCTCCAACAAACAATTTCCTCAGAATAAGTAAGTGCTGCTTTCCTGTCCTGTTTATCCCACTTGAACTTCAAATCTATTAGAGTTTCTCGTAGTTTTGTTTTTCCCATTTTAGGAAAATACGGATCACTATTGATTATTGATTGCGTCCAAAACCACTCTCTCTTTTTTAAAATAAAATTCGTGAACTTTTCTTCTTATTCTGCTTTTAATTTGTTCAGTAAATTCCACTTTTTTCTTTCCTTCTAATTTATTTTTAAATGATGATTTTATGTACTCCGTAAATAATATATAGGCACCCACATCTGAACTTTCCTACACCGGCTCGATTGCGATTTTACTATAAATACTGTATTTTGGTCGATTTTTACCAATTTCTTTACAAGAAAAATGAAAATCGTACGCACATACACACATACACACATAGAAGTAAACAATTGTGATAAAAGTCGAAAAAATAGTGAAAAGGTGTGGAAAATTAATAGAAAATTACGAATATGAAAAGTTTAGATTTTCAGTAATTTTTTTTTTCATAAAAATGAAAATCTCAGTGCACTAAAAAACACAATGAGTATATAGACTAAAAATAAACCCAAAATAATTTTCTGCTACAGTCTTGAGTTTAGAATAATAATAATAAATACGTCCACAATACATGTACTAAATAATAATAACACAAAGATTTTGGCAATATTTTACCTGAACTACAACTTATTGCAAAAGCGTGTTTAGTACTGTATGTTTTTTTTAAATTTATTATATACGAAACAGTTACAAATGTTCAATAAATATCTAAAAAATAATTACCACAAAAATATGATCATTAAATTGATAATACTAGTATATGCAGTCTCTTTAATTTTAATATGTATATAAAATATGACATACAGAACGTATCAAAAAATGTTTCATTAATCGTCAAACATACCGGTTGTTTCTTAAAAAATATGTATCGAATGTTATTTTAGTGGCTGTAAAAGTCATGAAAATACTAGTATATGATCACAGAAAATAATCCACGATTTTAACATCAGGTTATCAAGAAGACTCATGTAACTATTTCCGCGCATAATTTTTAAATATTTTGTTATTGTCTACCCCATGTTGGAAGTGTATTCACCTTATATTTACATTTACCATTATCAGGCAAAGTATTATCTAAAGAGTGGACCTGTTAAACGACTATCAAAAAAATGGTACCGTTGTACCATTAATTGATATCATTTCTAAGAACTATTTTCGTACTTACCCCTAAACTTTGAAGACCAGACATATCATATAAACTATTACTCCTCTCTATCCCTTTTTTTCCATTGTTCTGCTTCTCCTTTTTATGTTTGTTATTGCCATCTAAAGTTAAATGTGATCTTGATCTTGACACAATTTTACCAGGAGACAAAGTATTTTCATTATTAGAGCATTCAGACTTAAAGGCAGTTTCACCCTTTTTGGTATCAGGAAAGTGATCATGTCTATAAAAGGAATATTGTTTTTCTCCAGTTTTATCATCAATACTGTTCCTCCTCAATGAAACATTATCCATAGAAGAAGCCAAGCTGAAACGATTTAAATGGGAAAAAACTCTGTTGGATGTGTAATCTTCCACATAACTTTTTTTAACATTTTTGAAACCATTCTCACTGCTTCTTATTGTATCGTCTTCAAAAACTTTGATCTTTTCTTTAGGTCTATCATAAGTTGATATTTTGAAGTTAGGTAAAGTATTGGATGTATGTGGTTGATTATTTTTAGGTGTACTGATTCCTTTATAACTAGGTTTCTGCACTTCTATAATAGTACTTTCAAATTTCATAGTAGGATCCATTCTAATTTCATCAGATATTTTCAAACTTGTCGATAACTCCCTATTATAAACTAAAGACTTTCTTTTTTCCAAATTTTCTAGCGATAAATTATTTAAGGGTGGTTCATCAGCTATAAAAGTACCTGATTGTGCATCGAAAGTGTCAAGCGATCGTATATCTTCGATAGATTTATGTTTTTTAAGGGAATCTGATTCTTTAAAATTTGTTACAGACTGAGACTCAGAATCGACACTTTCACTATAATTAAGAGAACCAGCATCTCTAAAAGCTTTCGGTGGGGAAGGCAGTTGATACTGCCAGTTTATGTCACAGAGGTCAGGACTAGTTATAAATATTTCGTTGGTATCGTTATTTAGTTCTTTTGGCGCCGTACTTTCTACGACTTGCTTTGACGGTTTACTTTTGATTTCCTCACTAACAGGAGAAGATTCTATTTTAATTGCCTCTTCTTTTTTTTCTGGTCCCTCTAGAACTAATACTTCGTTTTTCAATTGTTGGTCTAGAGGGGGGTCATCTAAGGGTAAAGGTGGCGGTGGAGGAAATAATCGACAGTCTTCTGTTTCTGACAGTTTTTCGTTTGTTTCTTGAGCAATACCACTGTCTGTGGAACCAAACGGTTGTGGGACTTCTTTATTATCGGATCTGTGATTTGAGCTGTCCAAGTGATCTAAAGCTTGAAATGAAGTTATAGATTCTGAAATAAATAAAGCTTAATGTAAAAAAATATATCTTACTACATCTAGAATCGACAGAACGACCGTTAATTATTTACAAGAACCGATTCGACCACTTCGGAACCAACTTGTATCTAAGTACACAATTTTACGGATAACTTTAAATTCCAAATATCTATCCAATAGTTTTCAAGAGACGAACCTCTGAAAATTGTTGTCATTGGTACTTACTCACTGATAAAAACTACTGGACCCTTAAAATATAGCTAGAATTATGAAATTTGGAACGTAGTATATACCTAAGTGTTTAGTATCTAAGTCAAATTTTGTTTGAAGCTTGAAATGTTGAATAGAGGACTTCTAGCTTATGTAATCACGAGCCATAAAAATCAAAACTTATGTCTCGACATTGCCCTCCTCGATATTAATTTGTCAATACTTTCTTGTGTTCATACCTACGTCGCTCTGTTTAGAGTGCAACATCTAGATGCCGCCTACGTAATAAATTCTATCCTTAGTAAGATAAAAGCACAGCAAAGTATTACACCAGAATACAATAGACATACCTACGTCGCTCTGTTTAGAGTGCAACATCTAGATGCCGCCTACGTAATAAATTCTATCCTTAGTAAGATAAAAGCACAGCAAAGTATTACACCAGAATACAATAGACAGACCGAACACCTTTTGGAAAATCAAATTTAAAAGCTTTACCTCCGAATAATAAAAAAAAATTACTTCAAAACAAAAACAAAATACCAAAACCAATTATATGTAACCAAAAGAATAATATTTTACAATTATATCCTCCACCAAAAACATTCATGTGAAATATGGGCCAACTTATTCTCGTCGGTCTATATCAAAGAAGATGTTAAACCTAAAGAAAAATTCCTGAAACGAAGTCCGAATCCAATGTTTAACAAGAACGGAATTAAATCAGTTTTGAAATAGATAAATTAAATGAGTTTTGAAATAGATAAACAGCATCTACAGACAACGAATCTTATTTGCAAGTTAATCTTCATTTAAGCCTAACTTAAGTCAACTTTTTCTAAAAAAAAAAAGAAAAAATAACAATAATATCGTTAAGTTTATATAAATGTTAGTCAGGTTGTCCATATCCGATCGAAAGTTAACAGTATTAGTGTTTTGTTTAGCGTGAATCATTTAATAAATCTTTTCCCTATCATGTTCGTGATTCACCTTTCTGTCGTCATTTTCAAAGTTCGAATTTTCCTAAACTTTTATTCCCTCTCAAAAACTTAAAGAGTTTCAAATAGATACGTGTAAATCAATAGTGTTCAAATCACAGTAAAATTTAGGATATGAAAATGACAAGGCTACATTTTTTGAGATGTGTATCATTTTGAGTATAAACTTTTTCATTGTAAAATTAACTGAGCTATTTTTTATTTAAAATGTATCATGGTAAAGGTGCTGAAATGACATCTACAGGATTATATGACCTTTTATGGTGACGGGTAGCCCACCCTTTTTCAGGTAGTTTGGTTCGCATTTTGTTTCCGCTAGTCCAACCCGGGCATCAGGTCTGTCTGACACCATTTTTTTTAATTTGCAGGTATTCATGGGTACATTCACCCCCGAAAATCTCAGCTGTCTGAAATTTGTGGAAGCGCGGGAAAATGGTCCATTGGTCTCAAAAATGTGTTTTTTTCGCCTATTTTCGCCGATATTTCCGAAAATATGACACTTAAAGAATTTTTGTTTGGACGAAAATGAAGATCAGTTCATTACCTACAAAAATGATCCTCATCGTTTTTGTCAAAAATATGATACTTTTCGACATAACCGGTTCCAAAACGCACCCCCATTTTTAGCTCCTGTCCTGCATTTAGAGAGCACTGTCTAAAGGAATGATACTCCCAAGCGGATTACAAATTTTTCAATAAATCACGTAAAAATTAATATTTTTTCATGATTCAAAGTTCAGATGAAAGAAGGAACCTGTAGCTATAATATCGTGTTACTTTTTTCTTTCATCTATTTCTCTGAATTATTGAAAAACCGAGCCAAAGTTTGTTTGTTTGACCCTCCTATAAATTTACTCATATTTTTTTTTATCAAGACTAATTTCAATGAATCCTTTTGGATAATGGGGCTTAGCAAGGTGTTAAATATATTCAGAAAGATTCAATATATTATTTTTGTGTATTTTTATAAACAACATGTTTTATTAGGGCGTTTTTTTTGGATTTCCGGAGTTTTCAAAAATGCTCGGGTCTATCGTGAATTAATAGATAATCAAGGACCATATCGGTTTTTAACGCTTAGCTTGTCCCCTTGTCGATGGCATTTTTTTTTTCATATTTTTTGGTTTTCCGGAAAATTGAGAAAATTCTCACCCCTATGAAAAATCGACATTTTTTTTTGAAGGTTATTTTCTTTTTGTGCTAAAGTTTTTTGGGGTTAGGAATTGTACTAAACAAAAGATCACATTTTGACCTTTTTATCAATATATATATCAAGTATTTTATTAGTGCACGAGGAAAAACTCTGCCTTCAAACTTTCTCAAATTGGATTTTTTTACAATAAATTTATTAATCAAGTGCAAAAAGTGAAAAAAGTTGGTTATTATTGCCTTATCTTTTCTTCAGACAAAAACGGAAGGATATTCAAGTTTTGGAAATCAGTGTATTTTCAGACTCCGCATCACAGATTGCGAATTTTTGAAACGCCGTTTTTGCAAAAAATATTAGTGTAGCGAAAAAAATTATAGGGACAACTTTTGTAGGTAAATAACTGCTCTTCATTTTTTGTCTAAAAAAAATGCTCTATGGGTCATATTTCGGCAGATATCGTCGAAAAACGGATTTTCGGGAATTATTCGCCATTTTCCCACCCTTCCACAAATTCCACGAATATGAGATTTTTGGAGGTAAATGTACCTATGAATACCTGCAAAAATTTTGACGGACAGACTTGATGCCCAGGTTTGGGGTTTTTCTGGCGTTAATTTACTGGACTACGCCCAGATATAGAACTTAAAGGCACCTCTGTCTAGGCTTAATGGCAAACTTGGTATTAAAATTTTGAATACAAAAAACCTTTAATTCATTAGTTCATAATCGATGAATGTTTATATTCTCATGATGAATATTATTTTATTAGTTAATTTGCGTTTATATTGTAGTTACCTCAAAATGCCTGACTTTTTCTTATACATGTATTTGTCTTAAGAAATAATAATAATAAAAGATTTGATTTTTTATGCAAATAAACCCTTTTTGTGGAATCTTAGGTTCGTATGATTTTTTTCGGGTTTTCATATTTCTTAAAAAAAAAGAGAAAATCGTCGAAAAATTACCTACGTATTTTAGAAGTGTCGAAATTTAGTTTTTAATATTACTTTTTTTGTAAATAACATGTATAATAATCATTTATTCCTTTAAATAATTGTTAACTTTGTTTTGAACTTAAGTACATCTGGATATGTATTCTATAAATTTCATAGACGCAACAAACACACAACATTGATAATTAAAAGAAAATTACACGTGCCTGAATCTGATTCACCAATGACCCATCTATTCTTAGGATCTTGAAAAGCTAAAGAATCGTCATCTAATGCTTCGGAATTATTAAATTTTTTCATACCACCACCATTACTCAAAAACCCAGGCAGACTCTTTAAACTTCTTAAGCTACTTATTGATTGGTTCTTCTCCACTTTGACATTTTCAAGACTGTGGATACCATAAAGTTCGTTGAAAATTTCTTCCTTTAGGGAGAATTTCTTTGAAGGTATTGAGCCAGAGAATACCTTATCATCAAGATCGGAGAATTCGTCTATAAAATTAAAGGTATCTAAAGCAGAAGCTACTGAAGTTCTCGTAGATAAAGAATCTGTTTTTGCAGAGCCATCCTCAAAAAATCCTGCCAGCGAAGAATTTTGGAACTTTTTTCTTCCATAGCTATCGAACTTGTCTTTAGGAGTTCGAGGAATCACACCGACTACTTCTGGTAATTTTCTATTTGCCGAGACAGATTCTTTTGCATAGATTATGTCAGTTTTTCCTTTATCTTCTTGTTGTTTAACTTCATTTTTATTAATTTCTTGATTTATATTCGTTTTTTCAACATCTACTTGTTTTGTTTCTTCTGTTGAAGATTTTACATTTACATCGACTTTTGGTTTAAAATCTGAAGAGGAAAAAATACTTTGGTTTGAATGTTTTTGTAATTCTAGTATTTTAAGATAAGCTAGTTTAGATGCATCTATTTCTGTCGCCTTTTCTTCTAATTCTGTTTTAACGTTATTATTATCATCTAGTTTATTTGTATTTTTGATTAAAGTTTCTACAGGCAGAACTTTCGAATCATTTCGATCATTTTTAACATTTTTTTCTTCATCAACGACATATATCCCAATTTTTTCACTTATATAAGGCACATTTTCTTCCACTTTATGATTAACAGTACTAATTTCATTCGAAAGAGCAACTTTTTTTTCTTCCCCAACTTCTTCAACAGTTTCAATTTTGTTGGAAGTAATAATTTGGCTTCTAGGACGAGGAATTGGACGATCCTGGATAGTTGGAGCCCTATTTTTACTTCTAGGAAGAGGTTTAGTAGCAGGTTGTGCAACTAAGTTATCCAGCGGTGTACTATGAACAGCTACCATGCAAAATACAAAGCAAGATTAGATATTGTTAGTATATACCTTTTACCGTGAAATTTGTTTTCTTTTGTACACTAAAGGAATTACAAATTTAACCATATTTGGCAATTTCACCATCAAACAAATATGTAATAAAAAAATCGAATTTTAAATCTTAGACTAATACCACATATATTTGTAATATTCATTTTCTTCTGTATTTTACCCGTTTAATCTGATGTGACATCATTAAATAACGCTAATTACCAAAATTTAAGTTTCCAGGATTATTTTTAAAGATTAATACCACACAAAGGACCCCGCACCATTTTTATGGAAACGGGAGCACCGTCAAATTGTCTGAATTTTTGATATGTGGTAGTACTTGATGTCCTGATCAATAGTGTCCATGGGCCCAATCCTATGGCTAGATTTCGATATACAGTGCGTTAAAGTTCAAGATCCCGAAATTTTAAAATGTGTACTAAAAAGTCCCTGCAAAATATTTTTAAAAGTTTCTGACGGATATATGTAGATAAAATACATAAGTAATAAATAAAATCAAAATATATTTCCTTACAGGGCGATTCATGTTTCCACAGGCCTTTTTGTTCAAAGTAAGTATTTTTAACATGCAGAAATAGCCTGAAATATCGATAAAAAAAGTCACCGTCAAAGTTCCTGAATATTGGATATAAGGTAGATCTTGACGTTCTCGTTCAAAATTGTAATAGGTTAAATCGGATCTTATGGCTTGTTTTCGAGAAATTAAACGATTAAACTGTAAAAATATCAATTTTTGCCAATATCAACTTTTAGTAATAAAAAAAATCTGTTGTGTCGCCACAAGACTTTCCCGGTAGTTATAAAATAAAAATTAAATAATTAATTTGGTGTTAAAATTTTTTAGTCACAAAAAAAAAATTCGTTTCGAATTATTTTAAAGTAAAAATGACATTTGAAATATAAAAGGAAAAACATTTCACATATCAAAAAAAAGTAAAACAATTTTTTAGGGTCGGAATTTTGCTTACTTTTTCTTTGACATGTCAAAGTCATTTGGATTTTAAATTTTAAATTTTTTTCCATTGCTTAGTTTTAAAATTAAGGAATGACAATTTGAGGATGTATTTACAAGCTAATAAGGCACGTAAATACCAAATAAAAAGTTTAGGTATTTCATTTTTTTGTAATGTACACTGCGCGTCATATAAAACTGGTACAACTCTTATAATCGAAAATAGTGTTTTTCTAGGTGTGTAAATGCATCTTTTAAAATGTGTCAATACTAAACTAGTTTTATGTTATAATTTCTAGGGCAGTGATGCCAGGTCAACAAAAATGTTAGTAGATGTAATGATAAAATTAAATTTTTTACAGCAATAAAACGAGATGGAGAAATTAAAAATTTCAATACAATAATTAATAACTTGTCATAGCTCCATTACTATTAAATTTTCATCTTCTGCCAAGCTATTTTAGAAATTATTCGGATTTGATCAAACTTACTTAAATGGGCTGGCATTGTGGATATGCGCTTTAACAAATTTGACAAATGTGACGGTTATTTTGATTGATTAATTAAGTTAGGTTTACATTGGGAAAAAAAAGTGTACCAGTTTTATATGACGCGCAGTGTACATAGGGGCTAATGCGCCTCCTGGTTGGGCGATTTCAACCAAAAACAAACGGATTCATTCCGCGATGATCCGATACCCACATACCAAATTTCAGCTCAATCGGACCAAGCGTTTGGACGCTACGGGTTGCAATTTTTTAGTTTAAAATTTTTTTTTTTTAGGTTAGGTTCAAAATTAAGGAATGAAAATTCCAGGATGTATTTACAAGCCAGAGAGGCACCTAAATATCAAATAAAAACTTTAAGTCTTTATTTTTTTCGCGATGTACATATGGCTCCTGCGCCCCTTGGTGGGGCGATTTCAACCAAAAACTAATGGGTTCAATCCCCGATAACCCGAAACCCATATACCAAATTTCAGCTCAATCGGATTAAGCGTGCGGACGCTATCGTGGAAGAATACAGACACACACACACAGACACACAGACAGACGGACAGACTTCCATCTGGAAATCGTTTTAATCGTCTCAGGGGACCTCAAAATGGATATATCCGTCGTTATCTCAATTTTTTTAGCGCGTTGACAATACTTTCCCTTGGCGAGAGGCCGGGAAAGTAATAAACGAAATATTGTAAACTAAATATTTTTACACACTGTATTAGATTATATTGCATCGGTATATTAATTGGAGGCAGGCTAAAAATTCATACTTACAGGGTGATCTCACTTGAGCTTGTAAGAATACAACATCAACAAATCTAAAGCAGCTGCCAAACAATTAATAATTAATTGTTACCTTTTACTTATTTTTTAATAAGTTAATCTTACAGCTATAGCAGCCACCAGAATGTACAAAAATGTGATTTTTGAGTAGCTGTAGAATATACTGTGTAAAAATATTTAGTTTACAATATTTCATTTATTTTTTATTACTAATAGTTGCTATTGGCAAAAAATGATATTTTTACAGTTTAATCCTTTAATTTCTCGAAAACAAGCCATAGGATCCAATTCAACCAATTACAATTTTGAACGAGGACGTCAAGATCTACATTATATCCAATATTCAGAAACTTTGACGGTGACTTTTTTATCCATATTTCAGGCTATTTCTGCATGTTAAAAATGCATAGTTTGAACAAAAAGGCCTGTGTGGAAACATGAATCGCCATGTATCGAAATATATTTTGATTTTATTTATTACGTATGTATTTTGACTACATATATCCGGCAGAAACTTTTAAAAATATTTAACAGAGACTTTTTGGTACACATTTTAAAATTTCGGAATCTTGAACTTTATACCGAAATCTAGCCATGGGATAGGATTGGGCCCAGGGACACTATTGATCAGGACATCAAGTACTATCACATATTAAAAACACCATAAGAATGGTGCTGGGTCCATTGTAAAATTTATTTGATGTATTGTGGCTTACAAAATAATCTAATATCGAAAATTATATATTGGAAAACGCCGGAATCACTAGAAAAACTTCCACTTTATATTGATTTTCCCCAACTAGTCTCCATTTCCCCCATTTGCATCCAAAAAGATTTACAAATACGTTTGAAATTTTAACGAAGCTGTAAACCTTTCTATTTAGAATTAAATCAAGACCACCCTGTAGAGTAAGGAAAGATTATACTATGTCATGTTCATTTCTTAACGAGTTCAACGTATGTATAGTAAGAACAGGAGATATAGTATCGCCAATTTATCAACTTTAAAACTTTACAACTTAGGATAGCACATGTTTTTATTTTTTAATTTATACTTGTTCCACTCTCCGACTCCCGAGCTATAAATCAAAGAAGAACACTTCTTTGCGGGAACACTTCTTTACAGACCCCTGTATTATATCTCCTGTTCCAAGTATGCCTGAAGGGTATCCTAATTAATAAATTATATCCAATTTTTTCTGCTGCTAATACTAACATGAGAAGTCTTATCTCTTTCTATACTCTTTGCGTTCTTATTTTCATCTACATCAATACTACTAATATCATCTACAAAAGGAGTATTATCTTTTAAGATAACACTACAAATGCTACTATCAGCAGAAGAATTATCTGCTATATCAACTACATCAACGACAGTGTCTACAGAATCTAAGGAATCCGTGGAGTCTAAAGAATTTGTGGAGTCTAAAGAATGTGCAGATTTTAAATAGACTCTTGGGTAAGTGTAATTATTAATAGGAGATTTATTACAAATAACCAAGTCATCAATGTCATCTTGAGTATTGTTATTTAATTTGTATATTAAAATATCATCTGAATCACTTTCAGTATCGGATTCACTATCTTTCTCTTTATAAATCTGTCCCAAAGTTTTGGGCATATATTTTTCATCTCTTAAAATACCTTTACCGGTATCACATCTACTAAAA
This sequence comes from Crepidodera aurea, assembly GCA_949320105.2. NCBI lineage: Eukaryota > Metazoa > Arthropoda > Insecta > Coleoptera > Chrysomelidae > Crepidodera > Crepidodera aurea. The sequence goes on along the minus strand of OX439472.1, from coordinate 64,851,913 downwards.
ATTTTTTTTGTGAAAATGCCAAATTTGGGTTTGTTTGTAATTCTTTTGTTTTTGATTGTTGAAGGTTCAACGTTGTTATTAAAGCGGTTGAGAGAAAGGGAGTTGCCTATTTTGAAGACTCCTAAAAACTTACCAGTTTTGTTTGTGGATTGACTAGCAACTACGGGACTAGCGGATTCTATGTTTTTTTGGGAGATGGCTCTAAATGGAGGTGGGGGTGGAGGTGCTTTCTTTTTTCGCCCTGAAACAAAAAACAATATGTTCAAAGCGCATACAAAGTAAATTTTAATCAGAATATTTTTGAATATTTAAACTATCTTTGCCAATTGTCAAGATATCGGAGTTCAAAGATAGAAGCCAATCGTCCTCGGAACATTGTATAGATTTTAATGCGTAGATTTGACAAATATATTGAAATTATTTAAGAAATTTTAAAACTTTAAGAGGATTTTTAAAATAACAGGTATTTACTTGTTATACGAATGGGTTTAGAAAAAATCACTGATTTGAAAATAAGTACAGAGTCGAAAAACATTCATCGATTTTAGTGTACCTTAGTGTACACCTGTAACTTTTTTCGGAGAAATCGGATCGACATGCGGTTTTTTTTAATTATCGAAAAATTATCAGTAACAAAATCTACAACCTCTTTACGCTCGGACATCTATAATTATTTATTTAACAAATTGGACAATTTTCTAAGAGTTTCGCCGAGGGTATGGAAAACATGACTGCCTGTTCAACAAAAGGTCTGGAAAATTTTCCCGTGCGGGTTTTCGAGGTCGCTCATTATTTTGTAGATGTCGAAGCTATTGTTTATTGTTCAATTGTTGTAAACTGGCTAATTAACAAATTGATAACACTGCCCCCCAAATTCTTAGAGGACTCGAATTTTTTCCAAATAAAACTCTGTGTCCCCGTGGAGTAGCATGTCCACAAAGTTGTAGCATGTAATTGTTTATTGTTCAATTGTTATAAACTGGTTAATTAACAAATTGATAACTCTGCTCTCTAAATACTTAAAGGACTCGAATTTTTTCCAAAAACTCCGGTTCCACGGGTAGAAGCATGTCCACAAAGTTGTAGCACATAATTGATTATTGTTCAATTGTTGTAAACTGGCTAATTAACAAATTGATAGCTCTGCTCCCTAAATATATTTTCTAAAAACTCCGGTTCCACGGGGAGAAGCATGCCCACACAGTTGTAGCACATAATTGTTTATTGTTCAATTGTTGTGAACTGGCTAATTACCAAATTAATAACTCTGCTCCTGAAAATTGTCCAATCTGTTAAATAAATAATTATAAATGTCCGGGCGTAAAGAGGTTAGTTGTAGATTTTGTTACTAATAATTTTTCGAAAATTTAAAAAAAAAACCGCATGTCGATCCGATTTCTCCGAAAAAGTTACAGGTATAATGCTAGTTTGACCCCACTATTTCTATCAGACTTTTTTCAACCTATTTACAGTAAGCGTTGATCGCAAGGGTGGCACCAGCCCAGAGATTTGGGAGGGAGGGCAACGTCGTCGGCTTTTAGGGTTATACGTATATATAAAAGTTTAATATTTTGGGTTTGTTGAGAAATATTCTCTCATTCTCGGTCTTTGCGGGGGGGAGGATTGCCCCCCCCCTGGATCCGCCGTTGGATTCCTATACAAAATTCATCCAAACCAAATTTTAATTTTTTTTGTAGATTCTAGGTCCATTTAAACCCTAAAAAACTCAAAAATGGTCCAAACATTTTTTTTCGGTAATTTTGACAATGCCAATCGTTTCTTATACAAAATTGATTTGGCGTAAACCAAATTTTAATTTTTTTTTGAATTTTTTTTGCAGTTTCTAGGTCCATTTATACCCTAAAAAACTCACTTTTTCTCTCAAAAATGCCTCAAACATTTTTTTTCGGTAATTTTGACATTGCCAATCGTTTCTTATACAAAATTTATTTCTGTGTAAACCAAATTTTAATTTTTTTGAATTTTTTTGTAGATTCTAGGTCCATTTATATCATGTAAAACTCACGTTTTCCCTCAAAAATGGTCCAACCATTTTTAGGTAATTTTGGCATTGCCAATCGTTTTTTAGACAAAATTCATTCTGCGTAAACCAAATTTCAATTTTTTAAATTTTTTTTGCAGATTCTGGGTCCATTTATTCCCTAAAAAACTTTTTCTCTCAAAAATGCCTCAAACATTTTTTTTTTGGTAATTTTGACATTACCAATCGTTTCTTATACAAAATTGATTCTGCGTAAACCAAATTTTAATTTTTTTGAATTTTTTTTGTAGTTTCTAGGTCCATTTATACCCTCAAAAACTCACTTTTTCTCTCAAAAATGGTCCAAACATTTTTTTTTGGTAATTTTGACATTACCAATCGTTTCTTATACAAAATTGATTCTGCGTAAACCAAATTTTAATTTTTTTGTAGATTCTATGTCCATTTATACCCTCAAAAACTCACTTTTTCTCTCAAAAATGGTCCAAACATTTTTTTCGGTAATTTTGACATTGCCAATCGTTTCTTATACAAAATTGATTCTGCGTAAACCAAATTTTAATTTTTTTGTAGATTCTATTTCCATTTATACCCTCAAAAACTCACTTTTTCTCTCAAAAATGGCCCAAACATTTTTTTTCGGTAATTTTGACTTTGCCAATCGTTTCTTATACAAAATTTATTCTGCTTAAACCAAATTTTAATTTTTTTGAATTCTCTTGTGTACCGAACACAGAAATGTTTACGCATTTTGGGCACACCGACAAGGAACGGTCAAAATCTACAAGACGACAACTTTCATAATAACGAAGATATGGTACATCACACAAAGGTAGAAATTTGAACTTTGGAAGCGTTTTGAAGGCACTTCCGTTAGAAAGTACATTTTTTACGCACTTCAGATGTATCGGTTATATTCGATTATATTATTTTAGATACTGCACATTTTTTTTTGAAAATCTCGGAAATTCTATTATAACTTCACCCAAAATCGCTCAAAATTAGTGTTTCTTTTTGACCCGTCGCGTCGTGAAAAATTGATTAAAAATTCAAAGAGATATGTATTTTAAATCCATTTAACGGATATTTTTTCGAAAATCTCCAAAAATTGCGTTTCTTGAAGCACTTATCTTGAATCTCTATCAACTGAAAGAGCCATTTTTATGATAAAATATCTAAGTAATAAATAATTTCAAGGTCGCATCTGATTATTTTCTGATAGTGGGTTGCTCCTTACACAGGTATTTTGCTGTTCGCCCACAACGCGTAATAAACTGTAACACATACTTAACACTGTACTTATATACAGGGTGTCCCATTAAGAATGGGACATAGAACAACCGCAGATTCTCCAATTCAAAATAAAACGATTAAGCGAAATATGCTTAGATAAAATGTTACTCGTTTCCGAAATACGGGGTGTTGAAGTTGAAAGCTGAAAAATTATTAATTGCCATAATTTTTTTAATACACCGTATAATTTTACTCAAATCGGCACACTTGTTAAATATCATAAAATGCATCTAACAGTAAAAAAACAGTTCAGTACGCTCTACCAGTGGCGTACGGCAGGAGTAAGTAATGCTTGTACCCCTTCTAAATTTTAATTTGGACTATAATTTTAATTTTTTTGATATTTTCTAATATAATAATGTACTCTTGTTAGTTTGTTGTAAAGTCATTGGTTTTCGAGATATTTGCAGTTAAAGATAGATAGACATGTACTTTTTATTTGTATTATTAATTAATAATATTCATTTTTACAATTTTGTCTTAAAACCAAACAAAGTAAAAACCATGTCCCTCATTTCTAAATTGGAAAATTCGTTATGACGTGGCATTTTACAATAATATTACAGTTCATAGGTTTGTTCCAACATAACACAAAACCAGTTTTCGTACGGTAAGGATTCTGCGCAGTCTAGATTTGGTGACACCGATTCTAGTCTGCGCAGAATCCCGACCGTACGAAAACTGGTTTTGTGTTATGTTGGAACAAACCTATTAATAACAATAATCACTTATCGGCAACAGATGGTTACTATGAAAATGTTTAACTGACAGTGACAGAACTTCATTACTTCAGTACTTCATTATAAATCAAAGCCTGCTGTCAAAATTTTCAATTATAAATTAATAAATATTCTCACAATCGCAACGTGCCTATTAGGAACTTAACATTACAAATCAGAACAAAAAAATAAAAAAAATAGAATAAAGCTGTTTGGTCGCGAATCTCATTGATTGTAAAAATGAATATTATTAATAATAATACAAATAAAAAGTACATGTCTATCTATCTTTAACTGCGAATATCTCGAAAAACAATGAATTACAACAAACTAACAAGTGTACATTATTGACTTAGAAAATATTAAAAAAATTAAAATTATAGTCAAAATTAAAATTTAGACAGCAGCGTAACATTACTTACTCATGCCGTACGCCACTGGTAGAGCGTACTGAACTGTTTTTTTTTACTGTTAGGTGCATTTTATGATATTTAACAAGTGTGCCGATTTGAGTAAAATTATACGGTGTATTAAAAAAATTATGGCCATTAATAATTTTTCAGTTTTCAACTTCAACGCCCCGTATTTCGGAAACGAGTAACATTTTATCTAAGCATATTTCGCTTAATCGTTTTATTTTGAATTGGAGAATCTGCGGTTGTTCTATGTCCCATTCTTAATGGGACACCCTGTATATCTATAACATTCTTAGGAAGCGTCATATAATAATAGAAATAATGAAATGAATAGTTCACCGTAAGTTGTATATCTAATAAACGATTATATTATGTAAAAACATCTAATTTAAGTAAAATTTTTAAAGCAAGTATGAGAATAATTGATGTAACACTAGTTCATGCAAAAACGTTCCAGTTTTTTGGTTTAATTACTGGTAGTGTAATTATCAACAAAAATACAAACATTTAAAATAAAATGTCGCTTAATTTGAACGTGAAATAGAAAGCTTTGAATTAAAATTCAACTCCATGGTAAAAACCTACAATGTCATATTTGATCATAGAAAATAGGGAATTATTTTGTTGTATTTAAATTATAACTCGTAATGAAATTACCTGGAAATAAGATGAATTGATTACATCTATGGAGGATAAAAAAAAATCTAAACGTGACACATAAATATTATACAAAACTTTAACTTCACTTTTTAACACGCAAAATTCTCATTTCAAGAAAACTGAGCACAAAAATCCACTGTAATCCGAGGTATTTGTATAAGTAGACTACAAAGATTTTAATTCTAACCAGATTTTGTAAGCTATTCAAACCTACGTTTTGCTGCCTACGATATTTAGTTTTAATAATTATGCACAGGTACGACCACGTACTTTTACCATATTTTCTTTATTTATAACAAAACTAGTGCTGCCCAACTACGCGTCCTTTCAATGGCGTCGTGTAAATGTTTGGTACCATTCTAATATAAACATAATACTGAATTAGGGCCACGTATAATAACAGAGTCTAAGCAGCCATTTATAATACCGAGATCTTTTTGGTCCCGTCCATGGTTGATTACTTAAAATGATTTTTTTTGTTTACTAATAAGCGGTATATTTCACATGTTCGAAATCGATCAGCAATTTTATCCTAAAATCGAAATATTGCTCACATTTTTGTTGTTAAAATAATAAGGAATTTTGTTTATTCAACTCACATCCCAAGACAGCACTGTTTCTGCCTGTTAACCCTTCACCAGCCGGTCTAGTGGGCTGAATCTCTGATTGGCATTACCTATAACAGATCAACGGCGGATCCAGGGGGGGTAGGGGAAATCCCCCCCCCCAGTCTCATATCTGCGTAAACCAAAGTTAAATTTTTTTTAATTTTTTTGTAGATTCTAGGTCTATTTATATCCCTTAAAAATTGCCCAACCATTTTTTTCGACAATTTTGACATTGCCAATCGTTTTTTAGACAAAATTCATTCTGCGTAAACCAAATTTAAATCTTTTAAAACTTGTTTTTGCAGATTCTAGGTCCATTTATATCCTAAAAAAACTCACTTTTTCCCTCAACAATGGCCCAAACATTTTTTTCGGTAATTTTGACATTGCCAATCGTTTCTTATACAAAATTCATTCTGCCTAAACCAAATTTTAATTTTTTTGATTTTTTTTGTAGATTCTAGGTCTATTTATATCCTAGAAAACTCACTTTTTCCCCTTAAAAATGGACCAAAATTTTGTTTCGATAATTTTGACGTTGCCAATCGTTTCTTATTCAAAATTCATTCTGCGTAAACCAAATTTTACTTTTTTTGATTTTTTTTTGTAGATTCTAGGTCCATTGATATCCTAAAAAACTCACTTTTTCCCCTTAAAAATGGCCCAAATTTTTTTTTCGATAATTTTGACATTGCTATTCAAAATTCATTCTGCGTAAACCAAATTTTAATTTTTTTGAATTTTTTTTGTAGATTCTAGGTCCATTTATATCCTGTAAAACTCACTTTTTCCCTCAAAAATGGCCCAACCATTTTTTTCGATAATTTTGACGTTGCCAATCGTTTCTTATACAAAATTCATTCTGCCTAAACCAAATTTTAATTTTTTTGATTTTTTTTGTAGATTCTAGGTCCATTTATATCCTAAAAAACTCACTTTTCCCTCAAAAATGGCCCAAACATTTTTCTGATTGTCGGTTTAACTATGAAACACCCTGTATAATTTATATGATATATCTTTAAAATGGTTTTTTTTTTGCTTGAATATTTGTATTCAGCGGCTTGGCGCGCGTAGAGTTTTGTTTTTTAAATAACCGATAATATACATTGTAGTAGAATTTCCCGCTCGTTCACGTGGTGCTATTAGTTTTTCGGCAATTTTTTATATTTTGAGATAAAACGCAAGAACCAAATATTCGATATTGTTTTCGAAATTGTGAACTTCGTGAAGATTTTTATCGTTTTCTACATCCTTTAAAGTACTTAAGAGCCTAGTTTCAAAGTCTCTTACAACTGGGCTATCTCCTTTTTATGGCTATAACTGGTTTTTCGAACTTATGTCGAATTTTTGTATTTAAGAAAATTAAATCTAATGCTAAGTGGATATATCTCTAAAATACCCCAATTTTCTTCGGATTTTTTATCTTCCAGACACAAAATATTTTATTTGGTCATTTTGACGTCAGAATTCGATGAAATTATACTTATATATTTGGCAATTTTAAAATTTGATTTAATCTTACCTGTTATTCCTAAGCTGACCGTACTCTTAGAATGGGAGGCCATCTGAGACAAGTTGCTGCTGCTCTGACTATGCATATTTGACAACTTCTCTCTATCCCTGCTACCAACAAACGCCGACTTCGGTCTCCTAGGTAACGACATATTGCAATTTTCGCTTAAAACTGAAGCTTCGTGGTAACCAGAGCTATCAGAACTGGTTCTCGAATGCGAAATAACTAAAGCTCCATCGCTTTTTATCGCTTCTATCACACCTTCTTCAGAAACATTGTTTTGGGCTTTGACTTTGGATACTCTTTGAATAACTTCGATGCTCGGTAGATTACTTTCTGATTCGATTTCGACGTTGCTACTGTTTCTTCGATTATCTTCGGCTGAGGAAATTTGTTGTGGGGGTTTGGGAGCGAGTCTTCGTTTTCTTAGCGGTGGTTTGGGTCGTTCGGTGGGCGCTTCTTCTTTCGGTGGAGGAAAAATTGATTTCTGGGCTACACCTGGAGGGGTGACTGATCGGGAACAGTCGCTATGAGTTGGAGATATCGACCGAGTATCACTGGATATTGAGCCAGAACCCATACTCTGGTTGAAATAAAAAAAGGTTATTAAAGTCTCAAGAAGATGGAAAGTTAACTGTAAAGTTTTCTGCAACGCAAATAATCTCCACAAAACGTTGCGATTACAATTTTAGGTATTATTATTATTATGAAATTAGAATCAAGTACTCACCGATTTGCCTCGCCTAAAAATCAAATTAAATACACCCCCTCCGGTTTTGTTATGCAGTTGTTTTCGTTCCTCTTCTTTTCTAAATGCCATAATATCACTGCTAGAAAATGTTTGACTAAGACTAGTGGTTCCTTTCGTAACAATGTAGATTTCAGTTATCTGATAATCGCTTAAAGTTAATTTGGGATCCAGAGTCTCGTCAAGGTTACCTGAAAAGTGCAAATTTACGTTTACATTGCTTAAAAGTGAAAACTAGAAAGTTTTATAATGGGTATACATTAAGGGCTCTATTAAACAAGTTTATCTCTCCCATCTTTAATTTAATAATGATTTACCGACGACTGTAAGAGGATGAATTGAAGGGTGTATATTATTATTATTTATTGAAACAAAAACAAATATTTTACAGTATTTTAAGACAAAAGAAGAAAGTCAAAAGCCAATAAGTCAACCACTAATTTAGATAGTTTCAGTGAGTGTATCACGGACCGTTAGAATTAATTGATTGATGAAAGAGGTCATGAGACATAGTTTTTTTGCTATTCGTATTATTTCATATTATTACCGACTTGTTGTTTTAGGAATTTTGAGCTAACTAATGTAATGTAATAGTTTATTAATATAGGAAATCATAATATTCACAATACAATTGTTTTACAATTTACAATAAATAACACATAAATACATAACATTAAAAATAAATTCATCCACTATAGCTTATGCTTACATAAGTAAAAAGATTACAATATAAAAACAAATTTAACAATACCTACATATATATGAATAAAATCACAGATATTTTACAAGATTTTTCTTGAAAGCTACGAGAGTATCACATACTTTAATTTCTTTTGGGATTCATTTAATCCTTTAACAAATAATGAATTCATACCTTTTCTAGTATTGACTTTCTCTATGTGAAAATTGTATAGTGTTCGTGGAATTTCATGATTGAATTTGATAAACTGATTGAAATATGCTGGCATTAATCCTTTGACTATTTAAAAAATAAATAAATCATGTTATAGTTTGAAATTTTCCGTCCTTTTCATTTTTTTTAGTCCGATGTCTTTATCTTTTTCATCATCCAGAATTAAATTTTTGTTTATCGGTTATTTTAATTTCAAAAATAGATTTGTTCAGTCACGAGACGTACGCTGCGAAACACCACGACAGCGTTAGCTGGAGTGGTGTTTTAAGGATATACGTCGAGTGAGGAAACATTGCTTCTTTATCTTTTAAAGCTTTATCAAAGTATCCAAACGCAACTTACGTGATTTGAAATTTGATTCACAAAAATTATAAATAATGCAAATATATTCTTTTTTTTAATTTGAAACCGTAGATAGGTACAACTAATACGATTTCAACACTGATTAAGAACATTACCTTTTAACGTTCTTACAATAAAAATTAATTACTCAAGAGTTATCAGATGAGATAAGAAAATATAAAACGAGTAATATTTATAAATTTATTACTGTGACGCTATAAATAAAACACTACGGTAAGTACATACTAATTTTCGAGATAAAGGTAAAATTATGCGAAACTAGAGCTTCCCAAATGCGCTTCTGTTCGTTGGCGTACCATAGGAAAGGTCGATGAAAATAAAATAATAACGGATATAGTTTATAGTAGAGTGAAATTAGAATTTTATATGGATGTAAGAGCTAAGTCAAATTTTTTCGATTTTATACATAAAGAGAAGCTTGTAAAAAAATTTTCAATAAATTTGGGCTGGAGCCTCTCGAGATATGTGCCAAAAACGGCATTTTTGGTATTTTTCGAGTGGATTGCTTCACTATTTTTTAAATATCTCCGCCTCTAGTCCTGGAAAAATAAAAAAAATAAAATGACTGTGTTGAAGGAATATCGATCCTTATAGTAGGGTTTTTTTAAAAAAAAATTGACTTAGCTCTTCCATCCATTTTCAGAATATTTTCGTCTAATTTCACTCCACTATATTAACTATTTTCAATAGGCCAGCCCCGCATCGGCTGGCGCGACGCGAGCGCCGCTTACCGGCCTTGAGAAACAATAATTGATTGTCGAGTTAAATCGATCGCTTAAGTTTAATTGAAAAACTCGCTTATTTATTGTCATTAATCATCCACAATGTCGGTTTTGCTAAGATGTGGGTTCAAGTCGGTAAATTTAACAATTTTTCGAAAGAAAAGCCTCACTAAAGGCAAGAAACTCGTCGAAAGCCATTATGTTTCCGGCGTCTACGAGTTAAAAACTGATGGATCATCTGAGATTATAGGAACTGTTTTGCGCTAAACACTAAGCACCAAAACGAAAACAAACCTTTACAAGCCGACAATTGAGCTATGTATATAATTATTATAATTTTTGTACAAGTTCTAATAACAGATAATGACAAGTTAAAAAAACGTAAACGTCACTGATCTTGCAAGTACACAGGGCCGCGTTAAGGGTGTTATAAAAATAAGTATGTAATCGATTTCATAAAAAAATATAATTTCTGATTTTTTAATAATACTATTTTCTTTGTAATATGTACACCGTGTTTACTTCAGTTACACAATATGTAAAACTTTTTTTAACTTAATTTTACGAAAAAAGTTACTCTTTATAAAAAGTACGCAATTTTTCAAATCGGAAAAAAACTGCCACATCGTTACAACTGAAAAAATGCATGTTAACATTGATAAGATGAAGTTCAAGGAAAAGAATCATTTTTCTGTTGTGTAATCTATTCTATGGATAAGCTGCAACATATAACGATGTGGCGGTTTTATTCCGATTTTAAAAGTTGCGTTTATTCGGATGAGTATGGACGAGCCTTAATACATTAGCATTTCTAGCCGACCATAAGTGTATCATTTAAAAAAAATCATATAGTTAATTGATTTTAGGTTGATCGTGACAGAAACGTTTTGGATACAAACTGCACTTGCACAGGAGGAAGAGGTTTCTGCAAGCATGCAGCAGCGGTCTGTATCTACGTCAATGAAGAGAACAACAACGCAGTTGCAGGTGTATCAGAAGTGAATAGAAGTGGCAAATCTATGACCATCAAAAGTAAATCAAAAAGAAGTAGTGAGACCTACGGGTGTAAGGACGTCAGTAATGTTTTTTCTGATCACTTGGTGGAAAATGTTATGCTAAGCAACATAGTGTTAGCAGAGGAAAGATGTAGAGTGGGAAAAGAAGCTAGACTGGTAGAAGAGAGACAAAAAGAAGACATTTTATTAGCGTTATTGAAAAATTTATACTAATATAATAATATAATACATATTACAATGAGAATAGAACTTAAAGTATTATTAAAAAATCAAAAATTATATTTTTTTATCAAATCGATTACATACTTATTTTTATAACATCCATAATGCGACCCTGTGTACTAGAACTGTCACTTTTCTTTATCTTGGAAATATATCACACAATTTTTGTCGAACCCGGTCGCCCAGATGTCGCGTCGGGAGATGTGAGGTTGGCGCATTGCAGATAAAAAATTATCCCGCTTTATACAAGGATCATTTAAAATTTTTTGTAAACGATCAGATACGCGAATCCCACTCGCCCTAAATTCTCACAGATTAATTCGTCAAAAATTAAAAAATTGAATAATTGTCTCCAACTTCTTGACGCCAGTTTATTACGCTTGTTAAGATTGTATTTGTATTTCAAATTGACGCTTATTTATAAATCGATTTGACACTAATATGATGATTGCAATATATGCGGATACAGTTACATACACACTTTTATATCTAGTAAATGTTCTTGTCGCGTCTTAACTACGCAAATTAAAAAAAGATGGGTTAAAATGATATACAGGGTACAGCCATATTATATATGTATATATATATATATATACATAAAAGTTTTGTCACAGGCCTTTTAGGCCCTGTCCTTGATGGTTTTTTTCCATAATTCTCTGTCCTTAGTCTTTGGTTTCAAGTTCTTGATTTTTCTTTCTTTAACGTCTTCTTCTATCGCTTCCTTGGCAACCTTTTTCTTCTTTTCCCTTCTAACTCCCTTTAAGCTATTTGTATGGTCACGCGATCCTCTGACTTTCTCAACAACTGAAGTCTCCTCCATAATGTTTTGTTCTTTAAATAACTCATTGTTCTTCTTTCATAGACATCTTCTACCTTTTTTCCTCCGAAAATTATTCGTAATATTTTCTTTTCCCGTCTCAATATATCTTCTGCTGATTGTTTGTTCATCACCCAAGTCTCAGCTCCGTATAATAAGGTTGGATTTAAGATCGTTTTATATCTTATTTTTCCTCTTCTTGACATTTCTTTACTTCTTAATAAGTGGTTTATTACATTTCTATTCGCTTTCATAATTCTTTACTTTATTTCTTATTTTCTTCTATTTTATTTGAAGAGAAAAAAAATAGTAAATTTTTTCTTGGATTACGGGATTTTTGTATGTTATATACTTTCTGTTTGAGATCAGATAAAAACTACTGTAATATTTAAAAAATATAGAAATAAATAACCAACCTATCAAACGTTATATTTATTGATTTTTATATTAAGCCCTAGTACCAACTCTTTAATATTTATTTTTAAAGAAATTATGTCTATTTAGTTATTATTTGCTTAATACTTACAATATACAGAAAAAACATTAATTTGATTTATTGAGTAGACACAGAGACAACTATTCATGGAATCGATAAATACATAATTGAAAATATTAATTATAAAGTATCAGGAATACCTTTAACAATATTATTAATATAATAGAGTTGGGTTCAATGTAAACCAACGATTATTTAGCCGGGTAAATTGAATGATTCATGGATATTTTTATCAAAACTTTAAATAATAATTACTGACCGACTTACGCAATTGTCGTAAGTGTTCCAAAGGTGGACGGCTAGACTCTTGTAATAATTTTCTGTTAAAATAAATATAATTTTCTATAACATACATTTTACGGACAGGCATCAACTCAGCACTTTATTACCCTCAGGTAAACTATTGCACCCCTCGTAGATGCATCAATTCAGCACTTAATGACTTAATACTTATCCCTTTAATTCTTGTTAATTTGAATCCGAGAATCATTTTATCATTTTATGTCCGAAATTCCCAACTCTTCGGCATATATCAAATTAGCTGATTATCAGATTGACAATTATATCTCAGAAGATTCCTTATTTCCACCAACAGTATGGGCTTCTAAAAGTAGCTCTCTACATTATACAACAAAGCTTTGTGAACAGCGGCGGCGCCACAGGGGGGCAAAGGGGGGCAGTATGCCCCCCCGCCCTTTACAAAATGTCGTTTTTGGCGCCCCTTCGATTTTATAACTAGTGATGTAATTGCTGAATACCAGTCTTTTAGTTTATTATTTAGAGAACTTAAAGATAATGAAATTAGTGACACAACTGAAGAAATATTACCATATATCATTTCAAATGATCTTGAAAATGCATTTCCGAATCTAGTCAAATTGTACCGAATATTTATCACCGTGAAATTAGACGAAAATATTCTGAAAATGGATGTAACAGCTAAGTCAAATTCGCGCACATTTTTTTTACTGAATTGGCAATAAATAACCAAAGAATCCTCGAGTTTTCTTAAAAATTGGAGAAGATATGTATTTTTATGTCGGGAAGACATGTTAAAAATTTTTAAAAAAATTTATTTGTCCAGCCAAAATCGCTATTTTTCGAAAAAAAATTGAATTGGCCGCCATTTTTGGAAAAACAATAGTAGAGAAAAGAATTTTATCTTAAAAAGAAGGATTTTGTGTGTACTTTTGTCTAAGAAAATCCGACATTTTATTCATTTATTTAAAGTGGCCAATTTATGAAATAATAAAAAAATTAAAATTCGATTTTCATTTTTTCCAATTTTTTTATCACTATATTTATGCTTGATTCTCTTAGAAAAACTGTATTTCAGCCCAAAAAATGTTTAAAAAAATAAAACAAATATTTCAGGTTCTAAAGTAAGATTTTTGTGAGGGAACGAATCAATATAAATCAATATAAAAAAATGAAAATCGAATTTTTTTTATTATTCCCTAAGTTGTGCACTTTAAATAAAGAAATAAAATGTTGGATTTTCTTAGACAAAAGTACACACAAAATCCTTCTTTTTAAGATAAAAATTTTTTCTCTACTATTGTTTTTTCAAAAATTGCGATCAATTCAATTTTTTTTTCGAAAAATGCCGATTTTGGCTGGACAAATACATTTTTTTTTTAATTTTTACCATGTCTTCCCGACATAAAAATACATATTTTTTCCAATTTTTAAAAAAAATTCGAGGGTTCTTTGGTTATTTATTGCCAATTCAGTAAAAAAAATAATGTGCGCGAATTCGTTTTTTGAGGTTTGACTCTTAGATATTTAAAAAATAGTGAAGCCATCCACTCGAAAAATACCAAAAATGCCGTTTTTGGCACATATCTCGCGAAGCTCCAGCCCAAATTTATTAAAAAAAATTTTACAAGCTTCTCTTTATGTATAAAATCGAAAAAATTAAAAAAAATTGACTTAGCTCTTACATCCATATAAAATTCTAATTTCACTTCACTAATAGTGCAACTGCTGAACGCACTTTTAGTAGATTAAAATATATAAAAACCTATCTTAGATCCACAATAGGTGAACAAATGTTGAACGATTTGGCAATATTAAGCATAGAATCAGATCATTAAAAAAACTTGTATGTGCCCCCCCCGCCCTTAATTTCTAGAACCGCCACTGTTTGTGAATCCTTTCATTCGCATTTTTCTAAAAACTTTTACCATGCCCATACGAATATTCATATCTTTGTAAAAACACTTGTTGAATTTCAGTGTTTAGTATATATTAAAATACAAAGTATTAATAGGATAATAACAAAAAAGTTAGAGAGGCAGAAACATTCACAAATAAAAAAATTTTAGAATTAAATAATGGAGAAATTACAGAATTTGAATATGTGAAATTAATCGCAAATAGATACAAATTAAAATCAATCTATTTTAATAGATATAGATATAGATATTTCTTTTGTATATAAGTTTAATATATGTTATGTAAATCAAAATTTTATTTTATTTAATTTCCTTCAAAATATTTATAAAAAAAACATTAGTTGCAAATACACTCTTACAAATAAAATCAATTTTAACTAACGTATCATCATTAGGATTAAAGGATTAAGAAGATTTATTAAACCAGGTAAAAGTTGAAGTATCTACTTTTATTGCCTTGAAGGGACGGTGCTCAGTTGAAGTCTACCCCATTTTACTTTTGAAAATACAAAACTGAACAATATTTTTTCAAATTATCGGTTTTTCTTTCTTTTGTAAAACGGGCATATTTTAATTGTTTTTAATTTTTATCGATTGATCATTGGTATTTCTACTATTTTATTTTCTTTAGCCAGGTCTCAGACCAATGACCTTGACAAGTAAACGATATTAAAATACTACGTGATAATTTTTCGAAATGTCGTCAATTAAATCAATGCAGCGATTGGATGCCTCACTGCGTTATATAACATCATGAAAAATACATATCGACTTGTTAAATTATTAGTAATTTAGTCACGATCAAGTAAATGTGCAACTTACTGACGATTAGATCATTGTGTAACCGAGTAGCTGCCACTAGATTTCTTTTTTTACCAAAAACACAAACCCAAGCGTTCCCTCCCGCGCGTACGTTTTCTTTTTGGGATTCCCCCCTAAGGAGGAGAATAATTTTTCGGATTTTTGAGAGCTGCTCGGTATTATGAAATATATAATATAAAAAAACTTACCTGGATGTTTGAATTCATATTTAATTGGATCCAAATTCTTTTCCTCGCAAACTTTTTTCATAATTTCTTCTAAAATAATATTTCTGCTAACTCTGACTACGTACAATTGGTTCCTCGGTAGATGTACCTTCAGTCTAAAGGTGCTCTCGAATGGTTGATGACCTGGTGGTACATTTTTTGGTACTGGAATGGTTCTGGTTTTTGGTACAACTTTGATGTGTTGGGTATTCAGTGCTCCAATGGGAGTGTTCGGTTTATAGGGAAGTATTTTATCACGATGATCCGAAGAGGGTGCCATTTCTAAAGCTTGGAGAGTATAGTTTGATATTTGCAGATGGTGGGCGGTAGTTATTTGAACTAGAAGATCCATCATTGGGGTGCTATTAAAAATGAAAGTTTATTAATAACCAAGAAGGAAACTGAGGAATGGATAATTAAAAAAAAACAAATAAATTAAATGATCAATTTACCTCCTTTCTACTGCCAATTTGGCATTTCTCTGTCCTGGAAGGTGGAGGGTAAGATCCATAGCCCCAGTCAACATATCAGGGGGAGTGTCTTCAGTGATTTGCATCATACTTATGGCTGATCTATTGGACATACAAAAAAGTGAATATAGAAAAATGTTAATAGAAAATGCGGTGTGACAACATTTTAAAAATAGAGCAAGTGTATTATTAAAAAGTATTATAAATAGTTAGTTTGCTAACTTTGTATTAATCTCTTAAAGTGATACGAAGAAGAGGGTGACATTTTGACTAGAATCAGTCAAATAAAAGCTTTGAAACACACAATGCAAATTGTGTATGCAACCCCAATACATCGGGAATTTTTTGCTTTAAAAGTTGTCAATACTCTCTTCTAATCATAGATGGGGTAGCACATCTAAAATTTTATCTTATAGCGGATACAGCTAATGACTAGTTTTGAATTTTATTTATTGGATTCGAAAAGCCTAACTGACGAAGGCGAAAGGCAGAAACCGGTCTTAGGATGTCGAATCTGATAAATTAAATTCCTTACTCGTTTGCTAAAAGTATTTTTATATTTTGCATCTATAATATTTCACATTATGATACGCATTTGAGAACTATAATGTTTCATTAGAGTACGCAACTTTTTGTGTTATACGGTTGGTAATATGAATCTGTCAAATTTTAAAAATTCTACAGCAGTGCTACCAACTCATTTTTTTTAAAGCAAAGTTCTCTATAATATGCAAAGTATAAATTTATTAAAAAATAATAAAATGGCAAAATATAAAAAGTATTATAAGCAACTTATTTCATATGGCTGTTATGACATGCCATATAAAATGCGTTGCTTAATGTACTATTATTTATTTATACTTTTTAGTTTTTTTTAGAGGTTGTATTATTTTTCTTAAAATAAAAGATTTACGTTTGCTTCATAATTATTATTAAATAATTCCACCTCTTCCTTACTTATTGCAAATGATACAGTTCACATGAAATCGTGAATGATTTAAAAAAAACTTTGATCGAGTGAAAAACTTTATTTTAAAGACATTTAACGGTCACGTTTTGAACACAGCTATAAAAAGAGTTGGCGCTATTATTAAAGTTCGAATTTGTCTCCTCCTCATTTCAAAAAACTGATTTTAAATGTGATCTTCAAAGATGCAAAAATGCATCCTAACCTTAAAAAACGAATTCGCGCACATTATATTTTTTTACTGAATTGGCAATAAATAACCAAAGAAACCTCGAATTTTCTTAAAAAATTGGAGACAATATGTATTTTTATATCGGGAAGACATGGTAAAAATTAAAAAAATTGAATTGGCCTCCATTTTTGGAAAAGCAATAGTAGAGAAAAAATTTTTGTCTTAAAAAGAAGGACTTTGTGTGTACTTTTGTCTAAGAGAATCCAACATTTTATTTCTTTATTTAAAGTGCCCAATTTAGGGAATAATAAAAAAATTCGATTTTCATTTTTTTCCAATTTTTTTATCGCGATATTTATGCTTGATTCTGTATTTCAGTCCAAAAAATGTTTAAAAAAATAAAAAAAATATTTCAGGTTCTAAAGTAAGATTTTTGCGAGGGAACGAATCAATATAAAAAATGAAAATCGAATTTTTTTATTATTCTCTAGAGTGGGCACTTTCATTAAAGAAATAAATTGTTGGATTTTCTTAGACAAAAGTACACACAAAATCCTTCTTTTTAAGATAAAATTTTTTTCTCTACTATTGTTTTTCCAAAAATGGGGGCCAACTCAATTTTTTTTCGAAAAATGCCGATTTTGACTGGGAAAATACATTTTTTTTTTAAATTTTTACCATGTCTTCCCGACATATTTTCTCCAATTTTTAAGAAAATTCGAGGATTCTTTGGTTATTTATTGCCAATTCAGTAAAAAATATAATGTGCGCGAATTCGTTTTTTGAGGTTAGGATACATTAAAAAAAAAACCTTACTATACGGATCGATACTTTACTTCATCACGGTCATTTTAATTTATTTTTTATTTTTCCACGACTCTTAGAGCCGAAGATATTTAAAAAATAGTGAAGCAATCCACTCGAAAAATGCCGTTTTTGGCACATATCTCGCGAAAAAGCGGAAAAAGAAAGGGTTAAGGCGTAAGAGCGAGGAGTTAGACAACAACGATGCCTCTAAATGCCGTTACGAAAATGAACGCCGATGTGCCTGAACAAGTGGAAACCAAATCCGAGATACTCACGAGGCATAAACAGACAGATGATATGCCCCAAGTTATAAAAGAAAAGATCGAAACACACACAGAACTGATGTTGGAACCAAAGTAGAAGAAATGAATGAGGACAGTATCGAGGATTTGACGTTAGATGATGACGATTTAAGTAATATGGATCAAATGGATGATGGAGCAAGACCTAGTCACGAGAATACAGGGGAAGGATCGAGTCAAGGATTTGGAGATTGGCATATGGGTAACCAAAGTCAAGATGAAGTATTTTTGGCCGCACAAGAGGCCGTCGGTCCACATCAAGACTCATAAGGTTACAAACCTCACAGATACAACATTACAGCTATGGGAAATCGAATTCCACAAGAAATATTGTCAGTGCGATATGAAGAAAATGGTCCAAACCATATTACGACTGTGGTGGAGGGAACATTTGGATGCTGATTTACCCTGTTCCTTTTTTTGGATATACAAACGGTACAAGTACAAGGTCAAAGGTACAAGTGGTATCGACATCGACCAGTGCCCTTTGCCAAAAGGCGGAAGCCAATTAAATATATTTGCGTCTGATAAATGCAAAAGGACAACTACACTACACTACAGTATGTCCCAATTCCAGGATTAGGATTCCGACGAGGAAGCTACAAGTGCGTATGTCGACCAGGATTTTATTTATTGACAAATTTGTTACACGCTTCTCTTTAACTATGTATAAATTAGAAAAAATTAAAAAAATTTGACTTAGGCGGAGTACACATGGAGCTACTCAAAAGAAACTGAAACTGAAATTACTAACCAGTTACTAACTGATTAGTGATGCTATATCCACACACACGGTCTACTCAATAGTGATCTAAATCAGTAGTCTCTGATTACAGCTGTGGTAGAAAACATCAATTATTCACAATCTGACTAAAAGTGAATACCGATTCGAGTGATGATGAATCCATCTTACTTTATTACTATTTTATTATTATTCTTTTGCTATTTCACACCAAGTATGATCAGTTTCATCCCTCTTCGAGTAGCCTAGGAGCTTCCAATAATTTTATATTTATTAGTTGATCATTCATTGTGAAAAAAAAATATTTTGTATCTTCAAGAAACCTTACTAAAACAGTACATTTTCTGTAGAGGAAAGTCATAATGTATTAATATAAAAATAAAAAAATTGCACTTTATTACTCTTTTATTATTCTTTTGCTATTTCACACCAAGTATGATCAGTTTCATCCCTCTTGGAGTAGCCTAGGAGCTTAAAACTATACAATACGGGGAAAAATTTTACTATCGGGGCTCAGCCCTAATTTTGATGGGATATTTTTTTTAGACTAATTTTGGGTCGCTGATCACGAATCTGCAATCAGTTTCGTGCGGTCTCATCAAACAAAAAAGTTATGAATTTTTTTTAAGTAAAATGGTCACTTGAATAGCGGTCAGACTCTTGTCATATTTTTCACTGTGGCTAGGGTCGCGTCTCTCGGAACTCCAATTTTTTCCCGTCTAATAAACGCATGCGCATTGCGTAACATAATAAATATATTTACTTGAAATATTACTTTGTACATCATTAATATGAGCACACCTGACCTCATTATTTTGCACATCATTAATCTGAGGCACACCTGACCTTATCTCTTACCTGACCTCATTATTTTGTACATCATTAATATGAGCACACCTGAAGTATCTCTCACCTGACCTCATATTATTTTCTACATCATTAATATGAGCACACCTGAACTTATCTCTTACCTGACCTCATATTATTTTGTACCTCATTAATATGAGCACACCTGAACTTATCTCTTACCTGACTTGATATTATTTTGTACCTCATTAATATGAGCCCACCTGAACTTATCTCTTACCTGACCTCATATTATTTTGTACATCATTAATATGAGCACACCTGAACATATCTCTTACCTGACCTCATTATTTTGTACATCATTAATATGAGCACACCTGAACTTATCTCTTACCTGACCTCATATTATTTTGTACCTTATTAATATGAGCACACCTGAACTTATCTCTTACCTGACCTCATATTATTTTGTACATCATTAATGTGAGCACACGTGACCTTATTTCTTATCTGACCTCATTATTATGTACATCGTTAATCTGATCACACCTGACGTTATCTTATCTGATCTCACCATAGAGGAAAAGTAATGTAATCGTGCAAAAAAAAAGTCCAAAAAATATATTTTTTTGCGTTCATTCATCGTTATTTGGCCTGAAAAACGCGAAAAAATACGTATGGAACCGATCGGGACGAGACCACTGAAATGACACAAGGATGACGCCTATTGATTTCGGAATAGGTCGGATATGTCCATACAAAAATTTTCTTGGAAAAATTTAACATTGAGGAATCCTGATAACCAATGTTGTTTATTGAGAAATAACTAATTGTCGCCTGAAACTTTATTACTCTTTTATTATTCTTTTGCTATTTCACACCAAGTATGATCAGTTTCATCCCTCTTGGAGTAGCCTAGGAGCTTAAAACTATACAATACGGGGAAAAATTTTACTATCGGGGCTCAGCCCTAATTTTGATGGGATATTTTTTTTAGACTAATTTTGGGTCGCTGATCACGAATCTGCAATCAGTTTCGTGCGGTCTCATCAAACAAAAAAGTTATGAATTTTTTTTAAGTAAAATGGTCACTTGAATAGCGGTCAGACTCTTGTCATATTTTTCACTGTGGCTAGGGTCGCGTCTCTCGGAACTCCAATTTTTTCCCGTCTAATAAACGCATGCGCATTGCGTAACATAATAAATATATTTACTTGAAATATTACTTTGTACATCATTAATATGAGCACACCTGACCTCATTATTTTGCACATCATTAATCTGAGGCACACCTGACCTTATCTCTTACCTGACCTCATTATTTTGTACATCATTAATATGAGCACACCTGAAGTATCTCTCACCTGACCTCATATTATTTTCTACATCATTAATATGAGCACACCTGAACTTATCTCTTACCTGACCTCATATTATTTTGTACCTCATTAATATGAGCACACCTGAACTTATCTCTTACCTGACTTGATATTATTTTGTACCTCATTAATATGAGCCCACCTGAACTTATCTCTTACCTGACCTCATATTATTTTGTACATCATTAATATGAGCACACCTGAACATATCTCTTACCTGACCTCATTATTTTGTACATCATTAATATGAGCACACCTGAACTTATCTCTTACCTGACCTCATATTATTTTGTACCTTATTAATATGAGCACACCTGAACTTATCTCTTACCTGACCTCATATTATTTTGTACATCATTAATGTGAGCACACGTGACCTTATTTCTTATCTGACCTCATTATTATGTACATCGTTAATCTGATCACACCTGACGTTATCTTATCTGATCTCACCATAGAGGAAAAGTAATGTAATCGTGCAAAAAAAAAGTCCAAAAAATATATTTTTTTGCGTTCATTCATCGTTATTTGGCCTGAAAAACGCGAAAAAATACGTATGGAACCGATCGGGACGAGACCACTGAAATGACACAAGGATGACGCCTATTGATTTCGGAACAGGTCGGATATGTCCATACAAAAATTTTCTTGGAAAAATTTAACATTGAGGAATCCTGATAACCAATGTTGTTTATTGAGAAATAACTAATTGTCGCCTGAATAAGCCAGATTCTATTAATTTCAAGTAATACGCAATACATCAGACGAGAAAAAAGTTGAGTCCCGGAAGGACGGGACGCTAGCCACAGCGAGAGTTTACGCTAATCGCAACTCAAGTGACCCTAGTATTGCCAAATGTCAGTACGTCAAATTGTTGTATGAATTTTTAGGTTATGTTTTATAATTTAATATATTTAGCTGAAATATTACTGTGTACATCATTAATCTAACCAGACCTGACCTATCTTGTACCTTAAGTCTTTTGGTTTTAATTAGTGTAGTGTGTAAGTTAGGTTATAGTTTTTTTTATAGTGTAATAAGGAGTCTTTTGTTTGACAGTAGTTAGAAAAAAATAGGTTGTCAATGTTTTGAATTTTAAAAATGTCAGAAGATTATGAACTCACCAAATACCCTGATATTTGTTTTGAATAAAATAATTTAAAAATATAAAGGTCTTAATATTAAAATAATATATTTATATAAACCTACTTATATACATATTTATCTGGTAAGTATTAAAGAAAAGTTGACAATTTATTTTACTTAAAGAATTCATAACTTTTTTGTTTGATGAGACCGCACGAAACTGATTGCAGATTCGTGATCAGCGACCCAAAATTATCTAAAAAAAAAAAATATGCCATCAATATCAGGGCTGAGCCCCGATAGTAAAATTTTACCCAAAACGGAGATTTTTCAACTTCATCCAATAATTTTATATTTATTAGTTGATCATTCATTGTGAAAAAAAATATTTTGAAAGAAAATAAATATTTGACACACTTGACAGATGAAAATTAGAAACTGCGTGATTCAAGTCAAAATTGAGTCACCATGTCGAGTTGCCTAAACTGATTATTAAGGCGTTACTAACTGGTTAGTAACCAGTAGCGTCGTCTGCGGTGTTCCATTCAGTTACAATGGCTGCGACTCATCGCGGACTGGTTGGTGATTTGCGTCAGAATCGTTTGTTTTGAGTAGCTCCATGTGTACTCCGCCTTAGCTCTTACATCCATATAAAATTCTAATTTCCGCTAATAAACTAAATCATTTAGATACTTTTTACCTTATTCTCGTAAACCCTCCCTTATATCACCACCCCATTATAATTGGAACCTTGATTATCCTTCAGTTTGTCCAAAACTTCAGCTGTCATTTCAAAATCTAGTGCCAAAATTAAGACATTAACTTGATGAACAAAATCAAGCAAAACAGAATTATACCAAGTGATATTGTTTATCAATCAATAGGATTAATGCATTAATTTTATATAGTCAAGAAGATATGAACCAGTGGAATGTAAATGCTGATATTTTTGTTCAAGAGTTTAGTGGTCCGTTAGCGCACTTGTCGGAATTAAAATCTGTGAAAACTGCCTTTAAAAACCCATTTTAGAAAAATGCAGAACTTTTGATTTGGTTGGTGAGTTCATCTTCTTAGTTGCATTTTTTTTATTAATTAGGATTTTAAGATCAATTTTTTATTACCAGATATTAAGGTTACATTAATAGTACAGTAAATGAAGGTTTTCCCCTCCGATTTCGTTGAACCTCCATCGATTTACATGAACATTAGTGAGTAGTTAGAGGATACCTCAAGAAACAAAAGTGACATAGTGCCAACTTGCGCTTTTACCCTGGGGGTGGATGCCACCCCTTCTCGGGGGTGGAAATTATTTTATTAAAAATAACCCTAGAAATCGATAGAGGTACCAATTCTAAGCAAAATACTTCTTGAGTTATTAAAGATCAAAGATTTTGATTTTTTTTGAAAAAAATGCATGTTTTAAAGCGGTTTTTCATAAATAACTCAAAAACTATAAGTTTTTACAAAAAAGCTGTCATTACCAAAATTGGAGCTAAGAAAAAATCGAATAAATTCCTTACTTGAAAAATCTTTTAATATTAATACAAAGTGAGTTAGGTAATTGAATGTATATATTTTTTGGCGAGTACTCAAAACTAAGTATTTTCAAGCTTAAATAACGGGAAAACGAAGCATTTTATAAAATATACTTACTGAACACTTTTCAAAGTACTCAGAAATACCTATCAAATGAGCTCTAGAAGAAGTTGATAGCAACAAATAAGAGGAGCCTTTCGAATTTTTTAGGAAAAAGTGAAAAATAAAACATACGCCATTTCCACAAAAATTAATATTTATAGTAATCCCTATAAGACTTTCTTTACTTTACTGAACACTTTTCAAAGTACTCAGAAATACCTATCAAATGAGCTCTAGAAGAAGTTGATAGCAACAAATAAGAGGAGCCTTTCGAATTTTTTAGGAAAAAGTGAAAAATAAAACATACGCCATTTCCACAAAAATTAATATTTATAGTAATCCCTATAAGACTTTCTTTACTTTAGCATAAGTAATGACCTCAAAAATTTTCACCGGTTTAGAATGCATATTTTTGAAAAAAAATATGACTTAAACAAATCAGAATTTTTCAAATTTTCGTTAATTTCATTTTCTTTTGATAACTCCAAAAATACTCGATATACGTAAAAAATGATAGAGAACGAAATTTGAGTTTTTTTTATCAAAGATTTTTCTTTTTTTTTTTATTTTTGTAGGATAAAAAATAACCGAGATACAAACGTTTAAAGCCTAAATTTTACTGCGAGAACCATGTATCCGGGGTCCTTTAACCTTTTATCTTTTAAAAAGTAAGGGATTTAAAAGTGTAAATTTAATACGATGTTATAGCCCTTGAAATTACCTTTCAAATGATTTTTTGATGAACCTGATATCATAAAAAATATCTGGTCACCGAGCTTCGCTCTTAATATTCAAATCTACTTTTTTAAGCAGCCCAATGAGTATATAATTTAAGTATATTTATAACATGACAAATTATTAATTAATTCGCGAAAATCACGGGGTGGGCGACATCTACTTGAACTACTAATAGGGAGATAAATAAAAAGTTGATTGGCGATTGGCTTGAAAGTAGGCGGGAAAATTAAAAAAGCTGTCAGTGTTAATTTTCAATTGGCTGCAGCTGTTGTTGACGTTTATCAACTGTCACAGAGGTTAGTTAAATGCATTTCACCCTTTTAGGGCAACATCTACTGACGCTTGATCTTCGCGAATTGTCACGGTGGACAGGCCCCGTTTCCGGGACGGGTAACAGCAACACTATATAAGAAAAACTCTATGTTCAATTGATTTTATTATAGGTCTGATATTCATACTTGGGTAAAAACCTCCACAAAAACCTGTGACCAGACTCTCGACGTGTGGCAGATATTGATATCATATTTTTTCAAAAATTTTGAGTTACAAAAATAGTTCATTCATTCGTACATTACATTACAATTTCCTCTTGGAAAATACAAAGTCACAATCAACCTTAAAATGTACTATGAAAATAGAGAATTTTAAATGTCTCTTTAAAGTTTTTTGTAAAATAAAAAATTGAAATCTATGTTAATAGTACACGTGTACAAGCATTCATTCTTTTTCTCTCTCTCTCTCTCTATGATAATGAAAACTTAAATATTAAAACTGTCCGCATAATAAAATAGTAGCCGTAAGGGGTAGTCTCACACTATCGGGGAAGGGAAGAACCTTTACCCGATGTGCATAAAGCATTTCCACCCGCCAAAAAAAAAAAAAGATTAGCTTTAGGTTAGGTTAGATCTTTGTAATAAATAAAGAAAAGTACCATACGTGTGACATTTTGACATTTGTTACATTCTGACAGGTGTCATATTTTGACATTTGTTCATTTTGAGATTTGTTCATTTTGACAGTTGTTACATTCTCACATGTATTACATTTTAACAGTTGTCGCGTTTTTACAGGTGTCACATTTTGACAAGTGTCCATTTTAATAGTGTTACTCAACGTTCCTATAAATATTTACCTAAACCCATGATTTCTGAAATTGAATTGGCAACGTTGTATTTTCAACTTTGAATTTATGAGATGGCTGTCATTTGACAAGCAAATTATTTATGTCCGTCAGATGAACCTTTCCTTTTTTATATAAAGCGGCAAATTTAAAATTGAATTCTTTCAGATTAAAACGCCAGAAATTAAATAAAGTCAAACCTTTTTACTACTATACTATACAGAAGAAAGGAGTGCAGTATTTAATTTGCAGAACGTAGTACAGATTCAAGAGGTAGAAATTTTATTTTTACCTCATTCTTCAATGCTTATTTGTAGTTAAAATTTAAATTTTAATACATCTGATCGGCCTAATATAGTTTTTGTTTAGATAAACCTGTTCTTTTGACAGATAAGTCAGACTTTATTTATTCATAGCCGTATCGTATGTATTTTAATTGATTCAGAATTTTGTATTAATATATATTTCAAAATGGCTTCATTCTAAAAATATTATCAGTCCTCCTAAATCCTTGAAGGCAGAATTATTAGTAATAGCAAGGCAACATAAAAACAAATTCAAAAAATATATTATAGATGAGATGGCCAGAGAAAAAGGAATTAAAATTCTCAGATTGCCTCCGAACCACTCAGAGTTAAATTCCATTGAACTGATCTGGTCACAATTATTAAAAGGTTATGTTTCTCAAAACAAAACATTTAAATTTCCTGATGTGCGAAATTTGTTTTTGAAGGCAGTTTCAGATGTAAATAGAGAACATTGGGGAAAATGTCTAAAATTCATTTAGGAAAGTGGATATATCAATGGATAATTTAATAGAACCGATAATAATAAACCTCAGAAAAGACAATTATAGTGATACCAGTAGTTTTAGTGAAGACAGTGACTTTTAAAGATAGTTCTTGAACTAACTTTTTTTTTAATCTTTGAGTTTAGGTAAGTACTGAAGCGTTACTTTTAATGCCAAGAGATTAAAAAAAGTTTAATCCCAACATATAATCCTCCTTGTTATTTATTGGTTAAATTTAATTCGTTCAATGTTAAAGTGTCAGATGCATAAAGTTTATTTTTATTTTTTGTAAATAATATAGCTTCAAAATTTAATCTACGAAGTGCGTATATATATTTTATATGCTGTGACCTTATTTATATTATAGAAACTTATTTTGCAAAGTACGCCTATGGAATGTGACGTTATATCCCCACTTTTACTGTACTCATCTATCCTTTATAGTATATATTACTATAGAAACAAGTTATTATTATGTGCCGTTGCTAGGAAATAAAACTAAAAGCTTAACTTTTCTTGTAAATATCTCGGAAGATCGAATTTTCACAGACATGAGACCTACATTTTTTGCTAGATAGGAATTAGTCTACCCTGAAAGTTTCATTGAATTCTGACGAGTGGATTTCGAGATCCTCTGGACACACACACACACACATACAAACCTTGCTCGTTTAATAGTATTTGATTAACGGAGTTATTGGAAAAAATTTTGGAGCAGATATTTTGTATGTATAGGTATATAGGAAAAAAGATAGATAGTAAGAAGTAGACGTGTCGATAGGTACATGCTCACAAAATATACATGTGTGGGTGTGTGTATGTATATTTTGAAGATAGAAAAATTGAAAGGAATTCTGTACATCACAAATTTTCCATTATTTTTATGACAAGGAGTAGTTTTTAAGGGTGGAAAATTTCGCAATAAATAAATAAAGATTTTAATACTCAGTAAATGAGATTTCAATTCAGTAATGTTTTATTCAAATAATTAAAGTTTCTTGAAACCAATTCTTTCAATGAATCTGCTTTAAGGGGGTGGTTTTTAAAGGTTAAATTTTCTCAGTCAACCAAAAATTATATCATAAACATTAAACAAACTGTTTGTGTAATGTTAATATGCGATTTCATATTTCAGAAACATAAAAAATGATTTTTTCATGATTTTCGATTTAAGGGGTGGTTGCTAAAAGGGTTTAAAAATTAATTAAAATCATAAATCATGCATATAAATGTTGAAAAATATTTATTTTATTTAATTAAACGAGATTACTTACGCCAGAATGGTTAAATCTGCATTTTTTACCATTTTTAATTAAAGGGGTGGATTTCACCCCTAAAATGCAAAAACCGCAAGTCAAGCATATGTCATTTTTGAAGTTGAGGGTAAAATATACTCAATCCCAAATTTTCATGCAAATCGGTGGAGGTTCACCGAAATCGGAGGTAGTAGTTGATTTTTACCATCATTCACTGTAGTATAACTAGTTGTGTTTTTGTTTTTAGATGTATTCCTGTAGCTGTCGGATACTCCCTAGGATATGTTCTGATATTTGGGCACTTTTAAAAACAGTCACCTGTGCAATTATAGTAATAGTATTATGCTGTGCTGCAGCGTTAGGTATAGGCTTTGCATCTAGTTACATGAATAAATTTTTTTGATACCCTCGTCCAAAATATCATTAGAGATCAACAAATTTATTTAACGCACGAGTTTTTCATATTAATTTCTCTCATCGATATTCTACAATTGAATTAATAGAATGAATGACCTCCATTCTCCATAACAAACACAAAACACTTATCGGGTTTCTAATTTATTAATCACATTATACATCTGATCCTTTTCAACGGAAAAATTTGCAAATTATGCAGAAACATATTAAGATTTAAGGCTAGCAAAGATAAATAAATTAATAAATTAAGTCAGCCTTTTTGGGGTTGAGGGCACCTCTTCTCAATTGCATTTTCGGGCAAAATCTACATGTACAATGACTTTTTAATTCAATTTGAACTTATTCAGAATTCCATGCGATTGTACTAAACATCAATTATACATTAAAAATAAACAATTCGGGAAATCGAAAATATGTGAACATGCTTGGGATTTTGGCCATAAAATACAACTAAATTATTGCCGCAAAGTTAAAGAAGCGGCACTGATATGCTTAAACAATAATGAATGTGTTTCTAATTTTTCGGTTGATATTTCAAAAATTTGAATGCCTATTTTACGAAAAGAGTTAATTGCAAAAAGGATACCCTCTATATCGGGATAGTATCATAAGTTTTTTATCTGGGTTTTTTCTTATCATAATATTATTATGAAAACTTCATTTATGACTAAGTATAAATTCTCTTATAATATGCAAATGCGCTATCCCTTCCACAAAACAATTTTTTTGTAAACAATAAATTTATAATTCCGGAGAAATTTAAAATTTTCGGAATATTTCAGTCTCTAGCGCCCCTTACACTTGGGGTAGAATTGCGCAATTTGTAAGAGTAAAAATATACTTAGATAAAAAGATAAGACCAACACTTTATAATTATG
This sequence comes from Crepidodera aurea, assembly GCA_949320105.2. Lineage (NCBI taxonomy): Eukaryota > Metazoa > Arthropoda > Insecta > Coleoptera > Chrysomelidae > Crepidodera > Crepidodera aurea. Next base: position 64,822,631 of record OX439472.1, on the reverse strand, counting down.
TTTACTGATTTTGAAGTTTTATTTTAAGTATGTGATTTGAAAAGGTATTATAATACAACTGAAACTAAACTCATGTCATCATTACTCGATTGTCAGTGAAAATAAAAAAATCTATAGATTTATTATCATCCTAAACTTTTTTCTTGAAGCTTATCATGATACGACATTTCTCAATACTTGTCTTCAAAAATAGTTGACTTTCATTCGGAAATTAGTACGTAAAATGTCATTTTTTATAGAGGTCGACGAAAATAGTAGTTTATGATACAAGGACGAGAAGTGTTACTTTTTCGGACGATTATGGAGTTTGCCAAACCATAAGAGTCCGAAGAAGAAACTTCTCGTCCGCGTTATCATACAATATTTTTTATTCAAATATAAAAATATTAATAAAATGAAAAATTCTACCTAGTTCTGCTTATAGTTTTGTAGTTTGTCAATGTCAATGGAGCTTGTGTTAGAAAGTGTAGTAGACTTTTTAAAAAACGCGTTTCATTGCATTTGTATAGTGTAAGAAGTACTAAAATAAATAAAATATACACAATACTTTTCGAAGTAAAATAGCATGTAGAATTTATAAACACAAAGTTTCGAGTTATGATAAACTAAACCAGTGTTATTAGAACTTTTTCATTGAATTTGAAGGATGCGAACAGCTGATCCAGGCCCGGGGGGGGGGCGATGGGGGCTACATATCACAGCATGTTATCCCTATAATAAAATACACCAAATATTATTGAACACAACTATTTAAAGCTAAAAGGAAAAGGTAAGCCAAATACCTATATTTTACTTTACAAACAGTTCACAGTTTACCGTCCGAAAAAGAACGAAAAAGGTCCTAGGCCGAAAAGTGCTTCTTCTTGTTATTGTGAACTGTATCGAATTTGACGTTTTTTGACTAAGTAAAATACCTTAATTCGTATTGAAACGTGTCTTATGATTTATTTTGAAAACAATATATGTTTAGGAACTTAAATTAAAAAAAAACAACGCGATAAATTGTACTACTTTACACCCTTTGATAATTTTTTACGGTGTTATAAAATTGCAGTCTTTTTTGTAAGCCTAATATCGTTTGGACATGATGAAAAGAAAGAGATTACATTTATTAGAACAACTATTTCAAGAACAGAACAGCTTTGGTATATGAAAGTACGGACGTAATCAAGTTTGTTTAAATTTTAAAAAGTGGCACATTCTGTATTATAAAAAACCTAGAAAATTTTCAATTTAATAAATAATTTTTTGTTTAGTTTAGAAGTCTATTGTTCCCGCTCTCTAGCGGGTGCCGTTACTACTTGTTTATTTCTGTTTGAAAAATATTTAATATGAGTAATAATTAGTCGCTTTCCTAGGTACCAAAAAAACAAAGAGGAACCAATACTTCTAGAAAGCATAGAACTATTCTCCAATGAGGGCTTAATAATAATATGTTACACAAAACATTTTGGAACCATTTGAAAATACTAATTTTCAAAATGTTTAATAGAGCCTACCACACTAATAAAGACATTTTTCATCATACCATTGTTCGATTCATCAACCTACACGTATATTTCAAATTTATATTAAAACTTCAGATTTTATCACAACAGATTTCGAAGAAAATATATATGCAATACTACTGATACATCCGGAATTACAAGATATTTTTGCGAGTGTGCCAATGTAGTAAGAACAATTGCATGCTGTTCTCATTTTTCAGCAATCGTATACTTTTTAGATTATGCAAGATACTTAAAAAAAAATCTAAGATCTCCTTAAATCTTAAAAATAAAGTATTCCCACTATAATTCAAGATTATAGTGATAATGATTCGGTTTTGATTTGATTATACATATATATGACTAGGTTTCGTTTATGCTCTATTAAACTAAAATATTTTCAATTTTATAACACTTTTGGATATACCGGAAGTTAACAGTAACTTGATTATTTTTAATTGAACACCTCATAATTTTTTAAATTTTTAGATAACCCGTACTATTTTAATATTAGTTTATCAAACTAACCCTATAAATAAACCGAGCGGTTTTGGAGATATTTAAGTTTTTTCTTAATTTGACAGATGCAGGTGCCCTTTGAACTATCAGGTGTACAATACTTGCTGAAACCTCCACTTATTTAATAAAGCAAATATACTAAGGTAAGAAGTAAATATCCTTTGTACTACAGAAGTGAGGCAATATTTAATAAAAAGTAGTTTTTTTATTATGGTTAGAAAATCACTATGAATCTTTATCTCTATAAATCAGTCCAGTCAGCGGGCCCAAACCAATTCTTGTATTTATTGCAGAATTAGTCTCTAAACCCAAGACGATGCAGTGGTACCAGCGACATAAGGCTTTAAGTAGCACCAGCAGAATTCAAATATTTCGAATGATTAGACCTGAATACACCAGCTATTGGCAATTTGTTGTACATTAACTTGTCTTCTGTTCTATGAGTTTGATAAATAATGAATGAAATCAGATTCAAATCAGATGCGCTTCTTTGCAGTAACATTTTTTATTTACCCGATTATGACACAACCTTTACAAATGGTTTTAAATATTGAATTTACCATTCAGATCTAGTAAAAGTTACTCTTTGAAGTATTTCCGTGATAGTAGCGGAAAAAGGCTCAACAAGTTTGCCATCCAATTATTAATACACTAAAATAATTCAGAAAAAAATGCTGTAGCAACAGAAACAAATGATGCAGCAGATTGTTCTCACGCATCACCTGTAACATCTCAAGAATGTAGGTACACAAAAAAAGTAAATGTGTAAATGTAGGCCACTTTCATAGTTAAACCTATACTGTTGTGATGTAAAATATATTTTCTTCGTGTGTTTACTTACCTAATAATAAAATTTCCTGTTTGATATAATTTGTAGTTAATTAGATTGGAACTTTGTATTTAATTCGGTATTTTTTGCAATTCTGCAAAAAATGTAAAGTTTGAAAAAATTACAAGTTTTTCTTCCGAATAAATTTTTGAAGTCACCGCTTAAATTTAAATTAAAGGAAATCTGCATTGTAACAGTATTATTACATAACTACAGTTCGTAAGAAGCGAATAGAAAAGTTTTGCGCAAGCGCGGTAATTCTAGTAACTCTAGTTGTATACTATACTTTTTTTACGAACACTTTCATCAATACAAATAGAAAGCATGAATAACAAGAAACATTTTTATTAATTTAACAATATTGACGAAAAATTTATAGTAATCTTTTATCTATAGTAATTAATTGTAAAATTCCACGAGATCATCTCAGCATCAAGTGTCAACATCTTCAAAAACAGACTAGATCAGTGCAACATATTTAACAGTTTCTGACCTTAATCTCACACTTTTATGTATTTTGTATTTGTGAAACTTGTTGTTTTTTCTTTTGTCTATTATTAGGTATTTCTTTTTTATTTTCCACAAAGTTTAATTTCTATTGTTAGATGTGTAATAATAATAATAATAATAAAAAATATAATAATAATAATATTAATAATAATAATAATAATTCGCTTCCAAGGCTAATGTGACAAATTACATGTTTTTATAGGACTGAAGCGTATTTTTTTTTCACAATCAATCAGTAACATGTTATTTTCATAGGTTGCTAGAGTTTCAAACTAATTGTTATTGTCAGAATTTTATTCTTTAAATGGCTTTGGCTACAGAAAGCCACTCAATTTTTATGTTATTTTTGGCAAATGTCAAATGCACCGACTACTAAATTAAAATATTTTTTAATTAATTATAGATTATGTAATTTTGATTGTAAATAAAATAGTAAATGTAAATAGAAAATAGAAAATGTCATTCCAGTCTCGCGCTATGGCTAACCTCGGCGCTTTTCCACCTCGATAGGTAATATATTATTATTACGTGCTAGTCATTACGTCTCAGTATCTTTATGAACTATTTCCTTAGCATCCAAATAGTAGGTAATATGCAATTTGCAGGTATGGGAGTAGTAATATTCTATTACAATGCATTTTCATGCAAGTGTCACTCGTATGACTTCTCTCTGATATGTGCTTGGTTATTGGCACAGCATGCATGACGCGTTTGTGCAGGGAAAGTGTTGATTAAATCGCCATTTTTCTAAGGTAGGTACAAAATATTTACGAGACGCCAATGAACGGAAGAGCTCTATAACCGAGGTAGAAGAAACTGAATTTGTTATGAAATAAAAAGCGAGGCATTAGGTACTTTCAATAAATTTATAACAACCATTCAGTTTGTGATTAATTCTAGAATCGAATGAATTTCTACTAACCACTACTATTAATCAGTCACAGAATTACTAAAAAATGTTACGTAAAAAAGTGAATTAGTTTAATACCGAAATTAAATAAATATAAAATACAGGTAGTATTTGAAATATTAAATGATGTAGTTAGTTATAGAATAGAAATAATATTACATAACAATGAAGCGTAACACGTTATTTATAAAAGCGTTTTTGAACAAACTATTTAACTATATACTTAAAGGATATAATGTACCCAGACTTGTTAAAAAAATATAGTATAATTTAAAATTGTAAAAGTGAGTATTAAACAGGTAGTTATCCTTCTAGATGTTAAAAAACTCATAATAAACAGTGATTGAAGAGTACAAGGTTATTGTAAATTCATGTAAACAAGAATAAGCAAACAATTTTTTGTTTTTAACAGCTTATTTACCTAATTTGATCGTCAAAGACATTGAGGTAAATAGTGGATAACTATACTGACAAATTAAATAATATATTTTGTCGTAAAAATACGCTGAAAAACGCAAAATTGTCGTATTCATCTACAAAAGCAATAAAATGCGGCCTTGGTGATAAAACGAATTAAAGGTATAATTACTCTTAACGATAACGGTAATTTACCATAAAATTGATGCTTAAAGAATGTTTTTCAGATAACAGAATTTGATATTACTAAAAGTGTTATTATTATCAAATAAGTATAAACTGGGTGTACTACTAGCCAGTGGAAGCACAACAATTTAATACCTCCCGAAATTTCAAAAATATCTATGTTTATAGTGGATTCTCTTTCAGTTGATAGAAATAAAACAATAAGAACCTAATATTCTATGGACGTTCGTTTATAATTTTTCTAGAGATTAATTGTTCTTGAATTTGGAGAAAAAATTAATTGGATATATCGAAAATGCAAAAGAAGAAATTAAAAATAATATTAACCCAAAAAAAGCTCAAGGATTTGACCTGATCTTAAAGCAACTTCCAAAGAAAGCAATAGTAAAACTAACCAATCTAATCAACGCCTCATTTCGAATTTCCTAAGATGTGGAAAGTAGCGGAAATGATGATGATCCCCAAACCAGGAAAACCACCTTATAAAGTTTTGTCATATATGCCTGTAAATTCGAAATTATTCGAAAAAATAATACTCAAAAGGCTAAAACCAATCATTAAAGAACATAATTTGATACCTTCCCATCAATTTGGATTCAGGGAAAGCCACTCCACCATAGATCAGGTCAGTGGCGGATCTAGACTTCATTTGGGGGGGGGGGGCATCCATAATCAAAATAATAATACATACAGTTTATTTGAAACTTTCTTATAATCTGTTAAATAATGTTAGTTTCCATGCCTTCTGTTTAGCAAATCATTCGATTATTTTATTAACATTTGGTTGTGGATCGTAATCTATATTTAAAAGAGCTAGACCAGTAAGCCTTTCTTCACCCATGTGTGTCCTTAGCCAAGTTTTGATTCGACGTAGTGTGGACCCTAGATCCGCCACTGGATCAGGTTCACAGAATCTCGGACATTATAGAAAAATCATTTGAAGAAAAGAAAGTTTGCTCAACTATCTTTTTAGATGTGGCTCAAGCTTTCGATAAAGTTTGGCACGAGGGTCTAAACCTATATGAAGTTAGCGAGACAACTTCGAAAAAGTTGATAACGGATTATCCCATAATTTGCCGCCTTTTTGTCGCTAATTAGTTGCGGAGAAAAAAAATTTGTCGCTCTTTTTTTTTAAATAATATGCATTGCTTCGCTAACTTTATATGAAGTTAGCGAAACAACTTCCGTAATTTCAGTTTTTTCACAGTTCTGAAGTGTCCATAATTTCTTGTACAGTTACTTACATCGCTCCCCTCCGTAAATGCAGGAATGTCTATTGATGGCTACAAAGTATTCACTCAAGATGTTCCCTGAATATCATTGGAACTGTGAAATAGAAACAACGCCTATTAAAAAAAAAAGAGCGACAAATTTTTTTTCTCCGCAACTAATTAGCGAAAAATAGGCGGCAAATTATGGACACTTCAGAAATGTGAAAAAATAGATATTAAGGAAATTGTTTCGCTAACTTCATATGAAGCGAAACAACGCATATATAAAAAAAAGAGCGACATATTTATTTTCTTCGCAACTAATTAGCAACAAAAAGGCGGTAAATTATGGACACTTCAGAACTATGAAAAAACTGAAACAACGCATATTTAAAAAAAAGACAACTTTTTTTTCTCCGCAACTAATTAGCGACAAAAAGGCGGCAAATTATGGACACTTCAGAACTGTGAAAAAATTGAAACAACGCATATTTAAAAAAAAAGAGCGACAAATTTTTTTTCTCCGCAACTAATTAGCGACAAAAAGACGCAAATTATGGGATAATCCGTTATCAACTTTTTCGAAGTTGTCAAGCTAACTTCATATAGGTAGGGTCTAATACATAAAATGAAGAAGTTTTTGCCTCAACAATACTCGCAACTCTTAACTTCATACATTTCAGAAAGATATTTCAGAATTAAGCAGGAATATGCCTAGTCTGACCTAAAACAAATAGAAGCAGGAGTGTCGCAAGGTAGCGTACTAGGCTGAATACTTTACCTGCTCTATACCAGTGACATACCAGATCTTGAACCGAACACGATTGCAAATTTTGCAGATGATACCGCAATCATGGCAGTTGGAAACAATCACGAAGAGGTTGCTGAAAATCTGCAAACCTCGATAGAAAGAATTAACAATTGGACTAAGACTTGGCGTATCAGGTTAAATGAAAGCAAATCCATACACGTAGATTTTACTAACAAGCATAAACGTCATCTCCCTATTAGAATCAACGATGCCCAGATCCCGCATTGTATTGTGTATTGGTTACTTGGAAGAAATTCCAAGCTGTCCAACTACAATAAATTGCTCCTGTATAAGCAAGTTTTAAAACCGGTTTGAACCTACGGCATCCAAGTATGGGGCTGTGCTAGCAAATGCAACATTTTAAAGATTCAAAGATTCCAGAATAAAGTGATAAAGCCAATTTGATAGGAAGGCTCAATAGGAGTTGCTGTAGTGATAGTAAAAAGCAGAGCACAGTGCATAGTTACACGTTAATTTATTAGTGTAGTTAAGTTATTAGAACCTAAGGCAGACTAGTGAGTACAACGTTATTTAAGTTTGAACTGTAGCATTTTAGGTTAGAAAAAAATTATTCATTGATCGAACTTCTGATCAGATTATAATGTAAAAAATATTCAGTAAGGGATATTTAAAATCCTCAAATCAATTTCAAAACTGTTCTTTTTGGATAAAAATTCCTGTAGAATACATAGGATAACAAAATAAATGGTGAAGGTGAAGTTCTTTTGTTTGTAAAATTTAATACATAATTAGTTATTTTTAACACTAATAAATCAGACCTCATTAGGTTTCATAATAGGTAGAATATTTCGGATGATTTTAGCGCTGATGTGGGTAATTCCAGTCTTGATAGTATACACGAAAGTGTTCGTTTTCTTGGGATTCATATTGATGAAATTCTTAATTGGAAGTATCATTGTAGTAAACTTGTGGGAAAAGTGAATTCGCTAAAATATCTTTTTATTAATCTGCGAGAGGTGCTGCAATCTCATCAACTTGTTAGTGTGTAGGTGCTTTGCTCAAGTGTACTATAAAGATTTTATTTTAATCTTTAAAGATAATCGTGATGTAGCTCATACAAAAATTTGAATTTTAGAAATTTTCAAAATTTCTTCTATTTTTATTTATTTGAAAGTTAACAATATAAACATAAATTATTCGTTAATTGTTTTGAAGAGCGTAAATAAAATAATTTTACCCATTCAGGTGAATAGCAACAAACAGGATTGTTTGTCGTAGGTATGAGAAAAGTTACGCTACAGCGGCTGCGCTGTTTCGCTGGAGAAACTATTCGCGAAACTATGCGTTGTGACGTCTGATACAAGTATTTATTTAGTCTTGTTAATTACTTAGTCGTCTTGTATTACAGTACCATTATACTTTGAGAGCCACAAAGCCTGTAAATGGACAATGGATTTAAAACCTAACTCTCATAAATGAATGAGTTTGGTTTGAATACGTTATTTTTTGTATATCACAAAAGAATAATAAAACCATTAAAAAATCGTCCTTAATGTAATTTTTGAAAATTTGACTTTTCCTTTCGTAAATATTTATTATTTGAGGATTGTTTTATGAATTTTTACTCGAAAAATTACGTTACTGTAGAAAATATTCCGTTCATTTTTCAATTTCAAAGACCATTTCTACTAAGGAATCAACTCTTCAAAACTCTTTTTCAAAATTAATTTTCTTACTTTTTTAACACAATTAAAACAACCGTTGAAAGTCAATACATCAAAAACCAGTTAAATAAAAAGTTGTATTGTATAAATACGGTCATTAAACCAATCTTTTTAAGAAGTCTTATTTATCAAAATTACAAATATCAATACGAATAGAATTAAGTAAGTAAATGCATCGTAAGCAAAAGATTATTTTATAATATGCAAGGTAAATATGTTCACACAAATAACGGGTGACTACATTTTCAAAATGCTTCTTGTACATCTGCTTTCAAGCGTCATAGGGGAGAGCTCACAGGTTTTAAAGTTGTCAAACTAGAAACATCGAAAAATCGAAGAAATAATTTGGACAAATTGTTTTGATCGTTTTAACTTAAAATTTTTATTTCTAAAGAAATGCTATTCATATTGTTTTGATAATAGGGCTCCAATAATTCTAATCTCAGGGTTTTATTGAGGTTTTCTGACAAGATTCTACGAATTTTTGGAAAGTGATTGACAACACATCATCGTATGTCAAAACTTTTTTATTCCTTCTTCTCTATATAGGGTGTAACAATTTTTAAATACAAAACATTTTAAATACAATACAATATATATTTTTTTATACATTACTTTTCTACAGATAAGATAACGACTTATAAAAACACTTTCTTTTTCAAGGAATATGCCAATAAGTTAAAACGATCAAAACAATTTATCCAACTTATTTTGAAGGCAACTATACAATGTTTTGCATCGAAAATATTTCAAATATCCAATTTCTTAAATAGTTGACCAGAAAAAATAAATCTTAAAAATGGAAAAAATTTAACATTTTCTCACGAACGTTTGGCCTCCAGCGTTTAAAACTATTTTTTATGTTACTTTGACTTCAAAAATCGATATAGTTCGATATAGTTCAAGTTGCAAAGAATTTGTTTTTATCATTTCGGCCCTAAGAGTATCTAGCTCAATCTTGTACCTTTTCACAATTCGTAATATTAAGATTTTTCCTGGATTACCTACAGTTTTACAATTTTTGAACCGAAAAGTTTTTTCTATTAGTTTTTCTGCAAGATTCTTTTTTATTATGGAACTTTTTCTAAGCTACGCTAATGAACGGAAACGAAGTTAGAGAATTGGAGGTATTTATATAGCAATTATTTAATTTCGAAAATAAGTACAAAACAGTTTTAATCATTTTATCTAAAAAGAACCGTATTTCATATTGTGTAAATCTTCCAGATTAGATTACATTTCTAAAATTTGATTAATCTCTTTAATATCTGTTACTCACCTATTATTGAAAATAAAATTAATTGGAAAAATAAACAGTATTTGCTGATTAACTTGTAATCGATGATGTGGAATTTCAGTCACCCGATTAATGAGACCCAGACTATACTGATGTTAATAGAATGGCTGAGTCTGCTCTCTACTTATATTAAGCTAGAAACCACTTAGCAGCCTGTAAAATAAATAATTGGAGATTATGTAACTTTTTTATACACCCAATAAGAATTTTACATCATTAATAGTTTACGAGATAACTCCGATCTGATAACTTAAATCTAAAACTTATCAGCGGTATCTCAGGCTGGCTGCTATAAAAAACAAATTGTAAATGCAGTTATAGCCTAACGTTTTCATATATCCCGTAACTTATAGTATCAAAATACTTAAACCACTATACATATATATGTTTTAAAGCAGAAAACCATAGGCGCTCCAACTAATAAATAAAAAGTATGCACTATTGAATTAATATTTTGAAAAATAACTAACTAACTATATGCATATGTTTGTATTCTTTTTCTCTATTTAGTAGTTTAGATGAAGCAGGTGTAAAGTAGGTAATTTAATATTCAGGAGTAATGTTCTAAAGAAACTAATCTGGAAATACATTAACAAGCATTTTAGAAATTTTGTTCTTTGCATAAGTGTTTCAACATTGGCGGAAACTGTGTAGAAAAATAGCTTAAGGTATGCTCTTTCATGTAAAAATAAAATTGGCATGAAAAAAATAGTTTTCATAGTTTTTTTAAACGGTACTTAATTTTCGAATATGCCTCGTCATTAAGAAGGATAATTGTGATAAGTATTAAAATTTCAGAAAAAAGTATTATAAATTAATTATAAAATTATTATAAGAAGAAAGTAATGTTATATCAGAGCAATATATTGTTACAATAATGAAAATTCTTAGATTTTTACACTTTTTAATATCTTTATTTCAATTAATATCTGACATTTTTTTAATCTATTCAACATCAAAAACAAAAAAAAAACAAACATACCATAACAAACATCACCCTTTTTCCCTAAAGTCCCCTTTACATAATTTTTTTTATTTCAATTCCCCTAAAATACACCCTCCATAATCTTATCTCAATTTTTACACCACTACAATTCCCCCCAAATTATTTTTACGTTATAATTCATTAATTATATTAGTGAAAATTATTTAGAAATAATTTTTTTTTATCCTAAGAATTATCTCTCAATCTATTTTCCTCCGAAATATTTTAATTATTGTTATTTTATTTTCCATTTATGAAAGTTTATTTTAATTTTATTTGTATTTAAATTCCCATCAAATTTAATACCCATGTCCTGTAAATTATTTAACCATGTGAAAATGGTTAGCCTATCCCACTTAAATAAATTTTCCTCTATTGCCACCTGCACCTTATTGTTTATTTCTGTAATTTCCTTGTTTACATATCTGTCCATAACCTCCATATTCCTCTGACATATCCTATTTTTTTCTCCATAATTTCACATATTGTCTTAAGTTCTCCATCGACCTTTACCTTAAATCCTTCTAAACCTTCCTCATTAGTTTTTGTTTGCAATTTCACTTCTTCTACTCCCGTTTTTAAAAATCTACCAATTTCTCCTCTACTTCTCCTTGTATGTGACCTTTTAAATTTTCATCTATTTTTCATTTTCTACGTCCTGTGTGATTCTAACACCATTTTCTGGAATTTCTTCTCTTGCATATTTCTCTTGTTTTTATGTTTTCTTGTATATTTTTGATTTGCTCCTTCTGCTCTTCTTGTTCTTTTTTAATTTTTTTTATTTGTTCTAGACTCTTTTCTAATTTCCTGTTTATTATTTGAGTTTCTTCCCGATTTTCATCTACTTTTCTATTCATATTTCCCCTCATATTGGTCAAAAAGTCCATTAATCGATCTTCTCTACTTGTTTCCTCTATCTTTTGGGTTAACTCAATGTTAGCCATTGGGCGCCATTTGTAAAGATAATGAAAATTGTTAGTTTTTTTATTACTTTTTAATTAAGTCCTTTTCTAATAATTTTTTTACTTCGTTTAAAATACACTTCCCATAATTTTGTCCCAATTTTTACACCATAACAATATATAAATAACATCGAAAATAATGATTCTGATACATGAAGTAGTGACTAGAGTAAGTGAAAATGGAAAATAGTTCAGGATTTAGTCCTATGAAACGCTATGCTAAATGAGAAAACTATTATAAAAAATGTATATGACGTAAGGAGAGAGTTCATCTGGAACAGTGGAAAGTGACGTCTAAAGAACATCAATAAACTCCACCAAAAGAACATCAACGGATAAACAAAAACAGGAACTTCCAGAAAAAATCAAAAGAACATTATTTAAAAAAAAGAAGATTCCCAGTTTCCCAACATAAAACGCACAAAATTTTGGCAAAGAATGAAATTTTACATGGTCTTCTTACTTCAAAAAAGGTAAAAAAAAGTCAAAAAAAAGTCAAAAAAAAGTAAAAAAAAAGTCAAAACAATCAAAAAAGGTAAAAAAAGGTAAAAAAATTAAAAAAAAGTCAAAAAAAGTAAAAAAAAAGTCAAAAAATCAAAAAAATCGATCGGATCTTACATAACATATCACAATGCAAACTATTGGAGTATTACATTTGTGTCTAAAATAGAATAAAAATTTTTAATTAGTTTTTCACAACAGTTTAATGGAATCGATTCAAATTTAGCATTTGCTTTATCATATAAAATATTGACATTACCATCGGATAGCTAGAACAAAGGTTGTTTGACGTCCTTGGCGAAATAATGCTTAATACTAATTACAGTGTTTAGGTTACTTATCTCCATTGTTTTTTGTATCAATACTTAAACATTATGTCTTTTTATACAGGGCGTTATTTGGGATAGTAAGTCGGCATAATTGTCTCCTGAAAATCCACGTTGGGTAAGGCAAACACGTTTTAAAAAAATCACCCTCGTTATAGAGAAAATGGGAAAAAATAAGTAGAAATACGCCAATGAAAATAGAAATCGAACAAAGTACATTATGCAAAGAAATATGTAAATTAACAAAAATAAAAGTGTACAAAACCATTTACAGTCTTAACTTAATATATGGATGTGAAACATGTGTAATATCACAACAAGAAATAAAATACCAAATGAGATTAAAAGGAATAACTAGAAAAAAGTACCAAACGAAAAAATTACAATTAATTTCAGAATTTATAATTATAATAAAATTAAATTCATTTCGGAAGCTCATTGTGGTTTGTATTTTAATTTCTCTCTATTTCCACAACTAAGTGGTTTTAATCCAGTGGAAAGAGAGAGAAATAAAATTAAAATTACCTTTCCTATTAAACAGGTATGTGAAGAGAAAATATAGTGGAGTAAGTAAGATTATAATTATTAAATAAAAGAGTATAAACATAAATATTTTGAACACTAATACTCATACAATGTCTAATTTGAAGTAATGTTAAAAGAGATGTTAGAAATAATTTCCTTGTGCTTTAACACAAGCATGGAACCGTATGAGAAATCCAAGCGTACATGCCGCATTTATTATCATATCTAGTTTACATAAACTCAAAAACAAAGTTATCTTTCATAATAGAGACAAAAGGGAAGGACGAAGTAGAATTGAATAGAGAAAGCTAGCTCATTCAATTCGAGGAAAAAAGAGTTTAACACTGACATGAATTAATTGCTCATGTTTTCCATGAGTTTTGTTTTAAAAATAAAAGTAAAAACTCCCGACTTATTCTATATTCAATTTCAAATTGAGGCTTTTGCCGCGTAAATGGTCAGCGCCAAGATGGCGGCATGGTTAGTCACAGCTCATAATAATATAGAGGTTAGTTAACAAGTCGACATTCAATTGTAAACAGTACGTCTGCGAAGTAGTGAGAAAGTTAATGGTCGATTTCTGTTCCTGAATTTCAACCGTTTCGACTGATTTTATAAATAAACACGTTAAACACCCATCAAAATGCAGAAATCACTAAATGTGGTGTTTTGTGCCAAGTTGTACCAATACTTCTCTAAGTACGCCACATAAGACATTTCTCTGTATGCCACAAGATGCATCTCGAAAAAGAAAATGGTTTAAAGCAGCTAGAAGAGATATGCCAAAATCGAAATCAATGTTTTTATGCTGTGAAGATCATTTCAAGATAAGCCTATATGTCATATCAGTTATTTATAAATTATTTGAAGATGCTTTCACGAACCCTTCTGACGGCATTTTTCGTTGGTATTAAATAAATCGAGCTAATGATTCATTTAAAACAAGTAACAAAGCAACTCTAATCCCAATAATCACACTTCAAATGTTAACAAACCATATTGATATGAGCTCTGACGTCAGATTGCGTTTCGATTGCCGTTTGAATTTGTTCATTTTCATCAACTTTCAAACTCATATTCCATTATAAATCGTCAAAAATTTCAATTTTTAGTAGGTACAAGTTCTGATGTCAACCTCCTATTTTACAATGATACATAAATTACATTGACATTTGCATAATGAAAACACCGAATTGTACTACTAAATGTAGGAAGAAACGACTTTGAGCGCCGCTCATCATTAATTCTTCACTCTATTCGCCTGTTGAACAGGAAACAGTGACCAAGAGGATCCAATTAAATTTATTTCTTATCGTTTGCTTTAAAATTCGCTTTCCAAATCTAAAGACACTACCAAATGTAGATAGAAAAAACTTTGAACGCAGCTCCCCATCTTCCGTTCATCCAACTCGAAAGAAAATAAAGATATTAACACCGCCCATGTCAAAATAGACTAGCAAATGTAGCTAATAACTATTCTGAATTCAGCTTCACATTATTTGCTCATTCAATTCGAAGAAAAAAAGAGTTTAACACACATTAATTGCTGAACATGTCAAATTGTACTATCAAATGTAGGAAGAAACGACTTTGAGCGCCGCTCATCATTAATTGCTCACCTCATTCGCCACCAAGGTGGTCCAATTGAATTTATTTCTCTTCCTTTGCATGTTTTCGTATAAAATTAGCTTTCCAATTCTAAAGAGACTTCCAAATATAGATAGAAAAGACTGAACGCAACTCGCCATTAATTGCTCGTTCAATTCGAGAAGAAAAAAGAGTTTAACATTGTACTGATACTAATTAAATAATTATTGCTCATCATTTGCACGAGTTTAGTAAAATATTCGCTGTCTAATTCAAAATAGACAACCAAGTCTATCTAAAAACTATAATATATAAGTCATGAGCAATTAATTTATTTGGATCATGTCACTGTTAATCTAATTATTTCCGTTCGAGTTGAATGAGCAAGTTATGGTGAGCTGAGTTCAGATTCGTTTTTAGTTACATTTGATAGTCTCTCCAACTTAATTTTGTAAGAAAACTCATGCTAACGCTGCCTTGAAATTCGTTTTTAGCTATATATCGTATTAAAAAATTCCTTAATCCTGGAAAAAAACATTTTTGCCCCTCAGCCTTCACAAACTTTAAAAAAAAATAGATTTATTTGTCCATAATTACATTTGGTGTGGAATTACAAGAAATTTTAAAATTATTTTGGTATTTCCTCAAGCGTATCTGATTTAACTATTGCTATCCATAATTTTGGGATTCTTTTCTGGCTCAGTCTTAATAATTTTTTTGTTTTTATTTATTACTGTTTTTTCGCCATGACTGGGTCTTTGGACTATAAATACGTTGGAATTCTGTTGGTATCGATACGCATGAAATAAAAAAACATACACACTGAAATCTGAAATTTTTAATAATCAACTTAATTTGTGAAGCATAAACCGGAGGTAAAGATCTGGGTCACTAAATAATCGAGCGGGCAACCTCAGAAGGTTGTTCGTAAGAGAACATTTACATTTCTTGCTGCAATCAAAATAGTTTGTAAATTTTGTAATTTTAACTTTTAAATGAAAACCAACCAGTAATTATAACAATGTTTATTTGAAATAAAATATGCGAATTGATATTTTGGTACATTAATCTGAAACTCTATCTTAAATTTGTCTTTTACCATCATCCCCCTACGAGCAACGTACTCTTATAGAATCGTTCCCAAACTTGGGCCCGCGATTTTTAAAATTTGGAAGAAATGAAGATAGATATACTATTCAATATGCATTATTTATTAAGTTTGCTGTTCGGCGAATAGTAAATATAACATCAATTTTATTTTGGGGATGTCAATAATTAAAAAATCTATAAATAAAGTATAAAAATCCTTTATCTGATGGCATGTCATAATTACAAAATGCATAACTATGTACAAAACTGTTTTCCAACTTACTTTAATATATTAACATCCTCTCTCAAACCTCAAACTTTGCTATTTAAAATTAATTGAATTGATTAATTTAAATTTAACCTTTTAACAAAATTAACAAATTTTTCTTTGAAAACAACAGACGTTGTAAACACATTGATGTAAAGTTTCACTTCATTATTGATTTAATTATAAAAAATATTGTTAAGGTAGAGTATGTAAGTACTGAATACCAGTTGGCTGACGTGTTTACAAAGTCTTTGAGTAAAGAAAAATTTGTTAATTTTGTTAAAAGGTTAAATTTAAATTAATCAATTCAATTAATTTTAAATAGCAAAGTGCTTACTCTCAGGTTTGAGGGGGGATGTTAATATATTAAAATAAGTTGGCAAACCTGCTGTATTAATAATGTTGGTACTGCCGACTGTCAATTGTAAGTTCTAACCGATGTCCTAGTTTTTTCTATTTGTTTTATTCTAAAATACAATAAAACGTTTAGTTGATTTCACTCGTTTTAAAGCTCTCACATATTATAATAACCTAACCTAACAAAAACTATTTATTATAAATGATAAAAGAGCAATTACTAGAATTTGCAATATTAATTCCCATGGATTCTAGAGTTTTTACATCAGAAGTTGATTCTTTTTGGTAAACTTGTAATCCTGCTTGGTTGTTGGCACCAAAAATTGCCTCTGATATTTTTTCTTTTGCTCTTTCGAATGTTCGATGTAACTTTCAGCAACAGTATTGCTTTTCCATCCGCCATGGCGTTTCACGGTACACAGATCACCTCCAGAATCAGCCAAAAATGAAGCAGACGATCGCCGAAAACAATGTCCGGTATATTCTTCAGGGTGAGGTAAATTAAAAAAAGCGACAATAACGGGTTGTTTCGTGCATTTCTTATTTTTATAAGTGACGTCGATGGTTTGTGTTGCAAGGTCGTATTTTCACATATTGTCTGACAAGTTCTACCATATTCAATCCTGGGATAATCCCCGATGTTACAAAAAATTCTCTCATTACCTTTGTTTTTGCATTCGGTAATTCTAAAAACGGATCCTTCATCTATAACATTTTCAACAAGCATATTTGTCAGTTCCTCTCTTCTGCATGTCATAGCAACTTTTTTAAATAAATATGTATCATCTGATGCTTCCGTTAAAAACTTTGTGACATCTTGTTTAGTAAAAATTTTGGATTTTTTTGCTCTGTAACTTTCTGATTTACGTTTTAGTAATGCAACCAGCTGTAGGTACTTACTAATATCGACGTTTTTTCTTGTTAATAAAATACTTCTTATCATCGAATAATACGACCAGAGAGAAGATGGTTTTCTTTCCTTAGATAAGCATTCAATGTAAGCCAACAATACTTTTTCAGGAGTGATATTCTTGATTTTCTTAGTAGAACACCATTCTTCATAGGTACCGATTAAGCGCTATTTCATATACACTCCGTGATATTTCCGGCAAAAGGGAGTCCACGATATTTCGCGTCATTTCTTCCAAATCAGAAGGTAAAATACCAATTTCAGAATCACTCATTATTATTTAAATTATATTCAACTCTACGTGACAACTGTGTTTGACAGCAGATAAATAAATACGTTGTCAAGGAAATGGCAAAGCACAGCTCACTAACCTACTAATATTTGAAACTACACATATACTTGCAGTTTTTAATTTTTCGAAAATGTATTAATATAAATGCCATCAGATAAAATTTTGTATGTAATACGAATCATAAACAATCATTATGGCACATAATGATCGTTTTTATGATCCTTATTAGATAAATAACCATTTTAGCATTTGTGAATAGGCAAGTAGTTGTATTAAATAGTTAAATCTATTCGATTATATTACTTATTTTTCTGTTTGGCGTATGTTTAATACAATTTTTTGGCAATGTTAATAATTAAAAAATCGATAAATAAAATAACTATAAGCTGTAAAGAAGCACTTTTTATTGGAGATTTCTTTATCGAAAATTCTAAAATTTAAAGTATATCATAGTTGATCTTACGGGTAACTTCTACCCTTCGGATTTGGTTGTAGGGTGCTCGTTTTGTAGAAGGTATTTTTGTATTATATTAATTTTAGGTTGTTTCGACGAAAACTGTTAGTTAGAAGTTTCGTATTTAGGGATGGATTTATCCCTTAGGATTCTGCAAATTTTGATATGTCACTTCTATGTTTTTTTTAATTTACTTAATACCCCACTGTAATATATTAATTAGTTAAGAAACTACGCGTGGCACTTACAGGTTCAGATTGATTCTTAGTTCCACTTTTTTCTAGCTTTCGGCAAGGTTAATAAAATTAATTTTAGTGAAATAAATTTCTAATAAATGTTTAATAAATTATGCCATACATTTTTTAGCTAAATTGGCTTTTCTAGCTTCAAGGTACTTTAAACTGCGAAAGGAATGTGTAGACAAAATGAAGAAAAATTTCATTGAAGACAGAATTGTCATATCTAGATTGGTTTTCTAAAATTTAAATTTGCATTTTTATAGATTTGACATGGTTAATATCCTCACGATTTAAATGAATTGGCAGTGCTAAAACAGACCTTTGCATTTTTACATACTACATGCAGTGGCGGATCTAGGATTTTTCTGAGGGGGGGATTCCGAACTGAAGGGGGGGAGGGACACAGTAATAATTTTCGTAAAAATATTTTAATATAGAAACTAAATAGTGAAACATACTACGTATATCGCAAAAAATGCAAAATAACATAATATAGTTAGAAAATTAACCAAAACATATTACTAGTAGTCTGAATACTACTGAATAATACAACGCGTTTCGCCAGAGGGGGAAATTTGAAATATGGAAAAAAGATGTAGAAACATTTTCTTGAAAACCGAGTTTTAATACATTCATTAATTTTGAATTGGCGAAATGTCAATGCCGAAATTTGCATTTTGACATTGTTGCCATCATATCATTTTTTTATGTTCTAGTTCCCACAAAAGGGGATATCCTGTAATGTTTAGAGAACATCGTGAGCGCTAAGGGAAAGAAGGTAGGAATTGGTGTTCTTCTTAAATTTCTGGGGGAACACCTCCCTAGACAATGTGTTCCAAAGCCTCGCTGTTCGTTTGATGAACGAGTGTTTGGAAAGAGATGTTCTGCAGGTTCACAGTGACCACAAAGGGGTGTGAAGACTGAGCTTGATGAAGAACCTGCTGTAGGACGAATGATTATTGTTATATATGAAAATATCTATCTATATAACTTTTCTACGATGTTCCAGAGAAGTGAGCGAGTTTGTAAGCGAGGCATCACTGACGAGACGAATTGCCCTTTTTTTTGGACAGTTTCAGGATATGTTTAGGTGCCGCACTCCAAATATGGGAACAGTATTCCAGGACAGGTCGGATCTGTGCCTTATAGATCATAAGCAGCTGACTGGAAGTGAAATAGCCCTTAGCACATTTGACAATGGACCTCACGTGATTTTCTCAAGAAAGGTTATTGCTGATAGTAATGGCAAGCATTAATAATGGCTTTGTCTGTCTGTTACGTAATTGGTCCTGCATGACCAGACAGACATTGACGGAAGTGGCAACACCGGTCGCCATTTTTTTGCACATTTTTTTTTATATAATTAGAAATAGTAATTAATATGGAAAAATCTGCTTTTTTGTGGTAAAAAAAATAAACATAGCTTCTTTTGTGTCTAAAGTAAAGGGACCTCTTCTTAGAGTAAAACTTTTGTTTTTAGAGATCACACCAAATATTACCTTTCTTTTCCTTTTACATATGCATAACTTTCTTTTGCAGGCACAGGTACATTGATTTGACGTTTCAAGTGCCTCTAGCTACTTCGATGTGGAAACGATTTTAATGAGACTTGTATACGAGGTAATTATTTTATTTTATCAGGTTTAGATGGTGGGTGGCCTGAAAATTAGTTTTTAGTTTTAAAAATACCCTAAAGTGCGCTGCTTTACATAGATACATGCATTTGTACTGCAATCTTAAGAAAGAAGGTCATAAGCGATTCTGAGGAACTTGAAAGTTAGCTGTAATGATACTTAACGGTGATGTTCTTATGTACATATTTTAAGACTTTAAACTTTTTATTATTTACCTTTTATTAAAATGTATATCCAAATAATACTCTCCAAAAATTTAGTAATCCAAAAAAAGTGAATAATTAAAATCACAACCAAAATAACACAATTTCATTTTGCACTGTAAGGTCTACTGCAAAAACAAATATATAAACTCAAATGTCACCCTACTAATCAATCACCAAGCACTAAAAAACTGTCTAGTATTAAATTTTCTGTACATTTTCACCACATGAAAATTGCATTTAGTTGTAAAGGTAGATAACTACGTTCCACCTGTTGTGTGACGCGACGAAGTAGCCGCGCATACCATTCAGCTCCGTTATTGTTTGTAGAACGGACTTAACTGAATGGTTGGATGATCGGTTTGTTGAGTTTGAATTAGAAACGTCGGCGCAGCGGCTGTGCTCATGTCAGTGAGGTACATATTGGAATCAGTGGTGTAGAATTCCGACAAAGATTAATAAATTATTTCGTTTTTAGGGCATTTTTGGCCTGAAATAGAACCTCAAAACAAAAATTAAGAGAAGTCATAGTTTTACTCCATCTGGCATATCGGGTATCAAATTCAAATATACTTAGAGGTTAGAAAAATTATTGTTAGAATTGAAGATCGGAAGTCCCTTCCTCAACCTATAGAAATTGGCGTACCTCGAGGATCAATCTTAGGTCCACTGATATTTTTATTATACATAAATGATCTCTCTAAATATGTTAGCACTAATCATATGATACTATATACAGATGACACCACATTAGCGATTGATGCTGAATCTCCAGATGAGCTAATCATAAAGATAAATATTTTATCAAAAGAATTTATCAGTTGGTGTGAAAGGAATTCTCTGATAGTAAATTCGACAAAAACCATCTTTATTCATTTCTTTACAAGGACAGATATTCCTGAAAATAGTAGTATCTCAGTTAAGGGTACTGATGTTTCGTTTTCGAGTTCTACCAAATTTTTAGGTACCTACCTTCATAAGAATATGAGTTGGAATACCAATATCAATCAGATTTGTAACAAATTAAATAGCAGTTACTTTGCAATATTACAGTTAAAAAAAATGTTTACAACTAGGCAACTGATTAATGTCTATTATGCAATAGTATACTCCCATATGTCGTATAATGTCAAACGAAAACTTAAAATTTTTTTAATTGAATAATGTTTTATGATGTACTAGAGTTTTTAAACAAACGTTTTTAATTTAACTAGCTTCTATGTAAGTAATATTTCAAGGTGCATGCTGTTTTGATGTAAAATCTGTTTTTGACCTGTCCTATATCAAAAAGGATGAATAAAGTATTATTATTTATTATTATAAATCGAAAAAGGAATTGCTGTATGAATTTAGCGTCTGGTTCACAAACTTTTTTAGATCTTTTATTATTTTTGGTTAGATTTTTTTTTTGTTAATTAATTTAATTAAATATGTGTTTAAGACATATTTTAACCTTAAGTTGCATATTTTACCTAAGTAACGGTTGTGCAGGTCTTTTAGTCTTTTTTTTTTTAAATTAAAATGATAAAATTAAAAAAAATTATAATAAAATTTACTCCATTTTTCCTTCAATCTGACCAACAAATTTTATTTTCCTGGTAGGAGACTTAGACCCACAAAACGAACATAAAAAACGGACATCCAAATTTATAACATATTAGAAGCATATTTGGAGATATGCTCACAAAAAACACAAAATACCATCATTTTTACAAATCGACACTATTACTTGCCTCTATTGAACCCATAAAATATCCTATTCCTCTTTGTTATCGATAAGTTCCAACGTTTATTCTAAAAAAAAGTTATTGAGGTAGATGACTTCACCAAAATTTGAAAATTTATGTGTCCCGGAATTAATCAAAATAACATTAGGGAATTTTTTATTTATCTTTATTGTCATTTGAAATTTTATTTTGTTTAAATTTGATGTCTTGAGTTCCATTTGATAACAAAATATATAAATTAATACCTAACTGTAAGTACTTTTTTGTATTTAACTTGGTAAAAAAACTTTGAAAACATTTTAAATTTTGGTGAATTCACCACTACTAATAAATTTTTTTCGAAACCGGTACCAGTTAATACTTTATATCTAAAAAAATAGTTGGGTTACCTATGGTGTAAATCTAATAATCTACAATCAAAGACATTTAACTCTTAAAAACTTTTCTTTTAAAATATATTAATGTATATTAATATAAAGAGATCAGATCAGATCATTTGATATTTTCATTAATTGCTTTTTTTATCACCCTGTATCATTTTTTACTGAACACGTGCGAAATAAAAATAGTCATCACTTTAGTCTTTGTAATCATTTAAGATAAATTATTATAGAAAAACGAGTTTTTAGTACATACACATAAATCATTTTTATGGCAAAATCAAAAAAAAGTCATTGCAGTACCACTCAAATTTATGCAATATTAAGCTAGAAATAATTTTAGAATTTGTCTGATTATTAAGAAGAAACCAAGATATCCAAATAGAAAAATAAAAAAAATAATTCATTTCGGAAGTTCATAGTGGTTTGCTATTTCAATTTCTCTTTTTTTCTTCTGGAATAAAACCACTTATTTTCTTTAAAAAAATTTTTAATTAATTAATTAATTTTTAATTTGACGTTTCGACTTCCTAAATCGGAAGTCGTTCTCAAAATGACATAACAAAATAAATAAATTTACTATAGAAACAGAACACTTGATAATCTTGCAAAAATAAGACATCAACATAGAACACGTAGAAAAAGATTTTGAGATTGAAGATGTCAAAATCTGTTTCAATCGTATTTTTGTGACGTTTCTGGGAACGAATTTTGAAAGGATAGCGCATTTGCAAATTATAAGAGAATTTATACTTCGTCATAAATGAAGTTTTCTTATTAATATTATCATAAGAAAAAACCAGATAAAAACTTATGATACTATCCCGATATAGAGGGTATCCTTTTTGCAATTAACTCTTTTTGTAAAATAGGCATCTACATTTTTGAAATATCGATCGAACAATTAGAAACACATTCGTTATTATTTAAGCATATCAATGCTGCTTCTTTAACTTTGCGGTTATAATTATTCGGTTCTTTTAATAATCTAGTTGAAGAATTCCATTGTATTTTATGACCAAAAATCACATATTTTGGATTTTTCGAATTGTTTATTTTTAATGTATGATTGGTGTTCATTAAGTCTAATATGAAAAGGTCTAGATGTTTCTCCTATATAAAATTTATTACATTCGCATGGAATTTTGTAAATACAATTTTTTGTGTTTTGAATGCTATTAAAAGGTTTTGTATTTACTATTAAAGATTTTAATGTATTATTAGTTTGAAAAACTGTTTTTAAATTAAATTTATTGCAAATCCTAATTTTTTCGGATAATTTTGGAATATAAGGGATTTTTACTATATTTGAATAAATTATTGGGGGATTTAAATTTTGATCTATAGTTTTGATGTCTCGGTAAAGTTCACGATTTATAAATTTACTTGGGTAGTTGTTCTTAATCAAGACAGATTTAACAAGTGATAATTTATTATTTATTGTCAATTTGAACAAATTGTTTTTGCTCTATCGGAAAGAGATTTAACAATACCTCGTTTAACACAAATTGAGTGGTTTGAATTAAAATTTAGATATCTATTTGTATGTGTTTCTTTTCTAAAAACTGATGTTTCAATACAATTGTTGTTATTGTGTATTAGTACATCAAGAAACGGTAATTTCTTATTATTTTCAATTTCAATTGTAAATTTAATAGTAGGTTCCGAATTATTAATATTATATAAAAATGTATCAATATTTTCCCTATCGTGTTTCCAATAATATGCAAATGCGCTATCCTTTCAAAATTCGTTCCCAGAAACGTCACAAAAATATGTTTGCAAGATTATCAGGTGTTCTGTTTCTATAGTAAATTTATTTATTTTGTTATGTCATTTTGAGAACGACTTCCGATTTAGGAAGTCGAAACGTCAAATTAAAAATTTGTTTAAAGAAAATAAGTGGTTTTATTCCAGAAGAAAAAAAGAGAAATAAAAAAATAAACCAAAAATGGAATTAATCATTTGAAAAATACCTTCTTTTAATTACCATCTCGCTCGAATTTTAGGGCACATCCGAAAACTCTTATAACTACCCAAAATTCCAAGTTTGCAACTATAAAGATGCTGAGAAACTTCTTATACCATCCACAAATCTGTCAAATTCTGAAACACCTTGTAAATACGAGCAATGCGCCGGTTATAATAGTCCTATTGAGTGTAGTGGGTGAACGAACGTTCATGGCCTTGTGAATCCTTAAAGCCATGTTGAACTATTACTGACTACTGTTTCTAGACATTGCCAATTTGCAGAGGCAGAGACGTATTATTCCTAAACCATTTTTGTTTTTTCGTTAATATTGAACGACATTATTAGGCAATTTATTAAACTAAGATTGAAAGTAATATCGAAAACAATATAAAGTTGAATTCAAAATCATTCTGGAGATTTGTCAATGATAAGCGAAAAAATTATGAGCTTCCAAGCTAAATGCACTTACAGAACCATACCTTAGTACTGGTACTGTTCCAGATTTTTGGAAACAAAGCTTTCTGAAACCCATACATAAATCAGGGGCAAAAGATGATATTAACAATTATAGAGCTGTTTGCACCCAATCAGAAATACCCAAACTTTTTGACTTTTTAGTAAACAGACATATGACTTGGCAAAGCAAAAGTCTAATATTTCCACAGCAACATGGATTTGTTGCTAATAAATCAACTGTGTCGAACCTACTCGTTCATGAAAATTATATCTTAAGTGCTATGGAGAAAAGATTACAGGTGGATTCTATCTATACAGATTTTTCTAAAGCGTTTGATAGGGTCAACCAAGATTTGCTGATCGCCAAACTGTCTTCGTTGGGTTTTTATGGACCAATCTTGCAGTGGATCCAGAGTTTCTTATCTGGTAGAAGCCATACAGTAAAAATAGGGGGATGTGTATCATTCACAATTCCTGTATCTTCGGGTGTTCCTCAAGGTTCCCATTGTGGACCTTTGCTATTCAACCTATTTATTAATGACCTAGTTACAATCATAAAACATAGTGATGTACTTATTTTTGCTGATGACGTAAAAATATTTAAATCAATTTCTTCTACAAACGATGTCTCGCTCTTGCAAGAAGATTTGTCACAATTTTATGACTGGTGTAGTATGAATCACATTTTATTTTTGGCATTGACATGTAATTCATTCAGCCAGCCGCGATTCGTCTATAAGGGAAAAACCTATAAAATTAACAACCAGAAAATTAAATAGAAGAAATACAATAGGGATGTGCGTTAGCACTCGCTTCTCCTCCAGGGACCCGTCAGGACATTTTTAGTAAACACAAACAACACTAGGCCTCCATGAATCACATGGACTTGAATATATCCAAATGTTACTGTCAAACATTCTCTAAAATTAATCACCCTGTTCTACATGACTACAGTATCAACAATATACCAATTAATAGGAAATCAGTGATAAAGGACTTAGTGAGATCATTATTTGAGTACGCTTCAATAATCTGGTGTTCATATTATGAGATACACAAAAACCAAATTGAAGCTGTACAAAATACTTTTCTTAGGATTTGTGGATACAGGTAGGGTCTAAGAAGGGGAGAATATTCGTACAACAACATTGGAGATCAGATGAATCTATTATCTTTGGAGAATAGAAGAATTATTATAGATGTATGTTTTTTAAACTAAATTTTATCTGGCAGCATCAACTGTGAGGAGATTTTATCTTTAATTAATTTGAATGCCAATAGACAGACCAGAGTCAGTACTGAAACATTCAAAATACCGTTTCACTCCACAAATTATGGTTTTCTCTCTCCTGTCACCCGAATGCTCAGAAATGGAAATACGTATCAACAGGTGGATATCTTTAGCAGCTCAACAAATAAAATTAAAATTGAATTGAGTCGCATTATTTCCTGAAACACTTCCTTTCATTATTCTGTAGTATTATTCCTATATTATATTGATTTGTATTTTATATTGTATTGTACCACTATATTGTATTTTACCACTATATTGTACTGTACCACTATATTGTATTGTGTTTTATATGATTACTATTCTATTATGTATTTAATTATCTTTAGTTTAGTTTAGTTTAAGATTTTATATTTTTTTTATATAACAAATTGTAATTGGGACTACCCGTTGAATAAATAAATCAAATATAATAAAATAAAAACAATATTTTTACACATTTATGGATTAAAGCTGCCTACTTTCTACTGATGAGGTACAACAATGCCGAAAGCGTTCTAGAAATGCCAAGTTCCTTTAATAACAGGATCAAAGGGGTTCCAACACGCATCTAGGCGGATGTAAATCAACACCTGTGGTGGCAAATAGCCCCAGGAATAGTTGTTTGTGGTTCAGATGAAGTGCAAACCTTTTCGATACATTTTGATATATTTCGAAATTGGAAGAAAGCAGAAATCTAAAATTGGTCAGTTTAATGCTTCAACATAAAGCTTGTAAATGTGTGTATGGTATTTTTAACAATGGGCGATGTATATAATGGATATTCTAAAGATGTTTCATAAGTCTATACAGGAATTATAGTGGAGTGAAATTAGACGAAAATATTCTGAAAATGGATGTAAGAACTAAGTCGAATTTTTCAATAAATTTGGGCTGGATCTTCGCGAGATATGTGCCAAAAACGGCATTTTTGGTATTTTTCGAGTGGATTGCTTCACTATTTTTTAAATATCTCCGGTGCTAAGAGTCGTGGAAAAATAGGAAAAAAATTAAAATGACCGTGATGAAGTAGAGTATCGATCCATATAGTAGGGTTTTTTAAAAATGTATCTCATAAATGTATCTCAAAAAACGAATTCGCGCACATTATTTTTTTTTACTGAATTGGCAATAAATAACCAAAGAATCCTCGAATTTTCTTAAAAATTTGAGAAAATATGTATTTTTATGACGGGAAAACATGGTAAAAATTAAAAAAAAAATGTATTTGTCCAACCAAAATCGGCATTTTTCGAAAAAAAATTGAAAAGGAGGATTTTGGGTGTACTTTTGTCTAAGAAAATCCAACATTTTATTTTTTTATTTAAAGTGCCCAATTTAGGGAATAATAAAAAAATAAAAATTCGATTTTCATTTTTTTCCAATTTTTTATAGCGATATTTATGCTTGATTCTCTTAGAGAAACTGTATTTCAGTCCAAAAAATGTTTAAAAAAATAAAAAAAATATTTCAGGTTCTAAAGTAAGATTTTTGTAAGGGAACGAATCAATATAAATCAATATAAAAATGAAAATCGAATTTTTTTTATTATTCCGTAAATTGTGCACTGCAAGATAAAAAATTTTTCTCTACTATTGTTTTTCCAAAAATGGCGGCCAATTCAATTTTTTTTCGAAAAATGCCGATTTTGGCTGGAGAAATACATTTTTTTTTTAATTTTTGCCATGTCTTTCCGTCATAAAAATACATATTTTCTCCAATTTTTAAGAAAATTCGAGGATTCTTTGGTTATTTATTGCCAATTCAGTAAAAAAAAAATAATGTGCGTTCGTTTTTTGAGGTTAGGATATATTTTTTATTTTTTCACAACTCTTAGAGCCGGATATATTTAAAAAATAGTGAAGCAATCCACTCGAAAAATACCATGGCACATATCTCGTGAAAGTCCAGCCCAAATTTTATGTATAAAATCGAAAAAATTAAAAAAATTTGACTTAGCTTTTCTAATTTTACTCCACTATTAAGTATAAATTTTGTTTAACACTAAACATTATTTGTTAATATAAGTTTTTGAAAATAAATTCGAACCTAAATACTAAAAAATTTATGCCATTTTTTTACCTCAGATATTGAAACACTTCTATACTACTGTGGCCATATGGAAGTGTCATCTGGAAGTAATGTTAGCAATTGAATATGAAATGTGTAGTTGCATGAATTGACAAAAATAATAGCGGTCCCAATACCTAACCTTGAGGAAAACGTTTCGCAGCAACGAAATAATTGAAAATTGAACTTCAACAAAATTATTTTATACAAATGTCCACTATAATTACTTTTTGAAAAATTGTTTTTCAATTGCGGAAAGCTTTCTATTTATTGCTAATTATTTCCCATTTCATTATCGTTATTTAATTGTATAATGAAACTTTGGTACTCTCTTTTCTGGGTTCTACTAATTTTATTCAAATGGTAAAAGTTTTCTGCAATAACAAGTAAGTATGTATGTATTTAACTAAAATATTTATATATCTATTTCATAACGTACCCGCAATTTTCTTTAAATATACCAATTAAGTGAAATCCAAACGGCAACAAATATTTAATGGAATTGCGTAAACACAGGAAAGCAGAGGTTGGCAAAGTGAAATTTTGTAACTTGTTTATTAATTCTATACAGAGTGTTCTATAGCATACGGGGACTAGGGAAATTTGGCATACTTAATCGGATAAGAATAAATGAAAAAATCGATTTAACAACTTTTTATTTATTAGTTTTTCGTACTACAGCATCAAATAATATATAGGTAAAGGCAGTAGCCACAAGCCTTTTTGTGGGGTATTTCTATCTTACATACTTTGAGTTGAAACAATTATTGATTTTTTCTGGGACACATTTTTTTAATAGAACAAAATAGAAAAATACTCGAATAATCCACTATCTAGACTATAGGCGCCCCCACAGCCCCCCCCTTTAGGTTACGTTTTTTAATATATTCCATAGCCTCCGGACCTTCAACTCCAGCTGATGGGTAGAGGGCAGCCCCCCCCCCCCCTTTAAAATCGGCTGGATACGCCCATGATCTAGTCTAGACTACTAAATGACTCTATTTTCAAATTAATAATTTTCTATGTATTTTTGCCAGGAAACAACGATTTTCGTATTGATTTTTGCATTTTTTTTCATAAATTTCCATTATATATATATTTAACCAAAGTTACCCCGAAGAAAAAATTGGAAACTCTATCAACTGAAACGACCGCATTCCAAGATGACGTTTGAGCAAAATCCACTGATACTGATGGCACTGAAAGCAATTTTCGGGCAATCGAGTAAAATTTCGTGGAATCTTGGTTTTGGCATCTAATATCTTAACCAATACTGAACTGGAAGTGCCCATAATTTCCGAGTTGACGAGAGTCAATTGGCAAAGTTCCTCTTAACGGCAGGCACCAAATATTCCCAAAATAATAGCTACTTCCATCATAAGATACTCGTCATTCAGTGCACACTTCAAAAACTGTTCAATTTGGTTTCGGGTCAAGATCTTTGATTTTTTGAGTTGGTAACCTTCTCCTTGACGCCATTTTGGGACTTAATTTTCTTCTTCTTTCAACTATTTTCCCGAGTTCTTCACTCCTTTTAAAACTAAAAACTTTTGTTTTGTAAATGTCAAAGGTCAATCATGTTGTATCCCTTGTGAGGATTTTTAAATTACGATTTTAAAAAAAATTGAATCATACGCTATTTATATTATATTTTTGTAAACTAGCAATTTTCTATGTATTTTGTACGTTTTCTCACAAATACTAGTATAAAATAACATAATTAAATGATACAAGTTTTTTTTAGGAAATTAGTTAGGCATTTAATTTTTTTTTTGTATTAAAAATAAGGCCTATCGATAATGTATGAAATTAATTAATTGAAAACAAAAAACAAATAAGAAAAACAATAATAAAATTCAAATTAAACTATTTATGTTCCAGTTACAAAAATTTGCAATTCAGCATCTTCACTGAACATTGTTCGTATAGCGTAAATACATATTTAAAAATAAAATACTTTATTAGTCCAGTAAATCAACGCCACAAAAACCCCAAACCTTCGCACCAAGTCTGTCCGTCAATTTTTTTTTAATTTGCAGGTATTCATAGGTACAGGGTTATTCACTATAAATTACCCATCCCTAATTACCGTTATTAATGCCTATAGAAAAAAAAGTTTCAAATAAAAGTTGTATGGTTATAACTTTTTTTTGTTAAAATGCTATGAAATGTACAGTAGCGTGCAGATTTCAGGGGATACAAAAAAATATTTTTTTTAAATAGGATACCCTGTATATTTTTACATTTTTATAATCCTATCGACGAGCTGATTTCAACAATGTATCACACTAACCTGGATAATAAAGGATCTACAGCCACCTGAAAAACACATTTTTTGGATATTGGAAATCCCATCTGATTTTTAATCACCCTGTATACAATATTTTTTAGTGCCACAGTATAGAATTTGAAAAGTTAGGATAGAGACATGTAAACCGTTTTTCTCGATTTTCAACCGTTTGGCTACTACAGCTACTTTAACTCAAAAACTGTGATTTTTAAGGTGGCTGTAGATCCTTTATTATCCAGATTAGACATCAAAAAAAAATTATTGAATTGCAGTATTTCAAGATATAAATATTGTGCTGAGAAATAGTAACCCATAACCTTTTTATGACAGCAATTACTTTACCTAATATTGTTATGGCTTAGGAATAGTTTAGACTATTTTATTGTAAGCAGTCTCCTGAAAAGTACCGTTTTCCAGTTATGCCGTTTTTCACTAGAGCCAGTGATATTTTTTGCAAAAACGGTTTTTCAAAAATTCGCAATTTTGAGAATCTGAAAATACGGAGCTTCCTTATCAAAATCTGGGATGCGGAGTCTGAAAATACACTGATTTCCATGTTTAGGTCTTCAAATTTGAATATCCTCCCAAAACTTGAATATCCTCCCGTTTTTGTCCGAAGACAAAAGATAAGGCAATTATAACCAACATTTTTTCACTTTTTGCACTTGATTAATAAATTTATTGTAAAAAAACCCAATGCTTCATATATATATTGATGAAAAGGTCAGAATGTGATCTTTTATTTAGTACAATTCCTAACCCCAAAAAATTTTAGCACGAAAAGAAAATAATCATAAAAAAAAGTCGATTTTTCATAGGGGTGAGAATTTTCTCAATTTTCCGGAAAACCAAAAAAAATATAAAAAAAGAAAGAAAGAAAAATGCCATCGACAAGGAGACAAGCTACGTTTTCTAATGATGCGCGTTGAAAACCGATATCTATTAATTCCCGATAGACCCGAGCATTTTCGAAAACTCCTTAAATCCAAAAAAAAACGCCCTAAAAAACATGTTGTTTATGAAAATTCACAAAAATAATTTATTGAATTTTTCTGAATATATTTAACACCTTGCAAAGCCCCATTATCCAAAAGGATTCGGTGAACTTAGTCTTGATAAAAAAATATGAATAAATTTATAGGGGGGTCAAAATATCGAGCAAAAACAAACTTTGGCCCGGTTTTTCAATAATTCAGAGAAATAGATAAAAGGAAAAAGTAACATGATATTATAGCTACAGGTTCCTTCTTTCATCTGAATTTTGAATCATGAAAAAATATTAATTTTTACGTGATTTATTGAAAAATTTGTAATCCGCTTGGGAGTGTCATTCCTTTATAGCGTGCTCTCTGAGTGCATGGCGGGAGCTAAAAATGGGGGTGCGTTTTGGAGCCGGTTATGTCGAAAAGTATCATATTTTTGACAAAAACGATAAGGATCATTTTTGTAGGTAATGAACTGATCTTCATTTTCGTCCAAACAAAAATGCTCTAAGTTTCATATTTTCGGAAATATCGGCGAAAATAGGCGAAAAAAAAACACATTTTTGAGACCAATGGGCCATTTTCCCGCCCTTCCACAAAATTCACACAGCTGAGATTTTCGTTGGTGAATATACCCATGAATACCTGCAAATTATAAAAAATGGTGCCGGACAGGCCTGATGCCCGGGTTGGCACCTTCGTTTATTGGACTATATGCCCCTTGTCCTCGCTATAAACAATTAATTATGTTAAATTACACTACTAAATTAAAGTTAACTCTTTCTTGATTATATGCACATATATATCAACTAATAATTTTGATATTTTACGACTTATATTGAGAGGCAACGACCTTCAGTGTACCGTTTGAAACGACCGTGAATCTTTTATATTAAGGCCAAGATATTACACATTGTCGTGGCAATTCAATTATATACAATAATAAAATAATTATTTGTTAACAATAATATAGACAAACAAATTAGTATTCTTGTTAACACTAAAAATATTTTAATTTCAGGTAAATTTACAGATATTCGAAAATATTAAGTAAAAAATAACATTCAAAAGGAGATAAAATATGCCTTCGGATTTATATAGATGTTATTTTTGATAGTTATTTTATGGGATTGTTTTTAATAAATCAACACATGCTTTTATTTTACGTGTCTTAAAGTATATTTACAAAAATATTTGTAACGATATAATACAAAATGCGAGGGTATATTTTTTGTTCACATAAGCACGTCTTTACCGGTAATAATAATATAATAATAATAACTTTATTCACAAAATAGTGTATAGGTACAATAATATATATACCATATAAAAAGTAATACATTTGGAAACTGCCTAAGGATGTCCTACACTGCACCAGCGTCTGGACTTCAACAACTACTCCTTGGGCTATATGCCCCACCAGGTATTGAATTACGAAAGTCCAGACGTGGTTTGGTTATTGAATTACGAAAGTCCAGACGTGGTTTGGTGCTTTAAACCAAAAACTTCGATTTTGTTATTAAAGGAGCTTGCCATTCTTAGACCGGTTTCGGAATTATTGTTCCTCATCAGTAATAAGCAGGCTAGCTCGACATCCTATCGCTAAAGGATGTCTGAAAATGAATTCGACTCGCCTCGTTCTTGATAAAAGTGTTTGCGCTAGAGCAAGTGTATCACGAAGGAGGAGAGCCCAACGCCATCTTCACTTTCATAACAAAATCAAAGCTTGCAAAACTATAGAAAACTATACGAAGGTGGAATTTTTTGAACCATAAAAATTCCAAAAAAGGACCATGGGCGTAACAAAACTGCCTAAGGATGTGAAATAAAATCACACATGTTCTCAAGAACAAAGGCATTAAAAATGTCCTACACTGCACCAGCGTCTGGACTTCAATAGCTACTCCTTGGGCTATATGCCCCACCAGGTATTGAATTACGAAAGTCCAGACGTGGTTTGGAAAGAAAATCAGTGTGAATAAAGTAAAGGGAAAAAAGAAAAAACGATAAGTGCATGTGCACTTGTTTCGTTTACTATATTTTATAAATAATTTACATATAATATTATGTGAAACATGCTTAATCAAAGGCATCTGTAAATTAATATATTTTATATTTTTTGGTAGCTTAAAGTTATCATTAACGGTAGGGATATCATTGTTAGATAAGGGTGTCTTTATTAGGTGAAGAGGTTATAGTCGGGTTAAAATGTCATCGTTTTTGGGTGAGTATGCAATTTTTTGGGATCTCTTATTATGTTTTGAATTATTCTAATATATTATGTACAAAATTTCTTTCTTTTTCTAAAATAAATGCAATGACTTTTTTTTAAACAATGGTCAGCAACTTATTTTTTTTAGTGTTGGGGTAGTGTATTGTATGTTTTAACAGAAATATATGAGTACGCTCTTTGCGAAATTGACTTTTTGAGGATAGTTGGGTAGGTGTGCAGACTTTTGTTACGAGTATTATAACAGTGATCGCGTGAAAGACCTTTAACAGTACTAAAGTGGTATTTTGTATTTGTGCAAAGGTAAAAAAGTGTCTTAGATCTCGAATTTTTGATTCTGCATACAGCAGATCGAAAGGATATAAATAATGTTTACCCATAATTAATCGAAGAAATCGTTTTTGCAACACTTCTAAAGGATTAATATGTTTCCGCAAAGCTCCTCCCTAAACTGAGATACCTTATCTTATGCGACTATCTACGAGTGCGAAATACAGTTTTTTTAATACGTAAACTGGTATTTTGGTTCGACAACCGACAACCAATTAGATTAAATCAAAGAAAATCCTGCAGAAAGGGAAAATAATCTTACCATAAGATTAAAAAAACAGACAATCCAACTAAAGAGACACCCAAACCATGTAACAGGAATACAATTACAATCAAACAAGAGTAGCTTTGCTGGTGACCTCGGAGTGCCAAGTGGCAAAGTCGCTCGTGATAGTGGACACTCTCGTTGTACTTTATAGGATGAACAGGATTGTATATATATGCGCCTACGTCGTTACGAGCAGTTCATCGGCAAAACTACTCTTCAGTGCACCAGCGCTGAAACCACACGGAATATAGTTTCGAAAAAACGCAGATATTTCTCAGATGACTAAAAGATTAGATTTAGATTTAGACTAAGAAAATCAACTCATGGAGAAAACAAACAAAACCCAGCTTAACTAGGCATTTTATTCAAAGCATTTAACCCTAGTGGACAATGATTATAACGTCTCGGTTATTAATAAGAACATTCCTGAGATCTTAACCAACAAAATTATGGAAGACTTAAATAATCCGAGGTTTCAGTAGACAAACAGAATAGATCTGCAAATGTGATTCCAAATCTAATTTAATTGAATCTAACCCGTACTTAAATGAGGAAGAAGAAATT
Organism: Crepidodera aurea; assembly: GCA_949320105.2. NCBI lineage: Eukaryota > Metazoa > Arthropoda > Insecta > Coleoptera > Chrysomelidae > Crepidodera > Crepidodera aurea. The sequence goes on along the minus strand of OX439472.1, from coordinate 64,787,897 downwards.
ACAAACTGTACGATAACAAAAAAAGCTGCCATCCACCACATTCAGATTGCCAACTAGATCATCTCCTAAAATTTAGTTCAATAATCGGATTTGTCATTTATATAAAAAAAGTACTTGGCGAGTTTTATGGATTTTGTTATTTCTACTTTTATGTAAAAAATACAACGCTGCTCTTTAAAAACTAGTAATAATATCATGTAAACGTAAATTTGCTAAAAAAACATCATTTATAATCATAGTTTAAAATTGTTTACCAAAAAATTAACTCACACTAAAGTCAAACACATTTATATTTCCTTTTTTATCTTTAAAAATCTTACATTGTCTACGCCAATGAACAACCTAATAGAGCAGATAATATAAAGTTTATAGTTCCAACACTAACGTTAAACATAATCCGTTATTCCCTCACTTTTGATTACTTCTGTATATAAGACGATTCTTAGCCTAGAGCTACGAAATATTAATACTAGAAAACGCAATAATGCATTTAAGACAAGTATTTACACTTTGTGCATTTTGCATAGCAGCTATTGAGAGCTACACGTGACATAATCACTAAAGTTCCTCTCTGTGATGTTAATTAGGGTCGTCCTTTGGATTCGGCAGTCCTGGATAGAACTCCCCAAAGGCTCTTATATAAATAAGCGTAATTTTCACTGACGCGTTTTTCTGGCTGGTAACGAAGAATATACACTCCAGCAAGCTGTTTTATTTATTAATATTCGCAAAGTAAAAAATATTTACAGGACGACAATGAACAAAAACATTGTCTAATGATAAATTCTTAAATTACTGCTATTCGCAATTTTCGGATTTTTTTGTGCTTTCCAAGGCTTTCATAAAGTATTTAATACTGCTAATGTAAGTAAGCTTAACCTAAAATTTAATCCATCATTCTCCAAATTCGTGTTCATTTTATTCCAGTTTACGAAATACGACAGCAATTATGTCCTGTTACCTACTTTTTTGAAAAGTGTTCCCCTTCATCTCACTTTTAGATGTTCCCATTCAACTTATAGCCCAGTTGCCAGAGAAGGATATTGACCAAAAGCTAACTTCACAATTTCGAAAATAAAATCGATAATTTGGTTTTTCCATTATATCTCAAAAAAATAAAAATTTCGAAAAACTAATAGCACCACGTGAAAGAGCGTAAAATTTTACTAAAAAATAATATTATAAGTTATTTTAAAAAAGAATTTGTATTACTATAAAAAATTATTAAAAATAAGAAAGCAAATTCGAAAATTCTACGCGCGCCGAGCCGTTGAATACAAATAATCAGGCGAGGCGTTCGGAAAAACTAAAGTATATTTGTCTAAAATGTACGCAAAGAAAAAAAAAGAAAGCGTTTTAAAGAGGAGACTCTTAAGTTTTCTCAAAAAGTTATTAGTTTTTTAATTTTTTTTGTTTTCTCATAGAAAATTTGACCGGAAGTTATAATTTCTAAAATTCTCACTGATTTAAAAAATCCTTGTACTTTTATTATCCATTTCGGAAGCTCATAGTGGTTTGTATTTTAATTTCTCTCTCTTTCCACTGGATTAAAACCACTTAGTCGTTAAAAAAGTTTTTTTATTGACGTTTCGGCTTTCCAGATCGAAAGCCGTTATCAAAATGACATAAAATAAATAAATTTACTAGAAACAGAACACTTGATAATCTTGCAAAAATATGACATCAACATAGTATACATAGAATAAGATTTTGAGATTGAAGATGTCAAAATCTGTTTCAATCATATTTTTGTGACGTTTCTGGGAACGAATTTTTTGAAAGGATAGCGCATTTGCATATTATAAGAGAATTTATACTTCGTCATAAATGAAGTTTTCTTATTAATATTATCATAAGAAAAAACCAGATAAAAACTTATGATACTATCCCGATATAGAGGGTATCCTTTTTGCAATTAACTCTTTTTGTAAAATAGGTATCCAAATTTTTGAAATATCAACCGAACAATTAGAAACACATTCGTTATTATTTAAGCATATCAATGCTGCTTCTTTAACTTTGCGGTTATAATTATTCGGTTCTTTTAATAATCTAGTTGAAGAATTCCATTGTATTTTATGACCAAAATCCCATGCATGTTCACATATTTTGGATTTTTCGAATTGTTTATTTTTAATGTACGATTGGTGTTCATTAAGTCTAATATGAAAAGGTCTAGATGTTTCTCCTATATAAAATTTATTACATTCGCATGGAATTTTGTAAATACAATTTTTTGTGTTTTGAATTTCATTAAAAGGTTTTGTATTTACTATTAAAGATTTTAATGTATTATTAGTTTGAAAAACTGTTTTTAAATTAAATTTATTGCCAATCCTTCTAATTTTTTCGGATAATTTTGGAATATAAGGGATTTTTACTATATTTGAAAGAATTATTGGGGGGTTTAAATTTTGATCTTTAGTTTTGATGTCTCGGTAAAGTTCACGATTTATAAATTTACTTGGGTAGTTGTTCTTAATCAAGACAGATTTAACAAGTGATAATTCATTATTTAAGATATTGTCATTTGAACAAATTGTTTTTGCTCTATCGGAAAGAGATTTGACAATACCTCGTTTAACACAAATTGGGTGGTTTGAATTAAAATTTAGATATCTATTTGTATGTGTTTCTTTTCTAAAAACTGATGTATCAAAACAATTGTTGTTATTGTGTATTAGTACATCAAGAAACGGTAATTTTTTATTATTTTCAATTTCAATTGTAAATTTAATAGTAGGTTCCGAATTATTAATAGTATATAAAAATGTATCAATATTTTCCCTATCGTGTTGCCAAATTGCAAAGATATCATCTACATATCTAAACCAGACAGAAGGTCTTAAATTTTGTTTGTTTACAATTTCCATTTCAAAATTCTCCATGAAAATATCACACAATTTTGGTGATAAAGGAGAACCCATTGCCATGCCAAAATTTTGCTGATAAAAATCACTATTTAATTGAAAATATGTAGTTTTAATACATAGTTCCAATAATTCTAGAATTGCTGAGACGCTTAATTTAGTTCTATTTATTAATGTATTATCACTTGTCAACTTTTTCTCACAAGATTAAGAGTTTTATCGACAGGAACATTTGGAAATAAACTGACTACATCAAAACTAACCATTATATCTGAATTTGTAATTTTGATTTTTGATTATTTTTTTCATCTGTCAAAACAGTCAGATTTTGTGGTTTCAGCCAATAACAGCTCAGGATCCTAACCAATCATTGTGTTTTATACTGATAAAACCGCTTCTTCGTATTTGTTTCTTGATTAAACTGTGTTTACCTTTTTGAAATGTCAAATGTAAACATTTAACAATTTTTATTATACTAAAATGTATTGCAAATCTATGTTAATAACCAAATTTCAAAGTGTATTTGTAAACTAACCTGTTTTTATTAGTTTATTTCAAAACTCCTTTAAAATTGTTAGATACCTCACTTTAACACTAAACTTAAAATTAATTAAATTAAGAAAGACTTCATTTCATTCTTCTTCTTCGCTTTTATTTAAGGCGCCGTTTCGCGGGGTAGCCAGTCAAAAAATCGCCTTGGTGGCCCTGTATGTAAAACTATAACAGCTCAGGTTTCAATTTAATTTGGTAAAGAAAATTTTCAAAATTTGTGTGTAAAGTGTCTTTTGCATAAATGTCTATGTTCTCTGTTTTTAATACAAAATAATCCTTTCAAATACGACTCGTCCTCTGAAATTTTATAGATTAAATTTTTGATCTTCATACTCAAACGCCTTTATTTTAGGCAAAACCACCAAATAAAGCCGTTTTCGTGAAAACCAAAAATTTAATCGATAAAATTTGGAGGACTCGTGGTATTACCTTTGATAATTTTTCTAAAAAATGTTTTGAATTTTTGATAAAGGAATTAGTATTTCCTGATAACGGATCTATTATTTTAAGTAGAAATCTTGCTAAATTTTGACAAGGTGAATTTATAGAACTTATTATTGGTCTTAATGGTATTTGTTGTTTATGAATTTTGGGTAAACCATAAAAATGTGGAGGTTTACTATAATGAGAAGTAAGAGATCTTCGTTCTTTATCACTTAGGAATTTTTTATTTTTATATAAAGTTTTGTAAATTTTGTTTTCAATACTAGTAGTTGGATCTTTATTTAATTTTGAATAGCTACCGTTTTCAATAATTTCGTTAATTTTGTTATCATAATCTGTTTTGTTCATGACAACCGTCGCGTTACCTTTATCCGCCGGTAAAATCTTAATTGTATTGTCATTTTTTAAATTTTTAATTGATTTAAATTCTGCGGAGGTTAAATTTTGATTAATTTTGTAAGATTTTTCTAATTCAATTTTGCAATGTACCTTGTATTCGTTGCTTAAGTCAGTTGGTAAATTTTGAGAAGCGTTTTCTATAGAACTAATAATATCAAATTTTGGTACATATTTTGGAGTTACCGAATAATTTAAACCTTTAGCCAATAATAAATTTTCTGTGTGATTAAGATCTCTACTTGAAATATTTATTACCGTATTTAAATTTTGTTCTGAATTTCTAAGGTTGTAAAAACTTTTTTCTTCAATTAGATTATTAAATTTTCTTAATTGTCTATTTTTGGTACAATTGAATTCTTTCTCATAACTATTTAAAACACAATGGATTATTTTATGGAAATCAAATCTGGATACCTGATTATACAAATATGATTTAATATCCTCGATATCTTTTTCTAAATTAAATTTATTAAACCTATGGAACTGAATCCTCTCTCTTACTATCGCGTGCTCTGCTCTATTTAAAATTCTCCATATCTTGTTGTTCTTTATTGGAGTTTTAAGTCTTAGGCCTTTTGGAATGATCTTGTTTTCTCGGCATTTCATCATGAAACATAAAGAATTTTTACATTTAGCAAATTTTTTATATACATTTTCTAAAATTCTAAAAAATTTACATATTTCCGGTCCATACCGTATTTGTAATTCATTTCGGAAGCTCATAGTGGTTTGTATTTTAATTTCTCTCTCTTTCCACTGGATTAAAACCACTTAGTCGTTAAAAAAGTTTTTTTATTGACGTTTCGGCTTTCCAGATCGAAAGCCGTTATCAAAATGACATAAAATAAATAAATTTTCTAGAAACAGAACACTTGATAATCTTGCAAAAATATGACATCAACATAGTATACATAGAATAAGATTTTGAGATTTTGGTGATAATAACTAATTCCTTTATCAAAAATTCAAAACATTTTTTAGAAAAATTATCAAAAATCAAAATTACAAATTCAGATATAATGGTTAGTTTTGATGTAGTCAGTTTATTTCCAAATGTTCCTGTCGATAAAACTCTTAATCTTGTGAGAAAAAAGTTGACAAGTGATAATACATTAATAAATAGAGCTAAATTAAGCGTCTCAGCAATTCTAGAATTATTGGAACTATGTATTAAAACTACATATTTTCAATTAAATAGTGATTTTTATCAGCAAAATTTTGGCATGGCAATGGGTTCTCCTTTATCACCAAAATTGTGTGATATTTTCATGGAGAATTTTGAAATGGAAATTGTAAACAAACAAAATTTAAGACCTTCTGTCTGGTTTAGATATGTAGATGATATCTTTGCAATTTGGCAACACGATAGGGAAAATATTGATACATTTTTATATACTATTAATAATTCGGAACCTACTATTAAATTTACAATTGAAATTGAAAATAATAAAAAATTACCGTTTCTTGATGTACTAATACACAATAACAACAATTGTTTTGATACATCAGTTTTTAGAAAAGAAACACATACAAATAGATATCTAAATTTTAATTCAAACCACTCAATTTGTGTTAAACGAGGTATTGTCAAATCTCTTTCCGATAGAGCAAAAACAATTTGTTCAAATGACAATATCTTAAATAATGAATTATCACTTGTTAAATCTGTCTTGATTAAGAACAACTACCCAAGTAAATTTATAAATCGTGAACTTTACCGAGACATCAAAACTAAAGATCAAAATTTAAACCCCCCAATAATTCTTTCAAATATAGTAAAAATCCCTTATATTCCAAAATTATCCGAAAAAATTAGAAGGATTGGCAATAAATTTAATTTAAAAACAGTTTTTCAAACTAATAATACATTAAAATCTTTAATAGTAAATACAAAACCTTTTAATGAAATTCAAAACACAAAAAATTGTATTTACAAAATTCCATGCGAATGTAAAAAATTTTATATAGGAGAAACATCTAGACCTTTTCATATTAGACTTAATGAACACCAATCGTACATTAAAAATAAACAATTCGAAAAATCCAAAATATGTGAACATGCATGGGATTTTGGTCATAAAATACAATGGAATTCTTCAACTAGATTATTAAAAGAACCGAATAATTATAACCGCAAAGTTAAAGAAGCAGCATTGATATGCTTAAATAATAACGAATGTGTTTCTAATTGTTCGGTTGATATTTCAAAAATTTGGATACCTATTTTACAAAAAGAGTTAATTGCAAAAAGGATACCCTCTATATCGGGATAGTATCATAAGTTTTTATCTGGTTTTTTCTTATGATAATATTAATAAGAAAACTTCATTTATGACGAAGTATAAATTCTCTTATAATATGCAAATGCGCTATCCTTTCAAAAAATTCGTTCCCAGAAACGTCACAAAAATATGATTGAAACAGATTTTGACATCTTCAATCTCAAAATCTTATTCTATGTATACTATGTTGATGTCATATTTTTGCAAGATTATCAAGTGTTCTGTTTCTAGTAAATTTATTTATTTTATGTCATTTTGATAACGGCTTTCGATCTGGAAAGCCGAAACGTCAATAAAAAAACTTTTTTAACGACTAAGTGGTTTTAATCCAGTGGAAAGAGAGAGAAACTTTTATTATCATTATACTTTTACTTTTGATTTAAATATAATTAAAATGATGAACATGATCACTGTTTATAAAAGTTATGTTTTAAAATGATCATTTTTTTTACAACATTCATTCGAAGCAATTTTTATTTTCAAAATAGTGTTTATTTATTTATATAAATCAATTTATAAAGTATTTTTAACTTTATTTAAAAAAATATTAATTTCTGATTTATATAAATACCTACTTTAGATACACTTTAGAATAGCAAAGATTTTTTTATTGTTTTCTGCACCCTTACTACTTAAGTGCCAAGTTTCATCGAGATCACATTTTGTGCGAGGTTAAACTCTCTGACAACTGGGCTATTACTTTTAGACACCATTATTAATTTTTTGCTTTTTACATTTTTGACGCAAATTAACATATTTGCCTTATATTGTTATATGTATGATTACATGAAATAACATTTCTTAACTCTAAGGACCTTTAGATGACTAAATATTAAAGAATTTATTTTCGTTTTTATTGACATTACAATGTTTTTTTATTATTTTTCTTCCAATCACTTTTCTTTTGTTACTTTGAATAGGGATTAACAGGCTTAAACATTAAACAATGTATACTAAATTATGAATTCTAGGTTTTAGCTCTGAAGATGACCGGTTAGTCATGTCGAAAGCTCTTGGCTGAATAATTTAATAAAAAATTTTACACACTTTCATGCAACAAAACTAAAAAGTTTTATTTTTCTCACCTACTTATAAGTGTCCGTACATTATTAATTCCACGTTTTTCTGCCTGAAAAGAAAGAACTCCAAAATTGTTTCTGGATAATTTGTCTTAACAAATCGATTTATTGGAATTTCAACTTTCAACGTTTATAAATATATATTTGTATATTTAATTAAGGTCCTTTGGTTTTACCAAAATAAGAGTTCACTCAAAAATAAAATATGAAAAAATGTAAAAATTGTGATTTACAAATAAATAAAATATTTTCCAGTCTGTAACAGAATCTTATTAATAAAATATAAATTTAAAATTTTTCATCTTCCTCTATTTTCTAATTATTATTTAAATATGTGTTAATTACATCTGTTTCATGTGAATAGAATGTATAATTGTCATCCAGTTTCTCTCCGATTATAGATATACTTTTCTAGAATTCACATGACATTATTCGTTATTGTTTTTATACAATATCAGTATCATTGAGTTTAATAAAAAATGTTCTTTCGTGAATCAATGATATTTATTGTAAAAATAATCATGACCGCATTCGCCAAAATGTAAAGGGACATTGACACTTAATTGAATCTAAATCCCTTATAATAACTGCCATTGTCATTCTTTAACATTACCTACTTTGAATTTACATCCTGTCACGATATTTCAGTACTCTCCATATTTTAAAACGAACGCCAAATCAAGATTCCTAACGTTTAAAAGTGTTTATTACTTGCGCCAAAGAGCATTAAATGGAAATCGTGGTTAAATCGCAGAAGAACTATTCTTTTTTACATTTGAGCCCCATTATGTATGTCAAAGCAAACATCACAACATTTAAGAGTGTCAATAATAATAACTATAACACAAGAACCGCTGCAACATTGGAAGTACCTGCGCATAAATTATCAAAAACAGCAATGAGTCCAAAGTGTATGGGAATAAAACTGTTCAACAAATTACCAACCAATGTGCGAACATCACCATTAAAAACTTTCAAAAATTAAGATTTGTAAAATATATGTACTATATGTAGACTTTTATCTTATTTGCTTTGATGTGTTCTAAAATTAAAGGACCCCGCAGTTTTTTATAGGAAAATGGCTTTCGGTGGATTTCTCTCAAACTTCGGAAATTTATTCTTCATCCCATCCCGATCAAAAGTGTTCACGGGCCCAACTCAATCCTATGTACAGATTTCGAGCTAGCGCGAGTTTAAAATGATTAGGGGGAACTCGATATATGCGCATTTATCGGCAAGTTAGGCGTTCACCTCTTTACGTTTATGGTTTATATGATGGATATATGTCATACACACCCAGATACACACACACGCACACAGTTAGCGTCTTTTAGAAGATTTTATTTTGATTTCTAAACTATTACTTAAGAATTTATTTTTTATTGACATTACATTTTTCATTTTTCAATCACTTTTTTGTTACCATGACTATGTCCGACATGGGCGTTTCATTAACAGTGTTAAACACAGCCGGACGGATACCTTGAAATAAATACAAAACTAAATGTTCAATGGAGAAATACTCTTTGTAAGAGAACACTTAACAAGTATGTCCAGCATAAAATTAACATTGCTAATGAATTTAAGATTTAAGATGGTTTTTCACATATTCCTTTTTAATAATTCATGTTAGAAAGATCTGTCAACAAGATTATTAGATTGAAGGTGGACCGCGAGTGATAGATGTCTAGATTATAGAAAATAGAGTTAAATACATGTTAATTTATTAGGGGTACTATGAAAATAAGCTGAAATAAGCATCGTTATTATTTCGCTGATGGCAAGATGGTTTTTCGTATGTTCCTTTTTAATCCTTCATTTTAAACAAATATGACGAGTTGATCTCCCAAAGACTACGCCAAATTGTAGTTAGATTAATAACACATGTGCTATAAATAAATAAGAATAATAAACATAATGATTATGCTGCATTTTTGCTCTATGCGAGTCGTGGAACCCTTTTAGGAGTATAAAAAAGTAGGGTTTAGATGAGATAACGACAAGTGACGCTTGTGCTGGACATATTAATTGTTAAGCGTTCTCTTACAAAAATATTTCTCCATTGAACATCTATTTACTTTTTAATTTATTTCAAGGTAACTGGCTGTGTTTAACCCTGTTACTGAAACGCCCATGTCGGACATATTCATGGTAACAAAAAAGTGATTGAAAAATGAAAAATGTAATGTCAATAAAAAATAAATTCTTAAGTAATAGTTTAGAAATCAAAATAAAATCTTCTAAAAGACGCTAAATGTGTGCGTGTGTGTATCTGGGTGTGTATGACATATATCCATCATATAAACCATAAACGTAAAGAGGTGAACGCCTAACTTGCCGATAAATGCCCATACATCGAGTTCCCCCTAATCATTTTAAACCCGCGCTAGCTCGAAATCTGTACATAGGATTGAGTTGAGCCCGTGAACACTTTTGATCGGAATGGGATGAAGAATAAATTTTTGAAGTTTGAGAGAAATCCACCGAAAGCCATTTTCCTATCAAAAACGGCGGGGTCCTTTGACGTATTCTATATCATGTATATGATCAAAAAGCCCTAATAAAGATTTATTTATTTATTTGTTTATTTATTTATTCATTAAGGCTCTGCTTCACGGGTACGCGGAAATGGCATTTAAGGGTTTAGAAATACAGTTTTCTTGGACAACCTTGTACTTTTCTTAACAATAAATTTTGACTTTATCGTATTTTAAACTGACACAGCCGTTTCGGCACGATCAACTATTTTCTAACTATTAATTAACTATTTTCTAACACCAAATAGAATTTCCTAACTTAAGTGGTTCGCGAGAAAATGGCGTTGTGCTAGCTTAACTGTTAAGCTGGCACAACCCTTATTTAACTTTTTCCCCGAAATAATTATGAAGATGATTCTAACGCCCAATTTTCTACCTTTTTAATAACTCTCGAATGGTATATCTATAATTAGAATTCGATCAAATTTGAAGCTTTTACGGGTGCCGAGAATTTTTTTTTTGGCCATGAAATTGCAAAATATTGATTCCAAATGAGATTTCGTCGATATACTATTTAATAACTTCAACACAATCGTTCGAAATAGAAATAATTTAGTTTTTTATGATGCATTTTCCAATAATAGTACAGTTGTGATAGGAAATAGCCTAGGAGACTTTTTTCTTTTTGCTGGAGTTATTAAATAGTATACCGACAAAAATACATTTCCAATCAATATTTTGCAATTTTCCTAGGCTATTTCCTATCACAACTGTACAATTGTTGGAAAATGTATTATAAAAAAACTAAATTATTTCTATTTGGTACGATTGTGCTGGAGTTATTAAATAGTATGTCGACGAAAACGCATTTCGAATCAATCACCCGTAAATACTTCAAATTTGCTCGAATTCTAATTATAGATATATTTCATTCGAGAGTTATTAAAAAGTTAGAAAATTGGGCGTTAGAATCATCTTCATAACTATTTCGGGGAAGAAGTTATATAAGGGTTGTGCCAGATTAACAGTTAAGCTAGCACAACACCATTTTCTCGCGAACCACTTGAGTTAGAAAATTCTAGTTCATGTTAGAAAATAGTTAATAAATACCTAGTTAGAAAATACTGTAATATTTTCGGTTGATTATGTCGAAACGGCTGTGTCAGTTTAACATTTTATCTTGTCATCTTATGCTAGGTATATACTACCTGCAGTACACGGAGGTATGGTAAGTAACCTAGGTATACCCCGTTTTTCTTTCTTCTATGGTTTTTTCCTAGTTATCGAATTTTTTAATAATTTTAGCAAAACGAACCATAGATTTAAAAAAATATACATTTTCTTGCAAAAATTAAATTTTTTGTATATAATATTTAACTGAAATAGTTAAAATTATAAAAATTAAAACAGGTATTTTTAGAATTGGTATTATACATACTAAACGAATCTTTATAGAAAATGATTAATAACTAATATAAACTAAATAAATAAACAAATACTGTAAAACAAGCCTGAAAGTAAAAAAAAACTTGAACCTTCAATAATTATTACTCACATATGGCTAACCCTACTTTAAATAAAAAAAAACTTATTTACAATACGAGTACATGTAAATGGATAATTGGAACAATTTAAAAATAAATTTTAAAGAGAACAATACGATAACAGTGTTAAGAAAAGAAAATGAGTAGGTACATTGTGCCAGTTGTGCTTTTTTTAACCTTTCCTCACTTAGAATTCCTTTATAGGGGCTAACTGTATTAGTTCTAAGTTTTTATTATACCTATGTATAAGTAGAAAATTGCGATTTATATCTAGAGTGGTGTCTGTGCATAATTTGTATCTTATCTTAAAGAATCCCGCACAATAGTACAGGACATTGACCCACAGTGGGATTTACCTGAAATTTACATATGTTATTGATATTGAGTTTCCAATAAACAAAAAACAAAAATTCAAACCGATTAAAAATCGAAATAACGAATGCTATCAAACTTGAATGTACAGTTTGTTGTAATATCTGCAAATTTTTTTTTTGAAATAGTGGTCAGATGAAAGCATTATAGTGGAGACAAGGAGTCGGAATTTGAGGTGATTTTATCTTTTTTTCCGGACTGGGCCAATTTAGTCTCTCCCCCCATTTTCTAGGTCGCTGACCTCGGCGTCCCCTTCAAAACGGGCAAAAACCACCCCCCGGAGGGGTTAAACACGTTTTACAAGGTTTCCCTGTAGAAAAACACACTTTCCCCCCATTTACGAGAATGCTGAGCACGGTGGTGATGTTGGATATCTCTTCCGACTACCATCAACCCCTCCACCGGCCAATACTCTTCCCCGAAAGGGGTCAATTTTCATAAGTGACGCCCTTTTTTTCCGGACTAGGCCAATTTAGTCTCTCCCCCCCATTTTCGAGGTCGCTGAAATCGAATCTGAGCTTAAAAAAGTTTTTACCCTGGGCGTCCCCTTCAAAACGGCCAGAAACCACCCCTAATAGGTGTTTCTAAGCTTATCGAGTTTTCTACCACTTTTTTGAGAGTAATGGTCTCTTCCTTGAGAAAAATATAAAGTTCCTCGAGGGAGATAACCCCTAACCTCCCAACCCTACCGCAGGGGGTTGAAAAAATATATTTTTTTAATAAAATAAGTTAATTGAAGAAAATAAATATATACAGGGTGGGCCAATTATTTCCACTCGATCTCTAGCACCGAAACTAAAAGAGATATCAGCAAGAGTTTTTGTAGGGGTAGACAGTGTCACTCGGACTACAATTTTAAAATATTTTGATGTATACAGGGTGGCTAATTTTTGTGGAATGAAAATTAATTTGGTTTTTTTAAATTGAACGCCCTGTATACGATTATGTCTTCTGATTCTACTTAATACTAGGTTTACGGTAGTTTTTTGTATTTGTAAATCCGACGCGGCGTTGACAAGTTATTCCTATTTTAAGCAGATTTAATGAAAAAACAGCACTTCGGAAATATTAGCACAAAAACCACATTTTTTAAAAAATTCCTCAAAAAAGCTACTATGATGTAAATGAAACATGCACCTATCACAATAATCACACAACATCTTCACCTGTTGCACAGGCTGTTTGCCGATGGCGTGCCAATAGTCTAGTTTTCAAATGGCAATAACTTAATTTTTTCAAATGGGACACCCTGTATATTTTTCTTCAGTTAGAAGCTCTCCCTAATACGCATAAAAAAATATAGGGTTTTGCACATCTAACTTTACTATTTACTTTAATAATTGACGTTAAGTGACAAACAACATATTTTACACAATTTTTAATAAGAAATCAAGTTACCTATGAAAATGACAGTAGGTATATTTTGTTATGGCATTAATTGTCAACATAAAATTTTGTATTGTATCACGTCTACTATATTTAATCGGTATTGTGTATAAAAATGGATTTTAATAAGAATTATAGTGTTCAAGAAAATATTGATATGATACTGGGTGAATGTAGCACAAGGCAATTAAGCAATCAGATAGATATTTCCAATACCACAATTAGACGCATAATAAAAAAGAATAAATATCACCCCTATCATATCCAGCTTCACCAAGAATTGTTTTGAAGACATTTTGAACACCTACTATAAATGTTAACTTTCACTATTGTAGTTTTCTTACGATTAAACTTTGTAAAATTTTGTACTTATTAAAAATTGTGTAAAATATGTTGTTTGTCACTTAACGTCAATTATTAAAGTAAATAGTAAAATTAGATGTGCAAAACCCTATATTTTTTTAATGCGTATTAGGGAGAGCTTCTAACTGAAGAAAAATATATAGGGTGTCCCATTTGAAAAAATTAAGTTATTGCCATTTGAAAACTAGACTATTGGCACGCCATCGGCAAACACCCTGTGCAACAGGTGAAGATGTTGTGTGATTATTATGATAGGTGCATGTTTCATTTACATCATAGTAGCTTTTTTGAGGAATTTTTTAAAAAATGTGGTTTTTGTGCTAATATTTCTGAAGTGCTGTTTTTTCATTAAATCTGCTTAAAATAGGAATAACTTGTCAACGCCGCGTTGGATTTACAAATACAAAAAACTACCGTAAATCTAATATTAAGTAGAATCAGAAGACATAATCGTATACAGGGTGTTCAATTTAAAAAAACCAAATTAATTTTCATTCCACAAAAATTAGCCACCCTGTATACATCAAAATATTTTAAAATTGTAGTCCGAGTGACACTGTCTACCCCTACAAAAAATCTTGTTGATATCTCTTTTAGTTTCGGTGCTAGAGATCGAGTGGAAATAATTGGCGCACCCTGTAGATAGGTATGTAGGAGTGGTTTTTGGCCGTTTTGAAGGGGACGCGGAGGGTAAAACTTTTTTTACCGTCAGATTCGGTTTCAGCAACCTCGAAAACGGGGGGAAATACTAAATTGGCCCTGTCCGGAAAAAAAGGGTGTCACTTATGAAAATTGACCCCTTTCGGGGAAGAGTATTGGCCGGAGGAGGGGTTGATGGTAGTCGGAAGCGATATCCAACATCACCACCATGCTCAGCATCCTCGAAAATGGGGGGAAAGTGTGTTTTTCTACAGGGAAACCTTGTAAAACGTGTTTAACCCCTCCGGGGGGTGGTTTTTGCACGTTTAGAAAGGGGATCAAACGAGCTATCAACCACTGAAATAGGACAAGAAATAATAAAGTTATAAAAATGAATTTGATTCGTTTTTTTATCACTTGGCAAATACAGTTTTACTAAATACGGTCCTGTAGGACAAAACATGTTTCACAGAGGACAAAAGACAAATGATAAAATTTTGCAATATTTCTTATTTAATTAAATTCTAATAGGAAATAAAAAATTATGCGTTTGAAAAAAAGTATCATTGTTTATTTGGCACCTACATTAAATACGGCCCTGAGAGCTAAAGCATTGATCTTAAAGGATTGGGCCCATGAGAACATTTGATCAGAAACTCAATACCAATAACATATGTATATTTAAGGCAAATCCCACTGTGGGCCAATTTCCTATGTTATTGTGCGGGGTTCTTTAAATGTTTTCAAAACGTTTTTCTTTCTTCATTTTAACTAGTGTTCACACACAAAGTTGTTTTATCAACAAGTGAAGTATTGAGTACATTTTATCTATTTTCAATTGCAGAACAAAATTATCCCGCACTGTACAAGCTGCCAATGCCGACAAAGCAACTTGTCGGCACATCTAGAAGCCGTCAAATAAGATCAAAGCAACTTGTCGGCACATCTGGGAATTTCGTTTCTGCAAATGAAAATGGAAATCTATATCTAGTTATTTCTTTGAATTCAATGAAGAAAAAATCATATTTAAAGTGAAATGAATAATTACCTAACTATCACATTCGACAGATTACTGACAAAGTAAAAAACAGAAAAGTAAGAATGTTGACTTAATATATTTGATTGATTTTCTCTCAAAGGACATGGATGAGGAATTGAATAGCGAGGAAAAGCACGCAGGGTGGATCTGCTCTTCTTTTAAAAGAACTGCATGACGTGAGAGCAGATCAGATGAGGTCTGACGATCCCCACCGTCAATCTGGAAAGTTATAGATAATTAGCCTTTCATTCTAAACGAGAAGATACAAAAGTTGACATTTTCTAAATTCAATATTATCGAAAAATTATAATAAGATTTTTTAATTTTGATTTGAACTCAATCAGATTTTGGGTAATATTTTTGTTAAAAAAAAATAAAACCATTGAATTTAATAAAAAATAAATGATATATGTACAATACTAACATTTTGAAAAAATAATATTTTACAGTTAGTAACAGATCAATTTTCAACAATCATGTGAGTCAAAAATTCAAATTTGAAATAAAAATTAAAGTCAAACTCTCTCATATTTCTTCAGTTTGAGTTTGCAGAGAACTTTTCGTCTTCTAATACCCAGGGATTTTCATTTTTCTTTCAAGAAAAATTGGAAATATTCTTGAAAAGTTAATGCTTTTCTTTTTGATTTGATTTTCTATACTTTTTTGCATTCCATTTTTTTTTTCATAAATTTCGAAGTCGTTCGTTGCTTTCAATTTCTCACCTCTTTTATAGTTTTCCTACTATTTTCAGAGTTTTCCACCACTTTTACCAATAGTTTTTTTTTCATTAGTTTCTGCAATGTCTTGTATGGTATAGAGCTCTGGGGCTGGCCAGTCTTACAATTGTCATATTTTATTTTTGCAAATTAAATTGTATTGACTTCAAAACCAAAATTCGTATGCTTTATCCACTTAAATATTACTAAATTTTATTAACATTAGCATCATGTTGACTAAGAAATAAAACACTTAAAAGATACATGGATATTAATAATGAAGTACATGTTTATTTGATAAATTACACATATAAATATGAAGTATAAATAGTGCTCTAAACCTATATTGAATTAGCCATGATGAAGGTTTATTATTTGATTTTTTTATTGGTAACAATTTATGGTTCAACAGCATCACCAGCGTTAAATATTAGTAAGTATTTCCAAGTTTTTTTGTCATATTTATTTGAAAATTCCATACCTAACATTTTCGACTAATTAAAAGCCTTTATTTTGTATCGTTACCATAGCAACTAAACAAATTTCCGGAAATTTTTTTCTCGTCCTTGGGGGAAGGACCATGAAATTACACTGGAAATTTTTTGACGTTTATAGGTAAAGTGACATTTACATTTAACTTCAGATTATGTCGAATTTATTCCGATGATACATTTTAATTTCACTAACTTCATTACAAAACTTGCATAAAACGTATTTCGCAAATCGCTCCATTGTTATAAAATAAACTCTACAACACAACGAATTTATTTAGATAATTTATACTCAGGTAACGTCAAAAGTTGCTTACACTTGCTTAACCAATTTATATTAGGTATAACTAATGTAGGCTAATTGCATTTTATTTAACCTAATATTACGCGTGCAAACATTGATACTAAGTACCACTTCGAGTTTCTTGTAAGAAAATATATTTCTACCAACTTTAGTAAAATGAATTTTTTAAAAACTGATAAATTGAGCTACTGTCGACTTATTTGTTATTATTTTGTGTAACTAAAGTAGATTAGGTAATTGTGTTTTATTTAACCTAACAAAAAACCGCCATTATCCTAGTATTTTTTTAATAATATTTCGGTGTGAAATTTTCTTACCGAATACCACTCTAGCTTCAATTAAAAACAGGAAATTTTTTCTCGAACACGAATATTCGTGTTCTCGAAAAAATTTCCAGTAATAATTGAAACTCTTGTGGTATTATAAGTGAAAATTTCACACCTCTACTTCTCAACGAATAAGATGCCTTAATTTTGACTAGTTACCATGGCAACTAAAAAAATTTCCGGAAATTTAGGTGGGAATTTTTTGACAGTTGAAAAGGTAAACATACAACCATTAAATAATGTAACAAAAAATACATTTCTACACCTTTAGTGACCTAAAATTATGAAAGGACGATAGACTGCCCTATCTATCTATCTATCTATCTGTGATGGGGGTGTCGATACACTGCGACCTATAAGATCTATTGTGCCCCCTACTGCTGCCCAATCGTTGAGGATGTCTCAACGATTAGAGCAGTTCCTCCAGTCCTATTGCTTTCAAAAAGTTCAGGATGTCGGTAGGCTTCAGGTTAGGTAGATCTTCCTCTTCTATTTGATATTCTCCGAGGTATCGTACCCTTGGATTTTGCAGGGTAAAGCATTCTGAGAGAATGTGGATAGAGGTTTCCTCCTCTTCCTCGCAGAATCTGCATTCTTCTTTGTCTACTAATCCGAGTTTCTTTAGGTGGCCTCTCAGCCGGCAGTGCCCTGTTAGGATACCCGTTAGTATTCTGAGCTTATTTTTACTTTTACTGACGCAGTCGTCAGATCTCTTCTGGTTATAGTTTCCCAGTAGTGTCTTGGCCTGCCTCATTCCTTGTAGTCCCATCCAGTATTGGGATCTTTTGCTATTTACTTCTTTTCCAAGTTCATCAAGTATTGTACTGGTGCTTATTCCGCAGAAGGGTTCAGGACCCAGAAATGGTGTTTCAGCCCCTTTTTTTGCGAGTACGTCTGCTATTTCATTACCCTCCACTCCAGTGTGTCCCGGAACCCATAGGAGGGTAACAGTGTTATTCTTGCCCAGTTCGTTTAGATTCTCTAGACACTCCCAAACCATCTGGGAGTTGATTTCGTGGGAGTTCAAAGCATTAATGGCTGCTTGGCTGTCTGACATGATGATGATCTCTTGTCTGCGAAAATTTCTTTCTATGTTGAACTGGACACATTTTCCGATGGCGTATATTTCAGCTTGGAAAATGCTCGGAGATTTGCCTAAACTTTCAGAATATTTGGTTCCAGGCCCATATACTCCTATTCCTGTTCCTTCTGTTGTTCTAGAACCATCTGTGTACCATTTAATGGCACTTCTCTTGAGTTTTGGGATGGTATCTTTGTCCCATTCGCTTTTGTTACTTAGCTTTGTGTTGAATTCTTTCACAAAGCTAAACTTCTTTGTCATCTCATCTTGGGGCATGTCCCAGGTTTGATGATTTCCAGGAAGGAGTCGAAACTTGCGTTTAGTTGATCCTTCTCTGGTCATTCTGTAGGTTGTTCTTATCGCTATACTCTCCACTACTATATGGAGGGGTGTAAGGCTTAGGATTACCTCCATGGCGGCCGTTGGGCACGTTCTCATTGCACCTGTTATGCATACGCAGGCTAGTCTTTGGATTTTCGCTAGATTTGCCTTTGTACTGGCCAGCTTAGTTCTGCTGCCCCAGACCACTGCTCCATAAGTGATGGCCGGTCTCACTATTGACGTGTACATCCACTGCAGGATCTTTGGGTTACATCCCCAGTTTAGACTGCCCTAATACCCATCTGAGTTTTAGCATTTGGTGTAACTAAAGTTGGTAATTTGTGTTATTTAACGGAATATGGTGGATATACCTCCATACGAATTTCTTTGAAATTGCCTCATGTTACTTGTAAAAAAATATATTTCTACCACCTTTAGTTAACTAAAATTACCAAAGGGCGATAGACTGAGCTAGTACCCATCTGAGTTTTAGCATTTGGTTTAACTAAAGTTGGTAATTTTTTTTTTATTTAACGAAATATGGTGGATATACCTATATGATTTTTTTAGAATTTATTTCATGTTGAACTAATATCTTCATTGACAAATCTCTAATGATATCGACTAATAAGCAAGAAGTGAAATTAATTTAAAATGTCAGGTTGGATTAATAATTTTTTTCCAAATTATGGTGTGAAATTTTCTTACCGAATATCACGCAAGCTTAAATTATTCCTGGAAATTATTTAAGCTCTTGTGATATTATAACTGAAAATTTCACACCAACATTTTTTAACCAATAAGAAGCTTTCGTTTCAGCTTGTTACTGTAGTAACCACAAAACTTGACGATAGTAGTAGGACTTTTGTATAGTGTCTAGTATCTAGTGGTTATTAAAAAATAAGACAAAAATTATTAAAGAAATTCAAGGAAAATATTGTTAGTTATTTCATTAATAAAAGATCTTACAGACTTCATAAAAACATTAAATATCTTAAAAACCACAAGATTTTCGGTACGTAAAGGTTATTCGTTTTTTACTTGAAAACTATTAAGCAATACAAAAAAAAAATAAAAATAGCTTCAAATGCCATGGGCGTAGAAAATGGTTGGGACGCACGCCACTGGATCTAGATATGAAACATGATTTTTTACTGAAATATGTCTCTTTACATTTAAAAACGACCTGCTAAATTTCAAATTTATATATTAATCCGTTTTAAAGTTTTTAAATAAAAACATTTTAACTTTAACGCCCTGTATCTCGAAAAGTAATCGAGTTGGACCCTTCATTCCTTATATCATTTTGTCCAATTTTACGAGAGGTATCTACAGCCAGACATTGTAAGTGTCATTTGGAAACACCCTGTAGTTGTTATATTTTAGCTAATAATATTTAAAATAAAATTTCAAAATTTTTACACAAGATTTATATTGCGTCTTATCGTTTTATTTGTTATATTTTAGCTAAAGCTGGTTTAAAAGCAGACTGTACTATAAATAGCGTTGATGAAGCAGATTCTGTTACTTCTAGCTGCAAAACAATCACCGTAGGCAGTTTTGCTGTACCAGCTGGACGAACATTGGAACTAGCTCTCCAAGCCGGTTCGACTCTGACTTTCAATGGAGGTTTAGCTTTTGCGTATGCGGAATGGGCCGGTCCACTAATCTGGATCACTGGTAGGGGAATTACTGTACGAGGAACATCAAGTAAGGAAGTTCTTTAAATTTACCTAACCATAAAAAGTTAACGTTTGCTAAGGCAAGTTAGCGATAAATAAATAAATTCTTTGAACATGAATTTTTATTTTTTCAGGTCATTTGATTGACGGACGTGGAGAACATTGGTGGGATGGAAAAGGTGATCACAGTTCTAAAAAGAAACCGCGACTCATGCTAATTCAAGCGACAGGTCGTTCAGTTTTTGAACATATAAAAGTCAAGAATTGCCCACACACTTGCATTGGAATTTCAGACTCACGTGACGTGCTCTTTCAAAATTGGACTATAGACGTTAAAGATGGGGATTCAGTAAGTAATATAATTTATAACGTATTTTAATGTATGGGCCGTTCTACAAATCAACAAGTTTTTTTTAGCCCCCTTTTTAGCAATCTATCCTAAGACATTAAGCTACTATTATGACGGTGAATCTCTTGTGTAGATTGGCTCCATTGAACTTTCTACTTAAATTAATCTTACGCTAAGTACTTAATTACTGGAACATCAAAACACTTCTAAATCTGTCAGCTCGGATGGTGCGAATCTCTTGAGCCTTCTTGATTCGCCTGTCTGTTCGAAAACTCGGTTGGCTAGAACATTGGGATGCACTAAGAACACTCTTTGACGATAACTATCACTGAACTGAGTAATTACTTCTTTCACTGATGCTTGTTGGAGAACCCTATGTGGAACATAATAGGGTGCATTGGCGATGCAGCGGATCACCTTGTTCTGGAATCTTTGTAGGATTTCTATATTGCTGTTGCTGGCAGTGCCCCAAAGTTGGATTCCATAGGTCCAAACGAGTTTTAGAATAGCTTTGTATAGCAAGATCTTGTTATACAAAGATAACTGGGATTTGCGCCCTATAATACAGTACATTTTGCTAAATTTAATGCCCAACTGTTTTCGCTTTGTGAAGATGTGTGTTTTCCATGTGAGTCTTTTATCAAGGTGTATGACAAGATATTTTACGTTTTCTGTTTGAGTTGAGTTTAATTGGAGGACATGTTTCTCTTTTAGTAGAAAAGGTAATATGTGCAGAATTGGTTTCATTTGCCTTAATCCTCCATTTTTTGAAGTAGTTTTGCATTTTGTCGTTTAGTACATGTATTTGTTATTGATGCTTGATGCGATGCTTCACTATGTTTTTACCCTTATACTTTTTTAGAAAGGAGGTGCTAACACAGATGGTTTCGATATAGCAAAATCGTACGGAATAATAATAAGACATTCAAATGTGTGGAATCAAGATGACTGTATCTGCGTCAACCAAGGTCAACATCTTACTTTTGATAACATGCAATGTACGGGGGGACATGGATTAAGTATTGCTGTAGGTCTTTGGAATAGTTATGTGCTTAATACTGTAAAAAATGTTACTTTCCAAAATTCCGTTGTCCACAATTCAAGAAATGCCATTCACGTCAAAACTATAGGTGGAACACAGAAAGGAGAGATTAGTGACGTGACTTATTCGAATATTAAAGTCTCAGGTATACCATTAAAAGCCATTTGCACAGGTTCACCTCAAAACTTATTCTTAGCTAAGTAGGCGAGAGACTTAAGGTGTACCTTAAATTCAATCCGGTTTTCAAAAGTCATTCTTTGAGAAAACTTAGCTAAGCATAACTATGAGCTGAAAACACCGCTGAAAACTAGTAATCTTGATCATTTGATCATCTAACAGGGACGTGACAGATTCATTCGAGTTTCTCACAAATGCGGTTTTTGTTGGAATTCAGTTTGAAATGGGTGACGAACTGATTAGAAAAAGGGCTGCCAATTTTTCTGCTGCAGAAAAAACTGTTCTTTTGAAAAATATCGATAGTTGGTTCATTGGTGCCACACTGTTATTGCTGTAATCAGAAGAGCAACTTGTGATAATGACTTTTTCGTGCCACAAATAATCTTTATTTCATTAATGATGTATAAAACTAATATTACAATAAAAACATAAGGATATTAAAATTGCTGTAGGCTTTGTAACTCGAAATGTTTTGAAAAATGTGAGTTCGTCAAAACTATTGTAATAGTCTGCTCGATTATATACTGTCCTTGTTGGAATTCCATGAATTTTTAAATTCAATTCATCAATATCATCATCTTCATATACAATAATCGCTGGTAACAAATCCATTTCATTAACCATTCGATCAACAATAAATAATTGATGACAGAATGATGACATTAAAAAGTATGGTTAATTCTGCTAAGCGAACCTTAAGCCGAGAAATTTTACAGCTTAGCTAAATTATGATTTAAGCCGAGCTTATGTGTCAATAGACCAACTGTGCAGCAGAAAATATAAATCTAAGTTTCACTTATGGTTAAGCTTTACTTATATTCTATTAGGTAGAACCCATGCAAACAGCTCTAGGGAACTAATTTTTTAAGTAATTTTGTTAAATATGTTATGAACTGATTTCAATTAATATTTTTTTTTCATAGGTATAACCTACAACGCTATCAATGTTCAGCAAGATTATACTAATGATGGTAGCACCGGTAAGCCCCTAGGTAACATTAAAATCAATCGACTCACCATGCATAAAGTCTATGGTACCATGACAGGTTCTAATTCCCAAAAAGTGTATATTCTCTGCGGCTCTGGAGGATGCAATGGTTGGAATTGGAGCGAAATTAGCGTTAGTGGTGCTTCCAAAAGCAATTCTTGTAATTTTCCAATAAGTGGATTTTCTTGTTAGGATTAGCAAAATTGTAAATTAGAAATAAGTAATTATATATTTTATATATTTATTTATTTATTTATTAGCGTTAGCATTACAAAGGTAGAAGAAGAAGAATAAGAGTATCGGTACAATTCTTGTGATAATAACAGATATACATGTTCAAATTCCTTATTTCTAATATTTCATAATATGTTTCCATAAAAGAAGTTCATAATGTTATAAAATCCTTAACAAAATATATGACATTTAGTAAATAAAACATTTCCCTATTTGATTACAATATGCATAATATATAGTATACATGGTATACTTTCTCCACTACCTATCCCTGCTAATACTTAGTATGCACAATGGCATTTAAAATGCTGTGTGTGCATCTTTTAACATTAATAGTACTCTTGTCTTTGAGGTTATAGCATATCTCACTATTTATGCTACAGGTTATTGCTATCGTTTCAGTTATTACAGTAATTCAAGTGTTATTAATTCTAATTTTAGTAATTGTAATGTTAGTAATTCTAATGTTATTCCCTATATGTAGGAATCATTATCAATATTCAATACGACCCATTTTGTTATTTCTTTTTTATATTTATAGTAAGGTTCTCTTCTGAGATGTTGTGGTAGTTTATTGAAGATTTTTGGTCCGAGACAATATATGTGGTTTTGACAGTGCAACATTATTTTGGGTAGCATTTCTTTAAGCCATCAGTAATATTTTCCTTATAATATGGTGTTTTTAGCATAAATCTGATAACAGCTTTACAGTGAAGTTGACTTGGTGTTAGTAATTCGCTATCTTTGTACACTAAATATGTTGGATATCGTTTTTCTTTTACCTAACATTATTTTTATAATCCATTTTTGGGCAATTTGAAGTTTGCTCAATAATGTTGACCCTGCTCTACCCCAGACAACTATTCCATAATTAATAATAGATTCCACTAAGGCAAAGTATACAGTTTTTAGAGTTTTTAGAGGCAATATATTTTTTAGTTCATAAAATTTGAAGATTAATTTTCTAATTTTATTTGTTACATAATTAACATGTTGTTTTCATGTAAGGTTTTCATCAATAATAGTTCCTAGGCATCTTATACTATTTCTTCTTTCTATGACACTGTTACACTTACAATCCATTGTCATATCACATTCGTTCTCATGTATTTTTAATTTCTGCATTAATGGTAGTATGCGTGTAGTTAATGAAAAGGTCACGAAGTTGGTCTTTTCCACATTTAAAGAGAGTAAACTCTCATCCAGCCAATGTTTTATTTTTTTCAGTGCAGCTTCAGCTTTGAACTTTGCCATATTCCAGTCTTCTTCTGTTATTATAATTGCTGAATCATCCGCAAAGCAGAATACTGTCCCTTCTTCAATTATGGATAAAATTCTATTTATATATATTGAATAGGAAGGTAGAAAGTATCGTGCCTTCTGATTCTACCTTAATTTTATTAATTTCCTCATCTGAAATTTTAGTACTTTGTTTTCGGTCTAGGTAGGATTTTATGAGATCATTTGGAACCCCTCTAACCCCAATTATTTTCAGTCTGTCAAGTAGTATTTTATGGTGTACAGTGTCAAACGCTTTCCTCAAATCCAAAAAAATAACAATAACTTTTTCACCTAAATCTAGACTTTTTAGGATGGTTTCCGTTACTCTGCAAAGTGCATTTTCAGTGCTTGAGTTCTCTCTGAAGGCAAATTGGTTTTTCTTCAGCAGGTTTTCTTTCTCTAGGAATTTTAATAGTTCGCTTCTAAAACACTTTTCCACAATCTTACTAATCGTACTAGTTAGAGCTAAGGGCCTATAGTTATTCATTGATTTTTTATCACCTTGTTCATATAGAGGGATAATTGTTGCTGTTTTCAGTATTTCTGGGAACGTTGCTGTACTAAATATTACATTTATGATGTGCAGAAGCGGTCCTATTATCTTATGCTTATACTTTTTTATTATGTTTGAACAAATACCATCTTCTCCCCATTTTTTAGGCATTGGATTTGTAACTTTAATTCATTTTCTACTATTGGATGTAAAAAAATGAATTTATTACCTTATCTTGCTGTCTATTGTTCTCCGACTTCCCCCTTACTTTAATTTGGTCAGCTAATTTTTTTCCTATATTAATAAAGTAGCTGTTGAACTCATCAGCTATCATCTTTTTATTTGTTAGCTCCACATTTTCAGTGTTGATAATGCTGCTTATTTCTGACTCCATTACCTGATCATTTGTTGCCTCCTTGATGACTTTTCATAGTTTCTTTGGATCATTTGCACTTTTTTGAGCAATAGACTTATAGAATGTATATTTACCAGTTTTTATAATTTTTGTTAGCTTTTTTCTATACTCCCTATATTTATCTACATAATTTTGGTTGTGGTTATTTAGTGCACAATCTTTTTTAAGCTTATCTCTATGTCTAATTGAAACCAACATTCCCTGCGTTATCCAAGGTTTTAATCTTTTTTTTTATTAGTAATACTTTTTTTTTGGTAGCTTTCCAAATTATTGTTTTAAGTTTATAAATAAAGCTGATTACATTTAATACTTCCTTAAAATTTGCGCTAAGTTGTAGATTTAATAGGATGGGGTCATGATCCGTAAGCTTATGCTCTAGAATTACACTTTTTAATTGTTGGAATACAATATTCTTACATCTAACAAAATAGTGGTCTCTAGACATATTGCAGCATTTACTACTTTTCTGGCAGCTTTATTTACCATGCTTACAAAACCATGGCTTTGCATCATAATTATATAATTATTTGTTGTGTCACTTTCTATTTCCAATAGGTCTATGTTTATGTCACCATAATCTTATTTTTCTGTAATGTTATTCTGGCTACTTTGAGGTTATTTTCCCTTAATATCTCACAGCTTATAAGAAATTCTTGTTTAATATAAATTATGCAGCCATCACATTTGTTTAAAATGCTTCCGTTAAATTGGATATCATACCCTGCGATATTAAAGTCATCCTTATTATGTACATTATGGGTCTCAGACATCACTATCACATCAAAGCTTTTTCCTAATGCCTCTAAAAACACTAAGAACTGATCGAAATATATACCGGATATTTCCAAATGACACTTATAACGTCTGCCTATAGGTACATCTGGTAAAATTGGATAAAATGATATAACGAATGAGGGGTCCAACCTGAATACTTTTCCAAATACAGGGGGTTAAAGTTAAAAAAAATAAATGTTTTTATTTGAAAACTTTAAAACGGATTAATATATTAATTTGAAATTTAGCAGGTCGTTTTTAAATGTAAAAATACATCTTTTAGTAAAAATCATGTTACATATCTGGATCCAGTGGTGTACAGTTAGAAGAGTGTGTCCCTTCACACTCTTCTAAGTTGAAAACACTAAATATCTAGGAATTATTATAGATAAAAATATAAAATGGAATCAACATGCAGCATATTTACCAAACCGAGTTAGAAAACTAATATACAAATTTTATCAGTTAAGACATATATTGAGTAAAAATATTTTGATTTTGGTATACAAATCCTTAGTGGAATCACTTTTAAGATACGGAATACTGGTTTGGGGAACTCATTAAAATCCCTGTCTACGATTCAAAATTATGTGCTGAAAATTATTTATAAAAAAAATGGACGATACTCAACCAGACTACTTTATGGAAGTGATATATGCAATACAAGGTCGCTGTACTTTCACACATTAGTAACCTTTTTGCACAAAAAAGAACATTTTAAAAATCATATCTCGCATAATATTGAAACACGTAGCATAACAAACAAATTACTGAAAATACCTAACTCAAATAAAAATGTACACTTAAGATTTGCTTACCATCTAGCCTCAGAGGCTTACAATTTATTACCTTTAAATATTAGAAAAATTAAAAACTACAAAAAATTTTCATTGCAAACTAAGATATTTATAAATGATAACTATTATTTATTTATACAAATAGTTGCTTAATCTACTTTCTTTTGTATTTAGAACTATAAAATTATAATTATATAGTATAGGAGAGGTATCAAACGTCGAATTATCACAAAAACATATAGGTATTGAATACATTCTGCACAAAACAAGTGTTAAATCACTTAGGTGCAAATTAAAAAAAAAAAAAAAATAAATATGGAATATTAGAATAAAATAGAAATTGTACAGAGTTCTTAAGTATAATTATATCAAATTAAATAAATAAATAAATCAATTTAAATTAAATATTCAGCTATAATAAAAAAAACAAATATTCTTCTAATGTTATAATTTTTTGTATCATCAACAGGATATATTTTTTGAAATATTGTAAAGGTCATATTTTATCAGATTTTGTTAAAGATTTTATATAGGATTTTTGTATATTATTGTTAGAGAGTGACATCTTGACAGTCAAAATTTATTGTCAATACTCTCTTCTAACCATAGATGGTAGCACATCTAAAAATGTTATCTTATAGCGGATATAGCTATTGACTTGTACGCGTTTGGAATTTTATTTATTTTATTCGAAAAGCCTAACTGATGAAGCCGAAAGGCAGAAACCGGTCTTAGGATGTCGAATCTAATAAATTAAAATTCCTTACTGGTTTACTAATATCGAAGTTTCTTTGCCCTCTGTCGTATTTTAGTGCAATTATTTGTTAGTAGAGTATAATAAGTATAATAAGTAGACACCAAAGGGTAAGCTCTTAGAACTAGGAACATTAGTTATATAGATTGGAAAAAATTGCTTATTGGCCAAACTTGACCAGATTGTAAAATAAAATACTTAAGGATGCTTAATAAAAAAAAGTTGGGTTGGTGTGCAATAGCAAAATGACAGAAAGCATTTCCACCTGAACGCGATGATTATAATATAAATAATTTCTTACGAGCAGATAGGAAAGTAACAGATATCGCACTGACTACTCTGACGGAAAGATGTACATTCCACACGTGTGCGGAAAGTACTTTCGTACTTTTGTACTTTCGCACGCTTGGTCGTAGGAATAGTGTACATTACTTGTGCGAAAGTGATTTTTCACAATCGTGGGAACTACGCCTCTTGCGACAATATTTCCCACTCGTGTGAAAAGTGTCACTGTCCGCACTCGTTATGTAATATACTATTCTTGTACTAATTTGTTCACATCTATCTATCTATCAATCTATCAATCTATAAATCTATAAATCTATAAATCTATAAATCTATAAATCTATAAATCTATAAATCTATAAATCTATAAATCTATAAATCTATAAATCTATAAATCTATAAATCTATAAATCTATAAATCTATAAATCTATAAATCTATAAATCTATAAATCTATCAATCTATCAATCATACGTTTTATTGAGGTAATCTCAAAAGCCGAACTAACTAAAATACCATATTTGTCATTATTTTTAAGTTTGTATTTACCAGTATGAAGTGCTCAATTTGAAATAGATATGTATCAGATTTATTAAAAAATATTGACGACTTAAACTTAAAACATACTCCGATATTAATTAAGTAGGTATTTAATTGATATTATATAAATGTGAAAAATCCAGTGTTTTTCCCAAGACACCGTATGCTGCGAACTTAAGTGGACACACTGTATATATTATACAGAGAATCTAAGTAAGTTGGAATTTTTTGGAAAACTTTTTGATTATTAATTTTAGGAAAAAAATATTCTTCATAAAAAGTTTTGCGTGATCTAAAAAATAAAATGCAATCATTAGATATAAAATTTTTTCAGTCGTATACGAGGTTTGTCAAAAAATATAAAGTTTGCTAAGGAGTAAAGTATCTTTATTTTTGACAATATCGAAAATTGTTGTTATAAAAAGTTGATCAGAATTGAAAATTAATTAAGCATGACAAATAAGGATTTGTGATTTTTTACAAATTTTTCTACACATTGATTCAAATGGAGAGCATTTAAGATACTTTTAATTTTATAAATTTCAATATTGAATATTGAATATTTATCTATTTTATCTGTTAATATTTGCTAACAATTTGGCAATTTAAATACGTAATAAATGCATAACTTCGTAAGATTTTCATTATTCTTGTCAACAAATTGAAAAACTTGCAATTTAGATTATCTGTAATTTGTATTTTTCTTCAAAAAAAAAAACGATTTTGGTAACAATTTTATGATTTTCGTATCTCTTTTTTTAGTTTTTCGGTAATGTATGCTATGGTATAAAACTGTAGGGATACCAATAAAGTCGAATGTTGCAATAAAATTTTACGATTTTCACTTAAACACTTCATTTTTATATTTTTCCTGTACTTAAATGTCAAATTTTATATTTGTAAATTAAATTATATTAATAAAAAACAAAGATAGCGTTTTTAAGAATGCATCAGATTTAATAAACAAAACACTTAAAAGATATATCGATAGTAGGTGCTTAATTGATAAACTACACAAATAACTATGATATATAAATATTCCGCTAAACCTATTTTGAATTA
Organism: Crepidodera aurea; assembly: GCA_949320105.2. Classification (NCBI taxonomy): domain Eukaryota; kingdom Metazoa; phylum Arthropoda; class Insecta; order Coleoptera; family Chrysomelidae; genus Crepidodera; species Crepidodera aurea. The sequence goes on along the minus strand of OX439472.1, from coordinate 64,758,340 downwards.
GCCATGATGAAGGTTTATTATTTGATTTTTTTATTGGTAACAATTTCTGTTTCAACAGCTTCACCAGCGTTAAATATTAGTAAGTATTTCCAAGTTTTTTTGTCATATTTATTTATACAGCGCACTATGTTGTCCAGCCATTTTTGATTCTCATGTTACTAAGTACAAAATTAAAGTACAAATCTGAAATTTTCACGTACTAAGATCATATCGAATAGGCTGAATTTCAAATTTTGTACTCACTCACTTACTCAATTGACGGATTATCGAAACCAATTGGACACTTCTGAAATTTGGAATGAGTATTTAGTTTTGAAATAAAAAAAAAATAAAAAGTCAGTCAAATGATGTTTAGAACTAAACTAACGTACTGTGGTTACTTTGCTAGAGTTAGTATATTATTAATTTCCATTTATTTGCCTATTCACTTTTTAATATAACTTACAGTTTAAGTTCGTTCCAATTGATTCAATTTTCATTGATAGTCGTTTTAATTCCATAATTCCATAATTTTGCGATTTATTTTAAAATCGTTCAGATATCTTATTGCATTGTTAATGTGAAAGGACCTTCATCTTCTTTTGTATTTCTTAGATTAGCACCCACGCCACGCATTCCGTAACAAAACATAACCCCAAGAAAATATTTAAATTTGGTCTAAATTTGTCCTACTCTATTAACAATAATAAAAAATGAAATAAAGTCCTTTTTAAGAAACGTACTCACAACTAAGAGTTTAACAAGAACAGAATGAAATGAGTCTCGAAATAGATAGATAAGGCGTGCTAGTAAATTTCAAAATGTTCACAAGTGATTTATATTGAATCTTATCGTTTTATTTATTATATTTTAGCTAAAGATGGTTTAACGGCAAACTGTAATATAAGGAACGCTGGTGAAGCAGCTTCTGTTACTGCCAGTTGCAAAACAATCACCGTAGGCAGTTTTGCTGTACCAGCTGGACAAACATTGAAACTAGCTCTCCAATCCGGTTCGACTTTAACTTTTAATGGAGATTTAGCTTTTGCGTATGCAGAATGGGACGGTCCACTAATCTGGATCACTGGTAATGCAATTACAGTACGAGGATCATCAAGTAAGGAAGTACTTTAAACTTATCTAACCATAAAGTTAACGTTTTACACCGATTATTTTTTTAGGTCATTTGATTGATGGACGGGGAGAACATTGGTGGGATGGAAAAGGTGATCACAGTTCTAAAAAGAAACCGCAACTGATGCTAATTCAAGCGACGGGGGGTTCAGTTTTTGAAGATATAAAAGTCAAGAATTGCCCACATACTTGTATTGGAATTTCAGACTCACATGACGTGGTCTTACAAAAGTGGAATATCGACATTAAAGATGGTGATTCAGTAAGTAATATTTATACTATATTTGAAAAGTGCTTAAATTTTTTCCATTATTTCATTACAATAACGGGATTTTTAATTTGATTTTAAAACTACAAGGCTATTCAACGGTTACCCGATAATTGCGCCCCGACAAAAGCGCCCCGACAAATGCGCTTCCCGACAAAAGCGCTTCCCGACATAAGCGCCCAACAAAATTTTACCTAAATTCTATTTTTAGCAGTATTTTACTGTGTCACTCGATTTGGATTATAGAAAATAAAAAATAAAACATATTTTGTTAAATGATTTATTAATTAAAAATTCTAATATATTATAATTCTAAATTATACGACAATCCACGCAAATAATTGATAATTGATTATTGATTATTATTATAATTTTGCACAATTGTTTTTATTCGTATGTTAAGTTGCACATATTTATTTTTGGTTGCTTCTGGTCGCCTATATTCGGCTTGAAGACGAACATATTTAACCTCTACTTGATTTTGTTCTTTTATGAAATGCTCTATAATTTTATAAACGGACGGATGATGGCAATCTATAGTTTGTTGAAATGCCATATGCCAACCTTCTACAGAATTATTTGTTCGGGGCAAATCACTGTTCACTCTGTTATACATGTTCCATACATTAATAGGGAATAATGGAACATGATCTACGCCGGTTTCGTTTCATTCTACCGATATAGGTAAGTATCTTCCCAAAATAATTGATTAAATTATCCATTTCATCTGGGCAGATATCGGTTAAAGTTTCAAATGCAATTGTAATGTCGTTAGGAGGTATGAAACTTAATGCTAGTAGCATTTTTACGCAGATTATCATTTGTTTGGTATAGTTCTGTTAAATGAAATTCTTGAACTTTACGCCATAAATTTTGTCCCAAATACTACAGTGAATGAAGGTAAAAATCAACTATTACCTCCGATTTCTGTGAACCTCCATTGATTTGCATGAAAATTTGGGATTGAGTATATTTTACCCTCAACTTCAAAAATGACATATGCTCGACTTGCGCTTTTTGCATTTTAGGGATGAAATCCACCCTTTTTGTTAAAAATAGTAAAAATTGCAAATTTAAGCATTCTGGCGTGTTATTGTATTTCATTTTCCTGTTCACTTCCCATAATAATAACTTTTTGTTCATTTGTTTCTTGCTTTTTCTTTAAATTTTCTTCTAATTTCCTAATGTATTTTATGGGATGAATTTTATTATCACCATAAAATTGTATTTAATTTTCCTGTTCACTTCCCATAATAATAACTTTTTGTTCATTTGTTTCTTGCTTTTTCTTTAAATTATCTTCTAATTGCTTTAATGCTTTTTTACAATCTTCTTTGTTTTCTTGTATGTCCTTTTTTAAAGATTGCTGTGTGTTCTCTACATTTTTAATAGAAAATTCAACTTCGTCTCTTGTCTCATCAATCATTTTCTGGGTATCCTTTCTTTGTTTTTCTATTACTGATTCAACCTTCAAGTAAAACTTTAACTTCATTTTTGTTGCTGTCACACTGATTTCTCATGTTTACTTTTATAACATCTATTTCTTTCTTCATAGTTTCTTCCAAATACATTATATCTTTCTTCAATTCTATCATATCTGTCTTTACCTCTTCCTTATTTCTTTCCATGTTCTTTTCCATCTTTTCTTGATTTCTGTTTATAACTTCTTGTAGATTTTCATTCATAGCAATTAACATTTATATAATTCGATCATCTGATCTTCTATCTTCTTCTCTTGCGGTATCCATCTTTTTGTTTCCACTTCTTGAGTACATTTTTAGTTTTCGTGCCCCACGTTGGGCGCCATATTTTTTAATATTAAATATAATTATTAATAAATCTAAGGGTCTTTTTGTAAATTCCTAATATGACATTTCTCAATTAATTTTCTGACAACTCTCTCTAACTAACCACTGTCAAAAAAAACGCCCTATTACACTATAACCTAACTGTCACACTACAATATATAAGTAGGCTTGCCAGAAGGGGGATGCAAATCTGCCAAATTATGCTGGGTTTTTTCTAGTGTAAATAATCAGCTTTAAGTAATATAAACATCATTAATATATAGTCCATTTTATTCAATTAAGAAGTAAACAATTATTAATGTGCTCATTAACAGTTTATCTCTTAAGTAGGTCTCTTAATTAGGGTAATAAGGAATAGCGCAGGTAGTTTCTTTTCTATTGCTGTGATTACTAAGTACCTAAAAAGTCTATTTCCAAGTATTTTTTTTGGGCGCTTATGTCGGGGGCGCATATGTCGGGAAGCGCATTTTTCGGGGCGCTTTTGTCGGGGAGGTTTTGTCGGGGCGCATTTGACAACGAACCCGTTATGGTTTTAACATTATATTAAAAATGCCCTATATAAATAATTTGAAAATCCAAATATAAACGGTTTACATCAAACTAATTGTCGTTTCAATTATTGACAAATTATAAATAGAATCAAATATAATTTATCCAAAATATTATTTAAATTTTTGCCTGTTATTGGATCTCCGGGGTGGTGGTTGGAAGCATAAAATTATTCACCGATTAAACGGGCTTAAAAATGCCTGGTAATTTATAATATATAATATATAGGCCCTCCTACAAATCAACATGTTAATAATTGTTTTGTTTTATTATATGTAATAAAAACTTAAGAATAGTAGATTTAAGATACTGACATTCTTATATTTTCTTAGAAAGGAGGTGCTAACACAGATGGTTTCGATATAGCAAAATCCTACAAAATAACAATAAAAAATTCAGTTGTGTGGAATCAAGATGACTGTATCTGCGTCAACCAAGGCCAACATCTTCTTTTTGATAACTTGCAATGTACAGGGGGACATGGATTAAGTATTGCTGTGGGTATTTGGAATGATTATTCGCTAAATACTGTAAACAATGTTACTTTCCAAAACTCCGTTATACAGAATTCAAGGAATGCCATTCATATCAAAACTATAGCTGGAAATCAGCAAGGAGAGATTACTGCAGTGACTTATAAGAATATTAAACTCTCAGGTATACTATTAAGTAATTTTCTAAGTAACTAAATATGTTTATGAACGGAGTATTTAAATTTTTTTCCATAGGGATAACTTACAACGCTATCAACGTTCAGCAAGATTATACTAATGATGGTAGCACCGGTAAGCCCCTAGGTAACATTAAAATCAAGCAACTCACCATTCAAAACGTCTATGGTACCATGACAGGTTCTTATTCTCAAAAAGTGTATATACTATGCGGCTCCGGAGGGTGCAATGGCTGGAATTGGAGCGGTATTAACATTAGTGGTGCTTCCAAAAGCAACGCTTGCAATTTTACACCAAGTGGATTTTCTTGTTAGGATCAGCAAAATTGTAAATTAGAAATAAGTAATGATATATTTTATATAAAAGAAAAAAATTAAATAGAACGTGGATCTGCTTATTAACCTAATGGCCTAACACATTAAAATGTCCACCAATTAAATTAAATCCAAAGGTGGGCTGCTTAGTTAAACACATTATTTTTTACACCAGACAAATGGGAACTGCTTAATTAAATCAATGGCGTAACACATTAAAATTAATATCAGACAAATTAATCATATCAAAGTCAACGTACCTAATTCAACCAGTGTTCTAACAGTATTTTTTATATCAGGCAAATTGAATAGAAGGTGGGACTGCTTAATTAAATTAAGAAGAATCACCAGAATGTTGTTTGACGACAGACTCGGATAACTATTTACATCGAACATATCGTAATCGTTTCCTAAATCGGTGTTAATAAGACTTTTCGAATAGAACGGAATGAACCAACATGTTTTCATAAATTTCTAGGCTTTACCCCTTCCTCTATAATTCTAGTGCTTATATCAACAATCCTATACCTATTTATAAAAAAATTGAACACCAAAGTCTTCAGAATGATACTCTTTAATGGCATTTTATAACTTGGAAACCAACCAAAAATCAATGTTACCATAAGAACGTCAGTTAGCTATACTTTAACACGTTGAATGTCACGGTAATTTCCAGGAATTTCGTCTAAAAAGCCAATTTAATCTAATTATAGTACATAGTAATTAATTAAGAATATACTTAATTTATATTATATTTGGTGTTGGTACCGACTTTGAGTTTTTCGATTTCTTTAAAATTTGGCAATATTTGAGAAAAATGGATAACTTATTTTGTGTTTAATTAATTAAGTAATAAAAAGGCAGAGAGAATATTTTAATTCAAAAAATCAGTCACAGCGGAAAACTTTAATAGATAGACTGAACTTGAAAAAATAAAAATCGGAAAGTTTTCTATGACAACAGGATTATCATTCAAAAAACTGTTAGCCGTAAATAATCTCAAAGTTGTTAATAGCAAAACTCGTTGGGAAAATTGCTACATAATCATTTATTTTTACATTTTGCGTATGACTTGTACTTCACGGCGATCATTTTTTCACGATATCTTCCATACCTATTATTGAAATGTTCAGCAGACTGCAGTGATGACGTCATCAGACTCGTTATCGACTTCTGCGTTGTAGCGCATCCTCTTTTACCATATTATATTTTTTCAGAAATCGTTTTATTTTGCTTCCATTCATGGAAGGTGTTGAATTAAAACTTTTGTACCTTTCATCATCAGATCATTAAATAACAAATACTCTAGAAGTAAAATAATTTTATTGAAAGTTTTGTATAAAATATACAGAGTGTATCAAATTATTATTTTTAAAAATCGTTCCATTATTCACAAAATGAGTGTAACTAGTGCTTTATGTTAAATTATTAAATAAACGAGTTTGGAATATAAATTATTCGAACCTCCACGATCCATCGGTCCATCGTGGAGTAAAAAACCTTATTGCAGGACCGGCAGTTGACGTGGGTAGTACTACCCACTCGAAAATATCCGTGTGGGTAATTACCCACTCGGAAAACAAAAATTTCACAATTGGTAAAACAATAAATGCAGAAGAAATCGTGAAATCCTATAAAGGAGATTTTGACAAATCAAGACGAATGATTTTTTTGACGATATAACGAAAAACGAAGTAAAATGAGCAAATGATTTGAAAACCATTGTAAAGTTTCTTAGGGAAAATGAACATAATATGAAAATCATTTCAGAATTTGTGCGATTTCTGAAATTGAGTTTTGCGTCGAATCAAAAATTGTTTGAGATCGATCCAGATTCAGTTGATGCACTTGATTTATAGTCCAATAAACGAAGGTACCAACCTGTGCATCAGGTCTGTCCGGCACCATTTTTTTTTAATTTGCCGGTATTCATGGGTACATTCACCTCCGAAAATCTCAGCTGTCTGAAATTTGTGGAAGGCCGGGAAAATGGCCCATTGGTCTCAAAAATGTGTTTTTTTTCGCCTATATTTCCGACAATATGACAGAGAATTTTTGTTTGGACGAAAATGAAGATCAGTTCATTACCTACAAAAATGATAATTTTTGTCAAAAATATGATACTTTTCGACATAACCGGCTCCAATACGCACCCCCATTTTTAGCTTCTGCCCTGCATTTAGGGAGCACGCTCTAAAGGAATGACACTCCCAAGCGGATTACAAATTTTTCAATAAATCACGTAAAACTCAGTATTTTTTCATGATTCAAAGTTCAGATGAAAGAGGGAACCTGTAGTTATAATATCATGTTACTTTTTCCTTTTATCTATTTCTCTGAATTATTGAAAAACCGCGCCAAAGTTTGTTTTTGCTCGATATTTTGACCCTCCTATAAATGTATTCATATTTTTTTTATCAAGACTGATTTTACCGAATCCTTGTGGATAATGGGGCTTTGCAAGGTGTTAAATATATTCAGAAAGATTCAATAAATTATTTTTGTATATTTTCATAAACAACATGTTTTTTTAGAGCATTTTTTGCTCGGGGCTATCGGGAATTAATAGATAATCAAGGATCATATCGGTTTTCAACGCACATCATTAGAAAGCTTAGCTTGTCCCCTTGTCGATGGCATTTTTTTTTTTATATTTTTTGGTTTTCCGGAAAATTGAGAAAATTCTCATCTCTATGAAAAATTGATATTTTTTTTGAGGATTATTTTCTATTCGTGCTAAAAATTTTTGGGGTTAGGGATCGTACTAAATAAAAGATCACATTCTGACCTTTTCATCAATATATATTAAGTATTTTATTAAGTGCACGAGAAAAAACTCTGCCTTCAAACTTTCTCAAATTGGATTTTTTTTACAATAAATTTAGTAATGAAGTGCAAAAAGTGAAAAAAAGTTGGTTATTATTGACTTATAACGGCAGGATATTCAAGTTTTGGGAGGATATTCAAATTTTCCGTTTTCACCACAATAATTTTGCGAATTTTTAGATTCTCAAAATTGCGAATTTTTGAAACGCCGTTTTTGCAAAAAAATATTAGTGTAGCGAAAAAATTTATAGGGACAACTTTTGTAGGTACTGAACTGTTTTTCATTTTTTTCTAAACAAAAATGCTCTAAGAGTCATATTTCGGCAGATATCGTCGAAAAACGGATTTTCGGGAACTCTAGAGCCATTTTCCCACCCTTCCACAAATTCCACGCAGGTGAGATTTTCGGAGGTAAATGTCCCTATGAATACCTGCAAATTAAAAAAAAAATTTGACGGACAGACTTGATGCCCAGGTTGGGGTTTTTGTGGCGTTAATTTACTGGACTATTAGAAATTTTGATGGATGAATTTATTATTCGTAATAGAAAACGAATTTTTTGTTTTGCCTTTCGAAAATAATGTATTGTTTTAAAATGAAAGCAATTAGAGAATAAATTGAACTTTGTGACATCTTACAGTATTGTATTGTAAAAAAACACTCGTGGTATTTAGTAATAGATGGCGCCAGTTGATCCTTTAGCCTAAGATTGGAGATTTTAAGAGGGTGGTCGTATGACAAAATTTAGCCAAACGTGATCTGGTTATAAAAAAGTTTGTGAACCACTGAATTAGCGGTGCGATTGATAAGTATACTCCACAAATATTTATTGTAATTGGATGACTCTCTTCTCTCCCCTATACGTCCATCCGCTGCTGACGTAACCACACAGGAACAACGTGGACTGACGACGACGAGGTGGTCGATAGTTAACTTCCATTCTCCCGACTCGTCGTCCTAATTCGGGCGCGTTCCCGTTCCGCAACTCCCAACTCCGAACTTAAACTCTGAAAACTTCAGTAGTGTCAAGGAAGCTCTACAAATCTCTATCGTTCTATTGCAACAAGTTCTGGTAATTAATGTTTTCGGAACGCGACGAGGAGCTTTGAATTTTAACTATAGGCAAAAGCAGTAAAGCGGCATCCATTGTGATAATGTGCCAATTTTTGTGATTTTTTTGTGTGGAAATAGTGCTGAGTTAACCCGGATTTTGAAAATTGAGCCTTAAACGAGAAGAGGTGAGTGTGGAAAAGTAAATTTATATAAGAAAATATTATTTTTTATTAATTATATTCATTATAAGCAACTTTTACTTTTATCTGCATGTCTAATGGCATTCAGTGAATAGGATTTCCAAGATTTCAAGAGAATAAAATAAAAATTGTTTAACCCGCGATTTAACAAATATTACACAACGATATAGAACTTGTTCCAATCCAATAAGTGTACACCACAGATTTCTTGGAACAAAAATAAGCAGCGACTGATCGAGTTTGGCTGTGATACGAGACTGATGGCGGATTAAGAGTCAATGCTCCTTTTAAATAATAAAAATATCTTTCTCATTAACTTTCAAAGTAAATTTGTAATCCTTATCGTATTATTCTTGCAAAATGAGGTTTAGGAAAATAGCAATTATTTATTTTGGAACGGAATTGATTAAATTTTTTAAATCACTACAGCAAATTAGTTCTTTTAAAAGAAATAAATGTTAAATTATAAATATAATATAATAAACCAGCTTCAACTTGAACCTACACCAGACCTGAGAAAACCTTGTAGAATATTTACTGAACTTTAATTTGAATTTATTAATATTCAATTCAATTCTTTATTTTCATATTTGATTTACAATGTACTTTTTATAATATATAATTTGGTCCTGCACAGGGTAGGCAACCACGCTAAGTATCTATCTATCTATCTATCTGTGATGGGGGTGTCGATACACTGCGACCTATAAGATCTATTGTACCCCCTACTGCTGCCCAATCGTTGAGGATGTCTCAACGATTAGAGCAGTTCCTCCAGTCCTATTGCTTTCAAAAAGTTCAGGATGTCGGTAGGCTTCAGGTTAGGTAGATCTTCCTCTTCTATTTGATATTCTCCGAGGTATCGTACCCTTGAATTTTGCAGGGTAATGCATTTTGAGAGAATGTGGATAGAGGTTTCCTCCTCTTCCTCGCAGAATCTGCATTCTTCTTTGTCTACTAATCCGAGTTTCTTTAGGTGGCCTCTCAGACGGCAGTGCCCTGTTAGGATACCCGTTAGTATTCTGAGCTTATTTTAACTTTTACTGACGCAGTCGTCAGATCTCTTCTGGTTATAGTTTCCCAGTAGTGTCTTAGCCTGCCTCATTCCTTGTAGTCCTATCCAGTATTGGGATTTTTTGTTATTTACTTCTTTTCCAAGTTCATTAAGTATTGTACTGGTGCTTATTCCGCAGAAGGGTTCAGGTCCCAGAAATGGTGTTTCAGTCCCTTTTTTTGCGAGTACGTCTGCTATTTCATTACCCTCCACTCCAGTGTGTGCCGGAACCCATAGGAGGGTAACAGTGTTGTTCTTGCCTAGTTCGGTTAGATTCTCTAGGCACTCCCAAACCATCTGGGAGTTGATTACGTGGGAGTTCAAGGCATTAATGGCTGCTTGGCTGTCTGACATGATGATGATCTCTTGTCTGCGAAAAATTCTTTCTATGTTGAACTGGACACATTTTCCGATAGCGTATACTTCAGCTTGGAAAATGCTCGGGGATTTGCCTAAACTTTCAGAATATTTGGTTCCAGGCCCATATACTCCTATTGCTGTTACTTCTGTTGTTCTAGAACCATCTATGTACCATTTAATGGCACTTCTCTTGAGTTTTGGGATGGTATCTTTGTCCCATTCGCTTTTGTTACTTAGCTTTGTGTTGAATTCTTTCACAACGCTAAACTTTTTTTCATCTCATCTTGGGGCATGTCCCAGGTTTGATGATTTCCAGGAAGGAATCGAAACTTGCGTTTGGTTGATCTTTCTCTGGTCATTCTGTAGGTTGTCCTTATCGCTATATTCTCCACTACTATATGGAGGGTTGTAAGGCTTAGGATTACCTCCATGGCGGCCTTGGGCACGTTCTCATTGCATCCACTGCAGGTTGGGTTACATCTCCAGTTTTTTTCCGCAAAATTTCTGCACACCATTAGAGCTTTCGTGGCTTTGCTGGTTACTGCTTTTTCGTGCTTATTCCAGATGAATTTATTTATCTAGTATTAGTCCCAGATATTTGACATCTGGCTTCCATTCAATAACCACGCTAAGTAACTAAATACTTGTTTTGTGTCGACCAATTACAAAACCATACAGAATTTATATATTTTCCAAATAAGTATTTATGACAAGTAGATTAATAAATACTAAAGTTTCTTTACGTACAAAATAAAAAACAAAAGATCGATTACAGATTGGTCATTTTTGACTGTTTACCTTGATCTATTTTGATGACAGTAAGTAGCCTTTACTAACGTCAAAATTTTCTGAACGGTAAGTAATTCACTTACCGTTCAGGTTTTTCACTTACTGTTCAGAATTTTATAGATATTCTCATACTGAAATTTTGATTTTACAGGAATTATTGCGGCACATCCTTTTTTCCATGCCCGTTCTATTTCTTCAAATTCACTTTCGTTGCTCATATTTTAAAAATTATAATAATAATGAAAAAGCAACACTCAAAAACCAAACTTATTGACATAACAATATTTTAGGTGACAGCAGAAATTCCATGTTCATACTTATTATGCATCCTAATAACTACCTAAAAGGAAAATTTGAATATGAAAAAATGGATAATTTAATAGTTAATTATTGCCCCAATCGTGCAAAAAACGTTATAAGCATGTCGAACGGTAAGGGTTACCGATGTCAGACAATAATTGGAGTCGTCGCTTCGCTCCTCCTCCAAACAATTGTCTTCCATCGGTAAAAAGCCCTTACCGTTCTCCAAACTTAATATACTATTAAAGGTACATATGTCAAAATATTTCAAATTTCTTGGTGGTTTATAAGATAACGTTGTTGTTTGTAGAGTTTATATGATTTTAATGTTTTTAAGTTGACAGGTAGGACGTTGTATAATCGTGGTGCATAACAGAAGTAAGATTTTTTTTTTGAACAGTTCAGTCATTACATTTAAGTTGGTTACCGACCTTGTTACTGTATGGGACATTGATATTTCATTAAAGAGATGCAGTAAACATTGATGTGAGTAGATACTTCTTATATTTAGGATTTTAGTCTTTTTATACAGTGCTACTGTACTGTTGCAAATAATCGACTTTTCTCAGTAGATTTTGCGCTATTTGCAACATATTTAAAGTAGTTTTGTAAGCCCCCCCCAAACTGCTATACAGTATCTAATTACAGATTGAGCAAATGATTGATACAGTAAAATTAGATGATTTTTCGACAATATATCACGAAGTTCATAAAATTTCCGTATTAATATTCCCATTCTTTTTGCTACTTATGATATATGCTCTGTCCACTTAAGATGTTGATCAACTATTACTCCAACATATTTTATAGAGAATTTTATTAAAGTGTTGCATTTACAATTTTTTTCTTTCGAGCATATATTATTATGTATTATTAAATTTACATTTTTAGGTTGATCTAGCACAATCGGCGAGAAGGAAATATATTTGGTTTTTTCAATATTTAAGGTTAATAAATTATGATTTAGCCCCGAATAAATTTTAGATAACCCGTCTTGTGCATTTTTTCACTGTTTCCCAATTTTTTCTGACAAAAGTAATGCAGTATCATCTGCATAAGTTAAACTCAGTAATATTAGCAATACTATTAATATAAACTAAAAATAAAATCAGCCCCAAAACTGTGCCTTGAAGAACACCCGTTTTTACCGTGGCTTCTGTACTGTACTGTAATTTCCAATTTTTACTTTTTGAGTTCTGTCAGATAAATAATTTTGCATAAGTTCTAATGCCGTTCCTCTAATACAATAATTGTTGAATTTATCAATTAATTTTGAATGCTCTACTGTATCGAAAGCCTTTGCCAGATACAAAAAAACTGCAATACATTTTGATGAATCATCCAAAGCTCTGACTGCTTTTTCTAAAAAATCACTAATAACATAAGAATTACATTTATTAATATTTTCTGAAGTAAGTTTTAAATAAAATAATCTAGCTTCAACCTGATCCTACACCGGACACGTAAAATTTCAAAAAGCAAGTAACGGTAATGCTTTTATTAATAATATATTACAAACAATTCACACCATAGGGATCAAGTGAGTTATATGTGGATGGTCATAAAAATATCGTTTATTTTTTCCTGGATTTCTTTCTTGTATAATAGTTATTTATGTGCTAAGGACGAAAAACTGTCTATTATATCCGAGTCTGCAAATTGATAGCCGAGGCTAGCAAGCATGCGAGACAATAGACAGTTTTTCGCCGAGGCGCATATTACTTTTTTTCGTCGACCTCTACAAAAACGTACTAATTTCCGAATGAAAAATCGACCATTTTTGAAGGCAAACACTTTTCCTCCGCAATCACTTTTCGTCCGCAAACACTTTTCGTCCGCTGTGGCCACAAGGATACTGCACGATGCTTGCTGTGGTTACTAGGAAACGGCACGGTGCGAGTCATTTGAGGACGAAAAGTACTTGCCTTCATAGTACAGTCACTGAAGCTTTCACCTCCGATTTCGTTGAATCTCCATCGATTTTCATGAAAATTGGTGAGTAGTTAGAGGATACCTCAAGAAACAAAAGTGACATGGTGTCAACTTGCGTTTTTACCCTGGGGGTGGAAATTATTTTATTAAAAAAAAAAATAATCGATAGAGGTACCAATTATAAGCAAAATTTGTTATATAAAGTTATTAAAATAAATCAATACTTTTTGAGTTATTAAAGATCAAAGGTTTTCATTTTTCGTGAAAAAAATGCATGTTTTAAAGCGGTTTTTCATAAATAACTCAAAAACTATAAGTTTTTACAAAACAGTTGTTATTACCAAAAATGAAGCTAATAAAAAATCGAATAAATTCCTTACTTGAAAATCCTTTTAATATTAATTCAAAGTGAGTAATAGGTAATTGAATGTATATTTTTTTTCGGCGAGTACTCAAATCTAAGTATTCAAGCTTACATAACGGGAAAACGATGCATTTTATAAAATATACGTACTGAACACTTTTCAAAGTACTCAGAAATACCTATCAAATGAGCTCTAGAAGAAGTAGATAGCATCAAAATTAAGCAAATTATAATGAAAATAAGAGGACCCTTTCGAATTTTTTAGGAAAAAGTGAAAAATAAAACATACGCCATTTCCACAAAAATTAAAATTTATAGTAATCCCATAACACTTTCTTTATTTTAGCATAAGTAATGACCTGAAAAATTTTGAGCGGTTTAGAATGCATATTTTTGAAAAAAAATATGATTTAAAAAAATCAGAATTTCTCAAATTTTCGAAAATTTACGTAAAAAATGATACAGAACGAAATTTGAAGTTTTTTTTAACAAAGATTTTACTTTTTTTATTTTTGTAGGATAAAAAATAACCGAGATAGAAACGTTTAAATCCTAAATTTTACTGCGAGGACCATGTAACCGGGGCCCTTTAACCTTTTATCTTTTAAAAAATGAGGGATTTAAAAGATTAAATTTATACGATGTTATAGCCCTTGAAATTACCTTTCAAATGGATTTTGGATGAACCTGATATCATAAAAATGAACGGAGTTATTGTAAAAAAACCAATAACATTTTTTTGGAAAAATTTTTGGAGCAGAGATTTTGTATGTATGTATAGGAAAAAAGATAGATAGTAAGAAGTAGGTACATGCTCACAAAATATACATATGTGCGTGTGTGTATGTATATTTTGAAGATAGAAAAAGTGAAAGGAATTCTGTACATCTGCTCTTTCATACATCGAGATTAAGAAAATTTGAAATATATTAATAAAGTTCATCATAACTAATAAAAAGGATTCTAAATAATTAAACCTATTAAAGCTGATAAAAAAAATTCATTATTTTTATGACAAGGGGTAGTTTTTAAGGGTGGAAAATTTCGCAATAAATAAATAAAGATTTTAATACTCAGTAAATGAGACTTCAATTCAGTATTATTCAAATGATTAAAGTTTCTTGAACCCAATTTTTTCAATGATTCTGTTAAGGGTTGAAATTTCACGGTCAACCAAAAATTATATCATAAACATTAAACAAACTGTTTATGTAATGTTAATATCGATTTCATATTTCAGAAATATAAAAATGATTTTTTCACGATTTTCGATTTAAGGGGTGGTTGCTAAAAGGGTTGAAAAATTAATTAAAGTCATAAATCATGCATATAAATTTTGATAAATATTTATTTTATTTAATTAAACGAGATTACTTACGCCAGAATGCTTAAATCTGCATTTTTAAGCATTTTTAAAAAAAGGGGTGGATTTCATCCCTAAAATGCAAAAAGCGCAAGTCGAGCATATGTCACTTTTGAAGTTGAGGGTAAAATATACTCAATCCCAAATTTTCATGCAAATCGATGGAGGTTCACCGAAATCGGAGGTAATAGTTGATTTTTGCCTTCATTCACTGTAGTATCAAAAATAGTTGACTTTTCCTTCGGAAATTAGTACGTAAAATGTCATTTTTTATAGAGGTCGACGAAAAAAAAAATAGTAATGCTGGCTGAATTTGATGAAAAATGAAAAAAGAAAAATGAAAAATGACATCCAGTAACTATATCGAAGTTTCGATTTATCGCAGTAAAATAGGTCTCGCTATTTGTATTGACCATTTTTTACAGTATAACTTATGAGAACTTAATTTTAAACAATAAAATAAATTTTAGATCACTTTGACCCACAAAAAAAAATCCTGGGATTCATTTCACTCGTTTATTTACTTCATGTTGTTACACGATCAGAAATATTTGATTTAATTTTAAACAGTAAAATAAAATCACAACTGGAACTGGATCATTGACATAAATTTCGCCCCTTGGGGTGGCTCCGCAGTTTCCGTAGTAATCGAAAGACGTACTTTGGACTTAGATTTTCCCCTAGTTAATTTTAGGCCGCTGGGTTCACCCTTTGGTTTGTAGGCATCGGGCACAATCGCCAATCGACGATGAACAGGTAGTGCTCCTATTGTACGGAATATGTTTGCAAATTCTTCTTTTAGACTTTCATTTGCCATTAGTGCTAAAATCTTGTTCTGGCGTTGTTCAGTAACCTAGAAAAAAAAAAGAAACGAAGATTTTTTTAAGGTGTATTTTTTTGTTCACGCGAAACTTTTATCAATCCGAAAAAACCTCCAGGTTTTGACTTAATTACTGGAGAAATTTTAAAACAATTACTAATCTAATAAATGCTGCCTTCAGACTGAAGTATGTACCCAGCCTTTGGAAAATTGGGGAAGTCATAATGATACCCAAGCCAGGGAAACCACCACATGAGGCATCAGCATACAGACCGATCTCATTACTGTCTGTTATGTCGAAACTATTTGAGAAACTCCAATTCAAAAGACTAAAAGCACTTATCGAAGAAAGAGAAATTATCCCTGATCACCAATTTGGAATGTAACGATATCTCGAAATCAATTACTATTTCTTTCTGTGAAAAAATTAAATTATTTTTAACACAACAGTTGCTTGAAATGTTTCGTGTAATAGGAAAATGTGCCAATATTATACTGGCATAAAACTTTTAAATTATTAAGACATGAAAATATTACTAAATTTTCATTTTCATCATTTATTAGTATAAAATATTTTTTGGTTTCAAAATATTTAAGGCTTGTTTAATTGTCTTTAATCGTCTTCGACTAGCGTAATAAATATTCTTCCTTATTCAGTTAATGTAATTTCTTGTGAGGGTAATTTCATCATTACTTTCTAATTTTTTAAGTCTTGTCTTATTACTTTCTCTTCACTGAGGCAGATACCATTTTCCTTTGCAACATGCGTTTGTCTTCTGGATCGTGATTATGATTGTCATTAAAACTTGTCACAATTCGACTTGTAGAGTCACCGACCGTATGTATGTAGGTTTTACAATGAACTTTTGAACACCTCCACTTCGTTTCACCCGACCGACGCTAACATTCGATTATATTGGCGATACTTATAATCTTTCCACAATAACATTTTACCTGTCTGACTTAGAATTTGTTGCAGCACTACTACTCTACCATATTATAATACTAAAACTATTCAATCAAAATATGTATTTATGGTACTAGTGTGTTATGTATAAATTCTCAAGTGACTTAGGAAACATAACACGCGAGTGGCATGCAATGTTTTATCCAATTTTGACATATTAAAACGTCATTATTAACTCCATACCAACAGTAACAAATAAAGTTTTAATTACTAGTGAATTAAAGATTTTTTAAATCACTAGTGATAAAAAAATCAAATCCTTAGTTTACCTTGTAACTATCGATAGTATGCAAAGCCGCTGTTTTGATGTCGATATTAGCACTAATTTGGTATGTGTGTTTTTAATAAACGATGCAATCATTCAAAAACTTTTATTATAACTTTTCACAATTTTAAACTATCTACATGCATGATTATTTTTTACAATCAAAATAAAAATTACAATTATTAATGTTATTTAACTGAAGGTTTATTTTATTATTTAATGGAATGATTAGTTGCTCTGAGACATTAGAAACAAGATTTGAACTGTTTTCAGTGTTTGGTTCGATGTTTGTACTACTGGCGATGGGTTCATTGTTTAAATTATCCCTTCAGCGTTTTCAGGAGCACCTATTGCAGCTTCATGATCCAATATTTTTCTGGAAATTTCTATTTTATTTTTGATAGACTGTTCGACATATCCTTCTGCAACTGAGTCAGAACGCCATCCTCCATGTCTTTTAATATCGACAAATCGGCACCTGCTTCAGCCAGCAATGTTGCAGAAGATCGTCTAAAACTATGTCCAGTATAGTCTTGTGCATTTTGAAAACCCAGAAACTCTGCTATCTTCTGAGGCATTTTAGAAAATATGTTGATACCTACAGGCTGTACCGTACATTTTTCATTTTTATAATTTAGGAATAGTCGAGAATATGATATATTCTTTGGGCGCAATTTCATATATTTTCGAAACACATCAATTGCATTGATAGCATTACTTCCATTAACGACAGTGAATACTCTTTCTTTGTAAGTTATAGTGTCGGGGATTTTCACAACTAATACAGCTACCAGTTCACAAACTCTACAGTCTCCTGAAACTCCCATTATTAAAACTACCTTAAGGAGTAAATATTTGTCATCGGGAGCAGTTTCCAAAATTTTTTCGAGATCTTCTCTAGTAAACACATTTGACATTTTTGGCCTATATCCCACTGATTGCTTTTTTAAAAATGCTTTCACTTGAAATCTGAAAAAAAGTAATCTTTTATTAACACCAATGTTTAATTTTTTTACAAAATTTAAAAAACCTACGTGTTAATGTCCACATTTTCTTTAATAGACAACATCTTTTTAATATGTTAATATGAATTGCACATACCTCTTAGTTAATCAAATCGTCAAAAATAGTAGGTGAATACAAAATTTATTTTAAAGAAATAATTTTTTGGATGAAAAAGGTCAAAATTGGAAAAAATATTGTATACGCCTCGTGAATTAATTAATTTTTATTCGCTCGGAAGAAATAAGACCATTCGCCTAGCGGCTCGCGGTCTAATTTCTTCTCGCGAATAAAAATTCATTTAACTCACGTGGTGTATAAATATCTATTATCCAACAAGTGGAAGAAATCGTTTTTTTAAGAGATACTAATTAATAAGCTTTGTGATTAAATCAAAGCTACTTGCGTCTCAGTAGGTACCCTATAAATGTCAGAATGACTTGACAGTTACTTTTTTACATTTTGGTCAAAGTAGGTTGTTTGTTTGGTTGCCACGGGCATGATACATTGTTAGCAAATGTTTAAATAAATTTTGACACTTGTCAGTTTTCCTTTCAGAAAAGGGAAGCTTTTTTGAAGAAAAAAAAGTATAGAAAATGGAGGAAACCGATGAAAATTACGTTCCTGCGGATATCCTTACGGAAGCGGAAGAAGCAGCGATGCAGATTTTGTCAGAAAAGCCCCGAGATGCTTACGACAAGGAGTTAAAAATGTTTGGGTCTTGGATGAATTCACGGAAGATAAAAGGTATCGATGAAAATGTTCTATTGGCTTATTTTTTACATTTGCAAAAAAAGTTAGCCCCATCGTCGCTATGGACCAAATACTCGATGCTTCACCTTTATAAAAAAATCAACATTTCAAAATATGACAAACTAACGAGCTTTTTGAAAAGCAAATCACAGGGATACAAACCAAAGAAGTCCAAGACATTAGAACGACCTGAAATAGAGAAGTTTTTGAACGAAGCTCCCGACAACGAGTACCTGTTGATGAAAGTGGCTTTGATAATGGGGATTAGTGGTGCTTGTAGATGCGATGAATTGGTCAATTTGAAAATAGAAAACATTCAAGACAAAGCGAAATATTTTCACGTAGTTTTGCCAGACACTAAAACCAAGAAATCGAGAAGTTTCAAAAATACATGTCTTTGAGACCAAAAAATACTAGTTCTAGCCGCTTTTTTCTTTTTTACAAAAATGGGAGGTGTACCGGCCAGTGTGTGGGAATAAATACGTTGTCGAAGATATCTTCAAGAATTGCAATGTTTTTGAAATTGGAGGAACCAGCGCTCTACACCGGTTACTGCCTGAGAAGGTCTTTGGCTACTCTTTTGGCCAATGCAGGGGCTAACATGACTACTTTGAAGCAGAAGGATACCCAACAAAATACAAATTGCAGAAAAATTACAAGGTTCTAATACGTCGGCGTCTTCCAGCACTATCAGCAGCTGTACCGATATGGGAGCGTCTGGTTCCAATGAACCAACGAATTTTACAATGACTACTCGAATAAACCGTTAGCGTTTTCCTTTAATTTCAATATAATACTCACTAGTGAGTTATGAATTATAACACACTAGTGTGTTATTTGAAAGTTTACTTGTCTTAAATGACATTAATAATGACAGTCATAACTGTCATGTGTTGGACAAACGTATTAATTCTTCTCTTGAACTAATTTGCCATTTTTTAAGAACTTATTTCAGAATTGTAAATAAAATGATTGCGGAATTCTTCTTCATATGCTTTACCCTCCTGAGAGTTCGTTTCTTTTTCTTCATTACAGTCTATAAATACCCGTTGTAGTCTTATCATTTAAATTTTGCTTAAAAGCAGAATGTCAGGGGGTGGGTGGTTCAGGTTCGAACCCACGGAAAAATTCATTAAAAAATTAGAAATTGATTTTCATATAACAGGTGTGATTTCCCACTCGACCATTCACTGTGAGATTCTAATTAACAGTGCTGTTCCCAAGGTGGTGCAGGGAAACAGTAACAAAACCTATACAGAACACAGATGGAATAAAAAAGCAGAATATTGTATGTTAGTGCTACTAATAGAGTGAAATTCTCATCTTGAAAACTTAGTTATCTGAAAAGAAAAGTATATGTTGTAGTAGCTGTTTTACCTCCGATCCAGTTATATCACCAAATTGTAATTCTTTTATAATAGCAATCAATCTTCTTAAATAGTCTTTGAGTGTGCGATCTCTTCGATTTTCCGCAATCTGTAATGCAGTACGAGCTTCACTAAGAGCATCAACTTTGTTCTGTTCTTTCATATTGGTTCTCAGCAAAATCATTGTAATGTTTAAGTACCATTCTTCTAAAGCTTCTTTATTTTCAATTTCTAACAAACACTTTTTACAATAGATTCTAGCATGTTCGTATTTTCTAGCCAACATACTATACCTAAAACAGAAAATATTATAATTGCTATAATTAATCATATTTTGATTTGATTAGTTAAACTAAAAAAGCTTTTATACTTATATAGCCTTTGTTCAATTTTTTTTAAAAAACTTAAAAACGTAAATATTACCTTGCCAATTCGTGGTAACACCAACAAAGTTCATCGGGAGTGTCCGCTTTCTCCAAGCGTTTCTCGAAAATGAGTATCTGATTATTAAAATCAATATTACCAGTATCAAACTGATAGATAACAGAATCTGTAGACGGTTTTCTGCTGATGGGTTGGTCCAAAAACACCATAATCCTCTTGTCTTGATCCCACTTCACCTAAAAGTGAAGCATTTAATTTAATACGAGTTCAGATTGAAAACTTAAGATTACTTACCTGGTCATTATTAAGTCTATAAAGTTGGTAAAAGCCCTTACGTAGGTAATCGTGAACTTTGTGTAAATATTCATCTTTATCTGGCAATAGCCTTTTCGGTTTGTCTCCAGCGAACTTCATCATTTTTTCTGTCATTTCCATTATGACAGGAAGTTTCTTTTCCTCGTAGCCCTTAATAAGGCTGTCCAAAATCTTGTCAGCCT
This sequence comes from Crepidodera aurea, assembly GCA_949320105.2. Lineage (NCBI taxonomy): Eukaryota > Metazoa > Arthropoda > Insecta > Coleoptera > Chrysomelidae > Crepidodera > Crepidodera aurea. Next base: position 64,737,321 of record OX439472.1, on the reverse strand, counting down.
CTTTCTTGTAATTTTGTTGATGTAAAATCAAATCTGCTTCCAGGCGACTCTTGAGGTTCCCTAATATTCAAATAATATTATTTTAATAAATTTACTATTTTCTATATGAGGTGAGTTAAAATTGAAGCAGAAGGTTTTAATATCAAATTTCCCTCTACCTAAATGCAATGATTTCTTCAATATCCTACTAGTGGAGTGAAATTAGAATTTTATATGGATGTAAGAGCTAAGTCAAATTTTTTAATTTTTGTCGATTTTATACATAAAGAGAAGCTTGTAAAAAATGTTTCAATACATTTGGGCTGGAGCTTCGCCAGATATGTGCCAAAAACGGCATTTTTGGTATTTTTCGAGTGGGTTGCTTCAATCTTTTTTCAATTTATTTTTCCACGACTCTTAGAGCCGGAGATATTTAAAAAATAGTGAAGCAATCCACTCGAAAAATACCAAAAACGCCGTTTTGGTACATATCTCGCGAAGCTCCAGCCCAAATTTATTGAAAAATTTGACTTAGCTGTAAGCCATCCATTTTCAGAATATTTTCGTCTAATTTCACTCCACTAATAAGGTAAAAAATACGGTTTTTAAACGACGGCCATTACTACTGGATCACCATGTATATTAAATAATCGAAGATTTTTCGAAATTTAGTGTCAACTCATGAACTCCTAAACCAGTTAGATATAGTAAAAAGATGATAGTATTTTGTAAAGTTTTCATGAGCCCCGAAATACAGAATCATTATTATTATAGGTAGTCCAATAAATGAAGGACTGAAAAGATCGAAAGCTGGGAATAAGTCGGGCATGAGTTCCCACATAGCGCAATTTGTAGGTCATCGCAGGTGTTTTAACATGAGAAAATCCTTAACGCGTTGTGGTCAAGGGAAGGGGCTGAAAATGGGCCCCAAAACCTGGAAAATGGGTTTCCCGCTAATATCTGGCTAAATATGCCAATTAGAGAATTTTTGTTCAGACAAAAAATGGAGATCAGCTCATTCTCTACAAAAATGTTCAATATCTCTGGAAAAAATTAATATTTTTCGATGATTCAAAGTTCATCGGAATGGGAAAACCCGTAGCTACAATTCCATGTGACTTGAAGTCAGTTCGTATTTACCAAAAATATTTAAAAAAGCGGTCACTAAAGTTTTTTTCAACAATATTTAGAGGCCGCTTCATTAATTTATTCATATTTTCTTTAAAAATAGTCATTTATTCTAATTTTGCCTTGATAATGGAACCTTAGGGGGTCTTGAATGACCTCAGAAATTTACTTTCATCTAATTATTAATCCTCAAGAAATAAAGAGCGGGGAACAAGAAATGGATAAACAAAAAAAGGTCGGTTTTTACTCGTGTGACCAATTTTCCTCATTTCTCGAAAATTATTAGACTCTATTAAAAATAAAAAAATATATTCGAAAAGTAAACCATCTAAGCTTTGAAATGATGTGCATTGGAAATCAATATAACGGATCATAAGATTAGAATTGTTCCGAAGATTCTCTGGAACTCCGAAATCGGCTAAAATATGTAAATAAACAAATCAATTGTATATTAGAACGCCAGAAAAGTAATGCAAAAAAATTTTTGAGGTCATTCAAGACACCCTAAGGTCCCTTTATCAAGGCAAAATTAGAATAAATGACTATTTTTAAAGAAAATATGAATAAATTAATGAAGCAGTCTCTAAGTATTGTTGAAAAAAAATTTGACCGCTTTTTTAAATATTTTTGGTAAATACGAACTGACTTCAAGTCACATGGAATTGTAGCTACGAGTTTTCCCAGTCCGATGAACTTTGAATCAAAAATATTAATTTTTTTCCGAGATATTGAACAATTCGTCCGCCCGGTTACGCGTTAATTCATAGAAAGCGGAATTCCTGAAGGTAGAGCAGCAGCTGAAATGAGGGGACTTTTGAGTGCCATTATCTCGAAAACTATTGAATTTTCGAAGAAAATGATAAGGGCCAATTCTCTAATTGGCATATTTAGCCAGATATTAGCGGGAAACCCATTTTCCAGGTTTTGGGGCCCATTTTCAGCCCCTCCCCTTGACCACAACGCGTTAAGGATTTTCTCATGTTAAAACACCTGCGGTGACCTACAAAATGTACTATGTGGGAACTCATGCCAGACTTATTCCCAGGTTTGACCCTTCATTTACTGGACTAAGGTAGGTACCTGTAATTTTAGCTTCTTGATACTTAATAAAGTAAAACGGTCGACTGGTTCTAATTACATCTTGCTTTTGGGAAACTTTAATATATGTTTCCTTTGCTAGATCCTTTAAATGTTTGCTACCGGCTGCATTGGGTGTTTTTAGGCCTGGATGTTTTAGCATAGATTTGAGAAATCTTTTCTCTCTATACATTCTCTCCAGATATTTCTCAGACATGTAGTTTTCAATGTTTTTAGTGAACCGTTGTAGTGGTGTAAATTTAACAGTTGTTTTGAAAGGAGGTATGACAAAGGTTGTGGATTTGTGACTATGGAGACTATCCCGTATTTGTAACTCGTCAGTTTCAACTGCCTTTGAACAATTTAATAAAAAAGTGAACATTATTTGGTTTGAAATTCAACTATACTTACAGCTTTTTTATTATGTTTACTTATTTTTTTCTTCTTTTTGATTTCTTTATTTTTAGGTACGAAGACAACCTCTTGATCTGATTCCGAATTCCACTTCCAAGCTAATTTTCTAATAATCAGAAAATGGTCTCTGAGTGGTTTTCCCGCAATATCACCCAAACATTGGTCGATTGTTGAAATACACTTCAGTATACCTAAGTTGAAAAATAATGTATAAGCAATTTATTTAAAATCTATCAGAGTTTACCTCAATTCCATTTATTTTTTTTCATTTCACGAAATAGTTATATTATTATTATATATAAAAAATTATATTCACGAATTGAAGACAAAATAATAACTTTATTTTAGTTTACTTTTACATATCAAATTAAACATTTTTTTTAAAACCGGCCAGAAATTAGTACTTTCCGGTTTATTTTTAGGTCAGAAAATCTCATTTTATCGGATCGAGCCAGAAAATTATTGTGATAGTAGTAAAAGCTTTTACCGGACTCATTTTTATTTACTTTCCGGCCGGCAGGCTTGCAGGACTCGCCTGCGGCTCGTCCTGCAATTTGGCCACTCGTCCAGTAAAAGACCACTTTCGGGACTTGTTACGTAAACTACTATTGTTTTACGCTGATATGACGTTTTTGTCTCCTTTCTCTATTTGTGACAACGTTCTCGATATCATGTTAGTCAACTTTCGTTAAGTTATAAATTGCAAATAGTCCAGTAACTAAAGGGACAAAGCTGTAGATAAGTCTGTACAGATTTCCTTGGCTTTCCGTGGCTTAATTTCTAGGCATTGACGGTTGCTTCCAAGGCCGAAAAATTTCACCACGATTCCGACTTGGGAGAGGGCTGAAAATGGCCCCTAAAAATGGTTTCCCGCTAATATCTGCCACAATATGCAAATTAGCCAATTTTTGTTTGGATAAAAAATGAAGATCTTATCATTATCTACAAAATATAATTTTTTTCGGGAATTCGATAGTTTTCGAGAAAACCGGACCCAAAAGTCCCCTAATTTCCGCGGGTGCTCTACCTCTATAGGAATGTCTATGCATTAACTTGTAAACGGGCGGACGAATTGTTTCAGAACTCGGGCAAAAATTGATATTTTTCGATAATTCAAAGTTTATTGCAATGGGAAACCCCATAGGTATCGATCCATGTGCCTTGAAGCCCGTTCTTTCCTGTCGAGAACATTGAAAAAAGTGGTCAAAGTTTATGTTTTCCCAATATTTCGGACCATTTTAGTAATTCATTCATATATTTTTTTTTAATAGTTTTTTATACCATTTTTTTTAAATGGGATCTTAAGATGTCTCGAATGATCTCATAAATTTTTTTTCAGTATCTTTCTGGCGTTTTAATAAAAAATTGATTTGTTTATTTGCATTTTTCAGACGTTTTCGGAGTTCTAGAAATCTTCGAAACAAGCCATTGTAACTCAAATTACACAGAACATTCGCTAATACAATTGAGAGGCCCCAAGCGCTACTTTACATAAAAAAATCACGTGAAATCTGCTAATAATTGTCGAAAAATCGATGGTGCCCAGATTTTCATTCATAGGCCGAAAAATGAAAATCAATGTATTCCCAACTCCCTCGAGCGGAAATTCAGTGGGAAACTAACATATCTATTCAGTGCAAAAATTTTGGAATTTTCGAAGGCCGTTTTTGCAAAAAATATTCGTGTTGCGAAAAAAATGGTAGGGACCATTTTTGTAGATAATGATACGATCTTCATTTTTTATCTAAACAAAAATTATCTAATTTGTATATTTTGACAGATATTAGCGGAAAACCATTTTTTCAGACTTTAGGGGCCACTTTCAGCCCTCTCCCAAGTTGCAATCGTGGTGAAATTTTTCGCCCTTGGAAGCAACCGTCAAGACCTAAGAATTAAGCCACAAAGGAAATATGGACCGACTTATCTACAGCTTTGCATATTTTCAGGTCTTCAGTTACTGGACTAAAATGCTAAAATTAATAGAAACATGTCTGTTACCTATTTGTAATTTTTATAACTGGCACCTTCTTAAATATCATTAAAACAATTAAATGAATAAATGAAATTTCTTGGATTTTACAGCATTTATCAGCCCATTACTACCAAATTAAATTTTATATTAAATAATGTTTAAAAAACATTCCGCAGCTTTTGATTTTTTACATAGTTACTAGTTCGCAATAATTCTTAAAAAAATTATGATATTTTGGACGCCATTTTGAAGGAGGGGCACATCAAACCATAAGCTTACTTTTTGATGCTCTATCAAAATCTGAAGTCAGCATTTTAAAATTCATAAACACAAAAATCAACATACACACACAGAACGAATTCAGACACCAGAACAAATTTGTTCGGTGAAAATCAACACAAAGAAAAAGAATTTGTAGGAATAAAAACTTACCTAAAAAGAAATTATCAGGCTTTCTACGTTTGGGAAGTAGCCTGTGGTTTTGAATGAGCGCTTGTTCGAAGTGTGTGTTCAAAAATGTAATATGTGCTTTTTCTGCTAACGCTATCAAATCATTTTCGTCCAATTTGAGAGCTCGTTCTACGTCATCCAAGGCTCCTTCGTAGTGGTTGCATTTTGATCTAGCTCTAGCTCTATCTATTAGCGTTTTCTAGAAAAAAGTTTTTGATTTAGAATGTAATATGAATTTTCCAATCTCAGCCTAAAAATAAAACATGGGTTCGAAAAACAAGTCGATGACAGAAGAAATATTAAGTACGAAAAACTTCCTACAATAAGTGATTTTCCATTGTTTTACCTTTTTGACTTACCCCTCACCTACAAACATTGGGAAGTCCCATTAATAATTGTTTTAAATATTTAAAAACCACCCCCTGGAGGGGTTAAACGCGCTTTTCAAGGTTTCCCTGTAAAAAAAACACTTTTCACCCATTTTCGAGGATGCTGATCACGGATTGGATAACGCTTCCGACCTTCACCACCCCCTCCACCGGCCAATACTCTCCCCCGAAACTGGTAATTTTTTTTAAATATCAGTTTTTCACTTAGATTCAGGGGGGAAACCATAAATCAAATAAAACCAAAAAAACCATAAATTAGCCCTGTCCGGACAGAAAGGTTACGAACTCTTCGGTAGAACATTTAATTGGGTTTTTTCTTCTCTTTACAAATAAATTAATACCTATTTGTGGCAAATCGATACTCTTCAATACCCCCATTCCTACAAATAGCATCAACATATTTTTTAATTTACCTTATCGTTTGGTGTTGTATCTACTGCTAAATCATAGTACTTGAGTGATTTATCATACTGTTCATATCTTGAAATAAAATTTGCAATACCTCTCCAAAGAGTTTCCGTTCCGAAGATTTCTTCTTCTTCTTCCGCCATTGGCAGCAGCACAACTATTATTGCATAAGGAAATTATTAATTTTTAAAATCGACTACAATAGCTGACATAAACGAACAAGTATTTGACATTAGTCCAGTAAATTAACGCCAGAAAAACCCAAAACCTGGGCATCAAGTCTGTCCGTCATTTTTTTTTTAATTTGTAGGTATTCATAGGTACATTTACCTCCGAAAATCTCAGCTACGTGGAATTTGTGGAAGGGTGGGAAAATGGCTCTAGAGTTCCCGAAAATCCAGTTTTCGACGATATCTGCCGAAATCTGACGCTTAGAGCAGACAAAAAATGAAGAGCAGTTCATTACCTATAAAAGTTGTCTCTATGATTTTTTTTCGCTACATTAATATTTTTTGCAAAAACGGCGTTTCAAAAATTCGCAATTTTGAATAATAATAATTCGCAAAATTATTGTGGTGAAAACGGGAAATTTGAATATCCTCCCAAAACTTGAATATCCCCCCGCTTTTGTCTGAAGACAAAAGATAAGGCAATAATAACTCAACTTTTTTTCACTTTTTGCATTTGATTAATAAATTTATTGAAAAAAATCCAATTTGAGAAAGTTTAAAGGCAGAGTTTTTTCTCATACACTTAATAAAATACTTGATATATATTGATGAACAGGTCAGAATGTGATCTTTTACTTAGTACAATTCTTAACCCCAAAAAATTTTAACACAAAAAGAAAATAATCCTCAAAAAAAATATGTCGATTTTTCATAGGGGTGAGAATTTTCTCAATTTTCAGGAGATCCAAAAAATAGTAAAAAAAAAAAGAAAGAAAAATTCCATCGACAAGGGGGCACGCTAAGCTTTCTAATGATGTGCGTTGAAAACCGATATGGTCCTTGATTATCTATTAATTCCCGATAGACCCGAGCATTTCGGAAATCCAAGAAAAAAAAATATTTATTGAATCTTTCTGAATATATGTTACACCTTGCAAAGCCGGGTCAAAATATCGAGCCAAAGAAAATTTTGGCCCGGTTTTTCAATAATTCAGAGAAATAGATAAAATGAAAAAATAACACGATATTATAGCTTCTTCTTTCATCTGAACTTTGAATCATGAAACAATATTACTTTTTACGCGATTTATTGAAAAATTTGTAATCCGCTTGGGAGTGTCATTCCTTTAGAGCGTGCTCTCTAAATGCAGGCCAGGAGCTAAAAATTGGGGCCCGCTTTGGAGCCGGTTATGTTGAAAAGTATCATATTTTCGACAAAAATGATAAGAGTCATTTTTGTAGGTAATGAACTTATCTTCATTTTCGTCTAAACAAAAATTTTTACCATCTGCAACAAGTAGCTCTAGATTCAGACAACGAAACAAGATAAACTTCAAGAAAACATTTTTTTATATCCTCCAAATTTTAAACTTCTACAGGGTTGGTTCATAAGTAATAGGCCACAAAATAACAGTGAATTCCTTACATCAAAATTTTACGATCAAACGCAACTTGAGGAAAAGGGGTTTATTGAGATGAGAACCTATCAATTTTTGTCGGGAGCTGAGGGTGTTCCAATGGTTATTGTTTTAAAATTTTTAAACTTTTTATTCTATATCTTTTAGAAGTATTGCTGAATCGTTTTTACAAAAAAAAAACGGTATACGTGTCCAGATCACCTTGTTTGAGGTAATCACCCCTATCATAATAACCTATTCAAAACCGATATATTAAAATTCGGTCTTCGAGAAAACATTTATACTTTTTTTCTATACATGCCTCTCTCTCTTTCTCATTTGAAACTACTACATTATGAATTCTTAAATACGCTACCATGTATAAATAGAGTTAAGAAGTGAGTTATGATAACTTTACAAAGCCTGCATTGGGTGTCGCATACACAATTTGTATAGTGGGTTGCAAAGTTTTTTAACTGGTACTGGTCAAGATGTCACTCTCCTCTTCGTATCCCTTTATTAACTAGATTAAGAAGTTTTTAAATAAAATGATTAAGTATAAAGCAAAATTCAACTTTGATGCTTTACTGATTAAAAACCAGTAAATATATTATTAAAATTCGAACTGTAAAATAACTAAATGTTTTAGTTTTGAATTATTATAATATTATATATAGTTAAAATTTTATGTTTGACACCTCGCCAAAACAAAACCAATCAATATATCGAAGTGCGGTGACAGGTAAATTATTTTTATATCATTTCTATACGTCTCTCTCAAATATTAAACTTCTACATTAAACAGTTTGAAATTAGAGGGCTTATAAGGGCAACCATGCCAAATCCTTGAAAACGCAAATTTCGAATTTGGAGCTTTGCCAGCGAAAAAGTAATTACGATATTGGAATTTTATCCTTAAGAACACATTTCTATATCTAGTTTAGAGATCTCTTTGAAATTTCTACTTTAATTATTTTTAAATTGGTACTATGATACAGCCAACTATTTCGATTTTATCCTCGCGTCTAACCAATTAGTGTGTGGGTGTTTTCTTGGTCTCTTAGTGATATTTATAAATTTAATCGAATTTTAATTTATTTGGTGTGACACAAATGTCAAATCCTTTCTTTATTCTATCTTTCACTTAACATTACTTTTTTCTCAGGGTAACAGTTATTCTGACTTTTGCACACCTCTAGTGGCAAATGCTAACCAGTTGCTCGACGCCCTCTGAGGTCAAATCGATGCCATGACGATGACTATGCCGATGCGCACCCGACGCCCGTCTATGCCACAGCCGCGACGCGCCACGTTCCGTTGGATTATATATCCTAGTTCGGTTTCAAGTGCCTTTTTACTCCAACATCGAATTTTATGTATTCGTCTACTTGGAGTTAAGACCATTTTCACAATTTCAACAGGTTTTATTTAATGTTTGATAAAATGGTTATGGTTTTTAAAATTAAAACTACTATTTTCAACTACTATGCACTTCATTACTGTTCTGATTGAGGTATCATATAAATAAAAAGACGAACTTTCCCCACCATCTACCATTATTGATACTTACTTAGAGATCATAACCAAAAGAAAATTATAAAATCCTTGACACTTTTATTAAAATCGACAACTGTAAAAGTATAACATAACATCGGTGTTTTGGTCACTTATATCAACACAGCTTAAATAGCTATTTATCTGACAGGAAATAGTTCGTGAAAATTCAAAACCACATTTCCAGTGATATTCATGTTATATCTGGTGTCCCGCAGGGATCACATCTGGGTCCACTTCTCTTCAATATTTCCATTAATGATATAGCTCTTAACTTTTGCTACTGTAAATACCTTTTTTTACTCATGCGGGAAAAGTACTATCTTTGCGCCCGCCTTTTCGGGTGTAAAATGGCTGTTTAGCTATTTAATTAGTTCCGTGCGACAAGCAAATTTTGTGCACGCAAAATTTACTTTTCGCATGGAAATTGACAATACAGACCCCCAAAAAATGTGACGTTTAAGTGACAGATAAATTGATTGATTAAAAAATTAAAATTTACAATAATGATGATACTGGAGACTGATGAGAGTTATGACGATGAATCCGTACCACCCGAAATTTAACACTGTCGCTGAAGGTTACGTTGAAGAATCGATCGGCAATAAAAAACGAATCGGCCAGCAAATTGCGATCGCTATTTTGGACAGACCATCTAGAGTACTTCTCGTGAAAATGTACACCAAATCAACCCAAATATCGAGACAAGTACCCATCAGAGTCAGTGTCGAAGACAAAGAGAATATTGACTTGAATACGATTTCATCTAGAATCTCCAAAAATATAAATTTCAATTTCACCAATGTTTCGTAATCATAGGTAAAAAAAATAATTAATTGCCTTTTTAGTTTCCTAGTTATCGTTAAAAATAAAAAGTTATTTTGATTCTAAATATTTTACTTTTTATTTGATTAATTTTTGATTTTTTTGTAGTTGGCACCTACTTCATTTCTCATTGTATCCCCGCATTTGTAAAAAAAAATAGTATCTGCAACTCGTGCGGCATTGTCGATTGCCCACTCGAGCTAATGAGCGGGGCAGACTGCAATAGCGCAGCGGTCAGGGTTCTCAACAGGGTGTCCTAAGCCTGCTGAAGTACCCATCAGAGTCAGTGTCCAAGACAAAGAAAATATTGACTTGAATACGATTTCCTCTAGAATCTCCAAAAATATAAATTTCAATTTCACCAATTGTTCAAATGTTTCGATAATCATAGGTAAAAAAAATAATGAATTGCCTTTTTAGTTTCCTAGTTATCGTTAAAAATAAAAAGTTATTTTGATTCTAAATATTTTACTTTTTATTTGATTAATTTTTGATTTTTTTGTAGTTGACACCTACTTCATTTCTCATTGTATCCCCGCATTTGTAAAAAAAAATAGTATCTGCAACTCGTGCGGCATTGTCGATTGCCCACTCGAGCTAATGAGCGGGGCAGACTGCAATTGCGCGCAGCGGTCAGGGTTCTCAACAGGGTGTCCTAAGCCTGCTGAAGTACCCATCAGAGTCAGTGTCCAAGACAAAGAAAATATTGACTTGAATACGATTTCCTCTAGAATCTCCAAAAATATAAATTTCAATTTCACCAATTGTTCAAATGTTTCGATAATCATAGGTAAAAAAAATAATTAATTGCCTTTTTAGTTTCCTAGTTATCGTTAAAAATAAAAAGTTTTTTTGATTCTAAATATTTTACTTTTTATTTGATTAATTTTTGATTTTTTTGTCGTTGGCAGCTACTTCATTTCTCATTGTATCTCCGCATTGTATCCTGCGCACGAACGAAGTGAGTGCGCTCACTCGGTATATTGTGATTGCGCGCAGCGGTCAAATACCTCCTAGGGTACTGAAATTTTGATACTGTGATTGCGCGCAACGGAAGGATTAAGGCAGGTAATCCAAATTCTTTAGAAAACGTAATCCATTTTCGTAATGGATATTATGTGCCCTTAGTTTTTGCACTTATAAAAAATAAAAAGACAGAAGCTTATGTGCAAGTGTTCAGATATGTAATATCTGTTTGTGATAGCAAGAATCTGACATTTAATCCCAGTGAAATTGTGTGTGATTTCGAAGAAGCTATTCACAAAGCAAGCCGAAACGTTTGGCCTCAGCTACAGTTAATTGGCTGCAGATTCTACATCAGCCAAGCTTGGCTGAGGAAAATACAGAATGTTGGATTCAAAAGAGAGTATTTCGACAAGGACAGTGAGTTGGGGACATGGCCTTATATATTTACACAGTGCTGATATTTCGGAATGCTTCGTTGAAGAATTGATTGCAGAAGACCCAACGATACCCGTATAACGTCCTTCTGCGATTATATGATAGGTAAATTTAAAAATAAAGAAATATCCAGAATAGAATTTGTAAAAACTATATTATGGTACAAGTCATGTTCAAATTAAATATATGTATGATTTTAGAAAAAGTACCCACTTTTTATTATCTTAATTATTTAAAATTAGTAAATTTTCCGTTCAAACATATAAACTATAAAAACTTCTGTTTACTATAGTTTCAGACTTTGCGCACAATCACAGTATACCTACCTTTTTAAAGACATGTACCATGGGCTTAGGACACCCTGATGAGAACACTGACCGCTGCGCGCAATTGCAGTCTGCCCCGATCATTAGCTCGAGTGGGCAATCGACAATGCCGCACGAGTTGCAGATACTATTTTTTTTACAAATGCGGGGATACAATGAGAAATGAAGTAGGTGCCAACGACAAAAAAATCAACAATTAATCAAATAAAAAGTAAAATATTTAGAATCAAAATAACTTTTTATCTTTAACGATAACTAGGAAACTAAAAAGAGAAGTACTCTAGATGGTCTGTCCAAAATAGCGATCGCAATTTGCTGGCCGATTCGTTTTTTATTGCCGATCGATTCTTCAACGTGACCTTGAGCGACAGTGTTAAATTTCGGGTGGTACGGATTCATCGTCATAACTCTCATCAGTCTCCAGTATCATCATTATTGTAAATTTTAATTTTTTAATCAATCAATTTATCTGTCACCTAAACGTCACATTTTTTGGGGGTCTGTATTGTCAATTTCCGTGCGAAAAGTAAATTTTGCGTGCGCAAAATTTGCTTGTCGCACGGAACTAATTAAATAGCCAAACAGCAATTTTACACCCGAAAAGGCGAGCGCAAAGATAGTACTTTTCCCGCATGAGTAAGAAAATATACTATTATTCGCTGATGACCTCCAAATTTATATGCCAATCAACTCCGACAAAGATTGTGAAAACCTTCAATCCGATTTGAATGCATTGATCAATTGGTCACAAAATAATGGAATGTCACTGAATGTGCTATTGTATCTCATTTTCTAGGTCCAATTATCCTATTCAATTCGACTATCAAATTGAAAACAGCATTAAACGGGTTTTCAAGATTCGCGATTTAGGAGTCATATTTGATCATCAATTAAATTTTACACATCATATTAACTCCGTAGTCAGTAAATCTTTTCAATTATTAGGTTTCATTTCTAGAAACACCAAAAAATTATCTGTTATGGCTTTTAGAACGTTATACCTATCATTAGTATATTCGGTTATTCAATACGCTTCACCAGTGTGGTCACCATATTATCAAATTCATATCGATCAAGTAGAAAGAGTGCATACAAAATTTCTGAGGTGTATACCATTTAAATGAATCTGCAACACGATGAATATGATTATTTGCAGGTCATGTCAGGTCTATTACAACTTACATGTTTTTATTTTTTTAATTTATACTCTTTCCACTCTCTGGCTCCCGAGATATATTAAAGTAGAACACTTGACAGATACTTGAGAGATGACTAAAGGGTTTACCGGACCTATACATAAAATATACTAAATTCAGATTAAATTTGCAAACATAAAGTAAGCTTAAAAACCCTTTATTCTATTAAAATGTCATTATAATTTCAAGAAATTTGAAATATTGGGGAATTTCGTAATTTTTACCTGCTTTTATTTGTCCCTCAGTTTACCTGTCGAATTATTAATCCCTGTTTCAAACGGTCCGCAGCTTACATGTCATAAAGGGATCAATCCCTCAATTTACATATTGCATTTTATTTTAATTGGTAAAATTTTCTGTTTCAACGCATGTATTTAATTCATTTGTAATTGACAATTTTGCGTTCCAACACTCATCCGTAATTCAAATTATTTATTAAAATTGACTTATGTAAAATTATAACATAACAACCCAGGACTGCAGCTCGCGAATTACGGACATAGTAACAATGTCAAATAATAAGAACATAATGTAAACATTGACATAGTTAGAAACTCATTGAAAAGTCCATAAAGATGAGAGTTGCACGCACAGTATCTTTGAATACCATAAGTGCGACAAATTCCAGTATTAGTTTAGTTTAGGTCAAATGATCTAAATGGATACTTTTTTCTTTTGTTTTCTATAGATCTTTTAGAATAGATATTATTTTGTAACTGTATAACTACTTATTACTATTTTTTTTGTAACTGTATTACCTACTTCTATTGCTGTTGTTGTTGAATTTTTTATTACACCCTGGTATACTTTGAGTAGACTACTTTTCATCGGCTATTATCTTAATATAATTTTGAAAATTAATACTACAAATCAGACTTTTGTACAGGGTGGCCAAATAAGAATGCGAGGTACTGTATCTGGGAAACTATCCATCGTAGAGGCTTATTACTAAACGGGCCAAGAGAAAAATCTGGAAAATATTTTTAAGTTTCTAATATGGCCGCTAGGGGGCGTAACTGCAATCTTGAATCTAAGAAAGTGATGTTTCTGTGAATTCTACTACATTAACCTAACAAAAAAATACCTGATCTTTAAAGTAAAGGATAATCTGAACCTTTTTTATTTGACAATTTTTACTGTATCTCTAAAAATAAAGTGGTGGGGGGTATTCAAAGGTTTCAGTAAAAAACACCCTATATATTCGAAACGGCTGAGCCGATTTTAACAAACTTGGGGTAGTTAAAAAGAGATATTCTTGGGCTACAAATTTTATAACATTTGAAGTTTTTTAGTTTTACATGTTGCCGCTAGAGGGCTTTTTTCGACATTTCGACAGATATGGTTAATTTTCTCAAAAAAATGAAATACATTGGTATGATTTCTTTTTCATGAAAAAGTAGCTAAATGATGCCTAAACAAGCTCGCGAAAACCGCATCTCGATATCATGTTCCTAACCTAAAATTTAGGCCAAAGAAAATTTTATACGGAAATCCCTTAAATTTTTATTTTTTAAACTAATTAATTCCTTTTATTATGTAAGTTGTGGCCCTAAAAAGGACCGATTTAAAAAATAAATGTTTTTAATGCCCCCGTAAATGCTGACCAAGACGCTCTATGCATTGCTGAAGCCTCTCATGGGTAGACACAACTGTAGCTTTAATTTCGGCACTTGGTATGTTACGTAATGCATTACGAATCCAGTTTTTCATATATCTCTGGTCGTAGGTTGAGTCTGAAAATCAAGGCAAGTTAAGTCTGGTGATCGCGCAGGCCATGGAAACAGACTTCCTCTTCCAATCCACCGCTGTTATAATACTCCATTAATATGCTCTCGCACAATAACAAGTTTTGACGTGTTTCCAGTGGCACATCTTCCAACAACAACGGTAATTTATTGGCCAAAAAGTCAAGAAAGATAATGCCGCTTAGGGATTGCTCGAAAAAATATTGTCCAATAATTCGGCCTCCCAGTATTCCACACCACATATTTAAACTCCAACGTCCTTGGTGCTGAACTTCACCCAACCAATGTGGATTTTCTGCAGACCAATAATATTGTGCAGATTTTAATGGTGGCTTCATCGGTCCAAATAATTTGAAACAAAAATTCTCCATTATTGTGCTAGAGCCTATTAATGCAGTATTACAACAGCGGTGGATTAGAAGAGGAAGTCTGTTTCCATGGCCTGCGCGATCACCAGACTTAACTTGTCTTGATTTTTAGACAACCTACAACGAGAAAAATATGAAAAACCGAATTCGTAATGCATTACGTAACATACCGAGAGGCGAAATTGAAGCTGCAGTTTTGTCTATCGATGAGATGCTTCAGCAATGCATAGAGCGTGATGGTCAGCATTTAGAGCATTTACGGGGGCATTAAAAAGCTTTCTTTTTTAAATCGGTCCTTTTTAGGGCCACAACTTACATAATAAAAGGAATTAATTAGTTTAAAAAATAAAAATTTAAGGGATTTCCGTATAAAATTTTCTTTGGCCTAAATTTTAGGTTAGGAACATGATATCGAGATGCGGTTTTCGCGAGCTTGTTTAGGCATCATTTAGCTACTTTTTCATGAAAAAGAAATCATACCAATGTATTTAATTTTTTTGAGAAAATTAACCATTTCTATCGAAATGTCGAAAAAAGCCCTCTAGCGGCGACATGTGAAACTAAAAAAACTTCATATATTGTAACGTTTGTAGCACAAGAATATCTCTTTTCAACTAGCCTAAGTTTGTTAAAATCGGCTCAGTTGTTTCGAATTTACAGTGTGTTTTTTACTGATAGCTTTGAATACCCCCACCACTTTATTTTTAGAGATACAGTAAAAATTGTCAAACAAAAAAGGTTCAGATTATCCTCTAATTTAAAGATCGGGTATTTTTTTGTTAGGTTAATATAGCGGAATTCACAGAAACATCACTTTCTTAGATTCAAGATTGCAGTTACGCCCCCTAGCGGCCATTTCAGAAACTTGAAAATATTTTCTAGGTTTTTCTCTTGGCCGTTTTAGTTTTTTTTCCGCAATCCTCTACGATGGATGGTTTCCCAGATACAGTACCTCGCATTCTTATTTTAAAGGAAATCATTGATATTGATCCAAATTTATTATGTAATTATGTGTTTCTGCGTCTAGACTTATTCTAAAGAAGACAAAATTTTAGAAATTTTGAAATACAACATTTAAAAAACAAGAAGCCAATCGGAGTCATAATATATTTTTGTTTCAGATGAAACTGGGCATGTGGGAAGTAGATCGAGACACACTACGACGAGATGGCCTTGTTCTTTTTAGTAAATTAATTCGGACGAAAAATGTCGACAATCTTCAAGAGCGACAACCAAGAACAGATGATAAACAAAAATTAACGGTAAGCAAATAATCCCCGTTTGCGTTTGTATTTTTTTATTCCCATTGGTAAATTAGAAAGTTGCCTAAGATGGGCTATATTCATCCCACTCAATTTAACTTTTTAATATGGGTATCGAAATGCTAATGTACCAATTGTTCTCTTATTTCATTTAAATTGGGAAATTGGAACCTTTGGATTATTAACTAAGTTGAAACACTATCGTCGACCACTCAACCAAAACACAATTTTTAACAAACTCTACGCGCGTTTCGCCAACTATGTTGGCATCATCAGGAGTTGATGATAGACTATGATCAACTCCAATAACACATTTCTCAGTACAGCTTCGATGAAGAAATTTTAGTGTCTAAAGTGGCCAAGACAAAAATCTGGAAATTATTTAGAGACTTGAAGGAAGAGAAGTCAAGGTTTTCTACAAATAAAAAAATTGAAATTTCCAGAAAATTACGTAAATATTTGCCTAAAATAATTGCCCCCGCGATTTTATTTGAATCTTAAGCGCAACTGATTCAGCCAAGACTCTGAAACCTGTCTTGGGATGAGAAATCAAATAATTTAAATAACAAATAAAAAGAATTATTTCAATAATACGGTTTTTATTTTTCGTATCACATCAAAGTATCCCCAAAATATTTTTCTGGCTACGGCCTCGTCCATATTCAATTGGAATGTTACGTTACTTACTAGTATTACTAAAAACACTTATGAGAAAAAATATTTTACTTGTTGCAAATATAAATATAATACAAAGTCAAACACTAAGATAATTACTATAGTGAAAAAGAGATAATATATCACATATTCTTCCTTTTCTTGTGTTTGTTTTCCTTAACGTAGTATTTAATTTTCCTCTCCTTGAGTGGATTTTCATTTAAATAGTATAAATTTATCACATCGTTCTCTCCACAAACCAAACCTGGATCGTTTGTTTTCTCTGATTTTCTCTCGTTGTTAATATTCATAACATAAGTATCTGAAAATGTCAACAGAAAAATAATTTTAATACTTGAATGACTTATCGAGAATATTTTATAATTTCATCGACTGTGACAAATTAAAGGAAGGTATTATTTTTTTACGTTTTATACTTTTCGACAATTCGTTATTGTTAAAAAAGTTAGTATTAAAATATTTTTTAAAACACTCTTTTTAGTGAGTGAAATAGTCATTTATATTAGTTTAATTCTAGCAAAATCTGTTATACTTTACCTAAAAAAATGAACTGTGCTTCATCAATTTTATCATGACCTTCTATATAACCTAAGGGATATGTAGGTGAATCTAAAACAATATACAAAGTATCGCGAAAGACAAAGATTTAATTAAAATAATTACCAGCACAGCAATCTGTAACATCACAATAAGCTTTTCTGTTATCAATTGGAGGAAGATATATTTCTTGTGATAGAATTTGTATACTGCTTTTTTGATCTAAAAAAAACTAAATATATTCAAAATCTAGTATTTAATATTAGAAAACATTAGGCAAGTATTGGTAAATAAATATTTAAAGGTTACTTGCTATTAAGAAAACTAGTTGTTCCGCTATCATCCAATGAATGAAACATTGGAAACACCCCGACAAAACTAAAATGATGTAACTTATTCATATTAGAGTTTTTCTACTAATTCGTTGACAGTTTGTCAACAGACAACTGTCATTCACGTGTTACATAAAGTATTTTCCTTTGTTTCTTTTATAAGGCCTAAATTCAACGATAATTAATAGGAAAATTTCACACCAACATTTTTTAACCAATAAGAAGCTTTCGTTTCAGCTCGTTACTGTAGCAGCCACAAAACTTGGCGATAGTATTTTCCTCCTGGTACCATGGGCGGTACCACAGCTATAGTATTTCTGTCAAGTGTCAAATTATAAAAGTACACCCATCTAGCTAATAGAATACATTATTTTAGACCAACAAATGTTTATTTCATACTACTAAAATCCTAGGAACACATTCTTTTGGTATATATGGAGACTCAATATAATTATTATAAATTAAAAAAAATGTGGCCCTATCACCACGAATATTTGCAAAATAGTTATTTATGTGCCAAGGACGAAAAACTGTCTATTATAGTCAAGTCTGCAATTTGAGAGAGCAAGAGGCGAGACAATAGATAGTTTTTCACCGAGGCGCATATTACTTTTTTTCGTCGTACTAATTTCCGAAAGAAAAATCGACCATTTTTGAAGGCAAGCATTTTTCGTCCGCTGTGGTCACTAGGATACGGCACGGTGCTCGCTGTGGGCACTAGGATACGGCGCGGTGCGAGTCATTTGAGGACGAAAAGTACTTGCCTTCAAAAATAGTTGACTTTTCATTCGGAAATTAGTACGTAAAATGTCGTTTTGTGTCGACCTCTACAAGTAGTAATTATTTCATGTAACTAAAATTCAAGGCAGTGACGGGGGGTGATCAGGTGATCAATCACCCCCCAAAGACTAATAATACTATTTAGAAAAAAATACAATTTAATGTATAACAAAAAAAGACATTAAAGTCGCTAAAATCGCGCTTTTAAGAATATAAATTTTCTAAATTCTCTGGGGTAAGATCCCCGGCCCCCTTGATTTGAGTTGGGGGATCCCTTCAGGTTTAATTACCCCCCAAATTAAAATCCTATTTACGCCACTGATTCAAGTTTCATTTGTGCCATAAGTAGGTATCTTACGAAAATGGCATGTTATAATTTTTTATATTACTTTGGTGTGAAATTTTTAGTAGTAATATCACAAGAGCTTCGAAAATAATCGATTATACTTCCGAGTCACGAGACGTTTTAAAAGAAATACGTCGAGCGAGGAGGAAGTATAATCGATTATTTTCGTATGCTCGCGTGATATTCGATACGATTATATAACGAATTATATAATTATTTTTGGTGACGTTTGCTCATTATAAACGTCAAACGTATTGCTACTATGACAAACTTTTCAAGATGGAAGGATGCGAAAATCAAAAACGGTTATACCACGTCGTCAAGGGTATATTCGCTTATCAATACATGGTAACTAAGTAAAAATTGCAACTGCCATTGGCTAAATTTATGATGAGTTGTATTATAATCTTACCGAATCTCCCACGATCTTGAATTACTATCTGGAAATATCTCCTCAAGCATGAATTTTTTTACTTCGACTTGGGATAACTTTTAAAAAATTTATGCTATCGGAAATATTTCCGATAGTAATTCAAGCTCTAGGGAGATTACTAGTGAGAGGGTTAATAAATGCGTTTGTTATATTGTCTTATGTGATGTAACAGGTATGACAATTATTCCTTCTATTAAAAAATTCAATATCTGATTTTAATATTGTTTTACGAAAATACAAGAATTTTGCTACCATCTATTAGTAATCGGTAAAACCATAAATGATAGCACATTTGGGTATCAAATCTTTATCCAGCTAACTTTATGAATAGGTATTTGAAATTTCATTTATTTGACTCGAATGACCAACTAATGATGCAAAGGCAAAAGCCTGGTCATCGGATGTTCAATTGAATAGATATAATTTCAAACTCCTTTCCTCTTAATACAACTTGAATTACTAGTGAAGCAAGCTAATTACTTATCTAAAATTCAATAGAATGTTTTGTTTTCAGAAATGTTTGACCACGCTCGATTTGACGTCATTAGGAGTTGGAAGTTGTGTGGGAACGGGGATGTATTTAGTGGCGGGGATGGTAGCCAAAAACGTAGCTGGCCCTGGAGTTGTCATAAGTTTTATTATAGCAGCAGTAGCCAGCATATTTTCAGGTAATTTTTTTATTTTCTAATTGAGAGAATTTAAATATAACTTAAATGCGAAGATATTTGCGAATTTTATTTGTCTGAAAATGGGAAAAGGGTGGGAAAATGCGAGAAAAAAATGCAAAGAAAATTGTAAATTAAGAAATTAAAATGTCTAAATAAAAATCCTCTCAAATAAAAAATAGCATATAGGGTAGGAGCACCATTTGTGGCCACTTCGCCATTAGTGGCCACCTAAGTAATTATTGTATTCTAGCAATCCTTATATATGCCGTTTATTCAAGCTATTAACAGATGTCCAACGTTGACAACGTCTCACAACTTTTGTACGAATAGTGTTGTCGTCCGATGTACCAGTTAGTTCAAAAATGCAACTAACTTTGACAAGGTTAAATAAATAAATTTGTTAGGTTATATGATTATGGTTATCGTATATTTCTATGTAGTCAGAAATATTTAATTTCATCTTGGACAAGCTTTAAATGGAGTAGCCAGAAACGGAACAGAAAATATTGCACTTATACCAATTGTGGCCATGTGATGGTGTATTAAATATATTGGAAAATAGTGGCTTGATCAATAAATTACTTGACTCTCCTTCAATTTCAAGTCCTACATTAACAGTCCCAACTACAAATACTAATATTATTTTTACGCCGAAAAGGAACACGAAATAAATCTTCAGTAATATATTGATTTACCTTTAGAAAACGTGAAATTTTGTCTTCCGTACCGATATCTACTAAGTGGTTGGAAATTGCAGAGGGTAAGCAGAAACAGAAGGAACTAGTAATGGCAGAAACAAAATCAAAAGAAGAAATATAGAGATACAAAAAGAACTGCTCGAGAAAATGGAATAGAGGTATCAGAAAATGTTGAAAATGAATCAATAAATGAAAAACACACTGCCGATGAAAAAGTTGAAGTCATCTGATAAGAAAAAAATAGTAAAATATTTAAGAAATTACGAAACGAAGAAATTGATCCTGAAAAAGATTTTCTGGAAAAAGACGAATTATAAAATTCAAAGAAAGAAAATTTGAATATCGGCCACATGACTGAGTCCTCTATAGTTCTAATATGTAATAATTGTAAAATAAGAGGAACATTTTTTCCCAGGAATAATTACAGATGAAAAAACCAAAGTACTAGTTAGCACAATGGAAAGTTATGGGAATGATTGACAGAATTGATATTAAGGAAGAAAATCAACCTCCAGTTAAAAAAATTCAAGAGGCTACTACTTTATTGAAGAAATGAAAAATACCATACTTTTAAATTAATGTTATCCTACTTTTGTATTTAACGAATAAACACTTTCAAAACATTTTTTTTATTTTAAATTTAGGTATTTACGGTGTCTTTTACATAATAAAGGTACAGCGGCCATAAATGGGTCCTAAAAAGGCCACATTAGGAACGGAGTGGCCATAAATGGAAAAAATCAATATTTATGTACCTATTCGATGTTTTAAAAGGTAATAACAAATAAACCCTATTGTTTAGATTTAAAACCATTAAAATGTAAATAGAACAATAATAATACTTTGCTTTGGTTAATTTTCAGACTCGTATGGTAATTTTATGAATTTTTATGATTTTTTCAATTCCCAAGATACGTTAAGATGGCCATAAATGGTGCTCCTACCCTAGGTATAATTTTAGATAAAAAATTGGTTGATGTTTTTGAAATTTCAAAAAAAAAAATTGCCGAAAAGGGAAAGAAACAATGTGGGAAGTATAATTGTCGCATTTTTGTGATATTTTCTAACCTTTGTGAGATGAAAATCTTAGCACACCAAAAAGAATCGTTACCTTAGCAACCACACATTTCTCATTCTCTCAAAGTTAAAAATAAAAGTCGTCAAAGAAATAATTTATTAAAAAGTAAACGTATATTTTGAGTAGGTCCTTATGAAAACACTCTGCAAAATAGCACTTGTCTCAAGCGTTTTCCTTTGATTACTTTTGTCGCTTTTATTTAATTTGCGAACGTGGAAAAGCGTCTCTCTGAATTACTCATCGCTTTTTAACGTGTAACCAAATATTTACAGATGGTAGCACGTTTGCGAATATTTATTTTAAGCTCTGTGAATACTAAGGAAGTTCTTGATTAAAAAAAGCCAATAGAATTAAAAATAAATAGTCTCAACCCTTGAGTCAGGTGTTTCATCAAGGGTTATATAAAAATGATTTTTAAACCGGAGATCGAGAAGCTAATGCCAATATATAAATGGTTGAAAATTCAACATAAAACGCCGCCACTGGCACGCCAAACAAAATAAATAAATAAAAATTAAGTAAAATAATTAAACAAAAATAAATACACGGCGACGCTGTACCCTGCATGGTAAGAAAAGATATATTCAGACCAAAGCATCAAAACTCGTATATAAAACAAACTATTTACTTCGACGTAGTACCAACCCAACAAAACCTCTTTGAAACTAGCTGCGTGTCTAGAGTATAAACATATAAACAGAAGGAGTCGGAGCCGGAATATACGGGCAAAAACCAAGGATAATGATCCCGGTGAGCCTGTCAAAAGACACCAAAGTATTTCAAGTAGCAGCAATACACCTCTGCATAGGAGAAATAAACAGACAAGACAGCATAGGTCAGTCCGTTGTTATATTCTTCGACAGTCAGGCAACACTAAAAGCACTAAAGGCATGGGTTCCAGGACACAAAGTTCCAGGACACAAAGTTCCAGGACACAAAGGGCATCGAGGAAATGAAAAAGCCGACGAACTGGCCAGACAAGGCTCGTCAATGGCATTCTATGGCCCAGAACCCTTCTGCGGTATAGCAAAAACAACAGTTAAAAAAGCAATCAGCAAATGGGTGGAAAAACAAGCCCAAAGCAGGTAGGAACAATCCCCAGGACAGAGGCAGGCAAAAAGGTTTCTCAAGAAACCATCGCCTACACTCACGGCAGACCTACTAAGCAAGGACAGAAGGTCCGTAACAGCAATAATAGGCATGCTTACAGGACACTGTAAACTCAACAAGCATATGAAAAACATAGGTCTGGCAGAAGAAATCACATGCAGGTTTTGCCAGACAGAGGAAGAAACCTCAATCCATATTCTATGCGAATGCGATGGAATAGCAAGGATAAAGTTTTCACAGAAGGGAACGGAATACCCAGAGCTACGTTGAAGATCCTAACCATACTTAAAAGGACGAAGCTCGCGCAAGTCATCTAATTATCAGGGTAAAGGTCTACATCTACATCTAGAGTATAAACATGCAGTTCTCTTAGTTAATTGCAAAATCTTTCATATTTTAAGGTATGCGGGACAGATATTTTATAGCACTTTAAAGTCCTGATGAGAGTTCTTTGGTCAAAATAAAGATGTCTCAACGTAAGTAACAAAATGTGGTACTTTTGGGCTTATGTTTGTTGGGGATGGTGAAAAAGAACAAAAGTGTGAATAGATCAAAATCGATTAAAAGTTGGGTTCAGGAGAGGAAACAATTTGGGCATATGCCTTTACTTCTTGAACTGCAAAAAATTATTTGAGAATTTATTGGGGCTTCGACTAAAGAGGTTATTTTGGAGCACAAAAAGTAAAAGAAAAATTTCCCCACGTTATAACAGTAACCGACCACTAATAAACAAACTGTACTTCGTGTGTGCCCACCTAATAACTAGGTGCTATGTACCATGTGTCACACTTTTAGTAATAATAATAAACACTAAATATAACAAGGAATAATGTTAATTTTTCAAATTCATTCTGAA
The DNA here is from genome assembly GCA_949320105.2 of Crepidodera aurea. Lineage (NCBI taxonomy): Eukaryota > Metazoa > Arthropoda > Insecta > Coleoptera > Chrysomelidae > Crepidodera > Crepidodera aurea. The sequence goes on along the minus strand of OX439472.1, from coordinate 64,713,747 downwards.
ATGACTTTTTTCTAGGGGCGTGCTATGCAGAATTTGGTGTAAGAGTGCCTCATACTACCGGCTCAGCCTATATGTACTCCTATGTCACAGTCGGAGAGTTCATAGCTTTCGTGATTGGCTGGAATATGATCTTGGAGTATTTGATTGGCACAAGTGCTTGCGCTTGTGCATTGAGTGCCTGTTTTGATGCCTTAGCTAATGGAGCTATTACATCAGCTGTACATGAGAGCATTGGAAAAGGATTGGGTAAGTTTGTTACTGATTGGCGAGATCACTTAGCGCAAAAGATATTTTAAGGGTACAAAAACCGATTTATAGTATCTTTATTGTGGAATTATATGATAGTTATTCATCCACAAAATTAAACATGCATTTTATGTCATAGAGAAAAGTATTAATCCAAAAATAATGTGAAAAACAAGTATTAGGAAAGTTTCCCAATTTATATGAAACAATAATAAACTGCAAAAAACTTCTTCCACGCATTTTTACAATTTTATCATTGTTTTTACATTTTATCATTTTTTTTACATTTTTATAAATTATTGCAGAGTTCCCGGTGAAGACTGTATACCCAAATAACTACTTTTTCCTATATAACATGCATTGTTTATACAAGGTATGCGAATGTTACCTTGACAAGTCTGACAAAAACTTTATCTATAGTAATTTTGTTTTAAAAAGAATAAATATATTTTTTCTTAATTTAACTTGATTATATTGGTATACACTTTTT